>CM035430.1:163422555-164092555 GCA_020310875.1 Ceratopteris richardii | reverse complement strand
GGAGCACTACACATGTAGATGCCAAGCATATGAGGATATCAGAGACCGCTACCCATAGCTCTTCAGGGGGCCCAGAGAGATCAGGGCTTTATTGGAGACGGAGGACCAGGACCCTCTAGGTCGTTTCATAGTAGAGCTCCAACGCCGCCGTGCCTCACTTCTCCAGCAAATGGAGATACATCCGGCCCATAGACTCATATTACAAATTTTTTCAGACCCACAGCCTCCGGAAGACCAAGCTCGACGCGGGGTGTCACATTACAGAGAGCAGAGGAGCTTAGACGACAACGCCGACGATCGAGACCCCCACTCCGGAGAGCCTGTCCCCACCAAAGAGAGATTCAGACGATTCACGCATGCCATGACATGGAGATACGGAGACGTCAGCAGCGCAACCCTTCCGATCTCGACGTGCAGAGCATCTTGAGGATCGCCACAATGCCTTACCCATCGATGCATTATATCCTACACCTACTCCTCGCATTTAGTAAGTTATGACACCACCGGGCCTCCCCTCCCTATGCATATCATATTTGTATCTCATCTATTGAGCATATAGAGTGCATACCCATAGCACCCTACACCTTGACACCAGCTATTATCCACTCCTTTTATACTCTGTTTTGTACTCATACTTTATTTTCCTTTCGGGATCACAATGGACTCGATCATACAACTAGCTCATACTGATGTATATGTTTTGTCTCATAGGCTGATTTTGGCCTCTAATAGAGGTTAAAAAGTCTCTCTCTCTCTCTCTCTCTCTCTCTCTCTCTCTCTCTCTCTCTCTCTCTCTCTCTCTCTCTCTCTCTCTCTCTCTCTCTCTCTCTCTCTCTCTCTCTCTCTCTCTCTCTCTCTCTCTCTCTCTCTCTGTGTGTGTGTGAAATGGCTCCCACGAACTTATCGCTAAAGCCCTTAAAGAGGCCAAAAAGGAAGCAATCTGCAACCTCAATAGGGAGATACGAAAAATGATGGAAAAGTTCAAAGGACTCGAAGAACAAGTAAAGACTCTCACAGAAGAACGAGATAATTGGAGGACAGCTTATGAGCACATGAAAGAAGAGGGGAAGATCTCACGTGGAGACACTCAAAGAGGAAATAAAGAAGGAAATCAAAACGGAGGTAGAATCTACTCGAGAGTCGTGGGTGGAAGTAGTATACAAAAGGGTTAAGAAGGAAGTTAGGGAAGACGTGCAGAAAGAAGAGCTCATACGAGTCCAGGATACACTTGAGAAGGAGAGGCTTCGACACACTCGAAGACTTCACATTCGGATTACGGGCCTACCCGAAGAGGCATCACCGGAGGCATACGCCACTGACATCTGTCGTCGACTAGGATACGAGAGCATGCCCTTCACACATGCATGGAGGGTTGGGAGGGATACATCATGTTTGCGAGCACTCATCCGTAAGATGAGCTCCGAGGAGGCACGGACCGCCTTCTTTAGATGCCGATCAGTACTACGTGGACTACCCGGCGATGCCCTCTACATGGACGAGGACCTCACGCGGATGCAGGTGGCACAAAGACGGGCTTTTACCGTGATGGTAAGGTCTTCATAGATGGATGCCCTATCAAATAGGGCCATGCGGCCTATGAGACATCACTACACCGGGAGACACTACTCAGAAGGAGTGGTGTGGAACTGCAACGAGGCACTCTAAACGCGACCAGGCAGACTCGATGAGATCCTGGCATTACATGACTTTGCGTGCATCACAGAGACACACGAGAGCCCAGAGAGAGGTCTACCACACATTGCATGTTTTCATTGGGAATCTGCATTCAGGACAACAACGAGACATAGTACAGCACGAGGGTCGGGAGGTGTGGCGATCGTATTTAGACAGGAGATACAAAGTCGGATCCATATTATAGGAAGAGATGAGGAGGCACGATACATGTGGGTTCGCATGGAGATAGCACAGGGGAGCTGGATTTACATTGCTATATGCTACTTCCCTCCAAGCGGATCTCGATACGTAGGACATGATCTTGGGGGACCAATCCGAGATAGAGACTCACCATACACAGCACTTTTAGATGTGATACTACATTACAGCACACTAGGTGAAGTCTTCCTTATGGGGGACTTCAATGGCCACACTCGGCCACATCAGTGCGAGGCATACGACATAGATCACCCACATCTGATGAGAGCCAAAGACCAAGATGAGATGAGTAGCGGTAGAGTGTCGGCGGAAATAGGTCAGGACACCATCGGGTATGGAAGACATCTACTTGAGCTAGGCAGCCGACATCAGCTCGTTATATATAACAGGATGAATCGTTGGCCAGGTTCGGGCGGACTTGCTTGCTTTCCTCACGGGGGAGGTGAGAGCACAGTCGACTACATTTTAGGTACCACCTCTGGAGCTTCACTCATCCCCTCACTTAGTATTGGACGACGCCCACTTGGTGCTGACCATACATTTATCACATTCACACTCTCATCTCCTATTCCATTAGACCTTCCCTCACCCACTCAGACACACACCATGATAAACTTCACACAAGCTCTCACACGTTTATGCACACCATTTACACACCGACCTACTCTCCCTCGATCCACTCTCACCCTTGGACACACTTACGTCAAAGTTCACCCCCATCCTACAGGACTCAGCTCTCTGCAGCTTCCCAACTGCACACATATACACCCTCCACGCATAGGTTCCATGCCCAGAACAGTTGATATGATGCAGATTGTCGTGAGCTACAGAAGCACCTACGGATTTCAGAGCATGAGGGGATATTACACACACATAGGCACAGCATCACATGCAACGCCTTACTCGCCGCAAATGGCGATACTGGGAGTAGAGAGAGTGTTGGGATATTTATCATTTGCTCATGAGTCGAGACAGTGCAGTGGCATGGCGACATTTGAGAGAGAGGAGACAAGTCACCCATCCCAGACCCGAGCACTTGGCACCGATATGCACGGAGCCTATACGAGACCCAAGACAAGCCCCCCATTCACAGACCAAAGAGCTCACGTCGCACTACCTCTGACTTCTTCACACCCACTATGGTGAGACACGCTATTACCCATCTACAGCATGGCAAGGCCCATGATCATTTCGGTGGCCCATGATCATTTCGGTTTACAGGCAGAGCACCTCATCTACGGAGGCACGACCCTTGCACCGCTCATTGCCCACCTCTTCAACCGTGCATTGGTTGAAGGGTTCCTTGACTCATGGACTCAGCACACTTTAGTGCCCATTCATAAGTCAAGAGATACTATGGATCCAGCTACATACCGGACGATCATGATTGGCTCGATATTGGCCAAGTTATATGGGGCGGTACTAGAGACAGAGTTGAGTACTCTCGCTGAGAGGAAGGGCATCAGGGCTCCAAGACAGGCAGGTTTCAGATGTGATTACTCTACCATTGACCACATCTTCACTCGGAGATGCCTGATCGACCAAGCAAAGGTGAGGAAGAGGAGATTGTATTGTTGCTTTGTGGACTTCCGCAAAGCATTTGACATTGTTCCCAGGGAACGACTCTTCAGACGACTACTTGATATCGGAGCTCCGGAGAAGATGATATGGGGGATCTACGCCTTATACGAGAGAGTATCTGGTAGAGTCAGATGTCCGGGGGGCTTATCTCATCCACTTGCTAGCACTATCGGGGTGAAGTAAGGATGCCCTCTTTCACCCACCCTCTTTGGTCTCTACATTGATGAGATAGTGGACTACATACAGTAGCAGGGGGGTGATGGCATTGAGGTAGGCGGGTCCACTGTCCATATTCTTTTATACGCTGATGATATTGTACTGGTTCAGAGCCTGCAGAAGATCTAGAGCATCATCTACATGGCCTAGATGACTTTTGCAGACACAGAGGGTTATTTGTGAACCTTGGTAAAACCAAGGTTATGATCTTTCATACATAAGCACAGATACGCAGACATAGTTTGTTCACAGCAGAAGGTGGATCGATTGAGGTGGTCGGATCATATGTTTACTTGGGAGTGACATTTACAGCATCAGGGGTCTTCTCTATGTCTCAAGCAACCCGTGACCGCATCACACGTGGGTATGCAGCACTAGCTTTGATGGAGAGACAGTGCCACAAGGCATATTTTCAAGAGCCCCGCACAAAGAGGTGGCTCTTCGACACTTTGGTTACGCATTAGAGAGGCCACAGATCCTCATGATTGCAATACTTATCCACAGCAAGTCTTCAGTACCACATGATATCATTAGAGCAGAGCTCGCTGCACCACCGATGCTAGTTGAGGCACTATTCCAGACAGTATGCCTATTACACAGACTCCGGAGCATGGATACAGAGCACAATGCTTATCGTGCTTTCCAGGCATCACGTGATATGGCATTAGCAGGTGACACCTCATGGTGGTATGCACAGACAGGAGACTCGCTGGCCCACCATGGCTTTGACATAGACAGGCTACCACCACTATAGTACAACCCACATGCACCAACCTACTCGCTCTCTCATCAAGAGAGGAATAGGGTCATTCGTCAGGAGATATGGCATACATACATACAACGGACATGGGTGAGCCCTAGGGATACATTGCCACCGAAAATGCTCTATTACCGTGAGCATTTTCTACATATATCGGACGAGGGCTTCATCGAGATTCCGAGATACATGCAGACATACCTACACCACCACCTCCGAGTCGTCATTGGGCAGCTCAGGGTTTCATCACATCAGCTCGAGATTGAGAGGGGTCGGTCCAGGGGAGTCCCCCGTGAGGAGAGGTGGTGCCCAGTATGCGAGACAGAGGTAGAGAGTGAGGAGCATTTTGTTATCAGATGCCAAGCATACTTAGACCTACGAGCACAGTTCCAAATAGAGGAGTCACTCAAGTTGTGCATGACTATGGGAGACCAGCGACACTTGGGACGCTTCCTCACAGCAGCATACGAGAGGCGAGGGCGGTCACTACAGCCCACACATCAGCCACGACTGAGTACCCAGCAGACCATTACCCAGTTCTTTCAGAGAGCTGAGCTACATCAGAGAGGTCCATCTATAGGGCTCACGCCCCACCGGGCAGAAGCACAGGGAGCACGACGACGACCACGCATGGGCGGATATCGTCGACCACGACTATATCAGGAGGATATCTCACGCATCAAGAGAGCCTACGACCACATGATGGAGCATAGGCGTACCACCACCCCTTGGGTTGTCTTCCTTCAGGAGGCACTCAGACCACCACCGATGTACCACATACTACATACACCCACCTCCACCCATCACCAGTAGCTAGGGTGTTTTACTCACATTATCGATCCCCCACGTATTAGGTGGCCACTATCTGCAGAGTCAGAGCCATATCTCCCCAGCCTTTTCTAGCCCTATATTGCTTTGAGTAGCGATATACTTTTTATTTCATTTCATCTTCTACACAGGGTTACTACACTTGTACGTGGTTTGTATCTCATAGGCCACGTTTGTCCTCAAGAAGACGTTAATATGAGTCTCTCTCTCTCTCTCTCTCTCTCTCTCTCTCTCTCTCTCTCTCTCTCTCTCTCTCTCTCTCTCTCTCTCTCTCTCTCTCTCTCTCTCTCTCTCTCTCTCTCTCTCTCTCTCTCTCTCTCTCTCTCTCTCTCTCTAAGCTCCTCTGCTCGATGTGGGGTGTCACATTACACAGAGCAGAGGAGCTTAGACGACAGCGTCGATGATAGAGACCCCCACTCCGGAGAGCCCGTCCACACCAGAGAGAGATTCAAGAGATACAGAGACATAAGCAACGCACCCCTATCGATCTAGACGTTCAGAGCATTTTGAGGATCGCCATGATGCCTTACCCACCGATGCATTACATCCTACACCCACTCCAGGCATTTAGAGGGTTGTGATACCATCGAGCCTCCCCTCCCTATGCATATCATATTTGTATCACACCCATTGAGCATATAGAGTGCATACCCATAGCACCCCACACCCTTGATGCCAGTTATTGTCCACTCCTTTTATACCCGTTTTTTGTACTCACACTTTATTTTCCTTTTGGGATCACAATGGATTGGATCATACTGATGTATATGTTTTGTCTCATAGGCCGATTTTGGCCTCTAATAGATGTTAAAAAGTCTCTCTCTCTCTCTCTCTCTCTCTCTCTCTCTCTCTCTCTCTCTCTCTCTCTCTCTCTCTCTCTCTCTCTCTCTCTCTCTCTCTCTCTCTCTCTCACATACACTCGTGGGCCCAGCTCGATGCGGGGTGTCACATTACACAGAGCATAGGAGCTTAGACGACAGCGTCGACGACCGAGACCCCTTGTCCGGAGAGCTCGTCCACATCAGAGAGAGATTCAGGCGATTCACGCACGCCATGACATGGAGATACAGAGACGTCAGCAGCGCACCCCTATCGATTTGGACGCCCAGAGCATTTTGAGGATCACCATGATGCCTTTCCCACCGATGCATTATATCCTACACCCACTCCAGGCATTTAGGGGGTTGTGATACCATCGAGCCTCCCCTCCCTATGCATATCATATTTGTATCTCACCCATTGAGCATATAGAGTGCATACCCATAGCACCCCACACCCTTGATGCCAGCTACTATCCCTCCTTTTATACCCGTTTGCAGTACTCACACTTTATTTTCGTTTTGGATGACAGTGGATTGGATCATACTGATGTATATGTTTTGTCTCATAGGCCGATTTTGGCCTCTAATAGACGTTAAAAAGTCTCTCTCTCTCTCTCTCTCTCTCTCTCTCTCTCTCTCTCTCTCTCTCTCTCTCTCTCTCTCTCTCTCTCTCTCTCTCTCTCTCTCTCCACAAAAAATCCCCCCCAGAGCTGGATTCTTCAAAAAACACTTGGAATAAGGCTCATAATGAGTCATTTCTACAAAAAAAAAGTATAGAGAAAGTTGCCCAGAAACAGCCGTTTCGTTCCGAGGGCCCAAAAACACCGTTTTTGGGCACTATGCAAATGAAGAACATGAATAAGCAAAAGCCACTGATCGTGTTGCATAAAATGAGACTCTCCACTTGGATTCTACATAATCATTACACTTATGTTGTAGTCTCTACATTTATGTTATAGCCATATGTATTCTTTTTGTTGATCAATGGTATGATCATTAATTTAACATCTTTTTCATACGATGATGATGATCTATCCATACTATTTGACATGATATTATACATATCACTTGTCACTTGTCAGTAACTCTAAATGTTCAACCATCAAGACGGTTCATGTATGTTCATTGTTCAATGTTTATACTTAAAAAATATCTTCTTTCCATGGTTTTCCTTTTATTGGTCACTTCATATGTGAATAAACTCCTTTAACATGCAAATGTTTTTCTAAGGTCTCTCTTGAAGTTTGCAGTTTTTATTCGTCGAGATCTCTCATCAACAATAATAATAATGATGTTGATGTCTCCATCTATGTCACAAACATAAAATCTAGAACTACCTGTCCATGTTGTTAAAAGTATCCCCCAGGTATGCATATAAGCCAACCATCACCACCTGTCCTTCAGAGAGCATATGTGGAATTTCACTCCTTATATTTCCTGATGTGTAAATAATAAACACCTACTTTTGCAAAAAGATTTCACCTCAAGTCCCTGATGCAAGCAGAACTCATCCAAAGCAAGTAGATGAGACTGTAGTCCTGTCATGGACTTAGATAGTAGAAGAACGTAAGGAAGAGTGGACATCCTCACTTCACCCCAATGCTGCTAGGGGAAGCCCTAGGATAAGCCACCCACACAGCAAACATGGCCAGGGACATGCACATATGGTGCATATATACCCCAACCAAATCGTCCCAATTGGAACCTTCAAATTTTGTAGCCTCAGAAAGAGCATCCCTCTGGAGACCATTTTAACGGCCTTGTGGAAATCAAAGGCAAGAAAAAAAAAAGACTACATCTCTGGACGCTTGCCTAATTTCTCAAGCATCTCAAGATGAAAATGTGATCAGTAGTAGCAAAATCTTGCCAAGGGCCTCTCCCTGCTTGGGTGCCCTTAACCATACTCTCTCGAGTAGCCCTTGAGCTCACAAAACCTGAATATTATCTGAAATATGGCTGTATTGGAAGTGAACTTAAGCTCAGTTTATTTTCTCACTCCCTGATGCAATATTTGTATTATGCATTGCTTCCTATTCTCGAATCTCTAGCTGCAGTTATGTAATATACTGCAACACTGTATAAGAAATACTATTTTAGAAAATAATTCTTCGAAAGAAAGTTTATTTGAAGACTAGCTATATTAGAAACAATATTCACAAGTAGTCTGATCCCATTCAAATATATGAACCTCAAATAGATTAAATATATAACCATCAAATTCTGTGCATAGAATAAGTAATGAATAGAATTTTTATTTGTGCTCACCACCCAAGGAGTCCGACGATGACCACATAACGTTTTAAGACACAATCCAGTTTTGCAGCATATTATCTTCACAGTGTGATCGCCACTGAGAATCACAAATAACAGCAATAAACCAATAAATGAATAGATGAGGATCCGATACAACAATGGAATGTGATTTTGTTCAGCATATCAAAAAATAAGCTTACTGAGTAGATGCGAGTATAGTTCCATCTGGACTGAATGCAGCAGCTATAGTTGACCGAGGTGCTGGCTGCAACGGGCAATACTTTGCAGAACAATGCAACAATGACTCAGCCTCCACCCTGACATTTCAGCTATTAATTTAAAAAAGCACTAGTAGCACAGCTTCACGAACAGATAAGTTTTTAAAGAACAAACCATGCCATGAATGCACATAGAAAAAGAGACTTCAACAAAACTTCAGTACAGTAAGGATACCCTAAACACAGGCATACACATAAATCTTCTTTAAGAAAGAAACAATCACCATTGGAGAAGCAAAAAAAAGTGACTATCAAATCACTTCTCGCAAAAATTAATTACCATGAATTTAGAGCAAGTTTCGCACTGATTGCCTGATGATTTCTTGGTCCAGACAACTCTCTACTCCCTCTGTCCCAAAACTTTCTGAAAGGCTGCCTTACAGCTGGAGAAACCTCTCTCCATGATAGTAAACGAGTCACATTTCCTTCCCTGTGGTATAGATATATATTAGCTTTGAAAATCCAAAACCATCATAGATAAATGTACCAACAGCAACAGTGGTTTTATCGTGAATGAATTCAGCTTACAAGTCACATTTTACAAACATAATGACCGTTGACCCAGAAGGGAGTATTGAGATTTTTTTTTTTTTTTTTAAACATATCCAAAACAACATATTTTCCATGGATCAAACCAAAATAATCAAAACCAAAAAAAACGAATAAAAGAAAACATTGCCCTTGAAATAAACAAAAATAAAGAAAGACAACAATTTAGCTTCCAAGTCACCTTCTATCAACGTAATAATCATTGATCCAGATCTAAAAGAGAAAATTTAGCCAAAAATAGACTAACCGTTGTCTCCTTCCAGCGTAAGGATGGTATCGTGAAGGGAATGCACCATTCAATGATGAATTTTCACCAGGAAAACAATCATTTCCAATTTTTCTCGAATCCACACTTGACATGCCTTCTTGTTTTGATCAGTTTTAAGGGTCAGGAAGTATGCATTGCAAATTCTTCCAAATCCCTGCAAAATTGACCACAAAAGTGACATTTCAAAGATTCATGACTAAAGCAACGAAGAATAATGAAAGCTTTTTCACAATTAAACCTCTTGAACCTCTCCAACAGATGATACCATGAAAGCATAAGCAAGTAAAATAATGCACTCTATATGTGAGTACCTCACAATTTCAACCTAGAATGATAAATACACCTAGAGGAAAAACATAGAGTTCAGATAATAGCTGTATCCAAAATAGTTCTCACTGCATGATAAAATGTATTGTAGTAACTGACACAAGTGATGCAAGTACACCAAGAAAGACTTACCACACTTGTTAGGGGAGTACAACCATGCTCCTTTAGGCAGGTTAAGATTATGGGAACATTTGCAGAATATTTACAAATTTCCTCATACAAACTTTGGAACGAATTAAAAAACACATCCCGGTTACTACTAGAGTGCCAAGTTCAATACTCACTCCCTGTTATCTATGTTTCTTTCTCCTTCCATGTTCCTTTTGATTATGTACTTATACTTGATTGTATTATCTCTTTCCTTCCTTGCTTTCCTTTTTAGATGGGGAGGGGGAGGAAGAGAAGAGAGAGCATTTGCCATTTTCTCTTTCTTGATGGATAAAGGAGAGCAAAGTCTCCATGAAACTATAAACCGGCCTTTGCAAAGCTCGAATACTATTCCCAGTGAACTGAATAGCATGATCCCTAAGTTGAATGGAGAGAGAATAAGCAAGATCAATTATACACACTCTCTGAACTTTTCGCAGAGGGACTTTTGAGAACAATTCTTTCTTGTTTTACAGAAACATTGTATACCACCCATCATGATGTAGATTGTAGGGCTCGTGGGTCATTTTGGCACTTTGTAGAAGTTAATATATCATTTCATTTCATTACATCACTAGGTTAAAATATGTGAGACTTTATGAGCCTAAAAGATCCAGAGAATATAATGACAAGATCAGAGCCGCAATACATGCTGCTATACCCTAGCAGTGTGTTTTTTCATCTACATTGTCCACACAGACCCAGGGTCGTGCTCCAAACCATTTACCATGATCACTTTTCTATATAGCAAATATTTCACAGCTTCACTCCCTCCATCCTGCCCTCACACACCCAAACACGTTAGTATTGTATCATAAACAATACTTATAATGTTTGCCTATGTTTTCTTTTTGTTTCCTTTCTCCTGTTATTAAAAAATAGGTTCATAAATCCTCAACAATTGTATGCTTTGCCATGTGCAGTGCTCAGTCAGGACATTGATCCTGAAGAACATTTAAGAGTAGCCAAGCAGCTAAGCCTTCATTGGCCGACTGCTCTTCAACGGCATTTTCCCTTTCAGCTCGTATCAAGATTCAAGAAATTATAACACATAACCATGTTGGACATTTTGGTCTCAGATGTTATTCTGACCTTGTATTGGCATGTAGGTTGAAGACTTTAACAACAAGAGCACAAGTCACAGAGGCAAAGATGGTAACGGTAATCATTCAGTGTGGTTATATGCTGATGGTAATGAAATGATTTTTTACTCGCCGGTGGGCATGCAGGAGAGCATTCAGATGCCTTATAAATGAGTTTACACATGATACTGACTTGAATATAAACCATGGTAAAATCAAAATGCGGCATCTAAAGACCCCCCAGTGGATCAGAAGGTCAGTACAATCATTCATTGCCAGTTAAATGTGCAATATAGAAATGCATCCACATCTGTCAGGGTGATCTTCAGTGGGCCAGTGTTTTCCACAAGAAGCAAGCAGAGACAAGATTGAACAAAGACCATGCAGCTTTGGGAAGATTAGAGAGAATGTGCTCCAGCTCAAAGAAAGTTGTGACTGTCCCATGTCCTGATGAAAGCAACTATACTCTTTGAAGTGCAGATTTGAGGATCCTCAATGGACCATCATGGAAGATATTCGGCACAAATGAATGAAGATGCATGAAGAGACCCTTAATATCTATGAGTTCTCCTATGATTAGAACCCAGGCTTCAGTCCCAATTAAGAGTAGAGAAAGCTGCTGCTCTTTGAAGCCTGAAGTACTGATTAGACAGGCTAAGTTCATTCACAGCTTATCAGATCTCCTGAGGATGGATGTGGTTACCATTTTTTTGAATCTGCCAGACGTCAGCTATGCACAGAGACACCATGCTGCTGTCTCAAACTCACAAAAATGAAGACCAATAAAATTCATTCCACGAACAGGAAAACGGCTGAACCAAAAAGATATCCCAAGAACATGGTGAGGGCTATATTTTTGATAGTCTAACAATAATCTTATTCTACACATGTAATATGGTATTTATTTTATTTCCCTATGATGTGAATACCTATAAAATAAATATGGAAGATAGAAGTCAAGTGGGGCCCCCTGCTGAAGAGATAACTAATCTCCTTGTAGTAAAAGAGAAATGTTAAATATGAAAGAAAAGTCTTTTCAAAGGCCCCATAGCCCCACCACACCTTTTTGAATTTTCAACGAAGGAGACCTTTTGTTTATGGATATTTTTTATATTTTTGGGCCCCAAACTCAAAAATATCATGATCCAAAGTCAAATTTCAGTGGAGAGCACCCATTGCTCGCATTTTGTAGACAAATTATCATATTTCTATAATAATGCTCCAACATATCCAAGAGATATGTAAAAACAGATCAAATATCGCACCCTCCTAAGTCTAAAATCTTCTAGATCTTTGTAAGAAACTCCCATTTCACCACAGAAACTCCCATTTCACCACAAATGTAAAATATCTAAAAGATTCATCTCAAAATATCATTCCCAAATATCTTCCCAAAACGCCTATAAAAAAATCCCTTGGGTGCCCTTCAAAAGCAAGAAGCATTGTATGCGGGTACATGTTGTGGATGTAGTGAACGCTCCAAATCTAAGAGGAGTTTACCTTATGCCCCTATACTGAAAGAGCTATGCAAGCTCTTAACTTGTAAGTCCCAATGTCTTTGTAACGTTTCTATTTCAATTAAATTTGTTTCTTCAATTCTTCCTATCTCTATTACCCTCAATCTTTCTTTATTTTATCCACTATGCCCTCTCTTCTTCTCTCATCGCTTACTCTTTGCACTTTCCTTCTCTCTTTTCTATCATCCCCAAACCCATTGAGGATTGTGAAAATATCTGGCTCCTCTTGTCAGTGAGAACCTTTTTCTTATGAGTGTTCATTGCTCTTATGTGTTGGTGCTAAGAGGGCGGCACATATCACCCCTCCCTTAAGACTACCTTTGTGTTATTTCTGTATAGGTGTATTGGTGTTAAGAGGGCGGCATAGATCATCCCTACTTCAGAAGTACCTTTGTGTGGATTGTGTTCAAGTGTACTAAGAGGAAGGCATGGATCACCTTCACCTTAAAAGTTCCATTCTATTTCTGTGACAAGGAAGCGTAACCATCACTGCCTTTGCAATGTCGTCTTTGTTCTTTAGGTGAATGATTTTATAGAAGTGTAGTGTCCCTCATTCTCAATTCCATTCTCTGTTTATGAGTTGAGAAGTGACGATGTGTTAGAGACCATTTCCCTAATGCCTCTCTCATAACCTTGTGCCTTCACTGAGAAACTCGATCTCATAAATTTCCAAAATCCAAACAACTAAAATCTTCTCATTCATTCCAACCAACCTTATCAGCAAAGACCCCTTCCTTCCATCCATATTACCTATAGTAGGAAAATCTTCTTCCAACAATGCATAGTCTAGCATTTTGGAGTTGAGCGTATAAGAGAAATCCTTGCATTGCAAGAACAATTCATCTTTCCAATTCTAGAGTAAACTCTTAGCTTCAATGTCTCAATCTTCATTCTTTTGTAAGAAAGCCACCTTAAAGTTCAACCATGGCATCAATCTTCCCACACTTCTATGGAAGAACCAACAAGGATGTTGCGGAGTTTCTCGACAACTTCAAAATGGCATACCTCGTTTCAGGAAGATATTGTCAAGCTAAGGAGTTTCCTGTTCGTTTTAAAAGAGGAGGCCAAAATATGGTGTAACAACCTATCGCAAGAGAAAACAAGAAACTGGGAAGCAATACTTGAAGCATTTATGGCGAAATATGAAAAAAGAAAATCCCATAAGGATTGTGACAACAATTGCTCTCACTAAGTCAAGTAACTCATGTAAACTTTTCAAAATATGAGTCCAAGTTCCAATGTGTGTGGAATAATTAGGAAAGTAGCCTACGAGAAAACGAAGTAGCTCCAGAGTTCTTTATCTCAAGACTCTTCCCTTCCTTGAAACAAAAGGTGGAGTCACAATTTACAAGGACCTTTGAAGAAATACTAAAGATAGCTAGAGTGAAGAGTAGAAAGTTAAAGTTTCAATCTTCAAGGATTGAAAAAGTAGAACATGTGACCAAAAGAGATTACGTTCCACTACCCTTCCAAGATGAAATATTCAATGAAGTAGAAGACCATGAATAATACACTGTATGTGATGGATGTTCAAGATACTTTTAAATACGTATAGATAAAGAAGATCAAAGAAAGACCACTTTGATCATACCACAAGGATGCTTTGCATATAGAGTGATTCCCTTTAGACTCACTCATGCACATGCAACATTTCAAAAATTCCTAAATTGTGTATTCAAACCTTTCTTTTGATCATCAATAAGAGTGTATATTAATGATTTTTGTATAAATAGTAGCAAAATAATTCATTATCAAAAGGTTGAGGAAAGATTAAAAAGATTGCATGAGCTAGGAGGAAAACTAAATCTAGAGAAACGTCACATTGCTCAAAAAGAAGTGATACTTCTCGAACATCTTATCTCAAAGCAAGATGTTACGATACATTTGGTATCGTACATATATAATACGTGGCAAGAAGATTTCATACAGTACGATACAACACATATATATACACATATGTATGTATATATATATATATATATATATATATATATATATATATATATATATATATATATATATATATATATATATATACATATACATATACATATACATACATACATACATACATACATACATACATACATACATACATACATACATGCATGCATGCATGCATGCATGCATGCATGCATGCATACATACATACATACATACATACACACACACACGTGTATGCACGCGTATGTGTATGTATGTAGGTATGCATCTATGCATTCATGTAGTTATGAATAATGTAATATGCATTTACGGATGTTGATAATAATATGTATGTATGTAGTTAACTACTAAGTATGTATGTATGACATAATATGTATGGGTTTACAAGTAGCTACTATGTGTATATACATGCTTTAAAGTACATAATGTATATTTATCTCTGTGTGTTACATGCATGTTGCATTGTATGTTTTCTATGAATGTATCTATGCAATTATATGCATCAATGTACTATGGATCTATGTATGTATGGTTACAAAGAATGGATGGAATGCTACAAATAACATCCCAAAAAAAAACCATGTGAACAAGTGAAGTGCGTATTCATATATGCAGCAGGTACCATTCCAACTGGTTTTAAGTCGAGACTCTTGTCAACCATGTTTCAGAGAGAGGAATCCAAGTAGATCCATCCAAGATAACACCTCTATCGGCAATACCACCTCCAACAAAGACAACGCAAATCCTCATATTTATACAAAATGTACGCCACATGTCACGCTTCATCCCTCTTCTATCATAGATAATTTCTCCCTTACAGAAGCTTGCATTGTGTAAAACTTTTGTCTTAAATGACATTCATCATGAATGTTTTGAGGAAGTAAATAAGGTACTTAGCACTATATCTATTTTAATGCCGCCAATCATGGAGGATATCTTTTATGTATGTCCAAGTGAAGGACAGGAAGCAATAGGAGTGGTCTTACTACAAAAAAATGTAAAAACATCCCACATGAGGTCAGTGTACTTTGCAAGCAAAGTAATAAAGGACAGTGAAAAGAGGTATACAAGTGTAGGGAAGTGAAAAGAGGTATACAAGTGTAGAGCAATGAAAAGAGGTATACAAGTGTAGAGCAATGAAAAGAGGTATACAAGTGTAGTGAAGCTCATATATGCAATCATGTTTGGAGTGTGAAAGTTGAAGTCTTATCTTCTTGCTAGGCCATTTATTGTTCTCATTTCCATATGTAATGCAACACATGAGTATCTCATCTAGAATAGCAAAATGGGTTCTTGAATTGCAGAATATGAGTACGATTTTATAGTAAAGGAAAGCACTAGAGGGAGTCTTGCAAATATATTGACCTATAGAAGATGGGAAAAAGGAATAAGCAATGAAACCAAGCATCAAGGAATCCCACATAAAGGAATTCAAGCTGCACATACCCTATTCTTTGATGGTGCTTATAGGAAGCAAGTTGGCAAT
The DNA here is from genome assembly GCA_020310875.1 of Ceratopteris richardii. NCBI lineage: Eukaryota > Viridiplantae > Streptophyta > Polypodiopsida > Polypodiales > Pteridaceae > Ceratopteris > Ceratopteris richardii. The sequence continues at coordinate 164,076,608 of CM035430.1, read as the reverse complement.
GCAACGGAAGCAATGTTGACAAACCAGGTTGACAAAGCATCCGTAGGATTCATAATCTATGATGAAAATAATGACCTGATTTTTAAGAGAGATATGAATCTTCCTAATGCTCATTCAAATAATGAAGCAAAATATGCAGCATTGTATGAGACACTCCAAGAATGCATCAAACATGGTATGAAGAGACTAATTATCAAAGGAGATTCAATGCTGGTAATAAAGCAATTGCAAGGTAATTGGTGCTATAAAAGTGAAAACTTATTGAAATGGCTGAAAAATGTAAAGAATTTATTATAAAATTTTGAAGGCATTCAAATATGTCCAATATCAAGGAGCCAAAATAGGAAGGCATATGCATTAGCAAATGAGCAATTTGAGATTCTTGTGGAAACATTAAAAAAGAAAGATCAACCATTTATTGGTAAGGAATGGCTAGATGAGATTATCGAATTCATTGAAACTAGAAAACCACCCAAGCATCTAACCAAGGTACAAAGGCATAGGCTAGCAAAGAAGACTATATTACCAACTCATAGGAGATAATTTCTATGAGAAAGTTAAGGACCTTATCCTCATACGGATCCCCTCATCGGATGAAATATAGAGCACTTTGGAGTCTTTCCATGACCATATGACCCAAGGACTCAGATCATCTCTTATGGACCATTCGAGAAATGGGGAATCAATGCAATTGGACCCCTACCAAGGACAAGCTCAGGAAAGGAGTACATTGTGGTAGTGGATTACATGACTAGATCGGCGGAAGCAGCCAATACCAAAAGGGTCAAAGTGAAAGATATCGAGAAATTTATTTATGATTTCATATGTTGTAGATTTTGCATACCTTTAGAGATAGTGTCCGATCATGGTCAAGGCTTTAGATCAAATGTTTTGGATGATCTATTAAGTAGACTAAACATACGACATATCTACTCACCCCCTATTATTCTCAATGTAATGGGCTTGTTGAAAAGACCAATGGAATTATTTGTAAAATCATCAGTATACAAGTAAAGAAACATCCTAAGGAATGGGATAAACACCTCACCGCAACCTTATGGGCATATCGCACATCTTACAAGGAATCCTTAAGGTTCACCCCATTTCACTTAGTATATGAACAAGAAACCTTTCTACCAATAGAAGTAGAAATTCCAAGTCTTTGAGTACTATTAAATGGAAGTGGAGAGAATGAGCAAGAGGTAATCTAAAAGAGGCTTATAGACCTACAACAACTGAGCATGAAAAGGTAGCTTGCAATTAACAAACTAGGATAAAAGGCTAACAGAAGGAATGCTTATTCTAAGATATGATAATTGTTTTGATAATAGGCATGATACAAAGTTCCAACCATGGTGGGAAGGATCTTTCTTTATCAAAACAAAGTTCAAGAAAGGAAGCTACCAACTTATGGATCTATCAAGGAAAGTGCACAAGGCCAAGGTCACCTGATGGAAGTTGAAGAAGAACTATCAAAGGATAGAAGACATCAACGACCAACAAGAGCAATCAAAGAATGAAGAAATATAGATGGTAATACAAGAAGGTGACACACCCTTGGACATCAACAAACTGTTCGAAAACTAGAAACATGAATGCCTCTAACCTTAGGGGAGGGTTAAGTATGAGGGCTACATTTTCTATACCTCCTCTAAATCTTATTCTATATATGTAATATGGTATTTAATTTATTTCCCTATGACAGAGATATCTATAAAATAAATATGGAAGATAGAAGTCAAGTGGGCCCCATCGCTAAAGAAATGACTATTCTTGCAATAAAAGAGAAATGATTGACCAATAAAAGGATGAAAAATATAATTCATGAACATCATAAAAGTAGCTAGAGCATTTCTAAAAGATCATTCTAACTACTCTTGATGGTAGTTCTTTCACATTGTCATATGCTTTGTTTATGCCAAGGATCAAGAAAAATTTGTTGTCAGTTTCAACATTAACCAAGATCGGCATGGTTGTCAAATTTATTAATGACAGATGTACAATTCATGATTTGTCAAATGGCTATGTTATTATTGCTTCTAGCATTTTATGTCATCGGCTCATTTTATGTCATGGGCTCTATAAGCTCATAGACTATGCAAAATCTGTGAATGATTCAACATGTGCAATACAAGATTCTCATGCTATCTCAAATGTAAAACTTTGGCATGCATACTTTCGTAATCTAAATTTTGCCAGTTTACTACGCCTGTAGAAATCTGAAATGGTGTCCTCTCTACCCAAACTTGAGACACCTTGTAAACATGTTTGTGAAGGTCATATTTTGGGCAAAATGGAGCGTTTCTCCTTCCAAAAAGATGGTTCAGTTCAAGCTACTCAGAAATTGCATCTTGTTCACAATGATGTATGTGGTCTTATGCAGACACCTTCTTTAGGAACTACCTTTACTTCGTGACTTTTATTGATGATTTTTTTTGGCATGTATGGGTGTATCCATTGAAAGCAAAGTTCGAAGTATTAATGTGCTTCAAACAATTTCTAGTTTTGGCTGAAAATATGTCAGCATGTAAAATGAGCGCCCTCTGCTTTGATCGAGGGAGGGGATACATGTCTTTTGATTTTAATGCATTTCTGGTTGAACATGGGATAAAACATCAATGTACAATGTCGTATACACCTCAACACGTCTAGGTCTCTCATGGAGATGGCGATGTGTATGGTCAAAAGTCAAGCTCTACCACACAATTTAATTTTTGGCTTGAGGCTGTTATGTGTGCAGCATATGTGCTTAGCAGATGTCCCACCAAAGCACTGCAATCCATCACTTCATATGATGGCTTGGCATGGTCAAAAACCATCTGTTTCTCATCTTCGTGCTTTTGGTTGTCTCACATTTGCATTAGGCTTGAACATCTGCATAAAAAATTGGATAATAATGTAGTAAAAATGCATTTTTATTGGATACATTTTTTACAACAGAGGCTATCATCTCTATCATCCACAGACTAAATGCATCTTGGTTAGATGTGATGTTTATTTTATGGAAGATGCAATTCAACCATTACTTTCATGTGCTAAGGAGACATACGTTAGTTCCAAGGATGTGTATGACACTTTGATTCCTCTTTTTATGCATGGACAGTCAAGTGTTGGTCCAAATGAGGCAATTTCTCAACCTTTACATGTTTCACATGACAATGCAGATCATTCCATTGCTGATGCAGATTTACATGATGCACTTGTTGATGAGAGAGCTCATATAGAGGAGGCAAAAACTATGCCTAATGGTTGGTGCAAACTTTGCGAGATAGCAAACTAGATGCATCTTTATCATATCGTACTTGTTCAGGCTCTCATAGTGCTTCTTTTGCATCATATTGCTATGCAATGGATGCCTCTAGTATGAGCTTGCACGAAGTCCACAATATTGGATGGCTTCTATGCAATTAAAATATGATGGAGAATTATGAAGAATGGTAGTTGGTCTTTATGTGTTTTGCCTCCAGACAAAAAGGCAATGCTCACTAAATGGGTATACAAGCCAAAGAGTAAGCTTGATGAAACGGTTGAAAGGTATAAGGCTAGGTTTGTTGCAAAAGGTTATGCTAAAGAGAGAGGCATTGATTTTGATGAGACCTTTGCTTCCACACGTCGAATGACCACCATTTGTAGCATTTGCACACTTAAAACTCATCATGATTGGAATGTGCATCAATTGGACATTAAAAATGCATTTCTTAATTGTGACTTACATGAAGAAGTGTATGCATTTGAGCCCCATGGTTTTGTGAAGAAAGGGCATGAAAACAAAGAGTGCACGTTGAACAAGGCATTATAACTTATAAGGTTTGAAGAGCACCACGTGCTTGGTTTGAAAAGATAAATCCCTACTTGATTGCACATGGTTTTGAGATCAATCCAACGGAGAGCACCTTATATCTTAAGCCCACAATTGAAGTGCTTCTGATCACTGTTGTCTATATTTGATAACATGCTACTCAGTGGTCCTAATGAAAAGCACATTACTGATTTTAAGGCTGATTTGCATGTCTCTTTTCACATGTTAGATTTGAGGCATTTGCATCATTACTTGAACATTCAGTTCAAGCAAGTCGATGATGGAATAGCTCTGTGTCAAACAAAATATATTGACATATTATTGCAACATTTTGGCCTTAAAGATTGCAAACGTATTCCCACTCTTATGAAAATGGGTTTAGAGTTTAATCTCCACGATGGTGGAGATGCATTTGATGTTGTTCTCTATCGGCAAGCTGTCGGATGCTTGATTTACTTATGCATAACTTGGCTTTATATTCAATTTGTTGTCTCTCAAATGAGCTTATGCATTGCCCAAGTGTCAATCATTGGTAGGCAGTTAAGCTCATCTTTCCCTACTTGAGTGGTACCCAACTACTTGGATTGTTTTATCCAAAGGAGGGATCACTACTACAAGATATACATGCTTTTTCTAACTCTGATTTGGCCGATTGCTATGACACGCGTGTGTCCACTAGTGGTTTTTTCTTCATGCTTTGCTAGCTCGTGCATATCTTGGTTGAGAAAGACATAGCCTACCGTGGCCACTTCTAGTCATGAGGATGAGTATAGAGAAGCCTTCACAAGGATGGTTGAGTGTGTGTGGCTCAAACACCTTTAGGCTGATTTGAGTATTGGTCAATCTTCACTCGCGGTCAAAGTGTATTCGCAATTGCAAGGAGCCCTATGTTCCATGCTCGCACATAGCACATTGAGGTGCATTATCATAATGCCAGGGAGAGGTTCTCTACCGGAGATATCTGTTTGGCATATGTGCCCACACAGGATGACATTGCATACCGTTTCACAAAGTCTCTACCTCCGGAGAGGTTTGAAGCTTTCCGCAAAGCTTTAGGCTTACTTCCTTTTGTGGATTGATTTCTTTCCACATAGCTTGGCACTTCCTTATACATGAGTGTCAACTCCTTGTTCACCACATCACTCCCAAGGGGCATTTGTTGACATATTTTGGTAGTGATGTGTATGATCACACTTAGGACTTCCGGGGCGCCTAGAACCCTAACAGGTGACTTATCTTTGTACATTCACTCAGTAATACATTCAATATTGTGTGTTGTGCTCCAAGATTCTTCTTCTTCCTTATGTTGTTCATGTGCTTCTAAAGACCTCGAACTCAAACAAGAGTCACCCACATGCCCACTACACTATGAGTTTAAGTTCTATAACAGATGTTGCATCTTTGTAAAGTATTACCATCGGTAGAGTTACCCACACACCCACTACGCAGTATAAGCTTGAGTTCTATGATACATCTTTCACCTTTGTAAAGTGTTGATGTTTGAATTGTTAAACAAGTCCCCAAAAAGGGGGATTTCATATCTCAAAGATAAAGGCATCATCCACTACATAAAATAAGCTCGATTTCTATTATGCATAATGCACCTACATGTAGTGTTGATTTTCAAGAATGTTCCCACGAAATGTTCAGCAAGCTCTTTGAAATGGGAGATAATATATCTCAAGAGATTGGCTCTTTTGCATTGAGTCACTCCAATATCAATTCCTTTGCTAAAGCATATTGTCAAACGTAAGAATATGCCAAATTCACTAGCAATTGAATGTAGTGCACATAGACACACATCATTCATACATAAATTATGTAGACATCAACTCCACAATGGATTATGATTCAGCCGTATGGTGCAGATATATGACTAGAGTAGGATAATTTTCTTGCTGCACATGCTAACGATGTGAAGCTGTGAAATTTGTCGGCACAGAAATCAGACAAAAACATTCAAAATCAGAAATATTTTTCTGCATCTAGGTTAAAGGAAACATCTCTTATGGCACGAAAAAAGAAATACTGTGCATCAAACTATGTTAACACAACGGTAATTACCAAATAGTGCAAAAAAATAAACTGTACGAATGCCTTCTTTTGTTATGTATCTATGATATGATCAAAAATGCCAATATACGTTTGACAATTGCACTAACTACACATACGCACAAAGATATCCCTTGATAGCATATATACAACGATTCTTCCTGGCAAAATCCAAATTATTGAAAAGTTCAACAGATTCCACACCATCCCTTGATATAACCTGGAAAGCCAGGTTATATCAAGGGATCACACGAATGAACCCTAAACACAGGAATCTAAAGTGTAGATGCCATTATGCGAAGATTCCACAACCAGGAAATGCTTAGGAGGTCGTCCCGAAACATACGCTTGAGGTGTTTTGAAAAGAAAGTTGCAGGATCAAAAAGTGAAAGCACGATCAATACGAATAAATTTAAAATTCGGAAGTTCGGCAAGAAAAACTAACCGTGACGTTCTATGACAGGATATGTCGAGCGGAGAAAGCACCCTGATTGAAATGGAACAAGAAAAAAGTATGTACTTCTCGGAAACCTCAAGTTATCTGAAAGTTCGAAGTCCTTCTCCTGATGGTAATAAGGTTGAAAGTTGTAAAGAAGGCCCGAAGCGGACCCCGATTATTATGCAGCATACGCCTCAGAAGTCCCTACCATTCGGAGACAAGAAGAACCTAATCAAAATGCCAGCGTAAACTGATGCCTGCTCCTGAACAAATCTAATGATTCCCCTGTGATAACGAATAGTCTGCCTCAAATCAGCAGAAGAGCAAGAAGGGTAGATGAAGGGCGCGGCTCAAATTGACAACTTTCGAGGAGCAGATCTGCTAGGAAGAAAACCTACGAACGAAGAGAAGGAGTGAAAGGTCTGCAGATGTCGACTGTTGGACACCCCAAAGGTCCCAGGTGCCCTTCCCTTCTTTCCCCAATACAAAAACAAGGCCTCGCCTTTGGGTTTTGCTGTGCTCGTAAAAGTTGGGCACATTCAGACTGCGGTAAAAGCGACATGGAAAACAAAGGGCTTCAAAGACACACGTCAAGCCGTTCTCCCTTCGGGTCACGCATGTTTTGTTTCTTTTCGGAACAGGTTTAAATATGTTCTTTATAGATTCAAAAAATTGCTATAAGTTCTACGCTTGACAACGACTATGTATGCATTAATTTTTAATGTGTTGTGATTGGAGTAATATGTGAAAGACAAAAGCTTTGTCTCAAATCGGAGCTTGTGAAAGTATAGTGAAAGCCTATCATTCTCAATGCGCATATAATGACTTGGCATTGCTATTTTAGCATGTCATGCTTTTCTCTTTATAATTCCACGGGAAAAATCTCATTGCCTAACTTTAATTGAGCTGTGAGAATTATCTACAATAGTACAATTGTGCCTACCAACATTGTGTTTCTAGGAGGTCCATTTGCTTCATTGTTGTTTAGAGGGTTTTTTCTTCTCCCATTAATGGTATCGGAGTAAGTCACATGTGGAGGAGCACCAATCAAAGGTGCTTGAAGTCCTCAAGTAATAGGTTCACATTGGGAAGAGCTTTGGTAGAAGAAAAGAAGCCATAAAGGAGCAAAGGGAACCTAGCAAAACAATGAACAACAATGATCAACTCTATGTGTGGAAAGGCATATCCTTGAGATAACGTTTGTGTTATCACTTCAAATGCACTTCAACAAGATCTTAGGAGATGAGGATCATTGGTGAAGGTATCCAGTTGAAAATTTGGAATAAAATAACCACCAACTATGGAAGTTTAGGATTTGCAAATTTCCTTTTGGAAAATTCCTTTAGGGCCTTGTTAATTGTACAAAGTTGAAAACTTATATAGATCACATCAACCCCAATGAGAACCAAAGGAAAGCAACCAAATAATGGGACGAAGGAGATATGATACTGATCTTCATCCTATCTTAGCATATAAGCAATGCCATGATGGGATAAATCCAAGACTTTGACACCTTTAGGAAGGTGTAAGAATGTTTACAGGGGCACTTTCAACCTTAGATAAAGATAGAAAGATTCAACTAAGAAAAGAGTTGAATAATCTTAACAAAATACATAAGACTTTATTTATACTCTCTGCTAATCCATTTGCTTACGGATGATAGTGTGTTGATTTCCTATGAGTTATCATGAAGTGTTCAATCAAAGACTCTTTTACATGATTCAAGAAATGAGTTACCCTATCACTTACCAATTCAATGGGTAATATGAATCTTGTTATGACACTTTCATACAGAAATTTAGCAATTGTTTGAGCATCATTCTTTGATATAGCTTTTGCTTGATCCCATTTTGTCAAATAGTTAGTTTCCACTACTATGTATTCTACATGAGATTTTTAAGTTGGTGGATGAATTGGTCCAATAAAATGCAATCCCCATTTGCTAAATGCTCTAGCAAACATTAAGTGTTTCATGGCATTTCATCTTTTCTAATTGGGTGTTTTGTTCTTTGGCAAATATAACACCTGACCACATAGATCTTGGCATCTTGGAATAATGTTGGCCACCAAAATCCTAAATACAGGATCAGTTTAGTAGTCCTATCACTTGAAAAGTGTCCTCCTACTACTATTGAATGAGATAATTCTAGGACTTCCAAGTATTTCTCTTTATGAACACAAATTCTAAGATAACCGTCTATTCCCCTCTTGTATTTATTTATCAACATAAATTCCTTACACATCTCTTACAGATGCCTTACGTGTGAATTCATGTGTCTAATTTTTCTTAAGAATCTTGTTTTAGATATTCCACTCTCTGTTCACTCCATTTTTGATTTTGTGAACCCAAAATAAAGTTATTGGTTGTAATTGTTGGATATAATCAATACTCCACCCTCAAGTGATGAGAAATGATCCATGGTGCTCTAAGTTATAAGGCCCACATTATGAAGAGAAGCCATTGTAAGAGCCTGGACATTTGTGGAACCCTAACTTCCAAGTTAGATGAGGTCTATGTGTGATCATTGATGGTAATAGATGAGCTTTGTGAGCCTAGCCATTAGGTTAGGTAGTGCATAAACTTTTGGGCCATTGGGTTGCCATTCAAGGCAAAAATAAAGTCCTTGTGGTGCCCTGCAGTTTCCCCATGGAAGCTTAATGGGGGGAGTGCAGAGGGCACTTTCCCCCTTCTATGGGGTCTGGGGGGCCTATCCCCTTAGCCCCTAGGGTTGAGACAGTAGGACTTCTAGTCATGGAGATATTATCAGATAATATATTTTGTTGATTATTTTGTATCTCTTGACTATGTTTATCTAGAATAACTCCCCTTGTAAAAGCTATATAAGCATGGCCCATATTGAGCTTTACACAACATTGCACACTAGTAAGCCCTTCATCTAGAGTCTGTCGAGATCGCCATCTAAGCTCCACATTGGGAGTGCACGGGGGGACAACAACATTGTTGTAACTGCATTACTCTTGGCAATCTAAAAAAATGATTTCTCTATCTCTCAGTGTGCATCTATCTTTGTTTGCATTTTTCTCTCAACATTGTCTACTAGTCTATTCCATTGTGTTATTATTTTTTCTTACATGGTATCAAAGCTCAAGAGGCTCTGAGTGGTGTAGAAGCAAAAACGTAGAGGATGCAGAGGTTTCAAAGACAAAAGAGAGAACATGTCAAGGGGTGTGTCATCATCTACAATTCAAAATCAAGGTGGTTTATCAACAAGAGTAGGTGGAGCACATACAAGAGCAGCAATGATATTAGTCATCCCAACGTTGTAGATATGACCACCAGCCTTCACAAAAGGTAAACTTGATGGTACGAACTACACCCTGCGGAAGTTTAAAATCACTTCTATCCTTGATTCACATGAGCTTCTAGAGAGTTTTCTTGGTGTTGATCATGAGCCCTAAGAAACACCTGATCCAAATAATCTTATTCAAATGACTTCTCATGATGTTGATCTTCTACCTGCTTGAAAACATAGAAACACAGATGCAATATGTGCTCTAGTTACAAGTACTATTGATAGTGTTCTAACTCTCATTCAACATACTACCAAGGCATCTGAAGCATGGAACATATTGAGAAATCAATATAAAACTCGTAATCAAACACTGATTAAGAACTCGTATAAGAATCAACTAGCAGTAGAAAGGTTTGCTAATGGGAAGACTACAGAGGTGCTTATCACTCGCATAAAGAATCTATGAGATCAAATGGTCAGAGTGGGTGTATGAAAGTCAAGTGAGGAGCTAGCTCGGTATTGTCTTCAAATATTTCCACCAAATTTTGATGGTTTGGTAACTACTCTTAATACTCAAATCAGACCTCAACCACTAACTTTTGAATAATTCAATGCCTTACTCATGGACGAGGAGTTGCAGCTCAAGGAAAGGAGTGGGGCAACAAAGGAGATGTTGCATTCACAGCAAATGCCAAAGGAGGCAAAGCAGACTCTTCAAAAGAAGGAGACAAAAAGAAGAATGACAAGAAGAAGTCTAAGGGAGAGTGTTTCCACTACAAGAAGAAAGGCCAAAGAATCCAAGATTGTCGCATCAAGAAGGTGAGAAGAATGGATCTTCAAAAGGTGGCAAGGGCAAGGATTCTACCAACATTGTAGAAATAGAGCTTGAGTTATTCGCTACAATAGAGGAGTTGTGCTCCTCGGTTGAAGATTCAAGAACAAATGATTGATGGGTGTTGAACAATGGTGCCTGTTGTCACATGACGAGCAGAAAAGACATTCACAGTTCCTTACAGCCTCTAAAGGAACACATCATAGTAAAGGTAGGCAACAATGCAAGATGTCCTAGTTCCTTATAGCCTCTAAAGGAACCCATCATCGTAAAGGTAGGCAACGATGCAAGATGTCCTACAGAGAGCGAAGGTATGGTTTCTTTCATTAACTCTAGCGGGGATGTCAAAAAACTTTCAAATGTGTTGTATGTTCCACAAATCAAACAAAATCTACTTTCTGTAGCTTCTATAATTGATCAAGGTCATCAAGTATCTTTCAGTAAGACGGGAGCTCAGATTATGGACAATAACAACAATGTTGTTGGGAATGGCATAAGGAGGAACAACCTATATGAGTTGTTTGCTCTTATAGCCACTACAAGTGTGGGCACAAGTAAGCTATGGGATGAGAGATTTGACCACATCGGATAACTTGTACTAAAGGAGATGCATCACAGGAGTATGGTTGCACACATACCATCGATTGTCAAAATGAAGGAACCATGTAAAGCTTGCATGATGGGCAAGCAATAGAGGAAGGCATTTCCAAAGCAAGAACAGAGCAAGCTATCCTCTAGAGTTGGTGCACGTTGACTTGTGTAGAAAAATGCCTACACAAGCCTTGGGTAGATCTTCCTACTTCATGTTACTTTTCAATGACTATAGTGAGAAGATGTGGGTGTACTTCCTTCATGATAAGGCTCAAGATTTTGGTAAGTTTAAAGAATGGCTTCAGCTTGTTGAAACTGAAATAGGTAAGAAGATGAAAAAAATTCAACGGTGGTGGTGAGTTCACATCAACAAAGTTTGAAGATTTTTGCAAGATTAAAGGAATCAAGCATCAACTCATAGTGGCACATAGCCCTCAATAGAATAGTGTTGCAGAACATCGAAATTGAACCATCATGGAGATGGCAAGGTGCATGTTGAAGGGAAAGGGTTTGCCTAATCAAGTTTGGACAGAGGCTATCAACACTACTATCTACGTCTTGAATCGAAGCTACACCAATGTAGTTCATGGAAAGACTCCACAAGAGGTCTACAATGGTAAAAATCCATCTCTTTCCCATTTCAAAGTATTTGGAAGTGAATGCTATGTACATGTTCCAAAGACGGAGAGAAACAAGCTTGAACCAAAAAGCATCAAGTGTATCTCCTTAGGGTACAATGAAGATAAGAATGCTTATAAGATTTATGAACATGAGGCTAAGAAGATCATGGCGAGTCACAATCTAGTGTTTAAGGAGGAGGAGCCATGGAGGAGGAAAAGAGAGCTTCCACTTTATTATTTGGCAAAGGGGCAATCTAGTATGAACATGTCCCAAGAGCTATCCCTTCTACACAAGAGAAGGAAGCATCATCTTCAGATGATCAATCTAAAAGTCACCAACCTGTTGTCACCCAAGTGGAAGATCCATTGGCACATTGGTTGAGGTAGCTCTATGATTATGCAAAGCCCATCCCACAATCATTAGAACAAGTTGCAGATGGACCAAGGCGATCACAAAGAATAGAGTAACAAAGATAGGCAATCACCCATATTGTAACACAACCCTAATGGTTGAGCTCATTCAATAACAAGCAAAGGAACCAACCAATGTGGAAGAGGTGTTCCATGATCCAAATTGGAGGGCTACCATGCAATCAGAATCCAACAAGATCATGAAGAATGGAACTTGGAAGCTACTGGATCGATCGCCTAAGTGTAAAGTCATTGGCACCAAGTGGGTCTGGAAGCTAAAGTACAAGGCTTATGGTACTCTATAAAAGTACAAAGCAAGACTTGTTGCACACAACTACTCACGAGTTGAAGGCATTGACTTTTGTGAATCATTTGCGCCGACTGCAAGGATGACTACTATCTGAGTAGTACTAGTTGTGGTTGCACATAAGTGATGGCCAGTCGATTACATGGACTTCAAATCAGCATTCTTGAATGGAAACCTGAAGGAGAAGGTATATGTGTCTCAGCCACTAGGGTTTGAGGATCCCTATTCAGAGAACAAGGTATGTAAGCTCAAGAAGACATTATATGGGTTAAAACAAGCCCCTGGAGCATGCTACTAGTAGATAGATAAGTATCTCTTGAATCTAGGTTTCAAAAGATGTGCTCTTCATGCTAACTTGTATGTTCTAAAGAGAGGAAGGAAGACAATCGTACTTGTACTCTATGTGGATGACCTTGTAATTACAAGAAATGATGTTCCTCTTCTTCAAAAAACGAAAGATGCCCTGAGTTGAGAATTTGAAATGATTGACTTGGGCTTAATGTATTATTGCTTAGGCCTTGAAGTTTGGTAAGAACCAAGGAATAATTTCATGTCTCAAAAAAGTATGCAAGATAGATATTGAGGGCATTTGACATGGAGGATTGCAAGGAAATTTCTACACCTATGGAGCTCAACACAAAATTATCTATTGAAGGTACTTCACTTCCGATGGATATTGGAAGATGCAAGAAATTAGTTCAAAGTCTCGTCTACTTGTGCAATAGCATACCAGATATCTTGTATGTTGTTGGAGTAGTAAGCAAGTTTTGTAATAACCCTTGCCAAACTCATTGGAAGACTTGCATGAGGATACTCATGTATGTGAAAGAAATCACTGATTATGGTATTATTTATGAAGAAAGATCATCGCTAGTTGGATATTGTGACTTTGACTGGGCAAGAGATATTGATACCAAAAAATCAGTTTCTGCATATTTCTTTTCCTTAGGATCAGGGATTTTCTCTTGGATCAATAAGAAACAACCGATTGTAGCATTATCTTCTACTCAAGCTAAGTACAAAGCAACATGTGTTACAGCATGTGAAGTAGTATGGTTGAGCAGGATCCTATGGCACATAGGAATACAAGGACAGGATGCTATAGGGTTGAAATGTGACAACCAAATTTGCATGGCCATTGCCAAGAATCGTGTTTTCCATGCACATACCAAGCACATAGAAGTTGTAAGCAAGTTGTTGGAGTAGTAAGCAAGTTCTGTAATAACCCTTGCCAAACTCATTGGAAGACTTGCATGAGGATACTCATGTATGTGAAAGAAATCACTGATTATGGTATTATTTATGAAGAAAGATCATCGCTAGTTGGATATTGTGACTTTGACTGGGCAAGAGATATTGATACCAAAAAATCAGTTTCTGCATATTTCTTTTCCTTAGGATCAGGGATTTTCTCTTGGATCAATAAGAAGCAACCGATTGTAGCATTATCTTCTACTCAAGCTAAGTACAAAGCAACATGTGTTACAACATGTGAAGTAGTATGGTTGAGCAGGATCCTATGGCACATAGGAATACAAGGACAGGATGCTATAGGGTTGAAATGTGACAACCAAATTTGCATGGCCATTGCTAAGAATCGTGTTTTCCATGCACATACCAAGCACATAGAAGTTTCGTATCACTATGTGTGTCAGTTGATTGAGGATGGGGTTGTGGAGATAAGTTGTTGTACAACTGAAGAAAATGGAGTAGACAACTTCACCAAGGCTCTTGGGAGAGAGCAACTTCATCGACACTTTTCAAAGCTTGGCATTTGACCAAGGAGGTAGTTCACCACGGAGTGGACATTGAGGAGGGGGTGTTAGATATACTCAATAATCCACCCTCAAGTGACCACAAACGATCCATGGTGCTCTAAATTGTAGGGCCCCCATTATGAGGAAAAGCCATTGTGAGAGCCCAAACATTTGTGGAACCCTATTTTCCAAGTTAGATGAGGTATATGTGTGACCATTGATGGTAATAGATGATCTTTGTGAGCCTAACCATTAGTTTAGGTAGCGCATAAACTTCTAGGCCATTGGGTTTCCATTCAAAGTGAAAATAAAGGCCTTGTGGTAGTAGGCAGTTTCCCCATAGAAGCTTAATAGGGGTAAGTGCAGAGGTGGGGTTGCCCCCTTCTGCGAGGGGGGAAACCTATCCCCTTGGCTTGGAGGGCCGAGACAGTAAGACTTCTAGTCGTGGAGATGTTGTTGGATTATATATTTTGCCGACTATTTTGTATTTCTTGACTATGTTTATCTATCCCAACTCCCCTTGTAAAAGATACATAAGCATGGCCCATGTTGAGCTTTACACAACATTGCACACTAGTAAGCCCTTCATCTAGAATCTGTCTAGACTGCCATCTACGCTCCACAGTGGGAGAAAATGTGTGAACAATACCATTGTTGTTACTGCATTACTCTTGGAAATCTAAGAATTTGAGTTCTCTATCTCTCACTCTACATTTTTCTTTCAACTATGTCTATTGGTGTATTCCGCTATGCTATTATTTTTCTTACAGTAACAAGTGTTTATGTGTACATTGGTCACATTGAGACATATACTTATCCAAATCTCTTTTTTTATTTGGCCAATGGGCTCCCTATTAGATATGCTCACTACTCCACCCTCAAGTGACCAGAAATGATCCATGGTGCTCTAAGTTGTAAGTCCTCCATTATGAGGAGAAACCATTGTGAAAGCCTAGACATTTTTGGAACCTTGACTTCCAAGTTAGATGAGGTCTATGTGTGACCGTTGATGGTAATAGATGATCTTTGTGAACCTAGCCATTAGTTTAGGTACTGCATAAACTTTCGAGCCATTGGGTTGTCATTTAAGGCAAAAATAAAGACCTTGTGGTGCCGTGCGGTTTCCCCATAGAACCTTAATGGGGGGAGTGTAGAGGGGGGTTTGCCCCCTTCTGCTAGGTTTGGGTTTATCGACTATTTTGTATCTCCCAACTAAGTTTATTTATATTGACTCCCCTTGTAAAAGTTATATAAGCATGGCCCAGGTTGAGCTTTATGGAGCATTGCACACTAGTAAGCCCTTAATCTAGAGTCTATCTAGGTGGCCATCTAAGCTCCACAATGTGTGCGCATGGGTGGGCAACACCGTCATTGTAACTACATTATGCTTGGCAATCAGAGAATTTGAGTTCTCTATCTCTTAGTTTGTGTCTATCTTTGTTTGCGTTTTTCTCTCAACTCTATCTACTCGTCTATTTTGTTGTGTTGTTATTTTCTTACATGCTATTAGAGCTCATCAGACCTTGAGTGGTGTAGAAGAAAGAACGCAGAGGTTACAGAGATCTCAATGAAAAAGGAGAGAAGATGTTAAGCAGTGTGTCATCATCTACAACTAGGAATCAAGTTGGTTCATTAATAGGTGTAGGTGGAGCATAGATAGGAGTAGCAATGATGTCGGTCATTCCAACGTTGCGAATACGACCACTAGCCTTCATGGAAGGTAAACTTGATGGTACAAACTATACCCTGTGGGAGTTTAAAATCACTTCTATTCTTGATTCATATGAACTTCTAGAGACTCTTCTTGGGACTAATCATGAGCCCCAAGAAGCACTTAATCCAAATAATCCTGGTCAAAATGGTTCCTCATGATGTTGATCTTATATGTGCTTGGAAATGTAAAAACACAGATGCACTCTATGCTCTAGTTATAAGTATTATTGATAGTGTTTTGACTCTCATCCAACATACTACCAAGGCATGTTAAGCATGGAACATAATGAGAAATCAATATGAAAATCATAATAAAAAAAAGATTTAGAACCTGGAGAATCAGCTTGTAGTATAAAGGTTTACTGGTGGGAAGACTGTAGAGGTGTTTATCAGTCACATAAAGAATCTACCAGATCAAATGGAGGGAGCATTTGTACAAAATTCAAGTGAGGAGCAATCTCGGCATTGTCTTCAAATCTATCCACCTAAGTTTGATGGTTTGGTAACTCCTCTTAATATGCAAATCACAAGTCAACCACTAACTTTTGAAGAATTCAGTGCCTTACTCATGGAGGAGGAGCTATGGCTCAAGACAAGGAGTGGTGGAAGCAAAGGAGATGTTGCCAAAGGAGGCAAAGCGAACTATTCAAAAGATGGAGACAAAAAGAAGAATGACAAAAATAATTTCAAGGGAGAGTGTTTCCACTGTAGGAAAAAATGCCACATAATACAAGATTGTCACATCAAGTAGGTAGAAGAGAAGAATGTCTCTTCAAAAGGTGGCAAGGGCAAGGAGTTTTCCAACACAACAAAAACAAAGCTTGAATTATTTGTTATGATAAAGGAGGTATGCTCCTTGGTTGAAGATTCAAGAATAGATAACTCATGGGTGTTGGACAATGGTTCCTCTCATCACATGACTAGTAGAAAAGACCTTTATAGTTCCTTACAAACTCTAAAGGAACCCATCATAGTAAAGGTAGGCAACAATGCAAGATGTCATGTAGAGGGTAAAGGTATGGTTTCTTTCATTGATTCTAATGGGGATGTCACAAAGCTTTCAAATGTGTTGTATGTTCCACAAATCAAACAAAATATACTTTTAGTAGCTTCTATGATTGATCAAGGTCATCAAGTATCTTTCAGTAAGATAGGAGCTAAGATCATGGATAGTAACAACAATGTTGTTGGGATTGGCATAAGGAGGAACAACTGTTTTGAAATACTTTTCCAAAACCATCAATAGTGATTTCATCACTCTTGTATCATATGTAACATAGAACAACCACTTTGTAATTATATGCTCCATTTTCTACAAGCCGAGGAGTCCTCAAGCTTGAGGAGCTTAGGTAGAACGAGCCTACCAATTTTGGCTATTTTTTAGATCTTGTTTACCCCTTCAAATAGCACCTAGCACCTATTTTTTAACTATGCCGATCACTAGATGTGAAACCGGTCAAAACTAGTCTAAAATCTATAAATAGAGTTAGAGAGCTCATTTTTGAGGTTAGCTAGTGTAGACTTGTATGAGTTAGTGTGGGCTTGAGCTTGTAATTGAGATCTTGAGTAATAGAGTCTATTTTCCTATATTCCATTGTGTCTTGCTTGTCTCTTACACGTGTGTGTGTGTATGAGTGTGTGCATCTATATGCTTCTCACCTTCACTCTCACTACATCTTGTTGGAGATAGATGTCTGCGGAAGCACTCGAACAGCACAAGGAAGAAGAAGAAGAAGCTTGGAGCACAAACACACAATACTAAATGTATTACCAGAGAATGTACAAAGATAAGTAGCCCATTAGGGCAATAGGTGTATATACAAGCCGAGGGAAAAAAACCTCCTAAAGAGGGAAAAAAGTGCCCCGGCGGTCCTAGTGTGTTCACACACATCACTACCTAAATATATCAACAAATCCCCCCTGGGAGTGATGCAGTGAACAAGGAGCTGGCACTCATGTATAAGGAAGTGCCAAGCTATGTGGCAATCACTCCACAAAAGGAAGTAAGCCCAAAGCTTTGCGGAAAGCTTCAAACTTCTCCCTAGGCAGAGCCTTCGTGAAAAAGTCTGCTATGTTCTCCAGTGTGGGCACATATGCCAAGCTGATCTCCCCAGCAGAGAACCTCTCCCTGACATAGTGATAATGCACCTCAATGTGCTTAGTGCGAGCATGGAACACATGGTTCCTCGCAACTGCCAATGCGCTCTGACTGTCAGTGAAGATGGTGGTGGCAGAAGACTGGCCAACACCCAAATCAGCCATAAGGCGTATGAGCCACACACACTCAACAATTGCTGTGAAAGCTGCCCTATACTCAGCCTCACAACTGGAAGTGGCCATAGTAGGCTGCTTCTTGCTCAACCAAGATATACATGAGCTACCAATCATGAAGCAAAAACCACTGGTGGACACACGAGTGTCATAGCAACCAACCCAATTTGAGTCAGAAAAAGCATGCAAATCTAGCGGTAGTGATCCCCCCTTGGGATAAAACAACCCAAGTAGTCGAGTACCACTCAAGTAGCGAAAGATGCGCTTAACCGCCTTCCAATGTGTGACTCCTGGGCAATGCATAAACCTACTCATCTGTGAGACAGCAAACTGAATATCTGGCCGAGTAATGCATAAGTAAATCAAGCATCCAACAGCCTACTGATAGAGAATAGCATCAAATGCATCTCCAGCATCATGAAGACTCAATCGTAAACCTGTCTCCATAGGAGTGGCAATAGGCTTACAGTCTTCAAGGCCAAAACGCTGCAATAATGTGTCAATATATTTCGTTTGACACAAAGCCATTCCACCATCAACTTGCATAAACTGAATGCCCAAATAGTGATGCAAATGCCCCAAATCAGACATCTCAAATGAGGCATGCAAATCAGCCTTGAAATCAGCAATATGCTTCTCAATAAGACCAGTGAGCAGCATGTCATCAACATAGACAACAATGATCAGAAGCACATCATTAGCACGCTTAACATATAAGGTGCTTTCAGTTGGACTGTTCAAAAAACCATGTGCAACCAGATAGGCATGTATTTTCTCATACCAAGCACGTGGTTCTTGCTTTAAACCATATAATGCCTTCTTTAACCTGCACACCTGGTTTTCATGCCCTTTCTGCACAAACCCACGGGGCTGAAAAACATGCACTTCTTCATGCAAGTCACCATTTAGAAATGCTATTTTAATGTTCAACTGATGTACATTCCAACCATGATGGGCTGCAAGTGCACAAATGCTCCGAACAGTAGTCATACGGCATGTAGGTGCAAAGGTCTCATCAAAATCAATGCCTCTTTCTTGCACATAACCCTTTGCAACAAGCCTAGCCTTATACCTGTCAATTGTACCATCAGGTTTACGCTTCAGCTTGTATACCCACTTAGTGCCAATGGCCTTCTTGCCAGGAGGCAAGTCACATAAAGACCATGTACCATCTTCATTATAGCATCATATTCACATTGCATGACAGCCATCCAATTTTCTGAATTATGTGCTTCATCAAAAGAAACAGGCTCATTCTCATCACATAGACTAGATGCAGCCATAGCATAGCAATCTGATGCAAAGGAGGCACTATGAGAGCCTGAACGAGTACGATATGACAAAGGTGCATCTAATTTGCTATCACGCAAAGTCTACACCAGCCATTTTGGCATAGTTTTTGCCTGCTCAATATTAGCTCTCTCATCAACAAGTGCATCATGTAAATCTGCATCAGAAATAGAATGATCTGCATCATCATATGAAACCTGCAAAGGCTGTGAAGTTGCCTCATTAGGATCAGCACTAGACTGTCCACCTATAAAAAGAGGCATCAATGTATCATACATGTCTTTGGAGCTAACAGATGTCTCCTTAGTACATGAAAGCAATGGCTGAATAGCATCCTCCACAAAGACAACATCACGGCTAACCAGAATGCGTTTAGTCTGTGGATGATACACACGATAGCCTTTACTTTCAGAACCGTACCCAACAAAAATACATTTTACTGCCTTATCAGCCAATTTTCTATGATGTTGTTCAGGCACTAATGCATATGCCAAACAACCAAAAACATGCAGATGAGCAACAGATGGCTTGCGGTCATGCCAAGCCTCATATGGAGTGATAGACTGCAGCGCTTTAGTGGGACACCTGTTCAGTACATATGCTGCACATATGACAACCTCAAGCCAGAAACTATGTGGTAAAGCCTGACTCTTGACCATGCACCTCGCCATCTCCATGAGTGACCTGTTCTTTTGTTCAGCAACTCCATTCTGTTGAGGTGTATACGGCACTGTACACTGGTGTTTTATCCCACGTTCAGCCAGAAATGCATTAAAATTAGAAGACATATATTCCCCCCCTCGATCAAAACGGAGGGTGCCCATTTTACATGCTGGCAGATTTTCAGCCAAAACCAAAAACTGTTTGAAGCACATGAACACTTCGGACTTTGCCTTCAATGGATATACCCATGCATGCCTGGAAAAATCATCAATGAAAGTCACGAAGTAAAGATAGTTTCCAAAAGAAGGTGTCTGCATAGGACCATAGACATCACTATGTACAAGCTGCAATTTCTGCGTAGCTCGAACTGAACCATCTTTTGGAAAGGTGGAACGCTGCATTTTGCCCAAAATATAGCCTTCACATACATGTTTTCCAGGTGCCTCAAGCTTGGGCAGAGAAGACACCATATCAGTTTTCTGTAGGCGTAGCAAACTAGCAAAATTCAGATGACCAAAGCGTGCATGCCAAAGCTTTGCATCTGACATAGCGTGAGAATCATGAACTGCACATGCCGAATCATTTACAGATCTTTCATAGTCTATGAGCTTATACAGCCCACGACATAAAATGCCAGAAGCAATAATAACGTCGCCATTTGACAGATCATGAACTGTACATCTATCATCAACAAATTTCATAACCAAGCCAATCTTGGCTAATGCAGAAACTGATAACAGATTCTTCTTGATCCCTGGCACAAATAAAGCATCTGAAAAGGTGAAAGAACTACCATCAGCAGTAGTCAGAATGATCTTACCAACTCCCATAACAGGATAAGAGGAGTTGTTGGTGCATGTGACAGTTTTCCCTGTAGGGGCAAGCTCGAGTGAAGAGAAGAAACTATGCTTCGAGGTAATATGTTTGGTCGCCCCATTGTCAAAGTACCAAACATCTGAGTCCACTGCAGACATGCACATGTCATGAGAAGATGGGTCAAAACTGCAAACAATAGTAAACGCCCATTCTTCTTTCTGCACAATATTAGCAGACTCTGTTTTTGGTGTAGAGGCTTCTGCAACAACCATTCCAACCTCCTTTTTCTTTGCCTCTTTTGCAGCCAGTTTTGGATAATTCTTTATGATATGATCATTCCCTTTACAGTACTTGCAAAACAATTTCTGTTTTTCTGATTTCTTCTCATCTTTATCCTGGTTCTTGGAATGTGTAGCATTTGCAGATTTTTGCTTACTAGTAGAAGAGCTCCGTTTTCCTTTACCCTTCTGACTAGCGAGGAAAGCTTGATCTGCAACACGAATAATGGACCTGTTCTGCCTGGACTGATCTTCCTGCAACAGAACAGAGATTAACTCCTCAAATGATAAGGCATTCGGATTGCCTTTCATCATCAACCGAAGAGTAGAAGCAAAACTCTGATATGAATCAGGAAGACCATTCAGAACGGTCTGCACAAGTGAGCTATCTAGTATAACCTCATCAGCAGAAATCAGTTGTTCCTTCAAATCTTTGATCTTCGTTAGGAAACTGTCCATAGAATCACCTTCATTCATGTGCTCACTCTCCAACTGTTTTCGGAGGTAAGCAACACGAGCCTCATTCCTAGCTTGGTACAATGTGGTAAGTGTATCCCAAGCATCCCTAACTGTTCTGCAAGAGCGAATATGAGGAATAATGGCACGTTTGACAGACAAAGCTATCAATGCATGTGCCTGGGCATCTCTACCATCCCAACGAATTTGCTCTGCAGTAGGTGCAACAGAAATAGCAGCACAAACAGGAATCTGCGGAATATCATCTTCGACACCATCTTCATCAGTTTCAGCACCTGTATTTGCAGTACCTGTTGTTACAGGTGTAACAGGACGTCTTTCAACACCCTGCACAATTTTCCACAGTCCTTTTGCAACCAAAACATGTTGCATCATATAAGCCCATAATGGGTAGTTGGTACCATCCAACTTATCCTCAACAGCCAACATACAGAATACATCACTGCTTTCAACCATGGCCGATGACTAAAATACCTTGATGCAGAAAATTAATTGTTTCTCAAAAAGTTGACCAGAACTGCCCAGACGAGTTCTGCTAGACCTGTAGAAGACTTTGAGACGCTTAAACTGGCGAACAGAAACTGGTATATACCTTTGGCACAAAAAGACAAAATAGCCTACACAAGCGCTGCGATAGTGCGTTCAGAGGCCGAAACGAGCTCAGATCGTGATTTCGACACCACAAAGCGAATTCGTTTTGATCTGGGAAACACGTTGAGTATGCTCACCAAAATTCGTGCGATTCTGAGACTGCAAACGGAGGAGTGTCAACGGCGTGCTAGATGAAGCGACGACCTGCTCTGATACCAATTGTTGGAGATAGATGTCTGCGGAAGCACTCGAATAGCACAAGGAAGAAGAAGAAGCTTGGAGCACAAACACACAATACTGAATGTATTACCAGAGAATGTACAAAGATAAGTAGCCCATTAGGGCAATAGGCGTATATACAAGCTGAGGGAAAAAAACCTCCTAAAGAGGGAAAATAGTGCCCTGGCGGTCATAGTGTGTTCACACACATCACTACCTAAATATATCAACACATCTCACGTTCACGATCTTCATATCATTCCTATCTCTTTTGTGAATTGACATTAAGGAGGTGGATCTTCTTAACATGGTACTTACCATTGTGCTAGAGCAACACCAAATTTGGCGTTGTTGCCGGGGATCGAGTCTACGATGAATGTGTGATGGTAAGAGTATAGCAAGAAGTGGCGTTGGAAGGTAAAAATTTCAGTTTTTGTTGTTGTTTTTAAGTTTTTTTTTTGTGTTTTTCACCTCCCCTACACTCCTCCTTCACACCGCATCATCTTCTTCCACTCTCAAAAAATCAGAAAATTCACCATATCCACCCATTCTCCTCGTTTCCCCTCATTTGTGCATGCGAGAGAGAGAGAGCTTTTGTGCTTGCATGTGCTTGTGTGTTTTTGAGTTTTCTTGCAGGTATAGTGCTCCAAAGCAGCAGGAAAGCTTCCAAAAGGTAAAAAATTCCACTTTTTGTCAGAATCTACCGTTGGAGTTGGACCATCGTGATGGTATGACAAAGTTGGCATTTTTGGTAAGCGACCACACCACGAGGTAGGAGACACTTGCGCACACACGAATCCATAGGTGCATTCTCAAAATTTGCATTTTGGTGGACCATCACGACAGGTTCACGCGATCGCGATTGTGTCACACCATCGCGATTGACTCACGCTGCGACGGCTCGGCCGGACCATCGCGACGGTCTCACACCATCGCGACGTTCTCACATCATCGCAATGGTTCACTTGAACCATCGCAACGGTCACTGACCATCACGTAGATCCAATCGACCCCATGCCATCGCGATTGGCTCATGCCATCGCGATTGGCTCATGCCATCGTGACGACCCACTTTCCAGATGGGAAAGCTAGACCATCGTGATGATACCAAGTACTCCATCGTGATGCTTCAAAATTGGACCATCGCGATTGGCTCAAGCCATCGTGCCTCGTGACCATTATGACGGGCTCATGCCATCGCGACGGTTGCATTGAACGTTGACCATCGCGATGGGATCATGCCATCGCGATTGCTCGCTAGACAGATCATCGCAATGCTTCAAGTTAGACCATCGCGACGCCTCGCACGATCGCACCATCGCGATTGTACCACGCCATCGTGATGGTTCACCTGAGCCATCATGACGATCCCATACCATCACGATTGTCCCAGACCATCGTGATTGTTCACCCAAAACGAAAAAATTAGGGTTTGAATTTTTGGGCAAATTTGAAGCTATTTTGAGAAAATTTTTGGGTGGTTAGGCTCATTAGAGACCTCTTACCTCATAAGTGAAGAAAACTTGTCTGTGAGTTTTTACCCGCGAGGACCTGAGCGTTCATATCTTTGTCATTTGAAGTCCGTTTTTTTTGAGCTTTATAGCTCGTTAGAAAGCTCTTTAGTACTATGTGACCTCAATTGTTTTTTTCAAAAAGAAGACATTGATTTTTAGATAAGATAATTTGAGTTTGACCCATTGTTGGGACTAGAAAAGCAAGGGGGCATTTGGGACATTTTGCTAAAGAAGAAAGGAACTAAAAGGTGTATATATCAAAGTGCTTGATCATCAATTTGAAAATCGGTCTAAACATTGGCTTTTTGCATGTCTAGCAAGGGCTATCAAAGGCAAACAAAGTAGGGTAGTGAAGAACGCAAGGCTTGGGAAGTGTGACTTCTTGGGCATGAGAGCAATCAAAGGAGCTGACTTGAGGTCTAGCAAGGGCTATCAAAGGCAATCAAAGCAAGGCAGTGAAGAACTCAAGGCTTGGGAAGTGCGACTTCTTGGGCATCAGAGCAATCAAAGGAGTTGACTTGAGGTTGGAAGAATACTCAACCCCTGCATTTAATTATTAGCTTAGGCTAAACAGTAGCATTGTGGATTAAATTAGAACGATGATCGAAATGTATCAAGTCCAAGAGACTTATTTTTTCAAGTCCAAGACTAAGATAAAAGTGTGTGATAGGAAAACCTCAAGGAAAGAACTTGAGTCTGACGGAACGAGAACTCAAAAGTGCAATGAAAAGTCGACTCTTGACTTAAACATTGAGACAAGAAAAGAATTCAAAAGAATTAAAAAAAGAAACAAGCAATTAAGACCAAAGAACCATTGACGATCAGAGAGTGCCAGGAAGTAAATTCGTGAACCTTAGATTGGGCAAGCATATAGGTAAGTCAGACCGACAAAGCATTAGATCATCAAAAGCAAGTGTAGGAACTACTGCACATTCGTGGGCACAACAATTGAATAGCTACCCTTACAAGTTGGGCTCACATACAAGTGAGTCAAAAATGGCTTTTAGCATAGAAAGACCAGAAGGAGGGTTAAACATAGCATACTTGGAAAGACCCGAAGGACCCTATAGAACTCAACTAGAATTTGTCAGAACCAATCACTTATGTGCTCGCATCTATGAGGATGGTTTGCGAAGATCAGTAGTGCAATTGCACAACCCAGACCAACCCATTGGATTGGAACGTCCAGTGGTGAAATTTGAAAGAGATGCATACATAGACAAAGAAGGAACAATGTACATCATAAGTACTCAACCTAATCATACCAATGAGTTTGGTGTAGTTCCGTTAGAGAAGGAAGCGAGAACCCAAGGAAAAGAACCACTAGGAGAAGAACCCATGACACCTAGAGGGAAATCTATAGTGACAAGAGTATTAATTCCAGAATGGATCCCTCAAGACAATAGAAGCATAGAGTTATTTCTAAATAAGGAAACCGATGAAGCATTTTGGAGGTACAAAATGGAACAACCTAGTGAGATAGGCTTTATCATGATTTACGAAATCAAGGACCCAGACACTCCTGGAAAGTTTGTATACCTAGATGATACATCAAAACGAGTATTTGTAGTACCAGAACATGCGAGAAATACCTAGATATGGAGAGGTGATTTAGTATTCCCCCCATCTCGAACAAATGTAAACACGAGCCATTAGGGTGCTGGAACATCCTCAACCCATGGTACTGAAAGAGAGAAGAATAAACAAAGACTAGAAGTAAGTTTCACTCATCCTATAGAGAGAGATTGAACCACCATGGACAACAATATAGTGGAAAGACAAAGGAACCTAGAATACCAGGTGGTAGAGATGATTTTTCTCTACCTAGACCACGTGAACACCCAAGGATACTAAGACCCACTCAGTTAGTAAATTCAATGAAAAATTACTTTGATGGGACAGGAGATCCCTGTGACCATGTTGCGGAATTTAAGCAAGTGCTAAGAGCAGAGCAAGTAGAAGACATGTTCACGCAATGCAATGCATTTGGACTAGTGTTAAAGAATACGGATTTAACTTGGTTCCAACCCTTGCAACAGAGGCAATTTAGAGATATTCATCACTTGTTAGAGTCATTCATCACATAATTCTAAACTATGCTCCTATGTATACTTGAAGGAACCCAGAACATTAGAGCAATGTGTAAGAATTTGTATAGACATTGAGGACAACCTGGGAGACGAGTTGGAACTCTCAAAAGTCTATAAGGACTGAGATTGTTCATCTCTAGCATCCTCAAAACTTTCTAGCTTGATAGAAGACCTAGCATAAAAAGTGGCCCAGAAACTAGGAGTTTCTAGCAAACAAATGCTTAGGTTAACAACAAACAAGCGTTGTTACACTGGTGGTGGTGATCATATGGCAAATGTGTGTCCCAATGCAACACAACACAAGCCAACCCTAGTGGCCAATACTATATGATTGAGAGACGATACACGAATCACGCGGCCCAAAATTGCCCCTACAACAAACAAGTAGTACGACAGAACTACCCGCAAGCATACCCACAACTAGGTAGGTATCAAGGTCAATATAATGCTCAACCTCATTACTATAGGCCTCCTCAAAACTATCCTTATCAGGCTCAACAAAGACCTCAACCTGTTTTAGCTCAACAGCTACCCCGACCAGCAAATGTCATCCCAGTCAAATACGCCGCTACAA
The DNA here is from genome assembly GCA_020310875.1 of Ceratopteris richardii. Taxonomy (NCBI): domain Eukaryota; kingdom Viridiplantae; phylum Streptophyta; class Polypodiopsida; order Polypodiales; family Pteridaceae; genus Ceratopteris; species Ceratopteris richardii. The sequence goes on along the minus strand of CM035430.1, from coordinate 164,050,050 downwards.
AAGAGAACCTCAATAGGACTTTAGTGCCTTCTTCACCCTTAATCACAGAAAGTGACCCTAATTCTAATAGTTTTGACTCTACTCATGTAGATAGTCCACCCCCATATTACACGGAGTCACCAGAACACGTGGAAACATATCAATACCATAGTCCACCATTGGAAACCAATTGGGAGTCCGAATATGCTAATGTGATGTACGCAAACCCTAATCCGCGACCCCAATTGAGACAACAAAGACCACAGGGCCCTAGAGGACCATGCTTTAGGTGCCAAGGAGATCATTTCATAAAGGATTGTCCACATCCTCCAATAGCAGGACAATCACAATACTATAACATACAAGGCTTTTGTGCCGAGTGTGGTAAAGAGCATGTCACCAAATGTTGACAGTCAAGGTCACACACAAGCATGGAAGTGCATCAATGAAGTGGACACACAAGAAAAAGGAGCATGTAGGGAGCTCCAAGAAGTACATGTCAAATTTTTATAAGAAATCCCTATAAAAATAGTGACTTTTATCACTAAAAACCATTGTAAATACCATTTTCTATTTTTACAACTCCATTTTGTTCAAGCCAAGGAGTCCTTGAGCTTGAGGAGTATTAGAAGTATCATCTTACCAATTTTCATAATTTTTAGATTCCGTTTGAGTCTCCAAATAAGCCTTGGAACCTAATTTTTAACTAGGTCGGACAGGGCCAAAACCACTCAAAAAACTATAAAAAGGGCTGGAAAGCTCATTTGAGGGGTTGGCTTGTTGTAGATTTGAGCTTTGTAAGAGAGTTCTTTTGTAATTGAAGTCCTTCCATTGTTCCACTCTTTGCTCTTACCTGGTGCGCTTGTGTGTGTATGTGTGTGCATGCTTGTATGCTTTCACTCACACACGTGCACTTCACTTGCTCTTGGTCTTCATACCGGTCCTCACGTCTCTGTGGATTGATATTTATGAGGTGAAGCTCCTCACGCTGGTACTTGCCATTGTGTTAGAGTGACACCAAATTTGGCACCGTTGCCAGAGAGAGAGCTTGGAGGACGAGCGTGTGACGGTAAGACGTAGAGTAGCGACGTTGGAAGGTAAAAAAATCACCATTTTTAGTTCAGTTTCTGAGTTTTCCTTCTTCTTCATCATCATCATCACCACCATCTCCTCTCACCTTCACCTTCTCTCATTTTTTTTTTGCCTTTTTTGATTGTACATTCCTATTTTGCCTCTTTTCTTCCTTCTTAGCTATGCAAGGAGTTCAGAGATGGTTCACATCTTAGGCGCCCTTGAAATACAGAGATTTGCACCACTAAAATATCAAAAATCTGAGCAGTGGTATCGCGAAGTGACAAGAGCTGTGTCTGGTATCATGAGTATCGTATCGCGACTTTGAAGGGTGACTTTGCATATACAGACACATATGACTGACAAGGAGGACACAAGGTACACATTTTTGAAAAAATTTCTGAATTTGGGTGTCAAAATCTCCAAGTATCGTGTCTGGTTGGGTTTTGGTATCGCGATACCAGAACTCCCGTGTATCACGATACTTGTCGAGGTATCGTATCGTGCACGCCCACTTCAGGTATCGCGATACCATTCTGGTATTGTATCGTCAACTGCTGGTATTGCGATCGCGGTCGCCTCGGTGGTATCGTATTGTGGCGGTCACGGTATCGTATCGTCGACCGAGTGGTATCATATCGTGGGTTTTACTCGTATCGTATCGTGTAAATTTTCGGTATCGTATAGCCTGTCACTTTGGTATCGTATCGTGAGCAATCTGGTATCGTATCGCGTGATTTCCAGTATCGTATCGTGTAGTGGTCAGGTATTGTATCATCCACTAACATGGTATCATATCGTCGACCGAGTGGTATCGTATCATCGGATGCAAAGGTATCGTATCCTATAAATTCTGGTATCGTATCGTGAGTTCAGTATCGTTTCGTGCAAATCAGAGGTATCGTATCGTGACCATTTCTAGTATCGTATCGTGTGGGTAGCAGTATCGTATCGTGGAAGTTAGTATCGCGATCTTGGTCTTCCCGGTGGTATCGTATCGTGTGGGTAGTAGTATCGTAACGTGGAAGTTAGTATCGCGATCTTGGTCTTCCCGGTGGTATCGTGTCATCTAAAGGTGGTATCGTCTATAGTGGTATCGTGTAAAACAAAGGTATCATATCGTGAAAATTTGGTATCGTATCGCCTATCCTGAGGTACTCCCAGAGGGATCCTGTTTCCCTGTTTTAATCCCCAGAACCCTGAACTGGCATAACTTTCTCATACGAAATCCGTTCGGAGTGATTTTGGGTTCGTTGGAAAGCTCGTGGGGAGTACTACCAAAAGTTCCATTGGTTACGGTAAAATTAATACGACCATTATTTGATATAGTATTTTGAAGTTGACCTTCAGGTTGGACTAGGAAGCAAGGGGTTCCACAAGATTTTGAGCAATTCAGAGGACAATTTTGGACTTGTAGACAAGGCTTATGAACCTAAGCTAAAGTTGATACTTAGGAAGAGATAGATAAAGTAACAAATCACTTGAACCTAGGGTCAAGCACACAACCAAGTCAGGGACTCACAACTCAGTGGTTATCACTACGTGCTGAGTTCATAGACAAGTGAGTCAGAAATGTCATTTAACTGGGAGAGACTCTTAGCTTCTGAAGACATGCATAGTTCAGCACCTAGGGAAGGCTTTATGTCTATAGTGGAAGGGGAATATCAGATGTCTCTTCAATACATATCCACTAACTTGCAAGAAATACCCATCTACCTCAGTGGTCTACACAGGTCAGTATACAAGAATGATAAACACAACAGAATCTGAAATAGTTCCAAGACCAGCTGTCAAGTATGAAGGTGAACTTTACATGGACAAGATGGGCTAGATCTATGTAGTAACTGAAAACCTTAATCAGATTAACGAAAGAGGAGAATTAGAGGGACAAGGAACTTCTGGGAGAACCAACAATGGAGATACGGTGACTACCCCTAGGGGAAAGTCATTAATGACTCAAGTATTTCAAGCGGACAAGATACCCCAAGATGACTATCTGATGGATGTGTACTTAGTACATGGATCAGACCTACTCCTACAAATTGATTCACTGACACAAGGAGAAGACATCAGCCCAACAACTATATATGAGTTAAGGGATCCAGAAAATCCATCTAGAGTTACATACCTAGACCAAAATCAAAGAAGATATTGGCCTGTAGATGAAGTGAATGGGTCGAGATTAAAGCACATGGATCTGCCTATATTTGCTCCTCGAGATCAGGTAGCTATCTCACAAAACCCATTCCAGACCCTACAAAGAATGGAAAATGTGATGTCAGGACAAACAAGCTAACGTAGTATGCCGAACAAACCTCAGATGCAATCCACCATGCTAAGAATTAACTCCCACGACCACACTAGCCAAGGAATGGGAAATATGAATAGACATACCTTTAGGATAGAACCGCTCTAAGGTGCCCCCATCATAATTCGATCCCCAGAGCCCGATAGAAGACTGAGACCAATCCAACTTGCCAAATGTATGCGAAATCGTTACGATGGCACCGGAGAGCCCTATGACCACATTGCAGAATTCAAGCAAGTGTTGCAAGCGGAGCAAGTGGATGACTTTTTCATGCAATATGAATCCTTTGGGCTAACCCTCACGGGAATAGCCTTAACTTGGTTTCAATCCTTGGATCCAAATTGCTTTGGCCATATCGAACAATTCTTCCAAGAATTTATTTGGGAATTCACTAAGCGAGGGATCAAGCACAATTTGTCATCCTTACTACATAGTTTCAAACAAGCTCCTAATGAAACAGTAAAAAATGCAGCACGAAGATTTAATCAATATGCAAACCGATGCCCTGTGATAGATAGACCTTCTCAACAGAAAATGATATCCCTATTTTTAGAAGGTCTAACCAATGGAACATTGAGAATGTTAGTATACGTAAAACGATTGCAAACTCTGAGTGAGTGTCTTCAAGGATGCATAGATTTGGAAGACAACTTAGCTAAGGATCTCAAAATCACACAAGATCCCACCAATATAGAGGATACAAGGAGCATTGAGACTTCTAGTTTGAGTTATGTGGAGGAAGTGGCAGCATTAGTGGCCGAGAAATTAGGAGTACAAGGACAAAGGAACTACCAGAACTCTTCCTTGAGAGTGCCAATATTAAGTAGTTGCACACTTTGTGGTGGAGATCATCCATCTCATGTCTGCACTAGAGAAGGACTAGGGTTATCACAACCTTACCCTTACAATAGACAACCACCTCAAGAGCCTAATATGTACTCTTATAGTGAGAAGAAGTATATCAACTACAACGCCAAAAACTATCCAATGAATAGACAACCACGACTGTTCATACCACCCCAAGGTAGACCACAGGGGTACCCTCCTAGAGGACAAGGCGGAGAAGTTCCTAGGTATAACCCATGTCCAGGGCCACGAGGAACAACTAGACTGTATGAACATGGAGGATGTAGCCAACCTCAACCTATACCAGGACAACAACCACCCTACCCACTAGCTCCGATACAAGGGCAGAACATCACAATACAAGTCGTTTGTCTTGAGTGTGGCTGTTGGCATACAAGTCAGATGAAGAGCATACTAGCGCAACGGAGGAGTCATGCACAATACGGCAACAAGGCCCAATCATTTTTTTCATGGACCATTTACAACTCAAGTGATTTTAATCACTACACAAACATTGTAAATTCTATTTTTGGTAGAATAGACTCCATTTTGTGCAAGCCGAGGAGTCCTCGAGCTTGAGGAGTATTAGAACTAGCTACATATCAATTTTCATAATTTTTAGACTCTGTTTGAGCCCTCAAATAGGCTCTAGAACCTAATTTTTAACTAAGCCGGACACTAGGTCTGGACAAGACCAAAGCTAGTTAGAAAACTATAAAAAGAGCTAGAGAGCTCATTTTTGAGGTTAGATTGTTTGTGAATTGAGCTTATGTAAGAGACTTTTTGACTAATGCAAAGAACTCCATTGTTCCTCTCCTTGTTCTTGCCTTGTGTGCGCGTGTGTGTGTATGTGTGTGCATGCTTGTGTGCTTCTCACTCACACACTTGTGCCTTCACTTGCTCATAGTCTTCATACTAGTCCTCACGTCTCCACAGATTGACAATTATGAGGTGAATCTTCTCACGTTGGTACTCACCATTGTGCTAGAGTGACACCAAATTTGGCGCCGTTGCCGGGGAGAGAGCTTCGAGGACGAGCGTGTGATGGTAAGACATCGAGTTGAGACATTGGAGTTATAGGTAATATCCTTCCTTCTCTTTATTTTTCTTCATTTTTTCCTTACTTTCGCATCACCATCATCACCATCATCATCCCCACCATCTCCCACCTCCATCTCCATCTCCATCTCCACAAAAAAAAAAAAAAAAAAAAAAACAGTTTTTTGGTCATATTACACTCCCCACCTCATTTCCCTCATTTCATTGTGAGAGAGAGCTTGCATGCTATCTGTTTTTGGTGTGTTTTTGAGCTTTTGTTGCAGGAACTAGCTGTACCACCTTCTCCAGCAGTGTGCGCAGGTACGATAGACTCTGCACAGGTCCCGGGACGACGACCTCTGTCTGTCGCGACAGACAGAAAAACTTAATATTTTGTGAATGCGTGTTTGGCACGGTAACCTAAACCATTAGAGCACTCCAAATCACTAGAAGTTTCTCAAAAATTTGCGTTTTTTTAGTCTATCGCAACAGACACCGTCTATCGCGACAGACACCGTCTATCGCGACAGACAGAGACCCACGATAGACCCCGTCTATCGCGACAGACACCTGTCTATCGCGACAGACCAAATTCCACGACAGATCCAGTCTATCGCGATAGACCAAATCACGACAGACGACAGACAGCGTCTATCGCGACAGACCACTCTATCGCGACAGACACCATCTATCGCGACATACCAAATCACGACAGACGACAGACACCGTCTATCGCGACAGACACCGTCTATCACGACAGATAGAGACCCACGATAGACCCCGTCTATCGCGACAGACACCTGTCTATCGCGACAGACCAAAATTCCACGATAGATCCAGTCTATTGCGACAGACACCGTCTATCGCGACAGACCAAATCACGACAGACGACAGACAGCGTCTATCGCGACAGACACCGTCTATCGCGACAGACCACTCTATCGCGACAAACACCGTCTATCGCGACAGACCGTCTATCGCGACAGACAGCCCCCCACGATAGTTTGTGTCTATCGCGACAGACACCGTCTATCGCGATAGACAGACATTTTCGGCAAAAATTAAGGGGTAATTTTTTTGGAAATTTAGGCTAAATTTTGGGCATATTTGCACTCTCAAATACTCACACACTTGCAAAGGCCTTAGAAAAATGCATTAAAACTCCTGAAAGGTTTTGTTTGTCTGGTTAACCCCCTAAACCCTGAACGGTCATAAGTTTTTCATACGAAATCCATTTTTTGAGCTCTAGGGCTTGTCGGAAAGCTCGTGGCATATACTACACGCCCTCAACTGTTTTTTATAAGAATAATGCATTGATTTTCTGATAGGATATTTGGAAGTTGACACATTGAAGGGTAGGAACACCAAGGGAGCTCTAGAGGAAATTTTTAGCAATACAAAAGGGGGAACAAGGGTCATTAAAAAAGTGTCTGAAATAAATTGTCTGTCAATTGAAGGATCAACTTGAAGCTAAACTTGGGATTCTTACAGGATCATCGAGAGCTCTTGGAGAAAGCAAAGTAAGTGCCAAGGAGAACTAGCTTGGGAACGTGCTTTCTGGGTAGACCAGCATCGCCAGGAGGAGCGACTTGAGGTTGGAACATCACTTAACCCCCTCAGTCTATTCTTAGCATAGGCTAAGTGCGAGTAGTTCTGATTGACTAGGGGTACGATAGGAACACTCAAGTTTGAAGAGCCCTTAATTTCTCAAGTGCAAGGGTAGGCAAAATTGTAGTCAAGGGGTAACTTAAAGGAAAAGAACTTAAACTAAGCGGACGCAGAACATCAAGTACGACCCACGAAAGTGCTCCTGATGACGCTTAACTAAAAACAAGAAAACACATCCAAAGGAACTTAAAAGGAACAAGTGACTGGTACCAAAGAATCAGCAACGTACAAAGGGCATATGAACCTTAGGTCAGGTAGACACCTAGGGAGAGACAGACAAAGTCTTAGATCTTCAGAGGCTAGTGTCAATCATACTGCGAGGTCTTGGGCCCAACAGTTGAGCCATCATTCGTATTACCCTAGTTCTGAGACTAGCGAGTCTGAGATGTCCCACGGTATGGAGAGACCTATAGGAAGTTCTGGGGTGCCATATTTACATAGGGTGGAAGGCCCTTACAAGATGCAACTCGAGTACCTTAGGACCAACCGATTAGGTGCTAGCATCTATGAGGACGGCCTAGGAAGAGCGGTGGTCCAGATTAAAAACCCTGACCAATCCATTGGACTAGAGCGCCAAGCTGTCAAGTTTGAAAATGGAGCATACTTGGACAAGGAAGGGACAATATATGTAGTCACCAGTCATCCCGATAAGACAAATGAATTTGGGAATGTGGTCCCGGAAACGGACTTAGGTGACCTAGAGCAAGGAAACATGGGCGAAGAACCTAGAACCCCCCGAGGCAAATCTGTTCTCACGAGGATTATCACACCAGAGTGGATTCCCCAAGATAATAAGAGCATAGATCTCCTCTTGAACCGAGAGACGGATGAAGCCTTTTGGAGATATAGACCTAGTCAACCGAGTGAGGTAGGAACAATCATGATGTATGAGTTCAAAGATCCTGATATTCCAGGAAGAGTGACCTACTTAGATCACTCTTCAGAGAGGATCTTTGGGGAATTTATCTTCCCCCAACCAAGATCGAATGTGTCCTTTGGTCGCCAAGGAGCTGGAACATCTCAAGCTCAGGGGACTCAAAGAGAAAGGAGTCGAGAGAGACATGAGGTAAGCTTTGCCAACTCTTGGGGAAGAGAAAGAACAAGAATGGACACGAATAGAAGGGAACCTGAGGGACATAGAGCCCCAGGGAACCGAAGAAATGCCGATGATTTCACTTTGCCAAGACCAAGAGAGCACACGAGAACCTTGAGACCGACCCAGCTAGTTAAGTCCATGAAAAACTACTTCGATGGCACTGGAGACCCCTACTATCATGTAGCCAAGTTTAAGCAAGTCTTGAGAGCTGAACAAGTTGAAGACCTGTTCACGCAGTACAATGCCTTTGGTTTAACCCTTAGGAACACCGCCCTGACATGGTTTCAGCCACTAAACGAGAGGCAGTTTAGAAGCATAGATCAACTTTTAGAGGCATTCATTATCGAATTCTCTAAAAGTGGAATAAGGCATAATACTTCCTCATTGATATACAGCTTCAAGCAGACCCCGCAAGAGACTGTGAGACTTGCAGGAAGAAGATTTAGGCAATATCTTGAGCGATGTCCTGGTCCTGAGTTACCCACGGCCGCTAAGCAAGTGGCTTTATTCTTGGATGGATTGCTAAGTACCAAATTGAGATCATATGTGTACTTGAAGGACCCCCGGACTATAGAAGAATGTGTACGCATGTGCATCGATATTGAGGATAACCTAGGGGAGGAGTTAGAGCTATCCAAAATCTACAAAGATTCAGATAGTACCTCTAGCCTCTCTTCCTCACAGTCCACATCAATTAAGGAACTTGCGGAAAAAGTAGCTCAAAAACTAGGCGTCTCTAGTAAACAAATTCCTAGATTTGCCCCAGTAAAGAGGTGCTATACTTGCGGTGGTGACCATATGGCAAACGCATGTCCCATCACGGCTCAACCCCAAGTGAACCCTAGCAGCCAATATTGCACCATAGAGCGAAGGTACACAAATCACTCAGCACAGGACTGCCCATACAATAAGCAAGCGGTTAGGCAAACCTACCCTGAGCCATACCCTCAACAAGGCAGATACCAGAGTCAATATTCACCACAACAGTATATTAGGCCTCAACAAAATTACCAACCACAATATCAGGCCCAACTGAGACCCCAGCCAGTGCTAGCACAGCAACCACCTGCTCCTACTAATGTGATTCCGGTCAAGTATGCTGCTGCAGAAGAAAACCTGAATAGAGCGATAGTCCCAGTAACACCATTAATCTCAGAAAGTGATCCCAGTGACCATAGCTTTGATTCTACACATGTTGATAGTCCCCAGGCTTACTACATGCAGTCTCCTGAACATGGTGAGTCTTACTACAGTGAGGAACCGAGTGAACCTATTTGGGAGCCTGAATATGCTAATGTCATGTACACAAACCCCAACTCTAGACCTCAACCTAGGCAGATACGACCCCCTTTTCCTAGAGGACCTTGCTTCAGATGCCAGGGTGATCACCTCATACGTGATTGCCCCATGCCTGCACCTACACAACCCCAATCAATGACGATCCAAGGCTTTTGCCAGGAGTGCGGAAAGGAACATCTCTTACGAGATTGTCCCAAGAATCCCAGCAATATGCCAAAATTCACTCCGATTAATGTTATTGGGTTAGTGGTCAATTCCACAGGAAGTGTCACTTCCACTGCACCAGTGCAGGTAATCACTAGAGCTCAAGCATTGCAGCGAAACCAAGGGGTGAGCCAGGAAAAGAGCCCAGACACTAGCGATACTGAGAGCCAAAATAAGAAGAGAACAAGAGCTTGGAGGGATAGCCGTGAACGTATGAAAAGGCAATGGGCAAAGAAGATGAGTGAACTTGAGGAAAGTCTACGAGAAACCAAGGCCAAAATCATAGAGATCACATCTCAACCGCACTCTCACACATTCCCACCGCTACCATCCCCATCACCCTCCATCCCTCCACCCTCTAATACACCCCACGTAACCCACCCACCACCCCGAGCAGGATCAGTATTAGCTGATCCCACTCCTGAAGACATAGACATGATGCTTAAAGCATATCAGGCCAGAATCCAAGAAGGGCCAAATGTAACGGATCATGACAAGTGCTACCCTAGAGCTGACCTAGAGATAGAAAGAACCAAGCTTTGCGCGAAAATGGTCGCATTGGCTCAGACTATGTTTGAAGCCAGTCGCCTTTTCAATTACTCGGGCTCAGCCAAGACGCAATTACACTTGGATGGACTTCTAGAGAAGTTAGAGGGCATAATTGCAAGATCTGCCAAGGAAGAAAAAAATCAAGAAAGAGATAAAGCAAGCAAAAACAGGACCCATCCCCCACCGAAAGCTTATGTGCCCAATTCCACTGAACCAGACAACCCCCCCTCCCTAGAAAGAATAGAGAATCTAATTGCACAATCACAAAAGGAACCCGCCCCTCAACACCATGACAAGGCTAGTGAAAGAGCAGGTCTTCCTACCCAGAAAGCCTATGTGCCTGAAGCTTATGTGCCTAACTCCACTGAACCAGACACCTCTTCTTCTATGAATCAATACACACCAGAATTCTTGCGAGAGATTCAAGAAGAGAAATGGGCTAAAGAGAGTGAAGTTCCTCCTCCTATTGAACTTGTGGATGACACACACGATCAATTCCCACAAGACCTTCCTTCCATTTATGGAGAGCAGGAGAGTGCCCAATCTCAAGAAAGATTAGACTTCGAGTCTAATTCTTTACAAGAACTCCCCCATTTCACAGGCCCATGGGAAGCAAAGTCCACCTGTATGAGAGCACCTACAGTCATGGTAAGAAACGAAGATTCAGTCATACCTAGGAACACAGAGGTAGTGAAGAACACCAAAGTGCAGTGCAATCTCACTTTGGAAGAGCTGCTTAAGGTTAGACCAGAAGTGTGGAAACATGTAGCCAATCAAGTGCCCGAGATAGCAAAACCTTGTTCCCAGGTAGGATCCCAGAGAACAGTGCTAGAAATACCCTTAGACAAGATAGGAGACATGAGTGAGGGCGAAGAGGGAAACACATATCTCCCCATCACTCATCAGGGATACACAACCAAGGCCATCTTGGACTCAGGTGCAGGAGTTACAATTGTTACCACTTCCTTATGGAAACGATGGGGCAAGCCAGCTCTCAGGCCAACGAGAATGAAATTGCAGATGGCTGACGGGCACATAGAAAGACCCTTAGGACTACTCGAGGGGATAACTCTCACTACTTGTGGTGTAGAGTTTGAGCACACATTTGCTATCTGTGACTTTAGCAAAAATCAAGCCTATGAGATGATTTTGGGAAGACCATTTATGCGGCAGTTGCAAGTGGTACAGGATTGGGGAACCAATTCCTTGTATTTGCAGCACTTAGGTGTTACAACCAAAGTCAATCTCAAGGATTACTCTCATAGAGATGTCCCTCCTATCCAATGGAACCCCATCCATAGAGCCAAAGATGATACGGAATCGGTGCATTCCCTAGGATCAGGATCCTCGTGGATGCATGAAGACACTCACTTATGGATGTGTAAGGTAGTAGTAGAAGAAGAGAAGAGAGAAAAAGCCAGGGAGATAGGTGCAAAAGAAACCATAGATCCATCCAAGACCTAGCCTATGCACCTGTAGTTTTTCCAGACGAAGAATTCGAACCTCACGACTGGGCAGAAATTCTAGCAACCATGGATGTAGCCATCAATGAAGAACAATGGACACCTCACTGTGATGAGGATGGCTATGACATTTCAGTCTTCTCCATAGAGCCTATCATGGGAGAGGCAGTGTTAGAAGAGTGCGAACCTAGCCCTGATGCATTTGAGGATGCAAGTGACTCCGATCTAGAGTCAATCATTATGGACCCACCTTTTGCATCAGATGAAGAATACTTCTATGAAGTAGAATTTCAACCCCAGAGGCACGGAGAGCTTACAAAAGACGTAAGGTTAGCCACACATGTAACTCCTAAAGAAGAAGGAAAGAAAAGGAAGAAGAAAGAAGTCATACAAGAAGAGGAGGAATCTTTGTTTGAGGTCCCAGAAAATTTTAAGAAGTATGAGATAGATGACAGGAGAGTCATGATCAGAATGCCTAAACGAGAGGCACAATCAGGAGAGGCCTATGATAACAAAGAAACCACAAAGAAAATTGTGGTAGCCATGGAAGAGGGAGAAGAGAGATGCACTTACATAGGACATGACCTGACGGAAGAAGAAGAGCAAGAATTGATAGCCTTTCTAAGAGAATACAGAGATGTATTCGCTTGGAGTTACAAGGATTTGAAGGGTGTTGATCCAGACATCTGCTCACACACTATCCCCATGACCTCGGATGCCAAACCTTCTAAGCAAAAGCCATATACATACAATGATAATTACGCTGCCAAGATCAAAGAGGAGATAGATAGACTGGTTGAAGCTAGATTTATCTATGAAATTGAGCACATTGAATGGGTATCCCCCATTGTTGTGGTGCCCAAAAAGAATGGTAAATTACGTGTATGCATTAACTTGAAGAAGGTTAATGCAGCCACAATTCGAGATAACTATCCGCTTCCTATCACAAAGCATCTCTTAGAAAGAGTAGCAGGCAAGGAAGTGTACAACTTCCTCGATGGATTTTCGGGCTACAATCAAGTAGCCATAGCTCCAGAAGATCAGCATAAGACAGCTTTTGCCACAGAGCGGGGTATATTTGCCTTTCATGTAATGCCATTTGGGCTTACCAATGCTCCTGCAACCTTTCAGAGACTAATGTGCCATGTATTTAAGGAGTTCCTGAGGAAGAATCTAGAAGTCTATGTTGATGATCTTTGTGCTCATTCCAACATTAGACAAACCCATATTCCTGAACTCAGACAAATCTTTGACAAATGTAGAGAATATCAAGTCTGCCTGAACCCAGAAAAGTGCGTTTTTATGGTCAGGCAAGGCAAGATTCTAGGACACATAGTGTCAAAGAATGGCATATCCACTGATGAAGAGAAAGTGAGAGCCATAGCCGAGTTACCTAGGCCAAACAATGTCAAGGAAGTACAGGCTTTCATGGGGCATTGTGGGTACTACCGCCGATTCATTCACATGTATGCTGTCATTGCAAAGCCCATGTACGGACTTCTAATTAACTTTGAGTGGACTGATGAATGTGAGAATTCCTTCAATGAGCTTAAACGGCGATTATGTTCAGCACCGATCTTGACCACTCCAGACTGGAATAAGCCATTCCATGTTCACGTGGATGCATCCAATTATGCTATTGGGTGTGTGCTTGCTCAACCTACTGGTGAAGGTAATATGGATCTTCCAATTGCCTATGCCAGTAGACAATTGAATGCAGCTGAACGAAATTACACCACTACTGAGAGAGAAGGCTTAGGCATGGTATATGCAGTTAAGAAATTTAGACACTATTTGCTTGCAAACAAGTTTAAATTTTTTACTGACCACCAAGCATTGTTATATCTCGTGAACAAGCCATGCAATACAGGAAGATTAGTAAGATGGTTTCTCTTACTAATGGAATATGATTTTGAGGTTGTGGTAAGGAAAGGGAAGACTCATTTGAGAGCAAATCACCTTTCTAGGCTCACATCGGGAGAAGCCCCACAAGGAGTGTCAGATGACCTTCCTGATGCTTACTTGTTTAATTTGGAAGTGGTGCCGCAGTGGGCTAAGCCATTGGTACCAGTGTTGACATACGGACCTAACCACCCAGTAATAAACACACAGGATAGAGAGGTAGTAAAAGCCCAAAAGTATCACATCATGGCAGGAAGTATGTACAAGCACACAGATCAAGGGATCTTGGCTTGTTGTGTGGAAGAGGATGAGTACGCTAAATGGTTGCAATTAGCACATGTAGGTGCGTTAGAGCAACACTACTCAAAGCAACGAACCTTACAGACACTAAGGAGACTCGGAGTGCATTGGCCGACTATGGAGGGTGATGTCCAAAAGTTGTGCAAGGAATGCCCAATCTGCTGCACTAAACCACCTGTGGAACATGCCACTCTTTATCAAGTGTCCATAGTGCCAGATTGGAGTGAACCTCTAGTATCCTTCTTAAGGACGAGAACATTCCCTCCAGACATGACTCTGGCTAGGCAAAGGAGTTTAGAACAAGAAGCCCAGGATTATTCACTCATTGGTGACAATCTATACAAGCGTGGTAAAGATGGTTACCTGAGACTATGTGTCCATGAGAGTGAATATCTAAAAATCTTGGATACTGCTCACCAAGGTGTAGCAGGGGGACACTTTGGACCAGATCGGGTAATCAAGGCAATACTATTTTCAGGCTTTTGGTGGCCAACCCTTCACATGGATGCACATACCTATGTGAAACGGTGTGATGTTTGTCAGAGAACTCAGTACCCTATACGCAAGGATGAGATGCCACTGAAGCCTATGATGGGCGGACGTGCGTTCTCTAAATGGGGAATAGACTTTGTTGGTCCTATTAATCCCCCAGCTAAGGGTTCACATACTGAATATATCATCGTGGCCACAGACTATCTAACCAAGTGGGTAGAAGCGAAAGCTACTACAAAAAATGATGCTCAAACAACAGCAAAGTTCTTATTTGAAAATGTATTCACGAGGTACGGATTGCCAATAGAGTTGGTGAGTGATAGAGGCACACACTTCGTGAATGAAGTCATAGAAAACCTTCTCCAAGAATTCTTGGTGATACATAAGAAATCGGCCCCCTATCATCCACAAGCTAATGGCCACGCTGAGAGCACTAATAAGATCTTATGCAATGTGCTGACTAAACTAGTGAACAATAAACGCTCTGATTGGGACAAACAGCTACACCATGTTGTTTGGGCATACCGGGTTGCCTATAAAACGGTACTCCAAGCCACCCCCTTTCAGATGGTATTTGGCCAAAATGCTGTGCTACCCCTGGACTTTTTGATACCTACATTGAAGGTAGCACAAGAGCATGACTGGACAGGCCATGAACTCTCCTCTCGAATCTTTGATCTTGAACGTCTAGGCGAAACACGATTGAGAGCTTCAGCAGGAATCTATGCAGCGAAGAAGAGGCAAAAGGCATATTTTGATACACATGTGAAGGATAAAGGCTTGAAAGCAGGCGAGCTAGTCCTAGTCTACACATTGAAGCAGCATGCACGAAAATTAGAGAAAAGAGGTTACGGGCTAATGATTATCAATAGAATCTCCACAAGTGGCGCAGTTCAACTAGCCACTTTAGAGGGCGATATTCTACCAAGTTACATAAGTGGATGCAGAGTCAAGTTATATCAGGAACCCCTTACTGAAGAGATGCTAAATCGATTCAACACTGCCAAGAAACGCAAAGAAGAAGAGAAACGAATTAGAAGAGAAGCACAGGCAGAAGCTTTAGAACGCATCCGACGAATGAAATTGAGGAGACAAGGCAGAGACCCGCCTATGCTTGACACTCAAGAATCTGTAGGCTATCCTATGGCCATGTGCGAGACTTCAGGTGGGCATTCCCATAGAATAATCGACCGATGGCCTTTTGTAACCCTAGGAATAGGACAAGGAAAGGGTGCAAAGATTGTAAGAGCTTTGATTGACTCAGGTGCATCCACTAGTGCTCTCAAGTTGTCTTATTGTCAAGAATTGAAATTAACTGTCGATCTTATAGAAGCATATCTCATAGGATTGGGAGGTGTGGAAACTCCTTGCATGGGCGAGGTGGATCTTCCCATCTCCATTCAAGACGAAGTGATGACAGTCAAAGTACTAGTGTGTCAAGATGAGGACCTCACTGAGCCTCTTGTCTTGGGTCAGGACTGGATCTATGATCATGCAGTCAACCTCAACCTAAGAAGTGGACTTCTTCAGGTATGGGTAGATCATAGCCGAATTACAGTTGAATTGGAAAATGAGGCACTCAAGGAACTAGGCAAGGCACAAACTCCTGGTCCTTCCAGAGGTGCACATGAAGTTGACAATGCTATTTTTGTCCAAAACTGTATGATGCAGAAAGAGGCTAATCTCAACAACGGAGCCAGGGAGAGGATGGAACTCCCTTCTTTTCCAAAGACCAGAAGGTTGCAACAACCCACGGCAGATCAAATACAGAAGAAGCAGAACACTACCGATACTAAATGCCAAAAAAAGGAGCAGAGCAGATTGTTTCAGCCATGGAAGCAAGTATGGAGGCGAAAAGGCGAATACCCTGTTCAGACCAGGCCGACCCCACGACCAAAACCTCTTATTAGTAGTCAACAACATGACACTAATGCGAAGTCCTTCATTAATTCTTCTGCGAAGGTGAAGTCTATTTGGGTACCCAAGAAGTCAATGAAGGCCAGCCCACAATCACGACAAATCTGGGTGCCTAAGGCTTGCTTGCGGGCTCAAATAGCTACACCAAGGCCGCAACCGGTACAACATGTTTCACTCACTCGAACATCTGAGGCCCAGTCTTACGCATCACGCACGGACACATATTCTTCCATGAGCACTAGTAGAATCACTTGTAAATGGGTCCCTAAAAAGCCTCATCTTCAAGCAGATAACCCTATCAAACTCTTCAGAGTCCCCACAAAATCAAGATCAAAGCCCATCCACTGCATTTGGCAACCTAAAACTTGTAATAAACCCCCAGACCCCAGTTGTAAATCCATGCCCACCTACTAACTACGTCACTCTCACACTACATCATTCCACTTAGTTCTTAGGTCTAACCAATTCCTAACTACACACACAAGCACCGAGCACTTATTAACCTACTAATCTCTCCCGAACCTCATGATAATGTTGTAATGGGGACAAAAACGGTTCTAACTTGTCCTTTACAATGTTAACACATGTTTCTATATTCTCACAGAATCAAAAGGCAAGAAGTAACATGGCAGAAGCGATAGGTCCGAGCTCACAAGTAGGAATACTTACTGCAGGAATCGATGTGGATAGTCTACCTGTGGATGTGCCACCAACTGAACGACCTGTGGAGCTGCAACACCTTCAGCAGATCCCGGTACCGGATCCACCCACAGGGATCACAGAAAGAGTCCATGCCAATTCTCATTGGTTCAATGGCATGCCAGGTCCATTAGGAGAGGCCAAGTATATATGGGAGTCTAAGTGCGAGTATGACAGATCATGGGTTCGATTCCAATTTTTCTCCAACGAGTTTGAGACTCTACAGAACACCGAGGATCTCCAGACCATATGGCAACGTGCAGGGCTAGCAGAATACTTTGAAGCACCACTACCTAAACCGGATCTCCTCCGATGCTATTATTTGGTCTCCACATTACAAGCTAATGAAGAAAAGGACAAACCAAGATCATTTGTTCTTCCTTCCTTGCTGGGCAACAACGAGTTAAAGAGGTTTGAACTTACTGTGGAGTTGGTCAGCGCTGCTTTGAATATGCACGGCACACATGTACCATCTGAGAAGGATGCTCTCGTTCCTACTAACATGAAGGATAGGAAACTATTGAAGCTTAAAGACATGGCAGCACTCACACCAAACGTGTCCATCCCTCTCCGTATGTGCATGCAACATTTTGCTTTCCCCGGCCAAGACCGCTTCACACAACCACACAAAAGAAGCTGGTTCGCTCTCTACTTAGCGGAGGCAGGTGCGTTACCAATTAAGCTGCCGGTATGGATTATAGATCAATTGTATGAAGCAAATAAAAGGTCTTCTAGGAAATTAGTGGTGAACGGTTGCTGTGCAATCACACGCATTATTTACCGGTGCCTAGCATACGATTTTCCCATTGAACGTGCCTTAACTTGGGCACAATTACAAATGTTTAAGAAGCTCAAGACGTCCACACATCAATCCAAGCGCATGAGGGGTGCAATCCCTTGTGTCCAGACAAGGGAAGTTCTGACTACTCCTGAAGTATCGCCACGAAGGGAGACCACTGTACCTCCCTTTACCATTAGGATACCCAGGTCTGGATCTGAAACTACGACACAAGCTACCCCTTCAGCTCCTCCTGCTCCATCTGAATTTGAATTTGCTACAACTGGAGATGCTGAAGGAATGGATCCTTAGGACTTCGAAGCATTCTTACAAAGTACACAACTCTCTGATGTAGAGTATTATTCAGATGCAAAAGAACAAGGCACATCTTCACAAAGAAGAAGAAAATCTGCAGACGACCGCTGTCGGGATGAAATCCCGCAGGGAGTGTGCACTAATTTTTTTCAAAAGTTCATAAATTTATGAGTTTTGTGTGATATTTTGATTGAAGAGGGTATATTTTGTGCATGATTTGACGGATTTGATTGTCTGTGTGATAAGAAACCATGTTAGAGATGTGTGTTAGAACCGTGTGTGTAAATAACTGACATTAGACACATGAAAACTTTAGGTTTGACCCTTGAAACTGACTGGAAACACGATTTTACCCCATGAAAACTGGACTTGAACCCTTGGAAACCCTTGGAGTTTAGGCCGAATTTGTAAATAAACCATTAATTTGACGAGCTTGAGATAACTGTGAGCAAAACCCTAAACTTCCCGATCCAAAACCCTAGGTCGGACCCTTGAAATTGGCGGTTATCCTATGTCAAACCCTAAAACCCAATTAAACTGTAAATATCCAGTGTGAAATCGAAACCTTAGTCTTGGGAAAAATTAAAATATTGCCAAAAATAGAAATTTAATTGAGGAGGTTAGAACGTTCTAGAAGGAAGTCCTAGGGAGGGGCCTATAAATAAGTCCATACTCATTTGTTTCTTCCCTATCTTGTGGATTGCCCTTGTGGATCGTCTCCTCCAGGTTACTGCGTGATCAGAGATTATTGTGAATTTTGAAGTAAAAAGCTACAAAGTGAGGACTTGAAGAAAAGCTTGGATCGAAGAAAAGTGAAGAAAAGATTAAATCGCAAAGACCAGAAGAAAAAGATAGAGGGTGACTTCCTGCACTGTAGCGGGAAGCCTACATCATATCCAGCCGATCCGCACTGTAGCGGCGGCATTTATTTGTATTTATCTGTTCTGCACTGTAGCGGATTTTTGTATCGCGGACCCGCACTGTAGCGGGCATCACTGTATCATTCAGATTTTATTGTTATATGGAGTTTGTATACACACCGACCCAGTGATTTCGAGAATCAGTGCTGTATCTGATTTGTCTCTTTCTTGACGCCTACGGTCGTGTACGCACGCACGTCTCGACACTTCCGAGGGGCAAGGGTCCCACGCGTACGAGGATCGCGCACGCTCCAGAGAGCACAGGCGAGGTGCCCAGCGCGCAGACGCCGCTCGCAGGACAGCGGGAAACGGTGTGCACTAGAGGGGCCTGATCCAACCCCAGCGCCGGCTTCCCGCCACGACACTCCTTCTTCCCGACACCTGAACCCGACGTGAAACGAGGCGGTTGCCCGGTGATCCTCATCGCGTCACCTACTCCTTGAGGGAAAGAGACAAGAACCTCGGCATCGGACAGAGATTTCCAGGTACTAGCACTTCAAGTTATTTGAATTTTGCATTGTTTAACACACACATTGAAATAGAAAGACTGTGTTGCTGTCTGCGTTTGAGCATCCACACTCTGCACTAGTTTAGTCCATACGTGTGTGAATTTTTTTTCCCGCTTAGATTAGGGATTTGCTGATTTTCTAGCTTAGACAGAACATTAGAAAACTTATCACAAAAAGGGGGAAAATACATTGAAATCTTGGGAATCGAAGAGAGGACAGTTCAACTAGACTTTGGCCTAGGCAAATCAGAGAGCTTAGACTGACCTTACCTCCTGGCTCGTGACTCATCAAGCCTCTTCTCTGATCTCTACTCTGAGCTTAGAGAGATAGTTGAACCACTTACATTGGACCTTGTGCTACATTCTAGGACAGAGCAGAGAAGAGAGATGGAGGATATATTCAAGGAAATGGTAATAGAGAAACAAGGGGCCCGCGTAGTCCAAGCGGTATTGAGAGAAAAAGGAAAGTTTACAGGCTTGAATGTAATCGAGTACCTAGATGTTTTTAAGGAACAGGCATGGATTTATGGTCTACCCGAAGATGTGTTTACACATTACTTCACACGGGTAGTATCAGGATCCATTTTAGCCCCTATTACAGCACATATAGCAAAGCCTTGGGCCGAATTTAGAAAAGAATTGCATAAGTTGTTTTATTTGGAAGATTTTTCCCAACACAATAGAGAAGGGTTCTTGCGGTGGATAAGCTCTCCGAAGCCCACTGCATCCCTCACTCAACTTTTAAATGAGTTCCTGAGAAGATATGAGCAGCTTCCACAGGCTGATTTAGATGCATTAAAGCCTGATCTAGTTATATCTTTCCTTAGGATCTTAAGTCTTGAAGACAGGACTGAGGTCGAAAGGAGGATTGAAGAGCCTGGGAAGAGATTTGGATTGACTGAAGATTGGGGTGTAGTGAGGAGAGAGGTAGAAGCAGTTACCCAAATGAGGCAACGCCAGGCGGTGTTATATGATAGACCTGCAGTGGTAACACCACAACCGCCTAGGGAAGCTCCGCTTCCAGTGATCCGGAACGTGCCTGCAGCATCGGCTTTTGCTAATGTTGCGTCCACTTCACGATCGCCAATAGAGCTACAGGTTGAGATTCTCAGTCGACAGATAGAGAATCTTATTACAATGCAAGCGTCTATGTCAAAAGAAATGGCGAGTATTCACAATAAAGTTAATTCTATGGGATATCAGGACCCCACTCCTCCTCAAGCAAGTACGAGTTATGTAGATACATTACAGAGAGGCGCTATGCCCGTTCCAAATATGCAAGGCTATGTGATGCCACAGCCTGCACCTCCAGTGCAGCCTATTGCCCAACAGATACCTACACCACCAGTGCAAACCACATTTCAAAGAAACACTGGACCTTTTGAGAGACGAGCGACTGGTGGGTTTGGAGGGGCTAAGAGATGCGTATGGTGTGATGCACAAGAGCATTTTTCATATGCCTGTGAAGAGCTTAAGCTAGCAAAAGAGCATCAACTGGTGATAGATATCGATAAGAAGTTATGTGACTTCAAGACCCGCCTTCCTCTACCCGCCAGCCCACAATCACGACAAATCTGGGTGCCTAAGGCTTGCTTGCGGGCTCAAATAGCTACACCAAGGCCGCAACCGGTACAACATGTTTCACTCACTCGAACATCTGAGGCCCAGTCTTACGCATCACGCACGGACACATATTCTTCCATGAGCACTAGTAGAATCACTTGTAAATGGGTCCCTAAAAAGCCTCATCTTCAAGCAGATAACCCTATCAAACTCTTCAGAGTCCCCACAAAATCAAGATCAAAGCCCATCCACTGCATTTGGCAACCTAAAACTTGTAATAAACCCCCGGACCCCAGTTGTAAATCCATGCCCACCTACTAACTACGTCACTCTCACACTACATCATTCCACTTAGTTCTTAGGTCCAACCAATTCCTAACTACACACACAAGCACCGAGCACTTATTAACCTACTAATCTCTCCCGAACCTCATGATAATGTTGTAATGGGGACAAAAACGGTTCTAACTTGTCCTTTACAATGTTAACACATGTTTCTATATTCTCACAGAATCAGAAGGCAAGAAGTAACATGGCAGAAGCGATAGGTCCGAGCTCACAAGTAGGAATACTTACTGCAGGAATCGATGTGGATAGTCTACCTGTGGATGTGCCACCAACTGAACGACCTGTGGAGCTGCAACACCTTCAACAGATCCCGGTACCGGATCCACCCACAGGGATCACAGAAAGAGTCCATGCCAATTCTCATTGGTTCAATGGCATGCCAGGTCCATTAGGAGAGGCCAAGTATATATGGGAGTCTAAGTGCGAGTATGACAGATCATGGGTTCGATTCCAATTTTTCTCCAAGGAGTTTGAGACTCTACAGAACACCGAGGATCTCCAGACCATATGGCAACGTGCAGGGCTAGCAGAATACTTTGAAGCACCACTACCTAAACCGGATCTCCTCCGATGCTATTATTTGGTCTCCACATTACAAGCTAATGAAGAAAAGGACAAACCAAGATCATTTGTTCTTCCTTCCTTGCTGGGCAACAACGAGTTAAAGAGGTTTGAACTTACTGTGGAGTTGGTGAGCGCTGCTTTGAATATGCACGGCACACATGTACCATCTGAGAAGGATGCTCTCGTTCCTACTAACATGAAGGATAGGAAACTATTGAAGCTTAAAGACATGGCAGCTCTCACACCAAACGTGTCCATCCCTCTCCGTATGTGCATGCAACATTTTGCTTTCCCCGGCCAAGACCGCTTCACACAACCACACAAAAGAAGCTGGTTCGCTCTCTACTTAGCGGAGGCAGGTGCGTTACCAATTAAGCTGCCGGTATGGATTATAGATCAATTGTATGAAGCAAATAAAAGGTCTTCTAGGAAATTAGTGGTGAACGGTTGCTGTGCAATCACACGCATTATTTACCGGTGCCTAGCATACGATGTTCCCATTGAACGTGCCTTAACTTGGGCACAATTACAAATGTTTAAGAAGCTCAAGACGTCCACACATCAATCCAAGCGCATGAGGGGTGCAATCCCTTGTGTCCAGACAAGGGAAGTTCTGACTACTCCTGAAGTATCGCCACGAAGGGAGACCACTGTACCTCCCTTTACCATTAGGATACCCAGGTCTGGATCTGAAACTACGACACAAGCTACCCCTTCAGCTCCTCCTGCTCCATCTGAATTTGAATTTGCTACAACTGGAGATGCTGAAGGAATGGATCCTTAGGACTTCGAAGCATTCTTACAAAGTACACAACTCTCTGATGTAGAGTATTATTCAGATGCAGAAGAACAAGGCACATCTTCACAAAGAAGAAGAAAATCTGCAGACGACCGCTGTCGGGATGAAATCCCGCAGGGAGTGTGCACTAATTTTTTTCAAAAGTTCATAAATTTATGAGTTTTGTGTGATATTTTGATTGAAGAGGGTATATTTTGTGCATGATTTGACGGATTTGATTGTCTGTGTGATAAGAAACCATGTTAGAGATGTGTGTTAGAACCGTGTGTGTAAATAACTGACATTAGACACATGAAAACTTTAGGTTTGACCCTTGAAACTGACTGGAAACACGATTTTACCCCATGAAAACTGGACTTGAACCCTTGGAAACCCTTGGAGTTTAGGCCGAATTTGTACATAAACCATTAATTTGACGAGCTTGAGATAACTGTGAGCAAAACCCTAAACTTCCCGATCCAAAACCCTAGGTCGGACCCTTGAAATTGGCGGTTATCCTATGTCAAACCCTAAAACCCAATTAAACTGTAAATATCCAGTGTGAAATCGAAACCTTAGTCTTGGGAAAAATTAAAATATTGCCAAAAATAGAAATTTAATTGAGGAGGTTAGAACGTTCTAGAAGGAAGTCCTAGGGAGGGGCCTATAAATAAGTCCATACTCATTTGTTTCTTCCCTATCTTGTGGATTGCCCTTGTGGATCGTCTCCTCCAGGTTACTGCGTGATCAGAGATTATTGTGAATTTTGAAGTAAAAAGCTACAAAGTGAGGACTTGAAGAAAAGCTTGGATCGAAGAAAAGTGAAGAAAAGATTAAATCGCAAAGACCAGAAGAAAAAGATAGAGGGTGACTTCCTGCACTGTAGCGGGAAGCCTACATCATATCCAGCCGATCCGCATTGTAGCGGCGGCATTTATTTGTATTTATCTGTTCTGCACTGTAGCGGATTTTTGTATCGCGGACCCGCACTGTAGCGGGCATCACTGTATCATTCAGATTTTATTGTTATATGGAGTTTGTATACACACCGACCCAGTGATTTCGAGAATCAGTGCTGTATCTGATTTGTCTCTTTCTTGACGCCTACGGTCGTGTACGCACGCACGTCTCGACACTTCCGAGGGGCAAGGGTCCCACGCGTACGAGGATCGCGCACGCTCCAGAGAGCATAGGCGAGGTGCCCAGCGCGCAGACGCCGCTCGCAGGACAGCGGGAAACGGTGTGCACTAGAGGGGCCTGATCCAACCCCAGCGCCGGCTTCCCGCCACGACACTCCTTCCCGACAGCTGAACCCGACGTGAAAGGAGGCGGTTGCCCGGTGATCCTCATCGCGTCACCTACTCCTTGAGGGAAAGAGACAAGAACCTCGGCATCGGACAGAGATTTCCAGGTACTAGCACTTCAAGTTATTTGAATTTTGCATTGTTTAACACACACATTGAAATAGAAAGACTGTGTTGCTGTCTGCGTTTGAGCATCCACACTCTGCACTAGTTTAGTCCATACGTGTGTGAATTTTTTTTCCCGCTTAGATTAGGGATTTGCTGATTTTCTAGCTTAGACAGAACATTAGAAAACTTATCACAAAAAGGGGGAAAATACATTGAAATCTTGGGAATCGAAGAGAGGACAGTTCAACTAGACTTTGGCCTAGGCAAATCAGAGAGCTTAGACTGACCTTACCTCCTGGCTCGTGACTCATCAAGCCTCTTCTCTGATCTCTACTCTGAGCTTAGAGAGATAGTTGAACCACTTACATTGGACCTTGTGCTACATTCTAGGACAGAGCAGAGAAGAGAGATGGAGGATATATTCAAGGAAATGGTAATAGAGAAACAAGGGGCCCGCGTAGTCCAAGCGGTATTGAGAGAAAAAGGAAAGTTTACAGGCTTGAATGTAATCGAGTACCTAGATGTTTTTGAGGAACAGGCATGGATTTATGGTCTACCCGAAGATGTGTTTACACATTACTTCACACGGGTAGTATCAGGATCCATTTTAGCCCCTATTACAGCACATATAGCAAAGCCTTGGGCCGAATTTAGAAAAGAATTGCATAAGTTGTTTTATTTGGAAGATTTTTCCCAACACAGTAGAGAAGGGTTCTTGCGGTGGATAAGCTCTCCGAAGCCCACTGCATCCCTCACTCAACTTTTAAATGAGTTCCTGAGAAGATATGAGCATCTTCCACAGGCTGATTTAGATGCATTAAAGCCTGATCTAGTTATATCTTTCCTTAGGATCTTAAGTCTTGAAGACAGGACTGAGGTCGAAAGGAGGATTGAAGAGCCTGGGAAGAGATTTGGATTGACTGAAGATTGGGGTGTAGTGAGGAGAGAGGTAGAAGTAGTTGCCCAAATGAGGCAACGCCAGGCGGTGTTATATGATAGACCTGCAGTGGTAACACCACAACCGCCTAGGGAAGCTCCGCTTCCAGTGATCCCGAACGTGCCTGCAGCATCGGCTTTTGCTAATGTTGCGTCCACTTCACGATCGCCAATAGAGCTACAGGTTGAGATTCTCAGTCGACAGATAGAGAATCTTATTACAATGCAAGCGTCTATGTCAAAAGAAATGGCGAGTATTCACAATAAAGTTAATTCTATGGGATATCAGGACCCCACTCCTCCTCAAGCAAGTACGAGTTATGTAGATACATTACAGAGAGGCGCTATGCCCGTTCCAAATATGCAAGGCTATGTGATGCCACAGCCTGCACCTCCAGTGCAGCCTATTGCCCAACAGATACCTACACCACCAGTGCAAACCACATTTCAAAGAAACACTGGACCTTTTGAGAGACGAGCGACTGGTGGGTTTGGAGGGGCTAAGAGATGCGTATGGTGTGATGCACAAGAGCATTTTTCATATGCCTGTGAAGAGCTTAAGCTAGCAAAAGAGCATCAACTGGTGATAGATATCGATAAGAAGTTATGTGACTTCAAGACCCGCCTTCCTCTACCTGTGAATTGGGGAAAGGGGGGAATGAAGAAGTTTTATGAAGATTTATCTGGCAATAATGCAAGTACATCAGCTGCACGATTAGAACCTGTTGAGGAGGAAGATGAAAAAGTGCCTAGACCTCGACCCCAAAGAAATTATTCCATTGAGGCTTTAGTGAGGGCTAGGGATGCGATCATGCAGAAGACTGCCTGGAAGTCTCCTGTTGATGAATCCTCGGTCTATTCGCACATAGCAAATGTAGAAGAAAAGAGGAAGAGAGGTGAGAGTCAGGAAGAGACTAAGCCTGAAAGAAGAGTGACTAGAAAGCAAAGTCAAGAGGCCGAAGAAAAAGCTAAAGAGCCAGAAAAGAAAGTACAATTCAAAGAGCCTGTTGTTTCAAAGGAAGAGGCAAAGAAGAAGGAGATAAGAGAGGGAAAGAGGCCGGCTGGGCCAACTAAGATTCAAGAACTGACTAAGGAGAAAGAGAAAGAACCTGAACCGGTTCAAAAGAAAGATGAAATTCAAGAAAGTATTCAAGAAGCTGACAAAGAAAAGAAGAAGAAAAAGAAGAGAACTCCAAAGGCTGTATTAATTTCTGAGTTGGAAAGGAAAAATGATGCAAGAGAGATATTAAATGACATTTTACTGAAGAGCCAAGTGACCATGTCCTTGGAGCAGGTCTTCTCCATAGCGAAGCCTGAGTTCAAGGACAGTTTCATAAAGCTGGTTAAGAGAAAGAGATTTCCACTACCTGAAGATATAGAGATGGAAGAAGCACATGAAGATATTCAAGTGACAAATGAAGCAGTTACATTGAGTGATACATATGATGATGATGATGATGAGGTTGCCAGGTGTCATAAAAATTCTCTAGGTCCTATCATACCTGATGATGAAATGAGGAAGACAGAAAGTGAGTTTAGCAGGACCTTTTGGGCGAGAGGAACTCCAGAGATGAAGATAAAGTTAGGGAGCAACGAGGAGTCATGTTTTGCTCTGGCCTTGATTGACTCAAGATCAGAGATAAATGTGATTTCTAAGAAGCTCTATGATAAGTTTAGGTGGCCGATTGATAAAGATCATGGATGGAGGATGAGGACAGCGGATAATGGTTCAGGAGCACTGCTTGGGGCATGCGCCTTTGTGCCTGTGACCATAGGTGGGATCTCTGAAGAATTTCACTTCTTTGTCCAGGACCATTGTTCATATGAGGCTATCCTTGGGCAGCCCTTTATAGCCGAAGTAAGAATGGAGACTAAGGCCATGGATGATGGATCTGCCTATGCACGAATCCGTTCTAGATCTGGCCTTCATTCTTTGCAAGTGATGATTGTGTGTCCAAATCACTCCAGGAATAGAAAGAATATAAGAAAGAAACCTATTAATTCACATGACCATGATGAGTGTATGCCTGTTGAAGAGTATGGAGCTTCTGCTGATCAAAATTTTTGTTAGAATCCATTGTTGAGCGAGACAACAGTGGGAGTTGGTTTGATGTATCGCATGACTTTGTACATAGTTTTGAAAGTTTTTCTATTTATTCATCTGCATTCAAGTTGCTATGCTTACAGAAAGAAAATGTTTCAAATAAATTCAGAAAAGTTCATGAGAGACACTATAAGCATTTAGGAATGATGTTAGCTGATGAGAAGATTGAAGATGTGATCGAGTTGGAGAGAAGTTCGACTACTCTGGAAGAGCTTGAGAAGGCATTTGAGAGAAATGAGAAATCAGAAATCATTATGCTCAGCTCTATCCAAGAGTATGAGATGATTAAGGAGTTTATGAGAGAGCATGAAGTAAATGTAAATACGAAGTATAAGACTGTGGATAAGAAAGTGAAGCCTATAGCTCAGCCATTGCCAGAAGATAGTCATGAGAAATATCTGCGAGTGTCAGATGACCCTATGCTGAGACGAAGAGAGCTCATAGGGCATCATTTTACTGATGAGACTATTAAAGAGATCAAATTTGGAGAGAAATTGTTTATGAGAAAAGAAGAGAAACAAAAATTTATTGAAGTCATCAAGAAACACGAAAAAGCATTTGCACTTTTCCCACATGAGATAGGTTGTGCAGACCCGAAACAAGTACCTCCCATGATTATCTTTACAGTGCCACATATACCATGGAATATCCGGCCTATACCAGTCCCAAAGGCTCACTTACCTGAGCTGATGAGATTGCTAAAGGAAAAGATTTCCATGCGGATATTGGAACCCTTCTCGGCTCCATATTCGAATAGGTGGTTTACTGTGCCTAAGAAAAATGGGAAGCTTCGTTTCATTCAGGATCTGCAACCAGTGAATAAAGTCACAATTAGAAACGTAGGGACAGGACCCATAGTGGATGAGTTTGCTGAAGCGTTTGCTGGGCATTCCATCTACTCTATGGGTGATCTGTATTCAGGTTATGACTAGTTTCAGTTGGCTATGGAGAGTAGAGACATTACGACCATGAGGACTCCACTGGGCCTTGTACGCATGTGTACCTTGCCGCAAGGAGCGACGAATTCTGTGGCTCACATGATGAATGCCATGAATCTGGTTTTACGAGACTTTATACCATCTGTGACTATGCCATTCATTGATGATATTCCGATAAAGGGATGTGGGGAAAGAGTGAAAGATATGAGTTTAGATACTTCAGGATGTAGAAAGTTTGTGAGAGATCATATTGCTGATTGTGAGAAGATCTTTGAGAGGTTTGAAGATGTGGGGCTAACACTTTCTTTAGAGAAATCGGTTTTTGGCGTTGATGAGGTCCTCATTGTAGGACATCTGTGTGGACATTATGGCCGCAAGCCATACCCACAGAAAGTTGAGGCCATTAGCAGGATCTCCGAAGTGTGTCGTAATGTCAGTGAGGTGAGAAGGTTTCTAGGAGCCTGTGTATTCTATGTGATATGGATTCCTCACTTTGCTCACGTTGCGAACCCCTTATATGATCTGCTGAGAAAGAGAAAGAAGTTTGTATGGACAGAGAAACAGTCGAGAGCTATGCGTAAACTAAAGCAGCTGCTAATTGAAGCTCCGATTCTGAAGCGTGTTGACTATTCTGGTCAGAGACCTATCATGTTGACCGTTGATACCAGTCCTATTGGCATAGGCTGGGTCATAGGGCAAGATGATGATGAGGGGCAGAGATATGCGGTGCGCTTTGGTGCTAAGATCCTACATGATACCCAAAGAAAATATCCTCAGATTAAGAGAGAGTTATGGGGATTAGTGACTGCTTTAAAGAGCGATAAAGAGTATTTCATTGGGGCGAATGTGATAGTTGAGACTGACTGTCTTCCACTGATTGGCATGATTGCAAATTGTTCATCTCCGAATATTGCTATGCTTAGATGGATCTCTTATATAAAGTTTATAAATCCTGCATTTGTACACATAGCTGGGAAGTCAAATACAGTGGCTGATATGCTTTCAAGAGCGAAATTTGATGATGAGTCTGATGATGATGATGAGGTAGAAAAGGATATACATATGATAAGATACGATCCATTGGTGTATGCATATGAGCAGTTCCGAGAGAATGAGTATGATGGCGAGTGGAGAGATATTGGAAGATATCTGAGTACTCTGAAACCTTCCCCCGGCTGGTCCACAAATAAGTATAGATCCATCGGGAAAAAGTCTTACAACTTTTTCTTGAAGGACGGGCTTATTTGGCGACACGCTAAAGGCAAGGTGAAGAGTCCACAGAGAGTACTAAGTTCGAGGAGTCTTCAGAGCAAAGTGATGAGAGAAATGCATGAGACCTTATGGGCGGGTCATAAAGGATTCTATGCCACATATGAGAAGATTAGGGAAGCCTACTGGTGGCCAGGGATTTATGTCAGTGTGAGAGATTTTGTAGACACTTGTGCTACATGCCAGGTGCATTCATCAGTTAGGCACAGAGACCCGTTACATCCGACCTACCCTCCTTGTATCCATTACAAGTGGGTAGTCGACCTTGTAACCATGCCCAAAGGGATAGATAAGATGAGATACATTGTGCTTGCTAGAGAGGACTTGACCAACCATGTGGAAGGTCGAGCTCTTCGTACGAAGACTACTTATAATGTATGCAAATTCTTTTTAGAAGAAGTGATCTCGAGATTCGGTTACGTTGAAAAAGTGGTTGCGGACAGGGGAGAGTTGGATGCGAGAGAGGCGAAAGAGTTCTTTGATCGTCATGGAATTCGATTGTCTCTCACCACTGCCTATAATCCAGAGGCAAATGGGAAAATCGAGAGAGGTCACCCTTCCATTGTGAAGGCGATCTCTAAGGCTTGCAGCGATGACATCAAGCAGTGGCCTAGGTTTCTTCCATTCGCGCTATGGGCTGATAGGATGACTTACACTCGGTCCACAGGTTTCATGCATGCTGAATTGATGTATTGTCAGAAGCCAGTCTTCCCCATCCAGACTCAGATAGTGACATGGTTGACGCTCCCATGGAATGATGGTATGACGAGAGAAGAGTTATCATCATTGAGAATAAAGCAGTTAGAACAAGGAAATGAAAAGTTGAAAGAAGCAGTCCAAAAGTTAAAGGAGTCAAGGCTAAAGAATAAGATTTATTTTGACAAAACCCATCGACTCAGACCACATAGGATTGAGATAGATGATTGGGTGTTGGTGTACGATAGTACATTCGATACTCAATATGATGCTAGGAAGAAATTGACCAAACGATGGTTTGGGCCGTATGTGGTTACGTCTGTGTTTGAAAATGGTACGTATGCACTTCGTGAGTTAGACAATACTCCTTTGAGATCTTTGATTGCAGGAAAGAGGATAAAATTATTCAAGAAAAGAAATGAAGCGAATTATGAGATTGAGCAAGAACTTCTGGAGGATACTGATGACACTGGAGGGAACTGATGACACTGAGGCTGATGCTGATGAAGAATGATAGACCATGGAATTAAAGAAAAGCTGGATCGAAATGAAGAGAAATGACCAGGTGAAACGTTTCTGATTTGAGATGTGTTTTCTTTCTGATAGAGCATATGCATTGCATTGATGTGTGTGATAAAGATATGTATGAGTTTATGAAAATCATGTAGAATGAAGTTACCAAATATCTATTATGGGTTTGCATGAAGCATGAATGACTAGGAAATTATATGAGTGAGATCAGTTAGCAGACTAGAGACTTTTGGGAGTGAAAGCTTGGGGATGTGATGGCATGCTTAGACCGAGTGCATGTATGTACTGATTGATTTGAACACTTAGTGAGTGGGAAACTTTGGGTCTTACTATTTGTTTCTTATGAGATCTTACCTCCATATGGATCATGATTTATAAAGAAACATTCATACTCATGCCAGCTTATATGTGCGTGTATGTTGTTGGTGTGCTACGATGGGCTAGTAGGCAAGTGGAACCACCTTGGTCGGGTGATCAAGGCCACTAGCCGTAGCTAGTTTTGTCGTAGGCTTGACCTATCTGTTGTCATGCGCCTGTATGGGTCGGTAGGCGGGTGGAGTCACTTTGGCCGGGTGGTCAGAGCCACGAGCTGACGTCGATTTCATGCAAGGCTGACGTTGTGTATATCGTGCGCTATGTCGGGTTGGCAGACAGGTGGAATAAACTTGGCCGGGCGGACAAGTCCATGAGTCGCACCCGATTTCGACATAGGTCGATTTGTGAAAAATAAAAGATAAAAAGAAATGCTGAGCTGAGATGAAGAGGAAAAGAAAAAGAAAAAGAAAAATGAAAAAGAAAGAGAAAAAGAAAGAAAGATCTAATGGAGAGTTGGACAGTAGGAGATAAATAGCAGGAATCGAGGTATATTCTATAAACTGAGTTAGTAGAAACATATGTATATGCTAGTACTTAGAATGAGCAGTTGGATCTGAACCAGTTGAACGAACAAAAGATCTAGAAAGCCGACGATTTATTCATGTGATTACTTGTCAGATTGCAGACGCAGAAACATAATATGATGTTTGTGAAGCTTGAATCTACTTAATTTTCTAAAATTCGTACTAATCTTTATAAAAGATTGCATGACTGCATGAGATCATGATTTAAGTTTTGAAAAGAAAGGCATAAAAAGTGTAAAGAGATTTCAAAAAGGACCCTGATGCGCTTCTGTTGAATTTTGCAGGTTGGCCCATCGGGACGATGTTCAAGTTTAACGGGGGTGAATGTCGGGATGAAATCCCGCAGGGAGTGTGCACTAATTTTTTTCAAAAGTTCATAAATTTATGAGTTTTGTGTGATATTTTGATTGAAGAGGGTATATTTTGTGCATGATTTGACGGATTTGATTTTCTGTGTGATAAGAAACCATGTTAGAGATGTGTGTTAGAACCGTGTGTGTAAATAACTGACATTAGACCCATGAAAACTTTAGGTTTGACCCTTGAAACTGACTGGAAACACGATTTTACCCCATGAAAACTGGACTTGAACCCTTGGAAACCCTTGGAGTTTAAGCCGAATTTGTAAATAAACCATTAATTTGACGAGCTTGAGATAACTGTGAGCAAAACCCTAAACTTCCCGATCCAAAACCCTAGGTCGGACCCTTGAAATTGGCGGTTATCCTATGTCAAACCCTAAAACCCAATTAAATTGTAAATATCCAGTGTGAAATCGAAACCTTAGTCTTGGGAAAAATTAAAATATTGCCAAAAATAGAAATTTAATTGAGGAGGTTAGAACGTTCTAGAAGGAAGTCCTAGGGAGGGGCCTATAAATAAGTCCATACTCATTTGTTTCTTCCCTATCTTGTGGATTGCCCTTGTGGATCGTCTCCTCCAGGTTACTGCGTGATCAGAGATTATTGTGAATTTTGAAGTAAAAAGCTACAAAGTGAGGACTTGAAGAAAAGCTTGGATCGAAGAAAAGTGAAGAAAAGATTAAATCGCAAAGACCAGAAGAAAAAGATAGAGGGTGACTTCTTGCACTGTAGCGGGAAGCCTACATCATATCCAGCCGATCCGCACTGTAGCGGCGGCATTTATTTGTATTTATCTGTTCCGCACTGTAGCGGATTTTTGTATCGCGGACCCGCACTGTAGCGGGCATCACTGTATCATTCAGATTTTATTGTATCATCGAGTTTGTATACACATCGACCCAGTGATTTCGAGAATCAGTGCTGTATCTGATTTGTCTCTTTCTCGACGCCTACGGTCGTGTACGCACGCACGTCTCGACACTTCCGAGGGGCAAGGGTCCCACGCATACGAGGATCGCGCACGCTCCAGAGAGCACAGGCGAGGCGCCCAGCGCGCAGACGCCGCTCGCAGGACAGCGGGAAACGGTGTGCACTAGAGGGGCCTGATCCAACCCCAGCGCCGGCTTCCCGCCACGACACTCCTTCTTCCCGACACCGCCATGTACATTGGAGTGACGCCCAGCAAGGTCAACAACAAGGACGCCTAGAAGAAGAAGGAGCATATGAAGAGGAGACCACTGAAGCCCCAGCCTATAGAGCAGAACTCCGAAGGCTGTATCAAATTATGGAACGAGTGCGATCGCAACAACTGCTCACCGAACAGAGCAATAGAGTACTCATGACTCAACTGTTGGAAGAAGCAGGAGTTGACTCAGAATATAGTGAAGGTCTCTTATTGATGGCAGAAACATATGGGGTAGTAGAAGCAGTGCGGACCACCATTAGGAGGTCTCCAGTTCAATATGATCCACGAAGATTCCAGACACGACCACGCTCAGGTAAGAATATCCAGATCCCCATTACAACGGCAGAAGGGCCAATTATTACATCCGAACCCATCAGGACAACCTCCCAAGCAACAGAAACTGCTAGCCAAGAGCACCCAGTCATCCATGAGGAATCCACCGAGCCACTACCACCCACACCCCCACCATCGCCTCCTAGAGCAGAAACCGTGGAAATCACCTCGACCACTCAACCCACCAAACCAACCTTCATCTTCCGTACTCCCATATCTAGTTCAACCCTATTCTCCACCTCTGATAACCCAATCTATGAAGCAACCCCCATCACTACACAATCCACCGAATCGCTCATAGAGCCTACCCTAGGACAACCATCCCCCATGCCCTCAGCCATAGGTCATCCTGACCCTAGATCCATATTCATGGGCTTCCCTGCTACCACGCAACCCTTCATGCCCTCCTCAACCCTACAACCTCAACCCCCAACCTCCATCTCTCCACTTCTCCAATCCCTCCATAACTTCCTTGCTAGAGCTTTTCAACCCAGGTCTCAACCATTCCCTTTCTTTTCAGCTCCCCACCCCACTTCTCATCTATTCACCACTTTCACACACACACCACCTACCATTCCAATGTATATGGTAGACCCTACACTCGCACCCACTCCTGAAAGTATGGACATTTCACCACCCACGGCACCTCCCCCTCCCCCCACGCTTCCACCTCCTCCCATTCCCCCTCCACCAATTTCACCCACACACACGTCTTCAATAGACACATCATTCACTCTTCCCCTTCCCCAATTCCCTTCCCATGCATCTTCCATTGTAAACACCACCCCCTCATCTATAGGAAATGCATTGGACACCATGCTAGCTTGTATATCAAACTTAAGGACAGATTACAATCAGCTCCAGCAACAGAATGAACGCGTGCAAGAGCACTCGGAGACACTACAACACAGCCTTGCTGCACTAGAGGAGGAAAATGCTCGCCTCCACACACAATTCCAAACTCTCCAAGAGGCTCATAGCATATTGGAGGTACAGTTACAGAACACAGATCAGGAAGCAATACAAGTGGTAGAAGGTCACCTACGGACACAGCTGGAACGCAATTCAAAGCTTCAGCGAAATATGGCCCTACTCAAGCGACATCTTGCTGCCGCTCATGAAGAGAATCGACGCCTGCAATTACAAAATCAAGAAAACCTAGAAGCAGCTATCGAAAGAACACCTGGGGCACCCATCAGCCCATCAAAGTTTCAAGCAGTGACCCCCGACAATATCAAGATCATATTGGAAGACTATGCCATGCTGCTTGAAGCACATGACTTGCTATCAGAGGAACTGGGTCACCTGAAGCAGAAACACCAAAAAGAAACAACAACAGCCTCTCAAACCACCTCCTCCGCGGCTTCACTTCTCACAGACTCAGAGGCCTTAAAAGATCTCCAGAAACAGGTCACCAAATTGCAAGCACGTCTACTACAATATGAGAGACCACCTTCCCCTCCAGAGGCTCCCACCGACGAAGAAGTAGTACAAATTCCTGTGGAACAGACATTTGAAGAAGAATACGACCCACAACCCTTCCCAGGAGGCCAACAAACGGACAAAGCTCAGGACACATTCGAAGCACCACGGCCTCCATGGCTACGTCAAGTGGAGGAAATCGGGAGTTCTCACGACGAGCGCACAGTAGTGCAAAATCAGGCCATGAGGGTCATAGAGGAAACTGTGCTACAATCTGCTTACTTCAAGAACCTGTCATCGAGATGCCTTATCCTCTCATCTGAACTCCAATACAGGCCTTATTATATTATCCTGGCTGATTATAATGCAGAAATACAGAGAGTCACGGGTCAGATTCCTACCTTTGCTACCCAATTTCAACCCGAAGACCTTCCTCCAGAGGCACAAAAATGCAAAATTCGTCAACCCACCTGGCGGCAGAAACTTCTAGAGACATATCCAGAAATGCTACGCACATGGAACAACGCGCCTTTACATCTCCTATACAATCCATGCTACGGTCCAGTTCCACGCCGCAGGTCTTGGAAGGCATTCAATATCAAAGTGCAGAACAACGTGCAATGCAAGGAATGGCTAAACTACCCGTACATTGCGCCACCACAGGGACCACCGTCGGTAGCATACATGATGGGAACAATTCGCCATTGGATGCCGCGATTGAAGCCCATGCCAGATGTAGCAGCTCAAATGATGCTTAAAATTTTAGATATGATGCAGGTAGTCCTGAAAACTTTTAGAAATGCAGCCGCACCACAGGTACGTCTCCCGGGGTTTACCAATGGAAATTATGATTTGGTGTATGACATGAGCACCACCCCCAGTATTCGTGTGGCTTACGCTTGGCATGCATGCATCAAATACCTCCCTGCATGTTACAAACAGACCTTCGAAGAAATGTTCAGATCAGGTTTCTGGGAGTATCACTCGGAGATCTTCACACCGAAGCCAACACACCTGCTCCATCTCTTTGCTTGTGAACAAGCAATGTACTCTGAGTACTACACCACCCCGCAACCAGAGGTCCCTGGCGCAATAAATTGGGATGCATTGGAAGCTGATCTAGCAAGAGGCTTAAGGATAGGAGAACACGAACTTGCCACCAATGTCATCCAATACTATATCGACCACCCGATAGAACAGAGGTCTGTCAGGGGCGACAGACGCTAGGAAGGGGGACGTGTTGGCATACAAGTCAGACGAAGAGCATACTAGCACAACGGAGGAGTCATGCACAATACGGCAACAAGGCCCAATCATTTTTTCCATGGACCATTTACAACTCAAGTGATTTTAATCACTACACAAACATTGTAAATTCTGTTTTTGGTAGAATAGACTCCATTTTGTGCAAGCCGAGGAGTCCTCGAGCTTGAGGAGTATTAGAACTAGCTACATATCAATTTTCATAATTTTTAGACTCTGTTTGAGCCCTCAAATAGGCTCTAGAACCTAATTTTTAACTAGGCCGGACACTAGGTCTGGACAAGACCAAAGCTAGTTAGAAAACTATAAAAAGAGCTAGAGAGCTCATTTTTGAGGTTAGATTGTTTGTGAATTGAGCTTATGTAAGAGACTTTTTGACTAATGCAAAGAACTCCATTGTTCCTCTCCTTGTTCTTGCCTTGTGTGCGTGTGTGTGTGTATGTGTGTGCATGCTTGTGTGCTTCTCACTCACACACTTGTGCCTTCACTTGCTCATAGTCTTCATACTAGTCCTCACGTCTCCACGGATTGACAATTATGAGGTGAATCTTCTCACGTTGGTACTCACCATTGTGCTAGAGTGACAGTGGCAAAGAACAACTCCTGAGAGATTGCCCCAGATATCCCTCTAGTGCACCAAAGGCTACACCTGTCAATGTAGTAGACTTAGTAGGGGATTCAAGTTCTAGTAGCGACAATGTGGCTCCTATATACGCAATTACTAGGGCACAAGCCTTACAACAAGCCAAACTAGCTGAGCAATCAGAGCCAAGTGAGTCAGGAGAGCCTAGTAAGAGAAAAACAAGAACATGGAAGGATACTAGAGAGAAGGTCAATCGTAAGTGGACTAAAAAGTTATCCGAACTATAAGAAAGCCTGAAAGATGCAAAGACAAAAATAGAAGATATTGCCTCTCAAAGCCCCTCGCATGTCAAAACTCCATCCACATCACCTCATTCCCAACCTCATCCCCACCCACCAACCACTGTAAATAAACCACCACCAGGATCGGTCCTTGCAGATCCAACCCCAGAAGCCTTGGACATGATGTTCAAGGCATACCAGGCTCGACTTCAAGAAGGGCCAACACCTGCAAACCTAGACAAGAGCTACCCTAGAGCAGATTTAGAGATTGAACGGACAAAAATGTGCATAAAAATGGTGGAACTAGCTCAAGCTATGTTTGAGGCCAATCAATCATTCAATGAGACGAATGCTATTACATCGGGTTTGCACTTCTAAGGCTTACTAGGTAGATTAGAGGAATTGGTAAATAAACCTCAAGTTTCTTTACCTCCACAGGCTCAACCACCTATTGAAAGAGAAAGCTCATCACCAAAGAAAGTCTATGTTCCTGACTCCATAGATGATGGAGAACCTCCTTCAATTCCACAACACACTCAAAAGTTCTTGAGGGAAATACAAGAAGATAAATGGGCCAAGGAGAAGGATGTTTCCCCTCCTATTCTTGAGATTGATGACCTTCATGATCAATTCCCAAAAGACATTCCATATATTTATGGAGATCAAGTAGAGCAACAAGAGAAAGAAAGTTGTGGATTCAAATCCAATTCTTTACAAGAGTTGCCACAGTTCACAGGCCCATGGGAATCTGAATCTCTTCAGATCAGAGCTCCCACAATATTGGTAAGAAATGAAGACTCAGTGGTTCCAACAAACACTGATGTTGTGAAGAACACTAAGATTCAGTGTCATCTCACTTTAGAAGAGCTGCTCAAAGCCAAACCGGAGCTATGGAATCATGTGAAGGATTTGGTTCCAGAACTTGATTCCAATATGCCAACAACAAACTCTAAGAAGAAAGTTATGGAGATACCTCTAGACAAAATAGGGGACATGAGCGAAGGTGAGGAAGGTAATACTTATCTTTCGATCACCTACCAAGGTTACACAACGAAAGCGATCATAGATTCTGGTGCTGGTGTGGCTATTGCGACCACTTTCCTGTGGAAGCAATGGGGTAAACCCGCATTAAGACCGACTAGAATGAAGCTTTAGATGGCTGACGTCCATGTGGAAAGACCTCTAGGATTGCTAGAAGGGATAACTCTAACCACTTATGGTGTAGACTTTGAACACACCTTTGCTATATGTGACTTTGGTAAAACTAATACCTATGAAATGATCCTAGGAAGACCCTTCTTACGACAACTGCAAGTTGTACAAGATTGGGGAACCAATTCCTTGTACTTGCAGTGCTTAGGGGTCACAACCAAGGTCAATTTGAAGGATTACACTTTCAGAGATGTACCAACCCTACAATCGAATCCTATCCACAAGGAGCAAGAAGATTCAATCTCTATGCATTCTAAAAATTCATCGGATACGTCATGGATGCATGAAGATACTCATTTGTGGATGTGCAAGGTCGCAAAGGAAGAGGAAAGATGCTTAAAGGCAAGAGAAAAAGGAACTTCCCCAGGAGATAGACCAGTTAGAGACCCAGCCTATACGCCAATGATCTTTTCGGATGAGGAATTTGAGCCTCATGGTAGGGCAGAAATCTTAGCTACCATGGACATTACAATTAATGAAGAACAATGGACACCTCATTGTGATGAGGAGGGTTATGATATTTCAGTGTTCATGTGTCAGCCCTTGCTAGAAGAATGTGACCCTAGTGACTTCATAGAAGGGGAAGAGAATGAAGATGATCTAGAGTCCATTGTAATGGATAGTTGCTTTGACTCAGAGAAGCACTATCTAGAAGATATAGGAGTATTTACCCAAAAGGAAGAAGAACCTCTCATAAGCATTAAAACTGTCAATTCAAAGGAGGGAAGTGAAGGAGGACAAAAGAAAAAAAAGAGAAACGCTATGAAATAAGAAGAGGAGGAATCATTGTTCGAAGTACCAGAAAATTTCAAGAAATATGAAGTTGAGGACCGAAAAATTTTGCTATGAATGCCTAAGAGAGCAGCCACAACAGGAGAAGCATATGATAACAAAGAAAAGACCAAAAAAGTTGTAGTCACCATTGAAGAGAACGAAGAGAGATGTACGTACATAGGAGATGGCCTAAGTAAAGAAGAGGAAGCAGAGTTGGTAGCTTTGTTAAGGGAATATAGGGACATGTTTGCGTGGCACTATAGAGACTTGAAGGGAGTAGATCCGAAGGTTTGTTCTCATACGATCCCCATAATAGCAGATGCCAAGCCCACCAAACAGAAGCCCTAAACATATAATGACACCTATGCAGCTAAAATAAAAGAGGAACTTGACAAATTGATTGAAGCCGGATTCATCGATGAGATTGAGCATACTGAATGGGTGTCCCCCGTTGTAGTAGTGCCCAAGAAGAACGGGAAGTTACGTGTGTGTATTAACCTTAAAAAAGTTAATGTCACCATGGTAAGAGATAGTTATCCGCTTCCAATCACCGACCATTTATTGGAGTGTGTTGCAGGCAAGGAAGTTTATAGCTTCCTTGATGGGTTTTTAGGTTATAACCAAGTAGCCATTGCCCAAGAAGATCAACATAAAACGGCCTTTGCCACAGAGTGGGGAGTCTTTGCATTTCGTGTGATGCCATTTGGGCTCACCAATGCACCTGCAACATTCCAAAGGCTCATGTGTCATGTCTTCAAATAGTTCTTGCGAAAGAGCTTAGAAGTATATGTGGATGATTTATGTGCTCATTCTCAACAAAGAAAATACCACATCCCTGAGCTCAGACAGATCTTCAACAAGTGTAAAGGCTACCGAGTGTGTCTGAACCCAGAAAAGTGTGTGTTCATGGTACGACAAGGTAAAATCTTAGGTCATATTGTTTCTAAGAACGGAATATCAATAGATGAGGACAAAGTAAAAGCCATACAGAGATGCCGAGGCCAAGGAATGTTAAAGATTGTTGGTGCAAACAAGCCTTCACACTTGGCTTTGATTTGTACCTTGAAGACTCAACATAAGACTTGGACAATTGGAACCTTGGAAAGCTAAAGCTTGAACCCTTGAAGGATGTATTTACATGAACCATGAACCATGGGAATCAATGCTTATTGGTTATTACCATTTATCTCATGTAAAAAGTCTTTATGACTTTATCAATCATGTAATCACACCTACTAGACTAGAGTCGTAGAAAAAGTAGATGAATCAGTTGAGGGAATATCTCCCTAAGTCTAGTGGAGAGAATCAAGGGAACTTTAGTTTGAATTCAAATTCAAACACACTTCAAAACTCTTATAAAAAGGCTATGTAAAAAGTCGCGGGTCAGCTTCACTCTTCCCGAGGCAATTCCAAGCAAATCATTGAGTGTGTGTGAGCTAAATTATAGCATACACCTCTGAGTACCATTGAGCATCACATTACATGCCAATGGGAATGTACAATCATATAGTTAATCAATATACATACATTCATACTCTCTGTTTTTTTCTCTGAGTGACTACCTCCAAGTCTGTCAACTTCAACAGGGCATATCTCAAGATTTACTGAACCAAATTGGATGATTCAAAGCTCATTGGAACCAGCTCAAAGTATTCTACAACACTATAAAATTTCAAGTCATTC
Source organism: Ceratopteris richardii (assembly GCA_020310875.1). NCBI lineage: Eukaryota > Viridiplantae > Streptophyta > Polypodiopsida > Polypodiales > Pteridaceae > Ceratopteris > Ceratopteris richardii. The sequence continues at coordinate 164,009,561 of CM035430.1, read as the reverse complement.
CATTCAGCCATTTGGAAGAAATCGCGGACGAAGCAGTCTCTGGTATTTTTCTGTGTAGATCCTAAAAAGTCGGGGGTGTCTCTGATTTTGCTAAAGATCATTCTCAGTGCATAGTTTATCAATTGGAGTGATTTAACTTGCTAATGGTAGCTTGTTAAGGTAATTTAATACTCCCAGAAGGAATTAATCCAATTGTAAGTGTGCTGGTCACACTGAGCTTAAGACTGAGCAGGTATCATTACAGGAATAGAAAGATTTTGGACTTGTGAAGGTTCAAAATCATCTGTTTTGATTTGGTCATTACACAATTAATTTGTAAAGCACATATATAGTTTCTTGGTGTCATTTGGAAGCCCAAGGAGTCTCCTAAGCATATCTGAAGAGAAAGGAGGGCAGGTGTGAAGCAGGTTTTGCAGCACCAGCTTGATCTTTTGATTGCATCCAGCCATCACTTCCAACAGTGGTATCAGAGCAAATAAGGTAATCATGGGTGATGGTTTCCCTTCCTTCATTGACAAATTGGATAGAAATAACTACCAGGCTTGGTCATTGAGAATGAAGACCTATCTACAAGGGAGAAGCTTGTATGGATACATATCAGGAGATGAGGAGCTGCCCTCATTCAAGACCAGAGGCCTACCTACAAAGGATGAACATGAGAGGCTCAATCAATGGTGTGCTAAAGATGCTTTGGCAAGGTCATACCTTCTAAACTCTATCTCTGATTTCCTTCTACCTCATGTAAGGAACTGTAAGACTTCCCAAGAGACTTGGGAAACCTTGTCAACATATTTTTCATCAAGCACAAGGGCCAGAAAGAATCAGCTATGGATTGAGTTTACAACTCTTAGGAAGCAATCAAAACAATGTGTCTCAGATTTTGTCACCAAAGTCAAAGACATTGCAGATCAACTTGCAAGTGTTGGAGAAGAAATTGAAGAAGAGCAAATAGTCAGACAAGTGATCAATGGACTAAAGGCAGATGACAAGTGGGAGAGCTTTACCACAGCAATGGACTTGTACATGGACATCCAAGCACCTGATCTAACAACTCTGATTGGACAACTCTTTACACATGAAGCAAAGATCACAAAGAATGGAGAGCAATCAAAAGGTAACAATCCCTCTGCCCTATATACTGATAAGAAGACTAAAGACAAGGGTAAAAACAAGAAGGTTGATGAAGAAGGCTCTACCTCCCAAGCAAACTATGCAGGGAGAGGTAGATCATCTAGAGGTAGAGGCAGAGGAGGTAAGTCAGGTAGGGGGAGACCCTACAATCAATCTCCATGCAATATTTGTGGCTTGTCTAACCATACTACAGATGAATGCTACAAAAACTACAAGAACCAAAGAGGAAGAGGTCACCAAAGAGGAGGATACTCTCAAGGTAGAGGCAGATTCAATCAATCTCAAAGCTACCATGGCTACAACAATAATTACAACAATAGCTACAATCACAATGGCAATTATCAAGGTGGATACAGGAATAGGAAGGATTACAACAATTATGCAGAGGATCAAGATGATTCCTTGTTGATTATGAACATGACATCTAAATCAGGTATCAATGATGATCATTTGTTCTATATTGATTCAGGTTGCTCTAACCATGTAGCTGGAAATGTTGCCTTACTCTTTGATTTGGAAGAACCCAAAGGCAAGCACCAAGTGCAGACAGGTGATGACACTAAACATTCAATTGTTAAAGTAGGCAATGTCAAAACAAGTGATGGTAATCAGAATTTACTAAGCAGAGTGTTGTATGTTCCAACAATCACCAAGAATCTGATGAGTGTAGGTCAGATTGTTGAAAAAGGTCTACAGGTCAGGTTCACTCAACATGGTGCATATGTGGAGGATCCAAGACATGGATTCAGGAAGATAGCCAAGGGAGAGAAATCAGGTAGATTGTTTACCTTTGAACTTGAGGATACTAAGAATATTGCCTTGTACAACTATAAGGACCAAACCCTATCAGAATTGGAGATGTGGCACAAGAGATTAGGTCACATTGGAGAGAGGACCTTAAAGCAGATGAGTAGGGATCAATGTGTGCTTGGGATACCTAATGTATCCAAGCAACACATGATATACAAGTGTGGGTCTTGTCAATTTGGTAAGTCACACAGATTGCCCTATACCAAGAAAGGTTTTATGCATGAAGATTATTTGGAATTGGTGCATACAGATGTTTGGGGACCAAGCAAGGAGCCATCCATATCTGGATCAAGGTACTATGTGTCCTTTATTGACGACTATAGCAGATGGACTGTCTTGTACTTCATGAAACATAAAGATGAATTATTTAATTGTTTCAAAAGGTATCTTGCATTAGTTGAAAACCAAACAGGTAAACATTTGAAGAGGCTAAGGTCAGATGGTGGTGGAGAATACTTCTCCAATGACTTTGAAGATTTCTTGCAGGAAAGAGGCATCAAGAGGGAGATTACCACAAGGTACTCACCTGAACAAAATGGGGTAGCTGAAAGGAGGAATAGACTCATTGTAGAGACAGCTAGGTCTATGCTTAATGAGAAAAAAATACCAAATTATCTTTGGGCAGAGAGTGTATCTACTGCCACATACTTAATTAACAGGTTGCCATCAAAGACTCTTGATGGAATGACACCCTATGAGGCTTGGCATGGTAAGAGACCATCTCTGGATCATTGCAAGATCTTTGGGTGTGTTGCATATGTGCATATTCCCTCACAGGTAAGGGGAAAGCTAGACCCTAAGGCTGAAAAGTGTATTTTCATTGGTTATGATTTGAATCAGAAAGGATACAGGTTCTATAACCCCTCAAATAAAGGCTTCAAGGTAAGCAGAGATGTCATATTTGTTGAAAATGATTCATGGTATGAAAATGAGTGCAGGAAAGTTAGCCTACCTTATGATATGGAAGAAGACTTTCCAAAGCTTATCAGACAAGAACCAACTCAGAAAGAGGACACTAGTTCAGATGATGAAGACACCATCAACATTGAAGAATTCAAGGCTTGGAAATCCAAAGGGAAGATGAAGATGAAGCAACTAGAAGACAATCCAGAATCCTCAACTCAAGCTATGAGGAGATCTCAAAGAGAAAAGAAGAAACCTATTAGGTATGGGTATGATACTTCACTTGTAACCAAGCACTCTGTATATCTTGCAAAGGATCTCTTGAATGAAGAACCAGGTACATTTGAAGAAGCAATTACTAAACCAGAATGGAAGGAAGCAATGGATGAAGAAATGGAGGCTCTCAAGGAGAGTAATACTTGGGACTTGGTACCCAAGAAAGACTCCATGAAGGTGATAGGATCCAGATGGATCTACAAACTCAAGAGGAACTCAGATGGTACAATAAACAGGTATAAAGCTAGGTTGGTAGCCAAGGGTTTTGCACAAACCCAAGGCATTGATTATGAGGAGACATTTTCTCCTGTGGCCAAGATGCCAACTATCAGAATTATGGTGAGTGTAGCTGCATCCAAGAATTGGAACATGTACCAATTGGATGTGAAGAATGCATTCTTGAATGGATGGATATCTGAAGAGGTCTACATGTCACAACCACCTGGCTATGAAGATCCCAATAAGGTAAATCATGTTTGTAAATTGAAGAAGGCTCTGTATGGATTGAAGCAGGCACCTAGAGCATGGAATTACAGGTTGACAACCTATCTCCTAGATCAAGGATTTGTGATGAGTAAAGCAGATACTTCATTGTTTATAAAGAAGAACAATTCAGAGGTAATATACTTGTGTGTCTATGTTGATGACATCATTATTACAGGAAATGATGTTCAGGAGATAAGACACATCAAAGGACAAATGATGAAGGAATTCAAGATCAATGATCTTGGATTATTGAAGTACTTTCTAGGACTTGAATTGGTCTACACAAATTCAGGTATCTTTATTACTCAGAAGAAATACATTCAGGACATGGTCAAGAAGTTTAATTTGCAGGAAGCTAAAGTCTCAAACATTCCTATGGAGGTCAACCACAAACTCAGTGCACATGAAGGAGAAGAACTCAAGGATATTACAGGTTACCAAAGTTTGGTAGGTAGTCTTAATTATGCTACCTTAACCAGGATTGATATATCATATGGTGTTAGTGTACTTAGCCAATTTATGCATAAACCAAGAGTACCACATTTGGAGGCAACCAAGAAGATACTAAAGTACCTAAAGGGAACACAAAATCATGGTTTGTACTTTCCATATTCATCAGACATTGATATCAAAGTATACTCAGATGCAGATTGGGCAGGTTGCAAGGATGACAGGAGGAGTACATCTGGATACATATGCTTTGCAGGTGATAAACCAATTTCTTGGTCATCCAAGAAACAACCCACAGTAGCTTTGTCATCTACTGAGGCAGAGTACAGAGGGCTAGCCAATGCCACTCAAGAAGCAATATGGTTGAAGCTATTATATTCAGAATTGGGCCTATACACAAGGCCACCAATCATATTTGGTGATAACACAAGTTCACTTCACCTAGCAGCTAATCCAGTTTATCATGCTAGGACAAAACACATAGAGGTTCATTACCACTATGTGAGGGAGAAATTACTTAGCAAGGAAATCCAATTATCATATGTGTCTACTAATATACAATGTGCAGATTTGCTTACAAAAGCTCTGGATGGGAGCAAGCTATACAGGTTTAAATCCATGATTGGATTACAGGATATCATTGAAGACTAAAGATGAAGACTCAAGCAAGTGTTTGGCTTGAGGGGGAGCTGTTGGTGCAAACAAGCCTTCACACTTGGCTTTGATTTGTACCTTGAAGACTCAACATAAGACTTGGACAATTGGAACCTTGGAAAGCTAAAGCTTGAACCCTTGAAGGATGTATTTACATGAACCATGAACCATGGGAATCAATGCTTATTGGTTATTACCATTTATCTCATGTAAAAAGTCTTTATGACTTTATCAATCATGTAATCACACCTACTAGACTAGAGTCGTGGAAAAAGTAGATGAATCAGTTGAGGGAATATCTCCCTAAGTCTAGTGGAGAGAATCAAGGGAACTTTAGTTTGAATTCAAATTCAAACACACTTCAAAACTCTTATAAAAAGGCTATGTAAAAAGTCGCGGGTCAGCTTCACTCTTCCCGAGGCAATTCCAAGCAAATCATTGAGTGTGTGTGAGCTACATTATAGCATACACCTCTGAGTACCATTGAGCATCACATTACATGCCAATGGGAATGTACAATCATATAGTTAATCAATATACATACATTCATACTCTCTGTTTTTTTCTCTGAGTGACTACCTCCAAGTCTGTCAACTTCAACAGGGCATATCTCAAGATTTACTGAACCAAATTGGATGATTCAAAGCTCATTGGAACCAGCTCAAAGTATTCTACAACACTATAAAATTTCAAGTCATTCCATTCAGCCATTTGGAAGAAATCGCGGACGAAGCAGTCTCTGGTATTTTTCTGTGTAGATCCTAAAAAGTCGGGGGTGTCTCTGATTTTGCTAAAGATCATTCTCAGTGCATAGTTTATCAATTGGAGTGATTTAACTTGCTAATGGTAGCTTGTTAAGGTAATTTAATACTCCCAGAAGGAATTAATCCAATTGTAAGTGTGCTGGTCACACTGAGCTTAAGACTGAGCAGGTATCATTACAGGAATAGAAAGATTTTGGACTTGTGAAGGTTCAAAATCATCTGTTTTGATTTGGTCATTACACAATTAATTTGTAAAGCACATATATAGTTTCTTGGTGTCATTTGGAAGCCCAAGGAGTCTCCTAAGCATATCTGAAGAGAAAGGAGGGCAGGTGTGAAGCAGGTTTTGCAGCACCAGCTTGATCTTTTGATTGCATCCAGCCATCACTTCCAACAAAGATGTACAAGCCTTTATGGTCCATTGTGGATATTACCGTAGGTTTATTCACATGTATGCAATTATAGCTAAGCTTGTTTATGCCTTGTTGACAAATTTTGAGTGGAATGACGAATGCGAGAAGTCCTTCAATGAGTTGAAGAGATGTTTGTGCACAACACCAATATTGACCACTCCTGATTGGAATAAGCCATTCCATGTACACGTGGATGCTTCCAATTATGCCATAGGATATGTGTTGTCACAACCCACAGGTGAAGGAAACCTAGATTTACCGATAGCATATGCTAGTAGCCAATTGAACGCTGCTGAACGAAACTACACCACAACTGAAAGAGAAGGTTTAGGCATGGTATATGCTGTGAAGAAGTTTAGACACTATCTATTGGCCAACAAGTTCAAATTTCTCACTAATCATCAAGCTTTACTATACTTGAAAAATAAACCTTGCAATACCGGACACTTAGTAAGATGGTTCCTCTTACTAATGGAATATGACTTTGAAGTGGTTGTTAGGAAAGGTAAGACCCACCTCAAAGCAGATCACCTTTCTCGCATCACTTCAGGCGAGTCACTGCAAGGAGTGTCTGGTGAATTGCCCGATGCTTATATATTCAATTTAGAAGTTGTTCCTAAATGGGCAAATAAGTTGGTGCCTGTCCTAACCTTCGGACCTACAAACAAGAATGTGAAGACGAATAAGGATGAAATAGTACGGTCACAAAGCTATCAAATATTGGTAGGAAGCATGTATAAACAAGACACGAAAGGTATTCTAGCTTGTTGTGTCAAGGACGATGAACATAGTAGTCGGTTGCAACAAGCCCATGAGGGATTTCTGGGGAATTACTATTCTAAACAACGAACATTGCAAAATCTAAAGCGTTTAGGAGTGTATTGGCCTAGTATGGACAAAGAAATTCATGAGTGGATTAAGAATTGTCTAGAGTGCCAGGAAAACCCCCAGTGGAGCATGCCACCCTTTATCACGTATCATTAATCCCAGACTCGAGTGCTCCTCTGATAGAATTTATGAAATCAAGAACACCACCTAGCTAGGCTAGTCTAGCAAGAAAATGAAGCCTGGAGCAAGAGGCTCAAGACTACGTCCTCATAGGTGATAACCTATACCGAAGGGGCAAAGATGGTTACTTAAGATTGTGCGTTCATGAATCAGAGTATTTGAAAATCTTAGAAACTGCCCATAGTAGTGTTGCAGGCAGACACTTTGGGCCTGACAGAGTAATCAAGACCATTCTATTCTCAGGACTTTGGTGGCCCTCTCTCCATATGGATGCACATACCTATGTGAATAAATGTGACACATGCCAACGGGCACAATATCTGATAAGAAAAGTCGAGATGCCTCTGAGGCCAATGATGGGAGGACGTGCATTCTCAAAGTGGGGCATAGACTTTGTAGGTCCTATTAACCCCCCAGCTAGAAACTCCCATGCAGAGTACATTATTGTAGCCACCCACTACCTTACAAAGTGGGTAGAAGTAAAAGACACTACAAAGAATGATGCTCAAACAACGACTAAGTTTTTATTTGAGAACGTGTTCACTAGATACGGGCTACCAATAGAGTTAGTAAGTGATAGAGGCACACACTTCTTGAATGAAGTCATTGAAAATCGTCTCCAAGAATTCTTGGTGATACATAAGAAGTCTTCCCCCTACCATCCACAAGCTAATGGACAAGCCGAGAGCACAGATAAGATCCTATGTAATGTACTAACAAAACTAGTAAATAACAAACGCTCTGATTGGGACAAACAACTTCATCATTCTGTTTGGGCCTACCGAGTTGCCTATAAAACGGTACTCAATGCCACCCCATTTCAGATGGTCTTCGGACAAAATGTTGTGCTACCATTGGACTTCCTAATCCCAACTTTAAAAGTAGCACAAGAGCATGAGTGGAATGGACACGAGTTATCCTCTAGGATCTTTGATCTAGAACGCTTAGGTGAGACAAGGCTACGAGCAGCGGCAGACATCTATGCTCCAAAGAAACGGCATCAATGCACATATCAAAGATAAAGGCTTGAAAGAGGGAGAACTAGTGTTGGTTTATACACTAAAGAAACATGCCCGTAAATTGGAAAAAAGAGGATATGGACCCATGATCATTAATAGAATTTCCACTAGCGGTGCAGTTCAATTGGCCATACTAGAAGGTGATATCCTGCTAAACTATATTAGTGGTTGTCGAGTCAAGCTATATCAAGAACCTCTTACAGAGGATATGCTATAGAGACTCAACACTGCTAAGAAGTGAAAAGAAGGCTTGAAAGAGGGAGACCTAGTGTTGGTTTATACACTAAAACAACATGCCCGTAAATTGGAAAAAAAAAGAGGATATGGACCCATGATCATTAATAGAATTTCCACTAGCGGTGCAGTTCAATTGGCCACACTAGAAGGTGATATCCTGCCAAACTATATCAGTGGTTGTCGAGTCAAGCTATATCAAGAACCTCTTATAGAGGATATGCTATAGAGACTCACCACTGCTAAGAAGTGAAAAGAAGAAGAGTTAAGGGTTAGAGAAGAAGCACAGGCAGAGGCTAGAGAACGCATTAGGAGAAATAAGTTAAGATGCCTAGGCCTAGATATCAATCGTGAGACCCCAAGATACCACATGGCCATGTGTCAAACATCAAGTGCAACTGCTTCTCAAATAATTGATCGACGTCCTTTTGTGACCATAGCAGTAGGAAAAGGGAAGAATGCAAGGACTGTGAAAGCATTGATTGACTCAGGTGCAACAACTAGTGCAGTTAGACTTTCATACTGCCAAGACCTGCAATTGAACATCAAGCCCATAGAGGCCTATCTCATAGGTTTGGGAGGTGTGGAAACCCCTTGTTTGGGCGAGGTGGAACTTCCCATCTAGCTTCAAGATGTTCTATTAAAAGTCAAAATGCTAGTGTGTCACGATGAGGACCTTACAGAGCTACTTGTCTTGGGTCAAGATTGGATTTATGACCATGCAGTCAACTTGAACCTAAGAAGTCAACTTCTTCAAGTTTGGGCATAGGAACAATGCATTACATTAGAATTAGACAATTGCATGCTCACAAATCCAGAGGTCACACATTCCCTTAGTTCTTTCGAAACTAACCTTTGCAAAGAAAATGTTGTGTGTGTCAATAGCCCTACGAAGCAAAAGGACTCAATCATGGAAGCACACGCTCACAGGCCAGTAAACCTCTCTTCTCCTTCACAGACTAATGCAAGCATAAATCGACCAAAGAGGCAAGCAAAAAAGACATCTGCTATATCGACTAGACAGATAGAATTCAAGAAGAAAGAAGCCCAGGGCATGAAGCAGATGTGGGTACGAAAAGGAGAACAACCACCAACTTTGCCACAACCATTCCCATCGAAGCAAGCTAACCATGCTAAAAGAAGCACCAAGAAACGAGGACAAGCTCAATCCCAAGGTCTCCGACAAATTTGGGTACCAAAGCAATCGATGAAGGCCGACCTAATAACATACAAATTTGGGTGCCAAAGAAATTAGCTGCAGCTCAACAAGGGCGATTGCAAATGTGGGTACCCAAGGCACTCTTACATGCACAAAACAATATGATCTCCTTCACAAGAAAAATCTCAACAGAAACACCACGGAGAAGAAAGAGTCCAAACCGAGAACAGAGCTCAAACGAAGATAAAATCATCTCCTCGTCGGTAGTAAAAAGACAACAAAAAAGGGTATGGGTGTGGAAGCCAAAAGTACCAATAGCTTCCACAAAGCCAAAGAGCCAACCATGCTGGGTACCAAAATTTAGAAACCACCCAAAGATAACGAGGATAGAGCTTATGTCTATAGGGCCAAATACTATCTTGAAATGGATTCCTATAAGAAGGATTACATCAATTCAAGATCCACTGGCTACCTCCAACAAAGATTTCATCAACGTCCACCAGCAACCTTGAAACCTCGACGAGCAACAAAATCTTGTCTTTCGCACCATTCAGGTCTTGCATTTCTAGAGTATGCATTAATATAGGGCCACCTTACAAGGTCGTGCATAGACACAATTGAGAATCCTAGGCACATGCGACACATTGGACACATGTAAAATATTTTTGATGCTAACATATTTCTTCTTGTTTTGTGACATCGTTCAACAACAAAAAAAAAAAAAAAAAAAAACAAAAACAAAAAAGGGAAGAAGATGAGGGAAAGAACGGGATTGTGCGTTTGAAAAATCCCCAATGCAAACCATCAACAAAGACATCCATCAACAACGGAAGATAAGCTGATGGTCAATCACCATGATGGAAGTACAACACGAAGAGTTGAAGATCGATGGAACTTTCACCATGGTAAGAATTGTATGCTTCAACAACAACATAACCATGATAGATTAGGACACCTCTTCGTCGGCATACCCTTGAGCACTTAGCTCAAGATCCAACTTCTTGCACCATAATTCTTCTAATGCATTTCCCAAGTATGCATGCATAGAGCTACATTACAAGGGTGCACTTACCCATCAGTCATTATGGGTCTCGATTACTTGGTATGGAAACTAGGGAAGCCATCTTTGGAAGAGCCAGAGGACATCACGGTGACAACCAGAGCCAGGAAGCAATCCACCACGAGAGTTGCTCATAATCAACATTGACAACCTCTTTTGAGAAGCTCACAAATTTTGAAAGCTCACAAAGACACCATCAAGCTGGAATACAAGGAAGAAGTCCATACAAAGGTAGCAATAAAATGACGAACCAGACAACTACCCAAGCTACAACTAGAAGATGGACCACTCTTGTGGATACATGATGGACACTATCTCTCCACACACTACATGGAACAACCACTACAACAAGGGTCTGTCAGGATGACAGACTCTAGAGGGGGGGAGTGTTGACAGTAAAGGTCACGCACAAGCATGGAAGCGCATCAGTGAAGTGGACACACAAGAAGAAGGAGCATGTAGGGAGCTCCAAGAAGCACATGTCAAATTTTTATAAGAAATCCCTATAAAAATAGTGACTTTTATCACTAAAAACCATTGTAAATACCATTTTCTATTTTTACAACTCCATTTTTTTCAAGCCAAGGATTCCTTGAGCTTGAGGAGTATTAGAAGTATCATCTTACCAATTTTCATAATTTTTAGATTCCGTTTGAGTCCCCAAATAAGCCTTGGGAACCTAATTTTTAACTAGGCCGGACACTAGGTCTAGACAGGGCCAAAACCACTCAAAAAACTATAAAAAGGGTTGGAAAGCTCATTTGAGGGGTTGGCTTGTTGTAGATTTGAGCTTTGTAAGAGAGTTCTTTTGTAATTGAAGTCCTTCCATTGTTCCATTCTTTGCTCTTACCTTGTGCGCTTGTGTGTGTATGTGTGTGCATGCTTGTGTGCTTTCACTCACACACTTGTGCACTTCACTTGCTCTTGGTCTTCATATCGGTCCTCATGTCTCCGCGGATTGACATTATGAGGTGAAGCTCCTCACGTTGGTACTTGCCATTGTGCTAGAGTGACACCAAAGATTGTCCGAAGAACCCTACTAATGCTTCAAAAGTGATACCCATCAACGTGATAGGAATTGTACGCAACGTAGATGGATCCAACCCTACATACGTGCCTATCCAAGCTATAACAAGATCCCAGGCTGCAATAGAACAAGGATTACGACCACCACAAACTAGAGAGATGACTCTCCTCCCAACCAAATGCCTCTATATATAGCTCTCTCCAGGGGACTGCCTTCTTGGGCAGGTGGATACTAACCATCCAAGTGTCAGCCATGTAACTACATGTGCGCCAAGTGTCCCAGTTAACTCGAGTTAACTCAAGTGGATGCTTCTAGAAGGCTCTAGAGCTCTTTGGGCAAAACACTCTCCCCATGTACCCCATGGGGGTTGAACCCAAGACCTCCTCCTTCACATCCTTGAGACTTAACCACTAAGCTAAGTGGATCACTTGTTCACAAGAGCACAAGACCTCCTAGTAAGTCTAAACTCGAGATCTTTGGTCATACACACGGATGACCAAACGGTGTCCGATTTCAGATCTGTCTGAACCGGCCAGACCCTTGGATCATAGACTTACTTTATTACATTCTTCCCCCCTTGGAAAAGATTTTCGTCCTCGAAAATAGAGCTATATACATACTGTAGGCAACCCCCGAGCCTCATGTTCTAAAACTGGAAGAACATGGTCATGTTCTAGAACTGGAAGAACATGTCTCATCTCTGTGGTGGCATCCTTGCCCAAATGATTCTAAACACTATCTCGCTTTGCACTTTGATAAACTAGTCAAAGTACAAAATAGTGAATGAATAATAAAGGTGGATCTAAACACATATCCCTGGCTAATTCACAGTTTCTGGATGTGCGATCTAGGCATAAACATGTGAATTAGGTGGATTCAAATTACTAGTCCATTTCTAGGCATAACTGGTGCATGGGCTTAGTAATGAAGGTGGGATTCTTATCCCTCGCAAGACTTTGAGAATTCTTGATTCACTTGAATTTGTTTTGGAGAACTTGAAGTGTGGTTGTCCCATACATCTAACTTTAGATGTCTGTTCAATGGTTTACTTTTATCTAACAGTTAATTGATTTTTTCACCCGACTAGAGGACTACTTTGTCCCAATGAGTTGAAAAAATCCTATGTAAACTGTACGAGAAAGTTTACCATTCCGGTGGAATCAACCGTAATAACTTCACCAATTCAAATTCAAAATGAAAATTGTCCAACTTAGGACACTTTTCTCAAAGACTTTTAACTGAAAGTTCTTGGGAATTGTCAATCTGATGAGTAATTCCTAACTTCCCTATTCTAGAGTATACTGGACTCCAGGAAATTCTTTATGCTATAACTTGAAGCAAAATCAAATGAATAAGTCTACTTAGACTTATCATCGTTTGAAGATTGAAAAGGTTCTTGTACATAACATCTATCTAGGATGTTCAAGTTAGTTATTTAATTCTAACCGGCTATCCCTGGTCTTTTGCAAAAGGAATCAGATACCATATCTGAGTCAATTCCAAAAGATTTGGAAAGCGGAAAGAGATAACTAAAACTTTGTACAACCAATTCAAACTTCGCACATACATAAACTTGCTATGAGTCAAAGTCTAGTTGACTCAGGGCTTTAACTTTTCAATGATCAATTTCAACAAGGTATTGAAGCATTGTCTTTATCTTTCAGAGAAATAAGCTGGATTCTCAGAAAGATACAAAGAAAATCAAAAACATCATCCAACCACAAGATACTAGTGTGGTAACCAACATCAGTGTGTCGACCCACTGAGGTTCTATCGATGATTTTAGTTTTCAAATAATGCTTCCCTTGAGATTAAGTTCATGTCACATTCAGTCTTTTTGACTCCGTGAATGCAATTCTTCTGCATTTCTTTGAGTCAAAAGAGTGAATTTTTTCCAAGTTACACTAGGAACTGGATGCTTGACTTAGTCAATCAAATCTTTAGTTGAAAAGATCAACTCAAAATCAAAGTCCAACTTCTTTCAGATTTTATCAAATATTTCTGATCAATAACACTTAAACTTGAAGTGTTCTATGAAGATCTTGGAAGTTACTTACTTCATATCTTCAGTTTCCTTAATCTTGGAAGTTACCTTGAAGTATCGTAAGATACTACTTTCACGTCCTTTATGAATTAAACTTTCCTTGAAGTCTTAATTCCCTTGAGGATGAAACCTAACTTCAAAATCCAAACTAGGACTAAAAGATAATCATCATCCCACGGTCCGATGTCCCATTCCATCTTTCCTACATCAATCTGAGTATAAAATCTGGTGTCCCATACCACCCTATTTTATATTCACATTAATGTGTGGGTGATTCTTATCCTAAAGTCTAAACATCTCTTGATAGAGTACCTTATTTCTTCAATTTTTTACAAGAATTGGAAGTTTCAGGCATTACCTCTAACTAGATTTTCCTAGGTTTTGATTCCTTCGCATGATCACCTCAGAATCATGTGCTTTGCCTTGGAAACTTGAAAACCTCTTTGACAGAATATCAATCAGAATTCCAAGTTCTTGAATTTTCTCGAATTCAAGTTCAATTAGTTTACCCTTGACCAATTTTGTAGCGACAAGAGCTTTTGACTTCTTGTCTTTAGATTCCTTTCTTTACTGTTGCTTTAGGTACCTACCCCGGGGACTTTATTTAGGAATCTCTTTACTGCTTAAGTCTTAAGCATCCGCTCATGCTTTTTGGATTTGTACCAACATCCCTTTAAGGATAGGTAAACACTTATGTTTTACCTTCCATAGACTTAATTACCATTTTCATGGTTGCAGACTACATTCTTGGAATTTCTTTACTCTGTTCAGACTTGGAACAACTTACTTTTTTTTCACAGTTTTCCATCGAATAAATGGAACTTGAGTGAATAATTCCCAAAAAGGAATTTTATTGCCAATACTGGGGCAATCTACAAAGTAGTTCTAATCGCACATTATTTGGACAATCATGGCCAAGATTGATCAAATCTGGTTGATCTTGCGATAAAAGTAAAGACGTAGTCTTTATCTTTAAGATCTCTTTAACTATCTTTAAGCTTCTTTGCTTACCTGCAGGATTTTAGAGATCTTTCCCTTTACACAAGTCCAAGCATTTTCTAATGCTTTTCAGATTCCAAAGCTAAGAATCTTTGATATACCTTAAGGTTATATCACTTATTTGGACTTAAATACCAAAACTAGTGGTTAGGGATTTGCTGGGAACTACTTGCTATAAAACTTCTCTTGAAAGATGCTAGTCTCACATCTGGGGAGATTTTGCTTTCAAGAACTTTTTGATTCCTATCAAGTCATACTAGGCTATAATTTGAAGCAAATGATTCATCTTGGAATTTTTTGCTTTCCAGTCTAATGATTTATCTTGGAATCGTTTGTAAAAAGAATATTTGAAAGAACTTCTTTCAAATAATATCCAAAAAATTTACTGATTCAATTGTATTCATTTCTTGAGTATCAAACTAGAGACGAAATATCACATTTGCCAGTATGAAAGTTTAAGTTAAACTTCCATTTATGTGATATCGACTTCTATTCTCGATTTTGATACAAAACTCATTATTATTGGTCAATCTTCAGATGTTACTAGAGTCCTTTAAACATATTTCACCAATCAAAATTATGTTTAAAGTCCAAGCATCTATTGATGATTGATCCAATAGTAATGTTACTGTGAACACAACTTTGAACTTTATAACTTGTTTAGGAGAAGTTCATGGATTCAAGATCTATTTCTTGGAACTTTCTACTCCTAAATAAAAAGTTCATACTTGCTTCAAGTCTTTAGGAACTTATATTATTTCCTAAAGATTGCTTAGCTAGTTGCATCATTTACTAGAGATGCAATTATAGAACCTAACATCCTTTTATTGATATCAAGGATCAATTGATGTTGAGGTTTAACCTTTGATTTTCATCACTCCTTGAGATGAAATCAAATAAAAATTTATAAAAGCTTGGTACCTTTATATCTTGGCAAAATATTTATATCCTAAAGAGATTTTGCCTTCATCATTCCTTGGACCTATCATATAATATGAATTTATATATATTTTGGGAGGAGTTCATGAATCAATTAAGATCCTCTACTTGGAACATCTTCCTTCCCAAAACTAAATTCATCTTGAACATAGTAGGAGAATGATCTCACATGAAATAGAAGGCTTGACTATTTCGTATCTCTATTGCAAAAAGTCACTTATCGAGGTTTCATCATGAGATATAAATCTTGAAACCACAAGAAACTTCTTTAAAACTTTCGAAATCTTCTAAATAGAAGAGTGCTCATGGAACTTTGGAAATATAGTTGATGTTCTCATCCAACCTTGGGATGCTTGAGAAGTTACATAAAATATATAACTAATCAACTAAAGCTTTATCCGCATGACTTTCTAAGTACATCCAGGACTTAGAGTCATCATACATCACAAAAGAGTTTGCAAGTAATTAAATTTTCTTGGTCATCAAGGAAATTTATTACTTAACCTTCTCTTAGTGCTTACTTATACCTAGCAAGACATCTAACATACTTAATTCTCATTAAGTATTTATGTTTGATAGTAGAGTATCGACTTGGGAAGAAATTGACTAATTACTTGAGTTGCAAACTAGAACTAGTATGTCTTTGCAACTAACTAGTCCTTGGTCTTCCCTAATGTCAAACTGCGAGCTTTACAAAGTAAGCTAAATACTAAGAGAGTACATTTTCATATCTACTTGCAAACAGCATTCCATTCTTCCATGCAAATGCATGTATCTACATGCAAAAGCATATGCTCACATGCGTATGCATGCATGTTCTTTGCATGCCCAAAAAATAATACAACAATCATGCATGAACTTGATGTACGATTTTTTTCTTGTACTAAGAATGTATATCATGCAATCCTGATGCATGTATATCCTTTCCTTTGTCTAATGCACTATGATATAAAAACATACCCTTGAAGTGCAATAGAAAACTTACTCAATGGAAAGGAAATATGTATTTAAACTACCAAAATACATTCTTTGATGCACAAGGATCTTTTTGAAATCAAGTCTTTCCTTAATGCAAACTAATGCTTGAAATAAGAAATGGATTAATTCATTATTCTAATCTAGACTTAATCAATTGAAATCTTGGCTATTTCAATGTGCATCTATGATTAAGTGTAGAATAATGAAAACAAGATAAATCAAGCATTAAGGCCAAGCAGAAACTGGAAAATACTTAGCTTTGATCAAAGCTTCGTCCATCCCTTGATCCTTTGGAAGAGTGATTCATCCTCTTGATCCTTGCAAGGAGCTATTCACCATTCTTGAAGCTTCCTCATCAAGAAATAGTCTTGGATGACTTGGTCCGTCAAGATCGACTAACTTAGGCCTCCGGATCTTCACTCCACAGCTTCAAATGCTTTGCTCAATCTTTGATTCTTCTTGGATGGATGAGAGGACTTGGCTCTTTGGATAAAGAAAAAAACTTGGCTACTACTTCTGAGCAGATTACTGCATTAGAATACTGTCTTCCCAATAGATGACAAGGAAAACTCCTTGGCGCCTTGGTCACGTCGACTTCCTCTCAATCTGGCCGCCTGGGTTCGAATCTCGCGGGCGGAAGCAGAGAAGAGTGGCTTTTTATTTGTTCTTTCTTACGATCTGCTGCAGCGCTTGATTACAAGAGAAAACGATTCTCTGCAGGCATATGGAGCGTGAACCGCCGTCGGCAGTATGGATAGGCGGGCGTCCTTCAGTTGGGGGGGCAGGGGTTCGAAACCCGATCCCTGCACCAGGGAACACACCTTTTAAAACTTCAAGTTCGGGTCTTATTCAGCGCCGCAACTGACCATTAAGTTCTGCTGAAGAATCTTCGACGCGGACGGAGTTTGGAGATGTGGTTAGGAGAGCCTCCTCTCGTCGGGGACGTCCAGGGTTCAAATCCGTCGAGCGCACACAGAGAATACCCTTTTTGAATCTTCTTCGATGGAGTCTCCTTCAGCGAACAGTCGATCTAAATAGTTCTCCTCGTTAATCATTACCACGAACGGCGCTTCTGTCTTGTGGTTAAGGCAGCGCCCTCTCAACAGAGGGGCGCGAGTTCGATTCCCACTTAGCACACAAAGATGATTTACTTTTTAATACTCTCTTGCTCTAAGCTAAAGCATGGGAACTATTGCGACACGCATATTGATGCGGGAAGGAGAGAATTCGCACGCCAAAATTCGAGCAAGAAGAGAAAAGCTATGGAGATGGCTCTGATACCAATGCAATAGAACAAGGATTACGACCACCACAAACTAGAGAGATGACTCTCCTCCCAACCAAATGCCTCTATATATAGCTCTCTCCAGGGGACTGCCTTCTTGGGCAGGTGGATACTAACCATCCAAGTGTCAGCCATGTAACTACATGTGCGCCAAGTGTCCCAGTTAACTCGAGTTAACTCAAGTGGATGCTTCTAGAAGGCTCTAGAGCTCTTTGGGCAAAACACTCTCCCCATGTACCCCATGGGGGTTGAACCCAAGACCTCCTCCTTCACGTCCTTGAGACTTAACCACTAAGCTAAGTGGATCACTGGTTCACAAGAGCACAAGACCTCCTAGTAAGTCTAAACTCGAGATCTTTGGTCATACACACGGATGACCAAACGGTGTCCGATTTCAGATCTGTCTGAACCGGCCAGACCCTTGGATCATAGACTTACTTTATTACACAGGCGTTCTTACAAAATCAACATCTCAATCTTGAGAAAATAGCCAGAACCAGCGAAGTCAGAGAGTCTAGTAATAAAAAGACAAAATCTTGGAAAGATTCCAGAGAAAGGATCAAGAGAAAGTGGAGTAAAAAGATAACTGAATTGGAAAAAAGCTTAAAGGAATCGAGAGCCAAAATCCTAGAATTGACTTCTCAAGAATCTAATCAGGAGAATCTAGCTCAAAGATCATGATCAGTTCTAGCGGAGCCTATACCAGAAAACCTAGACATGATGTTTCGTGCATATCAGGCTAGACTAAAGGAATGACCCCAGATAGCTGAAATGAGTAAGAACTATGTGAGAGAAGATCTAGAAATTGAGAGAACTAAACTTTGCATGAAGATGGTAGAACTAGCACAAACTTGTTCGAAGCCTCATGTTATCTTAACTGGATCAACATGGCCAAACCTGAATTACACTTTCAAGGACTAATGGAGAGGTTAGAATACTTGATCAATAGCAATGAGAAAAAGAATTAATATAGGAACCCTATTATCTTAGAGACACAGGAAAGGAATGCACCATCCCTATCTCAAGTGTCAAATATAGAAGTTGAAGACAACGTGTCCTCCATACATAAGTATTCACATGAATTTCTAAGAGAAATCCAAGAGGAGGTGGAGAAAAGAACAAGAAACCCATCCTCCTATTCAAGAAATAGACGACTTGCAAGAACAATTTCCCCAAGATATCCCCTCTATTTATGATGATGTAGAGGAAAAACAATTGAGTGAACACACAGATTTTGAATCCAATTCTTTACAAGAATTACCTCAGTTCACAGGACCTTGGGAAGCCAAGTCTATTAGCATGAGAATACCCACTATAATAGTGAGGAATGAAGAATCAGTAATTCCTAGAAACACGGAAGTGATCAAGAATACCAAAGTACAATGTCATCTCACCCTAGAGGAGTTATTAAAGCTTAAGCCATAATTGTGGAAGCATGTAGCAAATCAATTCTCTGAGCTTGCTACTACTCCCTCACAAATAGGATCACACAAGAAGGTACCAGAGATACCCGTAGAAAGAATTGGAGATGTAAGCGAGGGAGAGGAAGGTAACACTTATCTTCCAATAACCCATCAGGGCTACACCACGAAAGCCATCTTAGATTCAGGAGCCGCAGTAGCCATCGCTACCACTGCTTTATGGAAACGTTGGGGTAAGCAAGCATTAAGACCTACCAGGATGAAGCTACAAATGGCTAACGGACATATAGAGAAACCATTAGGCTTACTAGAAGGCATATCTCTCACCAATTGTGGTGTGGAATTTGAACATACTTTTGCCATTTGTGATTTTGGGAAAAATCATGCTTATGAGATGATTTTAGGACGACCATTCATGCGTCAGTTGCAAATCGTACAAGATTGGGGAACTAATTCATTGTACTTGCAACATTTAGGAGTGACTACCAAAGTCAATCTTAAAGATTATTCCCATCGAGATGTCAATCTTAAAGATTTGCTCTTGCAGAACAGCTAAGGATGCTTGGGATACACTTACCACATTGTACCAAGCTAGGAATGAGGCTCGTGTTGCTTACCTCCGAAAACAGTTGGAGAGTGAGCACATGAATGAAGGTGATTCTATGGACATTTTCCTAACGAAGATCAAAGACTTGAAGGAACAGCTGATTTCTGTTGATGAGGTTATACCAAATAGCTCGCTTGTGCAGACCGTTCTGAATGGTCTTCCTGATTCATATCAAAGTTTTTCTTCTACTCTTCGATTGATGATGAAAGGCAATCCAAATGCCTTATCATTTGAGGAGTTAGTCTCTGTTCTGTTGCAGGAAGATCAGTCCAGGCAGAACAGGTCCATTATGCGAGTTGCAGATCAAGCTTTCCTGGCTAGTCAGAAGGGCAAAGAAAAATGGAGCTCTTCAACTAGTAAGCAGGAATCTGCTAATTCTGCATATTCGAAGAAGGAAGATAAAGATGAGAAGAAATCAGAAAAGCAAAAATTGTTTTGTAAGTACTGTAAAGGGAATGATCATATCATAAAGAACTGTCCAAAACTCGCTGCTAAAGAGGCAAAGAAGAAAGAGGCCGGAATGGTTGTTACAGAGGCCTTTACACCAAAAATAGAGTCTCCTAATCTTGTGCAGGAAGAAGAATGGGTGTTTACTACTGTCTGCAATTTTGACCCATCTTCTCATGAGTAGTGCATGACTGCAGTAGACTCACATGTTTGGTATTTTCAATGAGGCAACCAAACATATTACCTCGCAGCGCAATTTCTTCTCTTCACTCAAGCCTGCCCCTACAGGGAATATTGTTACATGCACCAACAACTCCTCTTATCCTATTATGGGAGTTGGTAAGATCATTTTGACTACTGCTGATGGTAGTTCTTTCACTTTGTCAGATGCTTTATTTGTGCCAGGGATCAATAAGAACCTGCTATCAGTTTCTCCATTAGCCAAGATTGACATGGTTGTGAAATTTGTTAATGACAGGTGTACAGTTCATGATCTGTCAAATGGCGATGTGATTATTGCTTCTGGCATTTTATGTCATGGGCTATATAAGCTCATAGACTATGAAAGATCTGTAAATGATTTGGCATGTACAGTAAATGATTCTCAGGCTATGTCAGATGCAAAGCTTTGGCATGCACGCTTTGGTCATTTGAATTTTGCTAGTTTGCTATGCCTGCAAAAATATGAAATGGCGTCCTCTTTGCCCAAACTAGAGGCACCCGGAAAACATGTTTGTGAAGGCTGTATTTTGGGCAAAATGCAGCGTTCGTCCTTTCCAAAAGATGGTTCAGTTCGGGCTACTCAGAAATTGCAACTTGTACATAGTGATGTCTGTGGTCCTATGCATACATCTTCTTTTGGGAATTATCTTTACTTCATGACTTTCATCGATGATTTTTCCAGGCATGCATGGGTATATCCATTGAAGGCAAAGTCCGAAGTGTTCATGTGCTTCAAATAGTTTTTGGTTTTGGCTGAAAATCTGTCAGCATCTAAAATGGGCACCCTCCGTTCTGATCGAGGGGGGGAGTATATGTATTCTGATTTTAAATACATTTTTGGCTGAACGTGGGATAAAACACCAGTGTACAGTGCCATATACACCTCAATAGAATGGAGTTGCTGAATGAAAGAACAGGTCACTCATGGAGATGGCGAGGTGTATGGTCAAGAGTCAGGCTTTACCACATAGTTTCTGGCTTGAGGCTGTCATGTGTGCAGCATATGTACTGAAGAGGTGTCCCACTAAAGCGCTGTAGTATATCACTCCATATGAGGCTTGGCATGATCGCAAGCCATCTGTTGCTCATCTGCGTGTTTTTGGTTGTTTGGCATATGCATTAGTGCCTGAACAACATCGTAGAAAATTGGATGATAAAGCAGTAAAATGTATTTTTGTTGGGTACAATTCTGAAAGTAAAGGCTATCATTTGTATCATCCACAGACTAAACACATTCTAGTTAACCGTGATGTTGTTTTTGTGGAAGATGCTATTCAGCCATTGCTTTCATGTACTAAGGAGACATATGTTAGCTCCAAAGACATGTATGATACTTTGCTGCCTCTTTTTACAGGTGGACAGTCTAGTGCTTGTCCTAATGAGGCAACTTCTCAGCCTTTGTCGATTTCATGTGATGATGCAGATCATTCCATTTCTGATGGAGATGTACATGATGCACTTATTGATGAGAGAGCTGATATTGAGCAAGTAAGAACTATGCCAAAATGGCTCGTGAAGACCTTGCGTGACAACAAATTAGATGCACCTCTGTCATATTGTACTCGATGAGGCTCTCATAGTGCCTCTTTTGCATCAGATTTCTATCTTATGGCTGCATCTAGTATCTGTGATGAGAATGAGCCTGTTTCGTTTGATAAAGCACAAAATTCGGAAAATTGGATGGTTGCTATGCAATCTGAATATGATACAATAATGAAGAATGGTACTTGGTCTTTATGTGACTTGCCACCTGGCAAGAAGGCCATCGACACTAAGTGGGTATACAAGCTGAAGTGCAAACCTCATGGTATAGTTGATAGGTATAAGGCTAGGCTTGTTGCAAAGCGTTATGCGTAGGAAAGAGGCATTGATTTTGATGAGACCTTTGCACCTACATGCCGTATGACTACTGTTCAGAGCATTTGTGCACTTGTAGCCCATCATGGTTGGAATGTACATCAGTTGGACATTAAAAGTGCATTTTTGAGTGGTGACTTGCATGAAAAAGTGTATGTTTTTCAGCCCTGTGTCTTTGTGTAGAAAGGGCATGAAAACCAAGTGTGCAGGTTAAAGAAGGCATTATATGGTTTAAAGCAAGCACCACGTGCTTGGCATGAGAATATACATGCCTATCTGATTGCACATGGTTTTGAGAACAGTCCAACTGAAAGCACCTTATATGTTAAGCGTGCTAATGATGTGCTTCTGATCATTGTTATCTATGTTGATGACATGCTGCTCATTGGTCCTATTGAGAAGCATATTGTTGATTTTAAGGCTGATTTGCATGCCTCATTTGAGATATCTGATTTGGGCCATTTGCATCACTATTTGTGCATTCAGTTTATGCAAGTTGATGGTGGAATGGCTTTGTGTCAAATGAAATATATTGACACATTATTGTAGTGTTTTGGCCTTGAAGACTGTAAGCCTATTGCCACTCCTATGGAGACAGGTTTACGATTGAGTCTTCATGATGCTGGAGATGCATTTGATGTTGTCCTCTATCAGCAGGCTATTGTATGCCTGATTTACTTATGCATTACTAGGCCAGATATTTAGTTTGCTGTCTCAGAGATGACTAGATTTATGCATTGCCCAAGTGTCAAGCATTGGGAGGCGGTTAAGCGCATCTTTTGCTACTTGAGTGGTACTCGGCTACTTGGGTTGCTTTATCCCAAGGGGGGATCACTACCGCCAGATTTGCATGCTTTTTCTGACTCTAATTGGGCTGCTTGCTATGACACTCGTGTGTCCACTAGTGGCTTTTGCTTCATGCTTGGTAGCTCATGTATATCTTGGTTGAGCAAGAAGCAACCTATTGTGGCCATTTCCAGTTGTGAGGCTGAGTATAGGGCAGCTTTCACAGCTACTGTTGAGTGTGTGTGGCTCAAACGCCTTATGGCTGATTTGGGTGTTGGTCAGTCTTCTGCCATCACCATCTTCACTGACAGTGAGAGCGCATTGGTAGTTGTGAGGAACCCTGTGTTCAATGCTTGCACTAAGCACATTGAGGTGCATTATCATTATGTCAGGAAGAGGTTCTCTGCTGGGGAGATTAGCTTGGCATATGTGCCCATGCAGGAGAACATTGCAGACCTTTTCACGAAGGCTCTACCCAGGGAGAAGTTTGAAGCTTTCTGCAAAGCTTTGGGCTTACTTCCTTTTGTGGAGTGATTTCCACATAGCTTGGCACTTCCTTATACATGAGTGCCAGCTACTTGTTCACCGCATCACTCTTAGGGGGGATTTGTTGATATATTTAGGTAGTGATGTGTGTGAACACTCTAGGACCGCTGGGGCATTTTTTTCCCTCTTTAGGGGGTTTTTTTCCCCCTTCTTGTAAATATGCCTGTTGCCCTAATGGGCTACTTATCTTTGTACATTCTCTAGTAATACTTTCAGTATTGTGTGTTGAGCTCCAAGCTTCTTCTTCTTCCTTGTGTTGTTCGCGTGCTTCTGCAGACGTCGAACTCCAACAATGATAATCGAGAGAAAACCAAAAAATTCATAGTCACCATAAAAGGAGAAGAAGAAAAATGTACATACATAGGGCATGATTTGACGAATGAAGAAGAAGAAGAAGAGTTAATTGTCCTATTGCAAGAATATAGAGACGTGTTCGTTTGGAGTTACAAAGACTTGAAAGGAGTAGACCCGGATATATGCTCCCATAGAATCCCTATGACTCCAGATGCAAGGCCTACAAAACAGAAACCATACACGTACAATGATAACTATGCTACCATGATTAAAGAAGAAATAGATCGCTTGTTAGAAGCAGGATTCATTTACGAAATTGAGCATACTGAATGGGTATCCCCCATTGTGGTAGTGCCCAAAAAGAATGGAAAATTGTTTGTGTGTATTAACCTTAAAAAAGTTAATGCCGCCACAATTAGAGACAATTATCCTCTTCCTATCACGGAACATTTATTGGAAAGAGTTGCAGGCAAGGAAGTTTACATGTTTTTTGATGGTTTCTCAAGCTATAATCAAGTAGCCATTGCTCCAGAAGATCAACACAAGACGGCTTTTGCCACAGAATGGGGCATATTTGCATTTCGTGTGATGCCATTTGGGCTAACAAATGCACCCGCCACTTTCGAGGGACTTATGTGTCATGTTCTTAAGGAATTCTTACGCAAGAATTTGGAAGTTTATGTCGATGACATATGTGCTCATTCGAATATGAGGCAGACACATATCCCAGAACTAAGGCAAGTGTTTGAAAAATGTCGAGAATATTAGGTTTTCTTGAACCGAGGAGAGTGCATTTTCATGGTCAGACAAGGCAAAATTCTAGGACACATTGTGTCAAAGAATGGAATTTTTACGGATGAAGAAAAAGTGAAAGTAATTGTCGAACTACCTAGACCAAATAACGTAAAAGAGGTACATGCATTTATGATTCATTGTGGTTATTACAGACGATTCATACACATGTATGCAATCATAGCCAAGCCTCTATACTCTCTTTTGACCAAGTTTGAATGAACAGATGAGTGTGAAAATTCATTTAATGAACTTAAACGACGTTTGTGCTTAGCACCTATATTAACAACCCCAGAATGGAGCAAGCCATTCCATGTACATGTGGATGCATCCAACTATGCCATAGGATGTGTGTTGGCACAACCCACGAATGACGGTAATATAGATCTCCCAATAGCTTACGCGAGCAGACATTTAAATGGAGCAGAAAGAAATTACACCACTACAGAACGAGAGGGATTAGGAATGATCTATGCAGTAAAGAAATTCAGGCATTATTTGGTTGCAAATAAATTCAAGTTCTCCACGGATCACCAAGCGTTATTGTACTTAGTCAATAAGCCTTGTAATACAGGACGATTGATAGGAATGATCTATGCAGTAAAGAAATTCAGGCATTATTTGGTTGCAAATAAATTCAAGTTCTCCACGGATCACCAAGCGTTATTGTACTTAGTCAATAAGCCTTGTAATACAGGACGATTGATACGTTGGTTTCTATTACTCATGGAGTACGACTTTGAAGTAGTAGTCAGGAAAGGAAAGACACACCTCAGAGCTGATCACCTCTCAAGATCAACCACAGGAGAAGCTCCTCAAGGAATAGTGGATGAATTACCTGATGCATATTTGTTTAACCTTGAGATAGTACTAGAATGGGCTAAGCCTATTGTCCCTATTCTCACATATGGACCCAAGAATCCTAGGTTAAGGATCCAGGAAGGAGAGATTACCAAGTCACAAAGATATCAAATAATAGCAAGAAGTATATATAAAGAGGATAATCAAAAGATTCTTGCTTGTTGTGTAGAGGAATCAGAACATGCGAATTGGTTGCAATTAGCACATGTAGGTGCATTAAAGCAACATCATTCAAAACATCATACATTCCAGACTCTGCACAAACTAGGAGTATATTGGCCTTCTATGGAAGCAGATGTCTACAAGTTGTCTAGAGAATGCCCTGTTTGTTGTGAAAGACCACCAGTAGAACATGCTACATTATATCATATGTCTCTCACACCAGAATGGAGTGAACCTTTAGTGACATACTTGAGGACAAAAACATTCCCTCAAGGAATGACCTTATCATGACAACGTAGTCTAGAGCAAGAAGCTCAAGACTATTCACTTATTGGCGACAATCTATACAAAATAGGATGAGATGGATACCAGGCGATTATTTGAGCGTACTATACAGTGTATTCATTAAAGTGATTATTTGAGTGTACTGTAGACTACACACCAAGGTGTTGCACGAGGTCATTTTGGCCCCGACAGGATAATCAAAGCCATACTCTTTGAAGGCCTATGGTGGCCCACTCTTCACATGGATGCACATACCTATGTTAAGAGATGTGATGTGTGCCAGAGAACGCAATTTCCTACTCGCAGAGATGAAATGCCACTGAAACCCATGATGGGAGGATGTGCATTTTCTAAGTGGGGTATAGACTTTGTAGGACCCATTAACCCCCCTGCAAAAGGTACTCATTCTTAATACATCATAGTAGCGACATATTATCTTACCAAATGGGTAGAGGCCAAGGCCACAAAAAGGAATGATGCACACACGACTGCAAAATTCTTATTTGAAAATGTCTTTACAAGTTATGGACTGCCTATAGAATTAGTCAGAAATCGAGGAACTCACTTTCTAAACCAAGTCACTGAATATTTGTTACAGGATTTTATGGTGATTCACAAGAAATCCGCACCATATCATCCTCAGGCCAATGGTCAAGCAGAAAGCACTAACAAGATCCTTTGTAATGTATTGACAAAAATCATGAACAACAAACGTTCAGATTGGGACAAATAGTTACACCACGTTGTTTGGGCATATCGAGTGGCCTACAAGACCATACTCAATGCAACTCCCTTTCAGATGGTTTTTGGTCAGAATGTTGTGCTTCCTTTAGACTTCTTGATACCGACCCTTAAGGTTGCACAAGAACATCAGTGGACCGGCCATGAATTATCATCAAGAATAATGGACTTGGAACGATTAGGAGAAACCAAGCTGAAAGCAACAGCAGGTATATATGCAGCAAAGAAGCGACAGAAAGCCTATTTTGATGCACATGTTAAAGAAAAAGGCTTAAAAGAAGGAGATTTAGTCCTAGTGTATACGCTGAAAGAACATGCACGAAAATTAGAAAAGCGAGGTTATGGACCTATGATCATTAATAGACTCTCGACAACTGGAGCAGTACAATTAGCCACCCTAGAAGGAGATATAATGCCTAATTACATTAGTGGTTGTAGAGTCAAGGGTTATCAGGAACCTCTTACTAAGGATATCCTTAGACGACTCATGTTTGCAAAGAAGCATAAGGAGGAAGAAAAAAGAATACACGCTGAAGCTCAAGTAGAAGCTATAGAAGGCATTAAGCGCATGAAGCTAAGAAGACAAGGACTAGGGAGAGAACATTATAACAATTTGGAAACAACACCCAGATACCCCATGGCCATATGTCAAGCAAAGTCAAGTACTCATCTTAGCACAGTGGATAGGAGACCATTCATTACAGTCAAGCTAGAGCACAACAAATCTTGCCATGAGCTCAGGGCTTTAATTGACTAAGTTGCTACGACTAGTGCGATTAGATGGTCCCACTATAAGGACTCGAGAATAGAAATGCAGCCAATTGAGGCATACCTCATAGGGCTAGGAGGCATGGAAACCCCTTGCATGGGTGAGGTGGACCTTCCTATCCTCATACATGACGTGACCATGGTAGGAAAGCTATGGTGTGCCATGATGATGACCTGATAGAAACCCTAATCCTTGGCCAAGATTGGCTATATGATCACTAAGTGGACCAAAATCTTAGACAAGGCTCCTTGCATATTGGAACCTTGGATCAACAACGAGTGATATTGCTTGACTTCCCTAACAACACTCCGCCTGAGGTATGTAACCCTAGACCATATGAAATGCATGCGATGGAGGACCGGAAGATCTTTGGCCAGATCCCTTGGCTAAGCACGCTCATTCCAAAGTCAACCCATGAGAGCTTGGAGACGAATAGTTGCCAGATAAAAGAGTGTCAACAGATTTTCCCCGATCTTCTAGCAGCGGTCAGGTGGGTTGCATCAGCGGTCAAGTGGACTGCATCAGCAGACAAATGGGCACAACACCTTGCAGTGCCCATCCTTCCATACTTACTGCGAATTGGCCTAGATTAATGATACAAAATGTTGCACTTCCTAATGGGCAAGTTCAGCTAGTGTTGGACCTCCCTTCTTTTCCAAAGCAGAGTGTCCATCCGACCTCTCAATCTCAACCACAAAGGAGTCACCCACGACTGAGGAACCTGAACCGACGACCCTACCAGACGATGCAAAGAAAGAAGCAGTATCAGCACCACAAAACAAGCGGCATGAAACAAGTATGGGTTCCAAAAGGACAAAAAGCACCGATAGATTTCAACAATGCAGGCAATAACAACACAAAGTCTCAGCAAAATTAGAGGCAATATTCAACATCTCCTCGATCTTCTTCGATCTCGACGAAGCTTCCACAGATTTGGATCGCCAAGAAGTACTTAACTAGTCAGCCCACACACAGGCAGATTTGGGTACCCAAACAATGTATTATAGCTCAACACTCGAGCCATGTAACATATACACCTCAAAAATCTTTTCACCCCTCAATACCACCACATCCAATATCACCTTTTGTCCCTCAGCAAGAACATACCACCCGCTCAGCAACTCTTAGGAAATGGATACCGAAACGTATCCAGATCTCTTCTCAGAACCCATTGTATAACATTTACCACATCCCGAATAACCAACTCCCTTGTAATAACTCACTCACAACTGAACTTTGTATAAACTCATCTACACTAACCCAACAACACTTGTAATAACATCTCATCAAGCAATGTATGCGCTATCGAAAGCATGTAGGTGTCTAGATATAGTTGCTTTATTTTAGAGGAGCACTGTCTAGAAGACATAGGAGTATTTACACAAAAAGAAGAAGAACCTCTCACAAGCATCAAAACGGTAAATTCAAAGGATGGAAGTGAAGGTGGTCAAAAGAAAAAGAAAAGACAAAGAGTGAAACCAGAAGAGGAGGAATCATTGTTCGAAGTACCAGAAAATTTCAAGAAATATGAAGTAGAGGACCGAGAAATTTTGGTACGAATGCCTAAGAGAGAGGCCACCACAGGAGAAGCGTACGATAACAAAGAAAAGACCAAAAATATCATAGTCACAATTGAAGAGAACGAAGAGAGATGTACGTACATAGGAGATGACCTAAGTAAGGAAGAGGAAGTAGAGTTGGTAGCCTTATTAAGGGAATATAGGGACATGTTTGCATGGCACTATAAAGACTTGAAGGGAGTAGATCCAAAAACTTGTTCTCATATGATCCCCATGATAGCAGATGCCAAGCCCACCAAACAGAAGCCCTACACATATAATGACACCTATGCAGCTAACATAAATGAGGAAATCAATAGATTGATTGAAGCCGAATTCATCTATGAGATTGAGCATATTGAATGGGTGTCCCCCATTGTAGTGGTGCCCAAGAAGAATGGGAAGTTACGTGTGTGTATTAAGCTTAAAAAAGTTAATGCCACCATGGTAAGAGATAGTTATCCGCTTCCAATCATTGACCATTTATTGGAGCGTGTTGCAGGCAAGGAAGTGTATAGTTTCCTTGATGGATTTTCAGGCTATAACCAAGTAGCCATTGCCCCAGAAGATCAACACAAAATAGCTTTTGCAACAGAGTGGGGAGTCTTTGCATTTTGTGTGATGCCATTTGGGCTCACCAATGCACCTGCAACATTCCAAAGGCTCATGTGTCATGTCTTCAAGGAGTTCTTGTGAAAGAGCTTAGAAGTATATGTGGATGATTTATGTGCTCATTCCCAACAAAGAAAATACCACATTCCTGAACTCAGACATATCTTCAACAAGTGTAGTGAATACCGAGTTTGTCTGAACCCAGAGAAGTGTGTGTTCATGGTATGTCAAGGTAAAATCTTAGGTCATATTGTTTCTAAGAACGGAATATCAATAGATGAGGACAAAGTAAAAGCCATAGCGGAGTTGCCAAGGACAAGGAATGTTAAAGAGGTACAAGCCTTTATGGGCCATTGTGGGTATTACCGTAGGTTTATTCACATGTATGCAATTATAGCAAAGCCTCTTTATGCCTTGTTGACAAATTTTGAGTGGAACGACGAATGCGAGAAGTCCTTCAATGAGCTGAAGAGATGCTTGTGCACAACCCCAATACTGACCACTCTTGATTGGAAGAAACCATTCTATGTCCATGTAGGTGCATCCAATCATGCAATAGTGTGTGCGAGCACAACCCACAGGAGAAGGAAATCTAGATTTGCCTATAGCATATGCTAGTAGGCAATTGAACACTACTGAACGAAACTACACCACAACCGAAAGAGAAGGTTTAGGCATGGTATATGCTATGAAGAAGTTTAGACACTATCTATTGGCCAACAAGCTCAAATTTTTTACTGATCATAAAGATTTATTATACTTGGTCAATAAACCTTGCAATACATGACGCTTAGTAAGATGGTTCCTCTTACTAATGGAATATGACTTTGAAGTGGTTGTTAGGAAAGGTAAGACCCACCTCAGAGCGGATCACCTTTCTCGCATCACTTCAGGCGAGTCACCGCAAGGAGTGTCTGATGAATTGCCCGACGCTTATCTATTCAATCTAGAAGTTGTTCCTAAATGGGCAAATAAGTTTACTAGTCCTAACCTTTGGACCTGCAAATAAGAATAGGAAGACAAACAAGGATGACATTGTATGATCACAAAACTATCAAATATTGTCAGGAAGCATGTATAAGAAAGATACGGAAGGTGTTCTAGCTTGTTGTGTTGAGGAGGATGAACATAGTAGTTGGTTGCAACAAGCCCATGAAGGATTTCTAGGAAATCACTATTCTAAACAACGAACATTGCAGAATCTAAAACGTTTAAGAGTGTATTGGCCTAGCATGGACAAAGAAATTCATTAGTGGATTAAGAATTGTCCAACGTGCAAAGAGAGACCCCCGGTGGAGCATGCGACTCTTTATCACATATCATTAATTCCAAATTGGAGAGCTCCATTGGTAGAATTCATGAGATCAGGAACATTACCCAATGAGGCTAGTCTAGCAAGGAAACGAAGCATGGAACAAGAGGCACTAAACTATTCCTTAGTAGGAGACAACCTATACCGATGAGGCAACAATGGTTACTTAAGATTGCGCGTTCGCGAATCTAACTATTTGAAAATCTTAGAAACTGCACAGAACGGTGCCGTCGATGGACACTTTGGGCCTGATCGAGTAATCAAGACCACTCTATTCTCAAGACTTTGGTGGCCCACTCTTCATATGGATGCACATACCTATGTGAAGAAATGTGATACATGCCAACATGCACAATATCCAATAAGGAAAGATGAAATGCCTTTGAGGCCAATGATGGGAGGACGTGCATTCTCAAAGTGGGGTATAGACTTTGTAGGTCCTATTAACCCCCCAGCTAGAAACTCCCATGCAGAGTACATTATTGTAGCCACAGACTACCTTACAAAGTGGGTAGAAGTCAAATCCACAACGAAGAATGATGCTCAAACAACGACAAAGTTCTTGTTTGAGAATGTGTTCACACGAGATACGGACTATGAATAGAGTTAGTAAGTGATAGAGGCACACACTTTTTGAATGAAGTCATTGAAAATCTTCTCCAAGAATTCTTGGTGATACATAAGAAGTTTGCCCCCTATCATCCACAAGCTAACAGACAAGCCAAGAGCACAAATAAGGTCCTATGTAATGTACTGACAAAACTAGTAAATATCAAACGCTCTGATTGGGACAAACAGCTTCATCACACTATTTGGTCTTACCGAGTTGCCTACAAAACGGTACTCAATGCCACCCCATTTCAGATGGTCTTCGAACAAAATGTTGTGCTACCATTGGACTTCCTAATCCCAACTTTAAAAGTAGCACAAGAGCATGAATGGAATGGACATGAGTTATCCTCTAGGATCTTTGATCTAGAACGCTTAGGTGAGACGAGTCTATGAGCGGCGACAGGCATCTATGCTGCAAAGAAAACGCAAAAGGCATACTTAGATGCACATATTAAGGATAAAGGAATGAAAGAGGGAGACCTAGTGCTAGTTTATACACTCAAGCAACATGCCCGTAAATTGGAAAAAAGAGGATACGGACCCATGATCATTAATCAAATTTCCACTAGCGGTGCAGTTCAATTGGCCACACTAGAAGGTGATATCCTGCCAAACTATATCAGTGGTTGTCGAGTCAAGCTATATCAAGAACCTCTTACAGAGAATATGCTAATGAGACTCAACACTGCTAAGAAGCAAAAAGAAGAAGAGTTAAGGGTTAGAGAAGAAGCACATGTAGAGGCTAGAGAACGCATCAAGAGAAATAAGTTAAAACGCCTAGGCCTAGATGTCAATCTTGAGGCTATATATAGAAGCTCATTTTTGTAAAGAGGAGTTTTTGGTCGACGTGCTCTCATGTAATATCTCTTATGAATGGAAGAAGATTCTCTTTTACTCCAAGACTGTTTACATTTATGTATTGTGTCTTTGTGAGTGTGTGAGAGTGGTGTGTGTGTGTGCCTATGCATGTCTCTCCTTTGTGTGAGTAGATTAGTTGCATTGCTTGTATTTTCCTCATGGACTAGGATCCTTGACTCTCTATTCTCCTTGTTTTCAAGCATGTGGCATAGCATGGGGCTGATGCCAATGGCTTGAACATGTTGGAGGTAGAGGTGGATGAGAGGAGAGTCACTCTTGAGCTTCCCTTCTTGCTTCCATGCAAGGTGGTGAGGGTTTTGATCTTCTCTTGCTACAACTTCAACACAATTTGGAGTTGTTGCCCGGGATGGACAGCCTTTCATCACTTGGAGAGCTCATGAACATGTGGTAAAGTATTGTGTTGCAATTTTTTTTGCTCAATTGTGTAGGATTTGAGTTCTTGCATGGCACTTTCACCCTTCCATTGGATCATTTGCTCCCCATTTCTTGTTTTTAGTAGTATAGTTTCAGTTCATTTATGTTTGATGCACAAAAACACTCCCTAACCCCCTTCTCTCTCTCTCACTCTCATGCACACACTCCCACACACTCACTTAGTGGCATCACTCTCCATCTTTGTCACCTCTGATTTAGTGTATGCCTTGAAGAGGGGGATGGGTGATACCCTCTGTGCTTCCCTCTCTCTCTCTCTCTCTCCATTTTTACTAAAAAAAATCGCAAATATGAGTTTTAAGTTGATGGTAAATTCCAAATTCTCACACATTGTCATTGGACTCCGGTTACTCA
This sequence comes from Ceratopteris richardii, assembly GCA_020310875.1. Classification (NCBI taxonomy): domain Eukaryota; kingdom Viridiplantae; phylum Streptophyta; class Polypodiopsida; order Polypodiales; family Pteridaceae; genus Ceratopteris; species Ceratopteris richardii. The sequence continues at coordinate 163,976,372 of CM035430.1, read as the reverse complement.
CATGAACGAGTTGTAGATACGTTTGTCCATCCATAGACTTGAAGTTGGTGGGTAAAAGGCATTAACTGTAGTTTTCTCTGACTATTCATACAAAGTTAGTTCATGACCCTGTAGCTAAATTGAGGGGGGAGGTTACATCATTCTCTTGCTTCCCACTCTTAAATGGCTTCCTCTTCTCGTAATTATCAAAGAGAAATGCATGAGCACTCTTTCATATTTTGTCTCATAAAGTGATTTGAAAATCTCACTGATGGGTGGAAACTTTAACTCTATATTGCACATTGGGAAGGATCGCGCTTAGTCGGCGGTGTGGGGGGGTGGAGCCATTACTCTCCCTCTATACATCTTTCTTCTTTCCTCTGCATATCAACACTGTGTTATCCCTTTTCTTCTTTGACCAAGTATGCTTGGGGGTGGAGCTCCATTCCCCTACATGTCTCACTTCACAGTGAGAGGTGAACGCTTCTCAAACCCATGGCTTCTGTATGGTTGGAGTCGAATGGGCGTTTCCCTACATCCCGTGTATCTGGCCCTATTACAGTGATACCTAGTTCGGGACTTCGTTGTCGATCTGAGGCAGGGTAGAAATCCCCTCCCTTGTTCTCCATTCAGAGTTGGCGACCCTACATGGTGGCACGTGTTGCTGCTCCCTCATTTTTCACTTTTGTTAGACAGAGAAGTGTTGCTCCGTGGGTATGAGCGATGGCGCTCTTCTCATGGGATTCATCTGCTAAAGAGGGATCCATTGTTTGTTGGTGAAGGTTGCTCGCGGTGTCTGAAGAATCACAAATTTCTGCTATGATAGAGGATGCCAACCACGGGGCTTTTCTGTTGCTTATTTTTGTTGTAGGTTTCAACTCTATGGGGAGATACAATCAAATGTTCGAACTGGTGCTTGATTCTCTCCCCTCCTCCTGCTCAAAATGACTGCCACTATCAAGGCTGAGGTTTTTTCCAGCAGTTTGTAAATTGCAGCAATATTTTTGTCTGCAATGCCCTAGCATGTTGCCCTGTAGGTGTCTCTAGAAGTTTTTGAAGGACTATATGCTTTTCTTATTTAAGACTGCATCTTGAGGACCGAAAAGCTATCTAGAATAGCTATCCAATATGGTTTTTTGAGAACGATAATAGACAAGTAATTGTGTCATTGGCTTTTCAGCCAATTCTTGGATATTTTTGTTTCAAGACTTGGAAAAAATTGTTCATCCTTGAGCTTTGTAAATGTCTATTTTCTTTTTAAGCCACCTTATGCTTCCTAAAACTTGTGGTTAAAGTTTCTTGCAAGACTGACACCTTGATAGGAAGTGGAAGGATTGCTGGGGGAATCATTTCTGCTTAAAACCATTGATTGACTCTCCCATGTATTACTCGACTGAAAGGTTTAAGGTGTGGTCTCAACAGATACATGAGTTGTACCGTACTCCTTAGCTCTCTTGAGAACTTTCTATCTCTATTGCAAGATAAGTGGTTGGTGCTTGCTACTCTCCAAGGACATGTACTCGGTCTCTTGCCTAATTTGCTCTGCCTCTTGTCTACGGTCACACCTTCTGAGGACTACTTCGCATTGAGCCACTCTCCACGAGTCCTCTTCTTGTTGATCTGTTGCCTTGAGGCGGGCATGCTCTTTCACAATGCCTGTGTTATTGCGCGTTTATGGGACCAAGGTCTTTGATGTTTCATAGTAGCTGTAGGAAGATGACCCTTCTACTCTATTTCTCGACTCACGCAATGAAATGCTCAACCAATCTTGTGCATTGGAACTTCATCCTCCAGGTCTAATGGTCATGAATCTTGGGGTACCTCTTGCTCTTTTTATAGTTTCTAGACTAGTTTTGGCCGATTCTGAACCTAGTGTCTGGCATAGTTAAAAATTAGGTTCTAGGGGTCGTTTGGAGGTCCAAATGAAGTCTAAAAATTACCAAAATTGGTGTGAGCATTCTACCTAAGCTCCTCAAGCTTGAGGACTCCTTGGCTTGCACAAAATGGAGTTGGTTGATACAAAATTGGGTATTCTATGGTACGTATGTTACAAGAGTGATGAAAATCAATGTTTGAAGTTTTGAATGAATTATTGTAGAACATATTTCTTGAAAAATGAACATGTTTGGCCCCCCAAACTTACTGCATTCCCCTTTCACATACTACCTCTATGCCGATGCCTATGGCCATTGCTGGTTGCACTGCCAACACTATACTGTGGTAGAGATTTAGGAAAGCATGTGCAACATTATCTTTAGTATGAACCTTCTCAAGAATAATGTGCTCAATGGGTTCACAATCTCTAATGGTGATACCTCACCTCAATGTGCTTGGTCTTTGCATGATAGACCAGATTCTTAGCCAAATCAATGGCACTCTGACTATCATTGAGCAAACGAGGTACATGCTGAGGTATACCCCTTGGATCGGTGGTTTTGTTTTGTGATTATCCCTCAAGGGGAATTCCCTCCTAACCAACTACATCTAGATGGCTAAGGCATGTATTGTATGTACTAGAACTCTATTTGGAATCAATAGACTAATGTGACTTCTTGCATCTGACCATGTGCATCTAAGTGATTCTGATACTTTTTGCCACATTCCCTGTGTCCATGTTCATAGGTGTATGTAAACATCTTCATCTTGTTGAGTTGCCATATTTGTGTGGTTTTCCGCAACATTTCCTCTCCCATACCCACGAAGTGTGCAGGTGTTCACGATTTGAGGTATTGAATGAACTTTCTAACATTAGGCTGACACCTTTGCATCATTGCGGCTTATTTTTTGGGACCAATACAGGAATCATCTCTCTCATGCCTTTCTGTGTGCAATAGATTTCTCGCCTTTTCAATCCACTTTGGGGGCCAATAGAATATGTATGAGGAGGACCAAAAATAGTCTCAGGGTTTGTAACATTACATACTAATTAGGATATAATGTCTTCCTTTTTTTTTATAGTGCAGAATTAGATCTTGATGTTGGAGTTTCAACAAGCTACACAAGGTGTTCAAAAAAGCAAGAAGGGGTTGTGCTCTCTCCATGGACGCATCTGAGGCATCCTTGCATATTTGGTGCAACATCTGACAAATATGAAGGTTGAGGGTGGCTCTTCAGCTTGGATGCTTACTATTGCTATACTTCAAGATGCCTCTTCCAGATTGTAAGATTGAAGACTAATCACTCCCCATATCAGATGCAGGAGTCTCTCTTTGGGAAATAAAAGAATGTGTTTGGTATGACAGGATGTGAAACACTAACTTGGGTTTTGAGTTTTTGTGATTGCCATAGTCTCATTCAGGTTTACGACCTCTAGGACATCAAGGCTAGAGATAAGTGGGTCTTATGTGTTGACAATTTCATAGTTATAGAGTGAACCACTGTTTAAATCTTTGAATGCTTGGTATATTCCATGGATTCCAAAGGATGGTTGGGTTAAGGTTTGAGTGACTTCCAAGGAGGGCATCCACCTTCAAAATTAAACACTTCAACATGGGATGGTTGACTGACTAAAACTCTAAATACTCTTAAAGGTGTAACAATCAATGATTAACAAAACATAATAATTCAGATGATTATCCTTTTTCCATGAATAAGTGACAAGTTCAAGTGCGTAGAGTTGCGATAGCATCCTGTCTGATTCCCCAGGATCATGGGGTATTATTGGATCTCTATATGTTTGATAAATCATTGCTTGCAAGTTTGGAGATTTATTGTGTCCCATGCTTTGAGGGTGTTGGCATTGTTGGGTTCTTTTTTTTTGTGATCTCTGAAAAGTAGACTGTGTTTTGCTCTATACACTTCCTACTCAATATTTTAGGCAAAGAATTTGAAGAATGTCTTGAGGATATCTTGTTCTAGTAAAGCTATTAATTAGAGGGAGTCACTATGTGGATTCAAACCTGTTCTATACTATTGTGAAAATCACAAAGATCTGAGTGATTGTTTTTTTTCTAGGGAAGTAACTCAGTGGTTTTACAATGCTCATTTAAGGCTTGCTTTTAATAATGCATTGCAGGTTTACTCACATAGAACTTCAGCTTTGATCCTTCTTGACTTCTATAGATGATTTGATACTGTGCTTTGCAGGAATAGCTCTAGATAAACTGTTTGAATTTTCATGAATGCTTGAAGAATAATAAGAGTGCTGGTTCCTTTACATCACTTTTACATAGTCCTTATGCTTGAATGACATTGTGCTTACTCACTTGTTAAGTAGTCACACCATTTGGGGCCCTCTATTTGTTGGTTCCAACTGTCCTTCGCATCAAACAGTTTCTGCTCACAGGAAAAGAATTGGAGAACAAATTTTTTTGGAAGCCCTCTTGTGGTAGGAAATTTGGACCTAGTATGTACTCATTACTCACATTTTAGGTCTTAAGGACTTCAAATTCAGAACATCTTGGGTGTGGTACCTTGTGTGATTAACCCACTCTTGAGGATTTCACTTAACATTTTTGACAGTCTAATTTAGTGCTTACTATGTGCTTATGCATCCACTTTCATATGTGGCAATGACATGCTAGGTTGATCATTTCACTTTTGAACTCTTATGCACACTCATAAGAAGTATTAAAAGAGCATTGTTTATCTCGTGCGTTTTCAATGTTTTCACACATGCGCTTGTGTGATAACACATTTAGGGATTGTGGCATGGCAAGGATATAAAACATATGGAAATCTACAAGTTCTTGCTGCTCATGGACTCTTAACCTTTTGAGCTTTATATTGTGAAATTGCAGGAAAAGCCAGCTCTTCATGAGGATTTGTTTCTAGTTGAGCAAGTCCTTGAATGACTCGATGCTCCATGAAGAGGAAACTAAGTTAGACTAAAAGTTATTGTCTACTTCTTCTCAGAAATAGTCTACTTGTTGTAAATGTTTAATTTCAGGTTTGGAAGCTCCCTGGAAAAGCTCTCCAAGTCCTACATAGGACTACATAATGGGATGTATGCTAGGCTGACTGCCCCTCAAGGGGATTCTGTTGCCCAACTCTGAAGACTGAAGATTTGCAGATTGAAGGAAGGACTGACGGCTTGAAGATAGAAGTGCTGTAGACTTGAAGATCATTGAGGACCTGAAGACATGTAGACTATTCAAAATTGAAGACTGAACTTGGAACAGTTTAGTTATGTATGCTCTTCTTCTTTAACTTCGTTGAGGACAACAAAGAGGAATCTTTGTTTTCCTCCTCCACTGCACGATTTCTCCTCCTCAAACACCACATCATGACTCGCCATGATCTTCTTAGCCTTAGGTTCATAAAGTTTATAAGCCTTCTTATCTTCAATGTATCCTAAAAAGATACATTTGATGCTTTTTGGTTGAAGCTTGTTTCTCTGCCTATCTGGAACATGTACATAACATTCACTTCCGATTTCAAAGATGGCTTTTTACCACCGTAAGCCTCTTGTGGAGACTTTCCATCAAGCACCTTCGATTCAAGCTGTGGATAGCAGTGTTGGCAGCCTTTACCCAAAATTGATTAGGCAAAATCTTTCCCTTCAACATGCACCTTTCCATCTCCATGATGGCTCGATTATGACATTGTACAACACCATTCTATTGAGGCCTATGTGCCACTGCAAATTGATGCTTGATTCCTTTACTCTTGCAGAAATATTCAAACTCTATTGATGTGAATGCACCACCACTGTTTGTCTTAAATTTCTTCATCTTCTTCCGTGTTTTGTTTCAACAAACTGAAGCCATTCTTTAAACTTACCAAAAGCTTGAGCCTTATCGTGAAGGAAGTACACCCACACCTTTTTGCTATAGTCGTTGACAAGTAATGTGAAGTAGGAAGATGTGCCCAAGGCTCGTGTAGGCATTTTTCCACACAAGTCAACATGCACCAACTCTAGAGGTTAGCTTACTGTGTTCTTGTTTTCTTGTCGAAACACCTTCCTTTGTTTCTTGTCCATCATGCAAGCTTCACATGGTTCCTTCATTTCTGCAATCAATGGTAGGTGTGCAACCATACCCCTGCGATGCATCCCCCTTTAGTATAGGGTATCTGATGTGGCCAAAACTCTCATCCCATAGTTTACTTGTACCCGCACTTGTAGTGTGTGTAAGAGCATGCAAATCATATAGGTTGTTGTTGCTCTAGCACAATGGTAAGTACCACGTTAAGAAACTCCACCTCCTTAATGTCAATCCGCAGAAGAGATAGGAGTGATATGAAGATCGTGAACGTGAGATGTAGTGAGAGTGAAGGTGAGAAGCATATAGATGTACACACTCATACACACACATGTAAGAGACAAGCAAGACACAATGGAAGATAGGCAAATAGACTCTATTACTCAAGATCTCAATTAGAATCTCAAGCTCACACTAACTCATACAAGTCTACACTAGCTAACCTAAAAAATGAGCTCTCTAGCTCTATTTATAGTTTTTAGACTAGTTTTGACCGGTTTCACATCTAGTGACCGGCATAGTTAAAAAATAGGTTTTAGGTGCTATTTGAAGGGGTAAACGAGATCTAAAAATAGCCAAAATTGGTAGGCTCATTCTACCTAAACTCCTCAAGCTCGAGGACTCCTCAGCTTGCAAAAAATGGAGCATATAATTACAAAAGTGGTTGTTCTATGTTACATATGATATAAGACTGACGAAAATCACCATTGATGGTTTTGGAAAAGTATTTCAAAACATATTTCTTTGGAAAAATAATATGCCTGACTCCCCACTACTTCTTTGTTATCTTCCTTCACATGCTTCCGTGTCGTCTGTGCCTCTGGCTACTGCCAACACCCCCCTCCCTCTCGCTTCTGTCGTCCTCGACAGAACCTTGTTGCGGGGTCTATCAGATATAATTTTGTAGGAGGTCCTGAGAGAGGGTGTGCTCTGAAATGCAGATACCTCTTGCAAGATCTACTTCAAGTTTTTCCCAATCTATGAGTTGAGGTTCCTCTGGAGGCAGGAGTCTATAGTGCGTGGAGTACACAAGTTGTTCACAGGCAAATAATTGGAGTAGGTGTGTAGGCCTGCTTATGAACACCTCTGAATGGTACTCCCAAAAATCGGTAGTAAACATTTCTTCGAATGTCATTTTATAGCATGCTGGTAAATATTTGATGCGATAGTGCCAGACATACCATACCCAGAGCGATGGTGTCGTGTTCATATCATACGCTAAATCCTGATTACCATGCTCGAATCCTAGGGTGTTCACATGTGGTGCCTTGATGCGATGGAAGACTTTCAATACTATCTGCATCATGTCAAATATTTTGACAGTCATATGCACGGCTACATCATCCATTCGTCGTAAACGAGGGAGCCAGTGGCAAATAGTTGCCATCATATATCCTACAGTGGGTGGTCCGTGGGGTGGAGTGAAATACGTGTAATTGAGCCAGTCTTGGCATTGCTTGTTGTTCTGTTCTTTGATAGCAAAGGCCTTCCAGGAGCGGCATCTTGGTATCGGTCCCCAACATGGGTTATACTTCAAATGGTGTGGTGCCTTGACCCATGTGCTCATCATTTTTGGATATTGTTGTAGTAATTCTTGGCGCCAATTTGGTTGAAAGATTTCTCCTCTCTGTGCTTCCGGTGGCAAGTCTTCAGGCTCAAACTGAGTTGCATGTGAGGGTTTCTTGCATGTTTCTTTTTCGATGGCCAATTGGTATTCTGCCATTAACATAAAATATGGCTTATATTGCAGCTCATGCCCAGATATATACCTACGAGTGGCCAAGTGAGTGAAATAAGGGGATTGTAGAATATGCTTCTCGATCATAGCCATTGCGTGTAATTGTGCTTCTACCCTTGCTGAGTGGGTCTTGCCAAGTTCTTCTATAGTCTTCATCCATGCGGGAGTAGAGAGTTCTAAGCTAGTCTGGCCTTCGGCCATGACACGTCCGCCTAGGATGGGTTGGGGTTCATAGGCTTCTTCAAAAGTGTCCTCCATCGGGATAGTCACTGTTTCGTCATCCGCTAGTAGTTTCGATGGGGAATCTGGCCTAGGGGATGCTTCGTATGCTGCTATCTGTGTTTGAAGAGTCAATACCTGGGCCCGTAAAACCTTGAGTTCCTCGATGATCTCAGGAGATGTGGCCGCAGGAGCTGGTGGTGCTTGCTACACATGTGCTCTCAACTAGAGTGTTTTTTGGTCTTCCTAGAGCTTCTGATATGCCTCATTCATACTGTCATAATCCTTTAGTAGTCTGACATGATTTTCCAATAGTATCTTCATGAATTCGGAGGAGACAACTTTGAGACGGCTTGGATTGAGAGGTTTGTCTGGTTGATCTAAAGAAGCTTCAAGGTTCTCTCTATTTTGTTCCTGCAAGCATTGATTCTCTTCTTTGGCTGCTGCTAGGTGGCATCTTAGTAGTCCCATGTTTATAGTGAGCATCACATTGCGAATGGTTTGAGCCCTTAACAAATTGTCGATATCTGTAATGGCCTCTTTTGTCTTCTATTCACTATCTAGTTCTAGTGTATGGTAGGCCTGGCGTAGCTCTTGGTAGCGTGTGTTAAGGGAGGCATTTTCAATTGATAATGAGTTTAGTTGCGCCTGGAGATCTGCAGTCGTTTGTTGTAGCGTCTGGTAACTTGTGCCTAGAGATGCGAATTCATCTCTCACTTGTGTCATACACGTGAACATTTGACGGAATGCAATGTCTATTGTGGGTCATAATATTAATGATGGAGTGAGTAAAGATGTTGTGGGGGTGGGTGTTGATGCAAGGGGAAGGGAAAATAGGGATGGGAAAGTGGATGCAGTGATGACTGTGGAAAAATGTGATGTGCCTAAATGTGGTGGTGAAATGGATGAGGTGAGTGGTGGTGCAGTGGGTGGCAATATGTCCATGTCACTAGACGTGGTGTCAAGTTTCGTGATTGTGAATAGTGGAGTGATAGTGGGTGCTTGAGTGGGTGTGAATACAGGATTTACAAAAGTTGCTGAATAATTTATAGATGGGGTTTCTCGGATTGATTGGTGGAGAGGGGAGAGAGGAAATACAATTGGTCGGGGAGGTGAGACGGCAGAGAAGATTAATGGAGGGGGAAATGGGAATAGGGGTCTTGGAGGTATGGGGAAGGAAGGGACGGATGGATGGAGAAATGGATTGGATAGAAGGGTGGAAGTCCGAGGAGGGAGGCTAGGTTGTGCGGGTGCGGAAAGGGTGAGAGGAATTGAGGCAACAAAGGCTTTTGTTATCGCACTATCGAAGGACGTGCATGGTCTGGGAGAGCCAGGGTGTACAGGAGAGACTGGAGGGACGGGAGGTGAAAGAGGAGTGCTCGGTGTGGTGGGTACTTCGACGATGTTAGGGGTATTTACAGCAGAGGTGCGAGGCGGGGAGTCGATGACGATTGTTTCTTCTGCCAAAGAACCTTTGGAAATGAGGCGTGCTTCCTTGGCCTATTGTGATGACCCAGTTTTGATAGCAAGCGTATTCTACGTGGGTCAAGCTGTGGTAGTGGTTTCCTTTGCAGATAGCATAATGCTTCATTAGTGCCCACAGGTATAACCAGTTCTTTGAAACCTTGAATGTAGGCTTCTTCGAAGCCTCCTGTGGTGAGTTCCTGCTCTACGAGCGCTTGGCTTTCTTCTTTGGATAGTTTTTTGCGTGCCCAAACTGCTTGCATGGTGCAGTATAACTTTTTGATTGCCAATGTGTATGCAGCTGCTTCAAACGTTTCATCTTCATAAGTACTTGTGTCACCCTGAGTGTCAGTGTGTTGTTCTTGTTCATCAGTCTACACATTCTCTTGAGAGTCATGGATCTCCTGACTAGCTTCATCATCTCCGTCTTCTTCGTCAGTTTCAGTCCTCTCTTCTTCAGAGCTGGATACTACTTGCTCTTTCGGTTGATCAAGGGGTGTGGTAGGGTAACTTGGACGTTCATATTCCTGAGAGAAAAATTGTCCTTCTGAAAATTGAAAGTCGCTCGAAAAAACATCATGCATTTCAAAATCAAACGTGGTATTTGTTGGTTCTGCCTCTAGGTTGGGTATAAGAAAAGTAAATGCTTTCGCACCAATGGAGGTGGGAGTTTTCGCTACTGTAGTGGTGGGCTCCCGAACTGTGGTTGCTTGAGACGTCCTTTCCCATCTCTGCTGAGCTAACTATAATTGATCAATGATCCAACTTGCAAGATCTACTGTTTGGGGCCCAGTGCATGCCAAATATAGTCCAAACCAAATACGTTTATGAGGCATAGTGAAATGATCCTGAGTCGAGAAAGCAAAATGTTGCATACATATACATAGGGGCTTTGAGAGCTCAGGTGTAATGGCCGAAATGTCTTCCCATTTCACGACATCACCACACTTCATCAGCTCTGGAATCAGCCTTTCTCACTCTATCGGCGTGTGAGTTCCATGGATCTTAATTGCAGCTCGAATCAAATCCTTTGAAAGATAGAACTTCTTGAATGGGGGGTAGTAGCATCTATAAAAATTTGGTTTGGGTAATGGGTCACTGAAGTATTCCGTGAAGCCTTCTCTAGCCCAAACGTGCTTATCTTCAGTATTTGAAGCGCTTCAAATTCTATGGAGAAAAACTGATACTTGCCCCACTTACTACTGTCAAAAGTCAATGTGGCATCAAAAATGAAATTTGCATCTGCCAAAGGTCCTACTAAACCTTGGAACCAATGTGAATTACGATGAACTTTTTTTATATATCCCCTGGGAGGGTCATCAATTGGCATATGTCTTGGGAATCCTTGAAACTCAAGTGGTTGTGACATAGGATGTGGTTCCGCCAATAATTCGCCAAAATTGACCACAGGTACACTGGGGCCAGCTTTAGGTGGTCCTTCTGTCTGCATGATGATGGATGCAAATGTGGAGAAGATCTACTACAAAAGATTAGCACATTAGTCATGATCCCATTAAAGTGAGACCGCAATCTCAAAAATAGGAGGGGAAACATCTTTCTCCTTGGTCCATTTCTCTTCTTGTATTTCCCGCAATAACTTTTGAGCGTGCTGTTGAATTGAACGAGGTTCTCCATCCTCTATGGAGTCTGGAACATAGACTTTCTTTGGTGATGAGCTTTCTCTTTCAACAGTTGGTTGAGCCTGTGGAGGTAAAGAAACTTGTGGTTTACTTACCAACTGCTCTAATCTATCTAGTAAGTCTTGGAAGTGCAAACCCGGTGTAATAGCATTTGTCTGATTGAACGATTGGTTGGCCTTGAACATAGCTTGAGCTAGTTCCACCATTTTTATGCACATTTTTGTCCATTCAATCTCTATATCTGCTCTAGGGTAGCTCTTGTCTAGGTTTGTAGGTGTTGGCCCTTCTTGAAGTCGAGCCTGGTATGCCTTGAACATTTGGGATTGGATCTGCAAGAACAAACCCTGGTTGTGGTTTATTTACAGTGGTTGGTGGATGGGGATGAGGTTGCGAATGAGATGGCCGTGTGGATGGAGTTTTAGCATGCGAGAGATTTTGAGAGGCAATATCTTCTATTTTTGTTTTTGTGTCTTTCAGGCTTTCTTCTAGTTTGGATAACTTTTTGGTCCAGTTACGATTGGTCTTCTCTCTAGTATCCTTCCATGTTCTTGTTTTTATCTTACTAGGCTCTCCTGACTCACTTGGCTCTGATTGCTCAAACTTGAATCCTCTACTAAGCCTACTACATTAACGGGTGTAACCTTTGGTGCACTAGAGGGATGTTTGGGATAATCTCTCAAGAGTTGTTCTTTGCCACACTCAAGACAAACGACTTGTATTGTGATGTTTTGCCCTTGTATCGGAGCTAATGGATGGGGTGGTTGTTGTCCTGGTATAGGTTGAGGTTGGCTATATCCTCCATGTTCATTCGGTCTAGTTGCTCCTCGTGGTCCTGGACATGGGTTATACTTCAGAACTTCTCTACCTTGTTCTCTAGGAGGGTACCCATATGGTGTACATTGGGGTGGTACAAACGGTCATGGCTGTCTACTCATTGGATAGTTTTCAGTGTTGTAGTTGATGTACTTCTGCTCACTATAAGAGTATATGTTAGGCTCCTGAGTTGGTTGTCTATCGTAAGGGTAAGGTTGTGATAACCCTAATTGTTGGAACTCAAGGTCAAGCACAAGCATGGAAGCACATCAGAAAGGTGCACACACAAGAAGAAGGAGCAAGTAGGGAGCTCCAAGAAGTACATGTCAAATTTTCAGAAGAATCCCCTACAAAAATAGTGATTTCCATCACTAAAAACCATTGTAAATACCATTTTCTATTTTTGTAACTCCATTTTGTTCAAGCCGAGGAGTCCTCAAGCTTGAGGAATATTAAAAGTATCATCCTACCAATTTTCATAATTTTTAGACTTCGTTTGAGCCCTCAAATAAGCCCTGGAACCTAGTTTTTAACTAGGCCGGACACTAGGTCTGGACAGGGCCAAAACTAGTCCAAAAACTATAAAAAGAGCTAGAGAGCTCATTTTTGAGGTTAGCTTGTTAGAGAATAGAGCTTTTGTAAGAGAACTCATTTGCAATTGAAGCTTTCCAGTGGTCTTCATACCGGTCCTCACGTCTCCGCAGATTGACAAGTAAAGGAGGTGGTGCTTATGCTTGGGCTACACCAAATTTTGGCACCGTTATCGGGGAGAGAGCTTCGAAGACGAGCGTTGTGATGGTAAGATCATAGATTTGTGATGTTGGAAGGTAAAAAAACTGTCATTTTTGTTCATTTTCTGATTTTTCTTCTTCATCTTCATCATCATCACCATCTCCATCTTCTTCCATCTTCTTCTTCATAGAAATTTCTTGTTTTTTAGTGCATTTTCACCGTGTTCATAACATCTTTCATGCATTATTGTGCGAGGAGGAGTTAGGAAGTGTAAGAGAGAGCAAGCGCTTGTGTTTTTTCATGATTTTCTGCACGTACGGAGCTCGCCATTGATCGGCGCTTAGAAATTTGAATTTCCCGCCAGAAAACACGATTCTGTGATAAAAATCGCGATTCTATGAAAAATTCAAACTTTTTTGGAAATCGTGATTTTCTATTTCCTGCCTAAAAGTTTGCTGAAAGAAACACGATTCTGTGGTCATTCTCAGAATCGCGATTCTCTGGTTGTGCTCAAAATTGCGATTCTCACAAATCACGATTTTCAGCCAAAAACACGATTGTGATCAAACACGATTCTCTAAGACAAAATCGCGATTCTCAAAAACACGATTCTCTGCTCACAATCGCGATTCTCAAAAACACGATTCTCTGCTGACAATCGCGATTCTCAAAAAACACGATTTTCTGTTGGCAATCGCAATTCTCTAAAAACACGATTCTCTAAAAACACGATTCTCTGTTGGCGATCGAGATTCTCTTGAGATTCACAGGATCGCAATTCTCTAATTTCATAGCATCGCGATTCTCTTGAGATCCACAAGATCGCGATTCTCTAATTTCATAGCATCGCAATTCTCTTGAGATTCACAGGATCGCGATTCTCTAATTTCATAGCATCGCAATTCTCTTGAGATTCACAGTATCGCGATTCTTTGATTTCATAGCATCGCGATTCTTTTGAGATTGACATGATCGCGATTCTCTAATTTCATAGCATCACGATTCTCTTGAGATTCACAGGATCGCGATTCTCTAATTTCATAGCATCACGATTCTCTTGAGATTCATAGTATCGCGATTCTCTGATTTCATAGCATCGCGATTCTCTTGGTTTCACAGGATCGCGATTCTCTGATTTCTCAGCATCGCGATTCTCTGATTTCACGGCATCACGATTCTCTTGATTTCACAAAATCGTGATTCTCTTACAAAATCATGATTTTTCCATAAGACCCTGTTTGTCTGTTTTGACCCCCAGGAGCCTGATAGGATGATTTGAAGTTGACCCTCAGGTGAGACTAGGAACCCAAGGGAACTCCAAAGGATTTTTGAACCATACCAAGGGGAAATTTTGGACTCTTAGCCAAAGCTTATGAACCTGAGATCTGGTAGACACCTAGGCAAGGATAGACAAAGCATTAGATCTTCTTAGTCTAGTGTCAACCATATAGCTAAGTCTTGGGCACAACAACTAAGTGGTTGTCCTTACGTACTAAGCTCTGACACAAGTGACTCTGAAATGTCTTTTAGCATGGGGAAACCAGCAGGTGGCTCAGGAACTGCCCATCTACAAACACTAGAAGGTCCCTATAAGACACAATTGGAATATATTCGGACCAACCGATTAGGTGCTTGCATCTATGAGGATGGCCTAAGTCGATCAGTGGTCCAACTCAAAAATCCAGATCAACCCTTTGGACTTGAACACCTGGTGGTCAAGTTCGAAGAGGGTTCATACATTGATAAGGAAGGAACCATGTATGTGGTCACCAACCTACCAGATAGGACCGATGAGTTTCGAAATATCATTCATGAGAATGAGATAAGAGACCTAGAACAAGGAAATGTAGGACAAGGACCCCAGACGCCTAGAGGTAAGTCAATTTTGACCAAAGTGATCACTCCAGATTCAATCCCTCAAGACAACAAAAGCATAGAACTATTCTTGAATAGAGAAACAGAGGAGGCCTTTTGGAGATTCAAACCAGATCAACCTAGCCAATTGCGCATAGTCATCATCTGTGAATTCAAAGATCCTGAGATACCAGGCAAAGTTGTGTACCTGGATAAGACATCAGAGAAGATATTCTTGGTAACAGAACATGATAGACATGCATATACTTGGAAGAGTGAATTGATTTTCCCTCCACCAAGATCCAATGTTTCCCATGGCCTCCAAGGAGTAGGATCATCCCAAGCTCATGAAGCCCAGAGAGAAAGAACTAGAGAGCGACCGGAGGTAAGTTTTGCACACCCTGTGGACAGAATAGAGCAGGATTTAAAAATGAAAGACCTGAAAGAGAGAGACATCAAGCACATAGGCAACAAAGAGATGAACATGATTTTCCATTGCCTAGACCCTGAGAGCACACAAGAACCCTTAGACCCACTCAAGTGATCAAGGCAATGAAGAATTATTTTGACGGGTCAGGGGATCCTTATGTTCATGTGGCCGAGTTCAAACAAGTGTTAAGAGCTGAACATGTTGAGGATTTGTTCACCCAGTATGAGGCATTTGGTTTGACTCTTAAGGGCACTACCTTAGCTTGGTTTCAGCCACTGAGTAGTCGCAACTATCACGATATAGGTCAACTGCTAGACGAATTCATTGTAGAATTTTCCAAGAGTGGTATCATGCATAACACATCATCCCTGATCCAGAGCTTCAAGCAGACACCCCAAGAAACAGTGTGACTAGTAGGTAGAAGATTCAGACAGTATTTAGAGAGATGCCCTGCTCCCGAGTTACCCACACCAGCCAAACAAGTGGCTTTGTTCTTAGATGGCTTACTGAGCACAAAGTTGAGATCATATGTGTACTTGAAAGAGCCCAGATCCATAGAAGAGTGTGTGCGGACGTGCATTGACATAGAAGATAACTTGGGTGAGGAGTTAGGATTG
Organism: Ceratopteris richardii; assembly: GCA_020310875.1. NCBI lineage: Eukaryota > Viridiplantae > Streptophyta > Polypodiopsida > Polypodiales > Pteridaceae > Ceratopteris > Ceratopteris richardii. The sequence goes on along the minus strand of CM035430.1, from coordinate 163,960,965 downwards.
TCCAAACTCTATAAGGATTCTGATAGTTCTACTAGTCATACTTCAAAAATCTCCACGGAAATAGATGAGATAGCTAAGCAAGTTGCCAAGAAGCTGGGAGTCCAAAATAGACAAACACAAAGAGTCACCTCATTGAACCGATGTTATACCTGTGGAGGGGACCACATGGCTAACGTATGCCCAATGCAAAACCAAAACATTAGAGAAAGGAATGCTCCATATTGCACTATTGAGAGAAAATACACGAACCACACGGCTCAAGATTGTCCCTACAATAGGCAGGCTGTTAGACAAACTTATCAACAACCTTACCAACAAGGTAGGTATCAGAACCAATACCAACAACCATATATCGACCACAACAGCAATATCAGGCACAATATAGGCCACAACCAGTCTTGGGAAACCAACCACCAGCTCCTGCCAACGTGATTCCAGTCAAGTATGCTGTGGGAGAGGAAAATCCAAATAGAGCATTGGTGCAACTAACCCCATTGATACCAGATAATGACTCTCATTCTCATAGTTCAGACTACTCCCATGAAGGTAGTCCACATGCTTATTACACTGAGTCGCCTGAGCATAGTGAGATTTACTCGTATCAATATAAGGCACCACCTATGGAACAAAATTGAGAGCCAGAATACTCCAATGTCATGTACACAAATCCTAATCCTAGGCCCCAATTGAGACAAATGAGACCACAAGCCCCTAGAGGATCTTGTTTCAGATGTCAAGGTGACCATTTCATTCGTGACTATCCCCACCCACCATCTCCGAGTCAAGGTCAGGTTATCACAATACAAGCTTTTTGTCCTGAATGTGGAAAAGACCATCTTCCCAGAGATTGTCCAAGAAACCCCTCCAGTGCACCCAAGATTACACCCATTAATGTGGTAGGCTTAGTGGTGGATTCAAGTGCTAGTAGCAGTAATGTGGCACCTGTACAGGCAGTTACTAGGGCTCAAGCATTAAAACAAGATAAACCAGCAGAACAATCGGAGTCAAGTGAATCAGGAGAGCCTAGTAAGAGGAACTAGAAGAAATCTTAAAAGAAGCGAAAACAAAAATAGAAGACATTGCATCTCAAAGCCCCTTGCATGCCGAAACTCCATCCACTCCACCTCATCCCACCCCACCACCCATTGTAAATAGACCGCAACTAGGGTCTGTTCTCGCAGATCCAACCCTAGAAGGGTTGGACATGATGTTCAAGGCCTACCAGAATCGACTTCAAGAAGGTCCAACAGCTGCAAATCTAGACAAGAGTTACCCTAGAGCGGATTTAGAGATTGAACGGATGAGGATGTGCATGAAAATGGTAGAACAAACTCAAGCTATACTCGAGACTAGTCAAAACTTCAATCAGACAAACTCTGTCAAACCGGATTTGCATTTCCAGGGCTTACTAGAAAGATTAGAGCAGTTGGTAAACAAACCACAAGTTTCTTTACCTCCACAGGCTGAACCAGTTATTGAAAGAGGAAGCTCACCACCAATGGGAGCTTATGTTCCTAATTCCACGGACGTTGGAATACCTCCTTCTATTCAACAGTACTCTCAAGAGTTCTTGTGGGAAATACAAGAAGAGAAATGGACCAAGGAGAAGGGTAATTCCCCTCCTATTCGTGAGATTGATGATCTTCATGATCAATTCCCCCAAGTCATTCCATCTATTTACGGAGATGAAGTAGAACAACAAGAAGACGAAAGATTAGATTTTGAATCTAATACCTTAGAAGAATTGCCTCAATTTCCAGGCCCATGGGAATCTGAATCTCTTCAGATCAGAGCTCCCACAATGCTGCTCAGACATGAAGACTCAGTGATCCCAAGGAACACTGATGTCATGAAGAACACTAAGGTTCAATGTCATCTCACTGTAGAAGAGCTGCTCAAAGCAAAACCTGAGCTATGGAATCAAGTGAAGGATCAGGTTCCAGAACTTGATTCCAATAAGCCAAAAACAGGCTCTAAGCAAAAAGTTCCAGAGATACCTCTAGACAAAATAGGGGACATATGTGAAGGTGAAGAAGGTAATACTTATCTTCCAATCACCTACCAAGGTTACACAACCAAAGCAATCATAGATTCAGGTGCTAGTGTTGCCATTGCGACCACCTCCTTGTGGAAGCAATGGGGCAAACCCACATTAAGACCAACTAGAATGAAGCTTCAAATGGCCGACGGTCATTTTGAAAGACCTCTAGGATTGCTCGAAGGGATAACTCTAACCACTTGTGGTGTGGAGTTTGAACATACATTTGCTATATGTGACTTTGAGAAAAATAACGTCTATGAGATGATCTTAGGAAGACCCTTCCTACGACAATTGCAAATAGTACAGGATTGGGGAACCAACTCCTTGTACTTCCAACACTTAGGGGTTACCACCAAGGTCAATTTGATGGATTACACCTTCAGAGATGTACCACCCCTACAGTGAAATTCTATCCACAAAGCGAAAGAAGATTCTATCTCTGTGCATTCTGAAAGTTCACCTGATCCATCATGGCTGCATGAAGATACTCATTTGTGGATGTGCAAGGTCGCAGAGGAAGAGGAAAAACGTTTAAAGGCAAGAGAAGAAGGAACTTCGCCAGGAGATAGACCAATTAAAGACCCAACCTATACACCGATGATCTTTCCAGATGAGGAATTTGATCCTCATGGATGGCCAAAAATCTTAGCCACCATGGACATTGCTGTCAATGAAGAACAATGGACACCTCATTGTGATGAGGAGGGTTATGATATCTCAGTATTCATGTGTCAGCCCTTGTGTTGAAGCTCAAAGTCAAGGACAAAGCATGGAAGCACATCAAAAGGTGGACACACAAGGAAAGGGAGCAAGTAGGGATCTCCAAAAAGTGTATGTCAAATTTTCAGAAGAATCCCCTACAAAAATAGTGATTTTCATCACTAAAAACCATTGTAAATACCATTATCTATTTTTAGTAACTCCATTTTGTTCAAGCCGAGGAGTCCTCGAGCTTGAGGAGTATTAGAAGTACCATCGTACCAATTTTCATAATTTTTAGACTTCGTTTGAGCCCTCAAATAAGCCCTGGAACCTAATTTTTAACTAGGCCGGACACTAGGTCTGGACAGGGCCAAAACTAATAAAAAAACTATAAAAAGAGCTAGAGAGCTCATTTTTGGGGTTAGCTTGTTAGAGAATAGAACTTTGGTAAGAGAACTCTTTTGCAATCTAAGCTTTCCATTGTTCCTCTCTTTGATCTTACCGTGTGCGCGTGTGTGTGTATGTGTGTGCATGTTTGTGTGCTTTCACTCACGCACTTGTGCCTTCACTTGCTCGTGGTCTTCATACCGGTCCTCACGTCTCCGCGGATTGACAAGTAAAGGAGGTGGTGCTTACACTTGAGCTACACCAAATTTTGGCGCCGTTGCCGGGGAGAGAGCTTCGAGGACGAGCGTTGTGATGGTAAGATCGTAGATTTGCGACGTTGGAAGGTTTTAAAAAAAAAAAAAAAAAAAAAATTGTCATTTCAGTTCATTTTCTGTTTTTTCCTCTTCATCTTCATCAGCATCATCATCTCCACCTTCTTCCATCTTGTTCTTCATAGAAATTTCTTGTTTTTTAGTGCATTTTCACCATTTTCATACCATTTTTCATGCATTATTGTGTGGGAAGGAGTTAGGAGGTGCAAGGGAGAGCAAGCGCAGTGTTTTCTTCATGATTTTCTGCTCATATGGAGCTCGCCATAGCCGGCGCTCAGAAATTTGAATTTCCCGCCAAAAAACGCGATTCTGTGATGAAAATCGCGATTCTGTGAAAATTCAAATTTTTTGAAAAATCACGATTTTCTGTTTTCCCGCCTAAAAGTTGGCTGAAAAAATCACGATTCTGTGGTCATTCTCAGAATCGCGATTCTGTGATTGTGCTCAAAACCGCGATTTTCATATAATAAAAAACACGATTCTCTAAAACACAATTCTGTGCTCAAAATCGCGATTTTCATATCAAAAGAAACACGATTTTCTAAAAATACGATTTTCAGCGGGCTCAAAATCGAGATTCTCACAAATCACGATTTTCAGCCAAAAACACGATTTTGTGAAAAAGGCGATTCTGAGAAAACACGATTTTGTGAAAAAACACGATTTTGTGAATCACGATTCTCTGAGTCAAAATCGCGATTTTCAAAAACACGATTTTGTGCTCAACGTCGCGATTTTCAGAAACACGATTTTGTGCTCAACATCGCGATTTTCTTGTCAAAAACACGATTTTGAGAAAATACGATTTTCAGTGGGCTCAAAATCGCGATTCTCACAAATCACGATTTTGTGCTCAACATCGCGATTTTCAGAAACACGATTTTGTGCTCAACATCGCGATTTTCTTGTTAAAAACACGATTCTGAGAAAACACGATTTTGTGAAAAAACACGATTTTGTAAATCACGATTCTCTGAGTCAAAATCGCGATTTTCAAAAACACGATTTTGTGATCAACATCGCGATTTTCAGAAACACGATTTTGTGCTCAACATCGCGATTTTCTGAGTTCACAAAATCGCGATTCTCTGAAAGTTCACAAAATCGCGATTCTCTGAAAGTTCACAAAATCGCGATTCTCTGAAAGTTCACAAAATCGCGGTTTTCTCCAAAGGTCCTGTTTGCCTGTTTTGACCCCCAGGAGCCTGAATTGGCATAACCTACACGACCTCAACTGTTTTTTTCAAGAATAACGCGTTGATTTTGAGATAGGATAATTTGAAGTTGACCCTCAAGTGGGACTAGGGAACCAAGGGGACTCCAAAGAATTTTGAACCATACCAAGGGGAAAATTTGGACTCTTGACTAAAGCTTATGAACCTGAGATCTGGTAGACACCTAGGCAAGGATAAACAAAGCATTAGATCTTCTGAGGCTAGTGTCAACCATACATCCAAGTCTTGGGCACAACAACTAAGTGGTCATCTTTTACTAAGTTCAGACACAAGTGATTCAGAAATGTCTTTTAGTATGGGAAAACCTGCAGGTGGCTCAGGGACTGCCCATCTACAAACACCAGAACGTCCCTATAAGACACAGTTGGAATATATTCGGACCAACCAATTAGGTGCTCGCATCTATGAGGATGGTCTGAGGCGATCAGTGGTCCAACTCAAAAATCCAGATCAATCCTTTGGACTTGAACACCCGGTGGTCAAGTTCGAAGAGGGTTCATACATTGATAAGGAAGGAACCATGTATGTGGTCACCAACCTACTAGATAGGACTGATGAGTTTGGAAATGTCATTCCTGAGAATGAAATGGGAGACCTAGAACAAGGAAATGTAGGACAAGGACCCCAAACTCCTAGAGGTAAGTCAGTTTTGACCCGAGTGATCACTCCAGACTGGATCCCTCAAGATAACAAAAGCATAGAACTATTTTTGAATAGAGAAACAGAGGAAGCCTTTTGGAGATTCAAGCCAGATCAACCTAGCCAATCGGGCATAGTCATCATCTACGAGTTCAAGGATCCAGAGATGCCAGGCAAAGTTGTTTACCTGGATAACACATCAGAGAAAATTTTCTTGGTAACAGAACATGATAGACATGCATATACTTGGAAGAATGAATTGATTTTCCCCCCACCAAGATCCAATGTTTCCCATGGCCTCCAAGGAGTAGGATCATCCCACGCTCATGAAGCCCAGAGAGAAAGAACTAGAGAGAGACCTGAGGTAAGTTTTGCACACACCGTGGGCAGGAATAGATCAGGATTTGAAAATGAAAGACCTGAAAGAGAGAGACATCAAGCACATAGGCAAAAAAGAGATGAACATGATTTTCCATTGCCTAGACCCCGAGAGCACCCAAGAACCCTTAGACCCACTCAAGTGATCAAGGCAATGAAGAATTATTTTGACGGGTCAGGAGATCCTTATGATCATGTGGCCGAGTTCAAACAAGTGTTAAGAGCTGAACAGGTTGAGGATTTATTCACCCAATACGAGGCATTTGGTTTGACTCTTAAGGGCACTGCCTTGGCTTGGTTTCAACCATTGAGTAGTCGCAACTATCGTGATATAGGTCAACTGCTACACGAATTCATTGTAGAATTTTCCAAGAGTGGTATCAGGCATAACACATCATCCTTGATCCACAGTTTCAAGCAGACACCCCAAGAAACAGTGCGACTAGCAGGTAGAAGGTTCAGACAGTACCTAGAAAGATGCCCTGCTCCCGAGTTACCCACACCAGCCAAACAAGTGGCTTTGTTCTTAGATGGCTTACTGAGCACAAAGTTAAGATCATATGTATATTTGAAAGAGCCTAGATCCATAGAAGAGTGCATGCGGACATGCATTGACATAGAAGATAACTTGGGTGAGGAGTTAGGATTATCCAAACTCTATAAGGATTCAGATAGTTCTACTAGTCATACTTCAAAAATCTCCACGGAAATAGAGGAGATAGCTGAGCAAGTTGCCAAGAAGCTGGGAGTCCAAAATAAACAAACACAGAGAGTCACTCCAGTGAATCGGTGTTATACTTGTGGGGGCGACCACATGGCTAATGTATGCCCAATGCAAAACCAAAACATTAGAGAAAGGAATGCTCCATATTGCACTATTGAGAGAAAATACACAAACCACACGGCTCAAGATTGTCCCTACAATAGGCAGGCTGTTAGACAGAATTATCAGCAACCTTACCCACAAGGTAGGTATCAGAACCAATACCAACAGCCATATTATAGACCACAACAGCAATATCAGGTACCATATAGGCCACAACCTGTCTTGGGAAACCAACCACCAGCTCCAGCCAACGTGATTCCAGTCAAATATGCTGTGGGAGAGGAAAATCCAAATAGAGCATTGGTGCCCCTAACCCCATTGATACCAGATAATGATTCTCATGCTCATAGTTCAGACTACTCCCATGAAGGTAGTCCACATGCGTATTACACAGAGTCACCTGAACATAGTGAGATTTACTCGTATCAATATGAGGCACCACCTATGGAGCAAAATTGGGAGCCAGAATACTCCAATGTCATGTACACAAATCCTAACCCTAGGCCCCAATTGAGACAAATGAGACCACAAGCCCCTAGAGGATCTTGTTTTAGATGTCAAGGTGATCATTTCATTCGTGACTATCCCCACCCATCATCTCCGAGTCAAGGACAGGCTATCACAATACAGGCTTTTTGCCCTGATTGTGGCAAAGACCATCTCCCTAGAGATTGTCCAAGAAACCCCTCCAGCGCACCCAAGATTACACCCATTAATGTGGTAGGCTTAGTGGCGGATTCAAGTTCAAGTAGCAGTAATGTGGCACCTATACAGGCAGTTACTAGGGCACAAGCATTAAAACAAGATAAACCAGCAGAGCAATCGGAGTCGAGTGAATCAGGAGAGCCTAGTAAGAGGAAAACAAGAACATGGAAGGATACCAGAGAAAAGGCCAATCGTAAGTGGAATAAAAAGTTATCGGAACTAGAAGAAAGCTTGAAAGACGCAAAAACAAAAATAGAAGACATTGCATCTCAAAACCCCTCGCATGCCGAAACTCCATCCATTCCACCTCATCGCACCCCACCACCCATTGTAAATAGACCGCAACCAGGGTCTGTTCTTGCAGATCCAACCCCAGAAGGCTTGGACATGATGTTCAAAGCCTACCAGGCTCGACTTCAAGAAGGGCCTACAGCTGCAAACCTAGACAAGAGTTACCCTAGAGCGGACTTAGAGATTGAACGGATGAAAATGTGCATGAAAATGGTAGAACAAGCTCAAGCTATACTTGAGACTAGTCAAAAGTTCAATCAGACAAACTCTGTCAAAGGGGATTTGCATTTCTAGGGCTTACTAGAACGATTAGAGCAGTTGGTAAACAAACCACAAGTTTCTTTACCTCCACAGGCTCAACCAGTTATTGAAAGAGGAAGCTCACCACCAATGGGAGCTTATGTTCCTAATTCCACGGATCCAGGAATACCTCCTTCAATTCAACAGTACTCTCAAGAATTCTTGCGGGAAATACAAGAAGAGAAATGGGCCAAGGAGAAGGGTAATTCCCCTCCTATTCCTGAGATTGATGATCTTCATGATCAATTTTCCCAAGACATTCCATCTATTTACGGAGATGAAGCAGAACAACAAGAAGACGAAAGGTTAGATTTTGAATCTAATACCTTAGAAGAACTGCCTCAATTTCCAGGCCCATGGGAATCTGAATCTCTCCAGATTAGAGCTCCCACAATACTAGTAAGAAATGAAGACTCAGTGGTTCCAAGGAACACGGATGTCGTGAAGAACACTAAGGTTCAGTGTCATCTCACTGTAGAAGAGCTGCTCAAAGCAAAACCTGAGCTTTGGAATCATGTGAAGGATCAGGTTCCAGAACTTGATTCCAACATGCCAAAAGCAGGCTCCAAGCAAAGGGTACCAGAGATACCTCTAGACAAAATAGGGGACATGTGTGAGGGTGAAGAAGGTAATACTTATCTTCCAATCACCTACCAAGGTTACACAACCAAAGCAATCATAGATTCAGGTGCTGGTGTTGCTATTGCGACCACCTCCTTGTGGAAGCAATGGGGCAAGCCCACTTTAAGACCAACTAGAATGAAGCTTCAAATGGCTGATGGTCATTTTGAAAGACCTCTAGGATTGCTAGAAGGGATCAGTCTAACCACTTGTGGTGTAGAGTTTGAGCACACATTTGCTATATGTGACTTTGAGAAAAATAATGTCTATGAGATGATCCTAGGAAGACCCTTCCTACGACAATTGCAAATAGTACAGGATTGGGGAACTAACTCCTTGTACTTACAGCACTTAGGGGTCACCACCAAGGTCAATTTGAAGGATTACACCTTCAGAGATGTACCACCCCTACAGTGGAATTCTATCCACAAAGCGAAAGAAGATTCCATCTCTGTGCATTCTGAAAGTTCACCTGATCCATCATGGCTACATGAAGATACTCATTTGTGGATGTGCAAGGTCGCAAAGGAAGAGGAAAAACGTTTAAAGGTAAGAGAAGAAGGAACTTCGCTAGGAGATAGACCAGTTAGAGACCCAGCCTACACACCGATGATCTTTCCAGATGAGGAGTTTGAGCCTCATGGCTGGCCAGAAATCTTAGCCACCATGGACATTGCTGTCAATGAGGAACAGTGGACACCTCATTGTGATGAGGAGGGTTATGATATCTCAGTGTTCACGTGTCAACCCTTGCTAGAAGAATGTGACCTTAGTGATGTCATAGAAGAAGAAGAGAATGACGATGATCTCGAGTCTATTGTGATGGATAGTTGCTTTAACTCAGAGCAGCACTATCTCAAAGAAGAAGAACCTCTCACAAGTATTAAAACAGTAAACTCAAAGGATGGAAGTGAGAGTAGGCAAAAGAAAAAGAAAAGAAAAGCAGTGAAACAAGAAGAGGAGGAATCATTGTTTGAAGTACCAGAAAACTTCAAGAAATATGAAGTTGACGATCGCAAAATTTTGGTACGAATGCCTAAGAGAGAGGCCATCATAGGAGAATCATATGATAATAAAGAAAAGACCAAGAAGATTGTAGTGACCATTGAAGAGAACGAAGAGAGATGCACATATATAGGAGATGACCTAAGTGCAAGAGAAGAAATGGAGCTCATAGCTCTATTAAGGGAATATAGGGATGTGTTTGCATGGCACTATAGAGACTTGAAAGGGGTAGATCCAAGAATTTGCTCTCATACTATCCCCATGAGTGCTGATGCTAAGCCCACCAAACAGAAGCCCTACACATATAATGATACCTATGCAGCCAAAATAAAAGAAGAAATTGATAGGTTGATTGAAGCTGGATTCATCTATGAGATTGAGCATACCGAATGGGTGTCCCCCATTGTTGTGGTACCCAAGAAGAACGGGAAGTTGCGAGTGTGTATTAACCTTAAAAAAGTTAATGCCGCTACGATTAGAGATAGTTATCCACTTCCAATCACAGAACACCTATTGGAGCGTGTTGCAGGCAAGGAAGTTTATAGCTTCCTTGATGGATTTTCAGGTTACAATCAAGTAGCCATTGCCCCAGAAGATCAACACAAAACAACTTTTGCTACAGAGTGGGGAATCTTTGCATTTCGTGTGATGCCATTTGGGCTCACCAATGCACCTGCAACATTCCAAAGGCTCATGTGTCATGTCTTCAAAGAGTTCTTGCGAAAGAGCTTAGAAGTGTATGTGGATGATTTATGTGCTCATTCCCAAGAAAGAAGGTTTCGCATCCCTGAGCTCAGACAAATCTTCAACAAGTGTAGGGAATATCGAGTGTGTCTGAACCCAGAAAAGTGTGTGTTTATGGTGCGTCAAGGTAAAATCTTAGGTCATATTGTTTCTAAGAATGGAATCTCAACAGATGAAGATAAGGTACGAGCCATAGCGGAGCTACCAAGGCCAAGGAATATTAAAGAGGTACAAGCCTTTATGGGCCATTGTGGATACTACCGTAGGTTTATCCACATGTACGCAATCATAGCTAGACCCCTTTATGCCTTGTTGTCTAATTTTGAGTGGAACGACGAATGCGAGAATTCTTTCAACGAACTGAAGAAACGTTTGTGCACGGCACCAATACTCACCACTCCTGATTGGAATAAACCATTCCATGTCCATGTGGATGCATCCAATCATGCCATAGGATGTGTGCTAGCACAACCCACAAGTGAAGGAAACTTAGATTTGCCCATAGCATATGCTAGTAGACAGCTCACTGTAGCTGAACGGAACTATACCACAACTGAGCGAGAGGGCTTAGGCATGGTATATGCTGTGAAGAAGTTTAGACACTATTTATTAGCCAACAAGTTCAAGTTTTTCACTGATCATCAAGCTTTGTTATATTTGGTCAATAAACCTTGCAATACCGGACGCTTAGTAAGATGGTTCCTCTTACTAATGGAATATGACTTTGAAGTTGTTGTCAGGAAAGGTAGAACCCACCTTCGGGCAGATCACCTTTCTCGCATCACTTCAGGAGAGTCACTGCAAAGAGTGTCTGACGAATTACCCGATGCTTATTTGTTCAATTTAGAAGTTGTTCCTAAATGGGCAAATAAGTTGGTACCAGTCCTAACCTTTGGCCCTGCAAATAAGAATGTGAAAACATCAAGAGAAGAAATTGTAAAATCACAAAAATATCACATATTAGCAGGAAGCATGTACAAACAAGATACTGAGGGTGTATTAGCTTGTTGTGTGGAGGATGATGAACATAGTAGTTGGTTGCAACAAGCCCATGAAGGAATGCTAGGAAATCACTATTCTAAACAACGAACATTGCAGAATCTAAAGCGTTTAGGAGTGTATTGGCCTAGCATGGACAAAGAAATACATGAGTGGATTAAGAATTGTCCAAGGTGCAGAGAGAGACCCCCAGTGGAGCATGCGACCCTTTATCAAGTGTCATTAATTCCAGATTGGAGTGCTCCATTGGTAGAGTTTATGAGATCGGGAAGATTACCCAAAGAGGCTAGTCTAGCAAGAAGACGAAGCATGGAGCAAGAGGCTCAAGGCTATGCCTTAGTAGGGGACAACCTATACCGAAGAGGCAAAGATGGTTACTTAAGACTATGCGTTCATGAATCAAACTATTTAAAGGTCTTAGAGACTGCACACAGCGGTGTTGCAGGTGGACATTTTGGTCCTGACCGAGTGATCAAGACCATTCTATTCTCAGAACTTTGGTGGCCCACTCTTCATATGGACGCACATACCTATGTGAAGAAATGTGACACATGCCAACGTGCACAATATCCAGTGAGAAAAGACGAGATGCCCTTGAGGCCAATGATGGGAGGACGTGCATTTTCGAAGTGGGGCATAGACTTCATAGGTCCTATTAACCCCCCAGCTAGAAACTCCCATGCAGAGTACATCATTATAGCCACAGATTACCTTACAAAGTGGGTAGAAGTCAAAGCCACAACAAAGAATGATGCTCAGACTACGGCTAAGTTCTTATTCGAGAATGTGTTCACGAGATATGGACTACCAATAGAGTTGGTGAGCAATAGAGGCACACACTTCTTGAATGAAGTCATTGAAAATCTTCTCCAAGAATTCTTGGTGATACATAAGAAATCTGCCCCCTATCACCCACAAGCCAACGGACAAGCCGAGAGTACCAATAAGATCCTCTGTAACGTATTGACAAAACTGGTAAATAATAAACGCTCTAATTGGGACAAACAACTTCATCATGCTGTTTGGGCTTATTGAGTTGCCTACAAAACGGTACTCAACGCCACCCCATTTCAGATGGTCTTTGGACAGAACGCTGTGCTACCATTAGATTTCTTAATCCCTGCCTTAAAAGTAGCACAAGAGTATGAGTGGAATGGGCATGAATTGTCCTCTAGGATCTTTGATCTCGAACGCTTGGGTGAGACGAGGCTACGAGCGGCAGCAGGCATCTACGCTGCAAAGAAGAGGCAAAAGGCATACTTTGATGCACACATCAAGGATAAGGGATTGAAAGAGGGAGATCTAGTGTTGGTATACACACTAAAACAACATGCCCGTAAGTTGGAAAAAAGAGGATACGGACCCATGATCATTAATAGAATTTCCACTAGTGGTGCAGTTCAGTTGGCCACGCTAGAAGGAGATATCTTGCCAAACTATATTAGTGGCTGTAGAGTCAAGCTATATCAAGAACCTCTTACTGAGGATATGCTAATGAGACTCAACACTGCTAAGAAGAAAAAAGATGAAGAGTTAAGAGTGAGAGAAGAAGCACAGGTAGAGGCCAGAGAGCGTATTAGGCGAAATAAGTTAAGGCGATTAGGCCTAGAAGTCAACTCAAAAGCCCCAAAATATCACATGGATATGTGTCAAAAGTCAGGCATAGCGACTTCTCAGGTCATTGACCGAAGACCCTTTGACCATAGAGATAGGACAAGGGAAGGGTGCAAGGACGGTGAAAGCATTGATTGACTCAGGTGCAACAAGTAGTGCAGTTAGACTTTCCTACTGCCAAGACTTGGGGTTGAACATCAATCCCATAGAAGCTTATCTCATAGGATTGGGAGGTGTGGAAACCCCTTGTTTGGGCGAGGTGGAACTTCCCATCTACCTTCAAGATGTTCCAATGAAAGTCAAAGCGCTAGTATGTCAAGATGAGAACCTTACAAAACCACTTGTCTTGGGTCAAGATTGGATCTATGACCATGTAGTTAACTTAAACCTAAGAAGACAAATTCTTCAAGTTTGGGTACATGAACAATGCATTACATTAGAATTAGAGAACTGCATGCTCCTAAATCATGGCACCACACACTCTCTTAGTTCTTCCAAGACTAATCATATGAAAGAAGATGTTGTATGTGTCAAATGCTCTATGATGCAGAAGGAGTCAATCGTGGAAGACCAGGTTCGAAGGCGGGTGGATCTTTCTTCTTCTCCAAAGAATCAAGTAGCCACAGTAGTGAGTCCACCACACAAGCAAACACAACCGTTCACGACAACTGCTACATCAAATAGAAAGACACCATTCAATAAAAAAGTAGTTTCGAGCATGAAGCAGATATGGGTACGCAAAGGAGAGCAACCACCAGCCTTGCCCCCACAAATCCCATTCATGCACACCAACCAGGCCAGAAGACGAAGGAAGCAGCTCAGACAAGCTCAATCACAACGTATCCAACAAGTTTGGGTGCCTAAGAAGTTAGCTGCAGCTCAACAAGGGCAATTACAGATGTGGGTACCTAAGAAGCTCCTACATCCACAACAACCTTTGTTCTCCCACATGCAAAAGGTTTCAACAAAGAAGCCAAAAAGAGAAAAGGGTAAGAACCACGTACAGAGACCAAAGGAAGATCAAATCAGCTCTTCAACATTAGTAGGAAGACATGCAAAAAGGATATGGGTTTGGAAGCCAAAAAGTGCAAGTAGCCTCCACCGAACCAAAGCGTCAACCACACTGGATACCACAGTTCAGAAAGCATCCAAAGAGAAAGACGCCTGAAGTGACCTCTACAGTGCCAAATGATGTTCTAAAATGGACTCCAATAAGGAGGATTACATCAGTTCGAGACTCAATGGATACCTCCACCAAGGTCGGCATCAACCTCCGCAAATAACATCGAAAGCCTCGAACGAGCAACAACCATGTGCTCCTTGCACAACCCTGTCTTTTGCACCATTCAGGTCATGCATTTCCAAAGTATGCATTAATATAGGGCCACATTACACGGCCGTGCATAGACACACTTGAGAATCCCATGCACAAGAGCACAGTGACATATGTCAGACATTTCTATTCTTGTTTTGTGATATCCTTTTCCTCAAAAAAAAAAAAAAAAAAAAAGAGGGGAGAAAGAAAAGTGGGAGAGAGCTTGTTCCCAGGTTTGGCTTATGAAACATGAATGAGTCATGCTTAGTTGAAGGTGGAACTGTTGATTACTAGGCATTTATCAATTTGGATAGAAGTGTGTCTCGGCCAGCAGTGAGATTATTGCTGCCTTATCTGGTATATGACAAGCATTTGGCATGAACATGGCATCTACAACTATGATTTTCTCTTACCATGGTAGGAATGAAGAGCTTGAAGGCCCGCAACTTGAGTGATGCTTAACTACTTCATGTACCAGAGCATCCAAGGAGATATCTGCAAAAGGTAGTTCTGGAGGAGAAGACTCCTGCATATGGTGAGCTAAAGAGAATATGTGAAACTCAGCTTGGTGTAGTTACCCGATGTTGCTTGCCAAGGAATATAAAGCACTTCAATTCTCAATATTTGACAAATGTTGCTTTGAAAAGAGGACAGAGGATCCACCACTCAAAAGATCTCATCAGTGGACAATCAACATGGACATTCATCAACAATGTTCCATCCCAAAGGCCGAGTGTACAACACGAAGAGACAAACATCCATCAACCTTCTCCATGGTAAGTATCTTTACTCTGGAAACACCATAACCATGATAGTTTAAGAAACCTCTTCGTCAGCATACCCTTGAGCACTTAGCTCAAGACCCACAATTTTTGCACCATACTTCTTCCAATGCATTTTCCAAGTAAGCATGCGTAGGGCTACATTACAAGGCCGTGCACAAGGCACATACTTTTTTAAATCAATCACGAACACACTTACCCATCATTCATTATGGGTTATGAGTAGTTGGCATGACTGCTCTCAACATCATCTTTGGAAGAGCTAGCGGACGTCATGGGAACAACATCCATATCTCGGAAGCAAATTGAAGCCAATAGTTGCTCCAAATCACTCTTGACAACCTCTTTTGAGCAACTTGCAGTTTTGAAAGCTCACAACGACACATTCTTGCTGGAATCCAAGGAACCAGCTCATACAACGGATGGACACCACCTCTCAAAGCACTACATAGAACAGCCCTTCCAACAAGGGTCTGTCAGGGACGACAGACTCGAGAGGGGGGGGAGTGTTGAAGCTCAAAGTCAAGGACAAAGCATGGAAGCACATCAAAAGGTGGACACACAAGGAAAGGGAGCAAGTAGGGAGCTCCAAGAAGTGTATGTCAAATTTTCAGAAGAATCCCCTACAAAAATAGTGATTTTCATCACTAAAAACCATTGTAAATACCATTATCTATTTTTAGTAACTCCATTTTGTTCAAGCCGAGGAGTCCTCGAGCTTGAGGAGTATTAGAAGTACCATCGTACCAATTTTCATAATTTTTAGACTTCGTTTGAGCCCTCATCAGTGGACAATCAACATGGACATTCATCAACAATGTTCCATCCCAAAGGCCGAGTGTACAACACGAAGAGACAAACATCCATCAACCTTCTCCATGGTAAGTATCTTTACTCTGGAAACACCATAACCATGATAGTTTAAGAAACCTCTTCGTCAGCATACCCTTGAGCACTTAGCTCAAGACCCGCAATTTTTGCACCATACTTCTTCCAATGCATTTTCCAAGTAAGCATGCGTAGGGCTACATTACAAGGCCGTGCACAAGGCACATACTTTTTTAAATCAATCACGAACACACTTACCCATCATTCATTATGGGTTATGAGTAGTTGGCATGACTGCTCTCAACATCATCTTTGGAAGAGCTAGCGGACGTCATGGGAACAACATCCATATCTCGGAAGCAAATTGAAGCCAATAGTTGCTCCAAATCACTCTTGACAACCTCTTTTGAGCAACTTGCAGTTTTGAAAGCTCACAACGACACATTCTTGCTGGAATCCAAGGAACCAGCTCATACAACGGATGGACACCACCTCTCAAAGCACTACATAGAACAGCCCTTCCAACAAGGGTCTGTCAGGGACGACAGACTCGAGAGGGGGGGGAGTGTTGAAGCTCAAAGTCAAGGACAAAGCATGGAAGCACATCAAAAGGTGGACACACAAGGAAAGGGAGCAAGTAGGGAGCTCCAAGAAGTGTATGTCAAATTTTCAGAAGAATCCCCTACAAAAATAGTGATTTTCATCACTAAAAACCATTGTAAATACCATTATCTATTTTTAGTAACTCCATTTTGTTCAAGCCGAGGAGTCCTCGAGCTTGAGGAGTATTAGAAGTACCATCGTACCAATTTTCATAATTTTTAGACTTCGTTTGAGCCCTCAAATAAGCCCTGGAACCTAATTTTTAACTAGGCCGGACACTAGGTCTGGACAAGGCCAAAACTAGTCAAAAAACTATAAAAAGAGCTAGAGAGCTCATTTTTGGGGTTAGCTTGTTAGAGAATAGAACTTTGGTAAGAGAACTCTTTTGCAATCTAAGCTTTCCATTGTTCCTCTCTTTGATCTCACTTTGTGCGCGTGTGTGTGTATGTGTGTGCATGTTTGTGTGCTTTCACTCACGCACTTGTGCCTTCACTTGCTCGTGGTCTTCATACCGGTCCTCACGTCTCCGCGGATTGACAAGTAAAGGAGGTGGTGCTTACACTTGAGCTACACCTTGTTAGAAGAATGTGACCCTAGTGATGTCATAGAAGAAGAAGAGAATGACGATGATCTAGAGTCCATTGTGATGGATAGTTGCTTTAACTCAGAGAAGCACTATTTAGAAGATGTAGGCGTGTTTAACCAGAAAGAAGAAGAACCTCTCACAAGCATTAAAACGGTAAATTCAAAGGATGGAAGTGAGAGTAGTCAAAAGAAATAGAAAAGAAAAGCATTGAAACACGAAGAGGAGGAATCATTGTTTGAAGTACCAGAAAACTTCAAGAAATATGAAGTTGACGATCGCAAAATTTTGGTACGAATGCCTAAGAGAGAGGCCATCATAGGAGAATCATATGATAATAAAGAAAAGACCAAGAAAATTGTAGTGAACATTGAAGAGAACGAAGAGAGATGTACATATATAGGAGATGACCTAAGTGAAGGAGAAGAAATGGAGCTCGTAGCTCTATTAAGGGAATATAGGGATGTGTTTGCATGGCACTATAGAGACTTGAAAGGGGTAGATCCAAGAATTTGCTCTCATACTATGAGATTGAGCATACTGAATGGGTGTCCCCCATTGTAGTGGTGCCCAAGAAGAATGGGAAGTTGCGAGTGTGTATCAACCTTAAAAAAGTTAATGCCGCCACGATCAGAGATAGTTATCCACTTCCAATCACGGAACACCTATTGGAGCGTGTTGCAGGCAAGGAAGTTTATAGCTTCCTTGATGGATTTTCAGGTTACAATCAAGTAGCCATTGCCCAGAAGATCAACACAAAACAGCTTTTGCCACAGAGTGGGGAATCTTTGCATTTCGTGTGATGCCATTTGGGCTCACCAATGCACCTGCAACATTCCAAAGGCTCATGTGTCATGTCTTCAAAGAGTTCTTCGAAAGAGCTTAGAAGTGTATGTGGATGATTTATGTGCTCATTCCCAAGAAAGAAGATTTCACATCCCTGAGCTCAGACAAATCTTCAACAAGTGTAGAGAATATCGAATGTGTCTGAACCCAGAAAAGTGTGTGTTCATGGTGCGTCAAGGTAAAATCTTAGGTCATATTGTTTCTAAGAATGGAACTCAACTGATGAAGATAAGGTACGAGCCATATCGGAGCTGCCAAGGCCAAGGAATGTTAAGGAGGTACAAGCCTTTATGGGCCATTGTGGATATTACCGTAGGTTTATCCACATGTACGCGATCATAGCTAGACCCCTTTATGCCTTATTGTCTAATTTTGAGTGGAACGACGAATGCGAGAATTCTTTCAATGAACTGAAGAAACATTTGTGCACAAAACCAATATTGACCACTCCTGATTGGAATAAACCATTCCATGTCTATGTGGATGCATCCAATCACGCCATAGGATGTGTGCTAGCACAACCCATAGGTGAAGGAAACTTAGATTTGCCCATAGCATAGGCTAGTAGACAGCTCACCGCAGCTGAACGAAACTATACCACAACTGAGCGAGAGGGCTTAGGCATGGTATATGCTGTGAAGAAGTTTAGACACTATTTATTGGCCAACAAGTTCAAGTTTTTCACTGATCATCAAGATTTGTTATATTTGGTCAATAAACCTTGCAATACTGGACGTTTAGTAAGATGGTTCCTCTTACTAATGGAATATGACTTTGAAGTTGTTGTCAGGAAAGGAAGAACCCACCTTCGGGTAGATCACCTTTCTCGCATTACTTCAGGAGAATCACCGCAAGGAGTGTCTGATGAACTACCTAATGCTTATCTGTTCAATTTGGAAATTGTTCCCAAATGGGCAAATAAGTTGGTACCAGTCCTCACCTTCAGACCCGCAAATAAGAATGTGAAAACCTCACAAGAAGAAATTGTAAAATCACAAAAATATCACATATTGGCAGGAAGCATGTACAAACAAGATACGGAGGGTGTACTCGCTTGTTGTGTCGAGGATGATGAACATACTAGCTGGTTGCAACAAGCCCATGAAGGATTTCTAGGAAATCACTATTCTAAACAACGAACATTGCAGAATCTAAAACGTTTAGGAGTGTATTGGCCTAGCATGGACAAAGAAATTCATGAGTGGATTAAGAATTGTCCTGTGTGCTAGGAAAAACCCCCAGTGGAGCATGCAACCCTTTATCAAGTGTCACTAATTCCAGATTGGAGTACTCCATTGGTAGAGTTTATGAGGTCGGGAAGATTACCCAAAGAGGCTAGCCTAGCAAGAAGACGAAGCATGGAGCAAGAGGCTCAAGGCTATGCCTTAGTAGGAGACAACCTATACCGAAGAGGCAAAGATGGTTACTTAAGACTATGCGTTCATGAATCAGACTATTTAAAGGTCTTAGACATTGCACATAGTGGTGTTGCAGGTGGACATTTTGGTCCTGACCAAGTGATCAAGACCATTCTATTCTCAGGACTTTGGTGGCCCACTCTCCATATGGATGCACATACCTATGTGAAGAAATGTGACACATGCCAACGTGCACAATATCTAGTTAGAAAAGATGAGATGCCTTTGAGGCCAATGATGAGAGGACGTGCATTCTCGAAATGGGGTATAGACTTTGTAGGTCCTATTAACCCCCCAGCTAGAAACTCCCATGTAGAGTACATTATTGTAGCCGCATATTACCTTACCAAGTGGGTAGAAGTGAAATCCACAACAAAGAATGATGCTCAGAAAACGGCTAAGTTCTTATTTGAGAATGTGTTCACGAGATATGGATTACCGATAGAGTTAGTAAGTGATAGAGGTACACACTTCTTGAATGAAGTCATTGAAAATCTTCTCCAAGAATACTTGGTGATACATAAGAAGTCTGCCCCCTATCATCCACAAGCTAACGTACAAGCCGAGAGCACGAATAAGATCCTATGTAATGTATTGACAAAATTAGTGAATAATAAACGCTCTGATTGGGATAAATAGCTACATCATGCTGTTTGGGCTTACCGAGTTGCCTACAAAACGGTACTCAGTGCCACCCCATTTCAGATGGTCTTTGGATAGAATGTTGTGCTACCATTAGATTTCTTAATCCCAGCTTTAAAAGTAGCACAAGAGCATGAGTGGAATGGACATGAATTGTCCTCTAGGATCCTTGACCTAGAACGCTTAGGTGAGACGAGGCTACGAACGGCAGCAGGTATCTATGCTGCAAAGAAAAGGCAAAAGGCATACTTTGATGCACACATCAAGGATAAGGGACTGAAAGAGGGAGATCTAGTGTTGGTTTACACACTAAAGCAACATGCCCGTAAGTTGGAAAAAAGAGGATACGGACCCATGATCATTAATAGAATTTCCACTAGTGGTGCAGTTCAGTTGGCCACTCTAGAAGGAGACATCTTGCCAAACTATATTAGTGGATGTAGAGTCAAGTCATACCAAGAACCTCTTACAGAGGATATGCTTACGAGACTCAACACGGCTAAGAAGCGAAAAGAAGAGGAGTTAAGGGTTAGAGAAGAAGCACAGGCAGAGGCCAGAGAGCGTATTAGGCAAAATAAGTTAAGGGGACTAGGCCTAGATGTCAACTCAAAAGCCCCAAAATATCACATGGATATGTGCCAAAAATCAGGCATAATTACTCCTCAGGTCATTGACCGACGTCCCTTTGTGACCATAGAGATAGGACAAGGAAATGGTGCAAGGAGTGTGAAAGCATTGATTGACTCAGGTGCAGCAAGTAGTGCAGTTAGATTGTCCTACTACCAAGACTTGCAGCTGAACATCAATCCCATAGAAGCTTATCTCATAGGATTGGGAGGTGTGGAAACCCCTTGTTTGGGCGAGGTGGAACTTCCCATCTACCTTCAAGATGTTCCAATGAAAGTCAAAGCGCTAGTGTGTCAAGATAAGACCCTTACAGAACCACTTGTCTTGGGTCAAGATTGGATCTATGACCATGCAGTTAACTTAAACCTAAGAAGTCAAATTCTTCAAGTTTGGGTACATGAACAATGCATTACAATAGAATTAGGGAACTGCATGCTCACAGATCATGGCACCACACACTCTCTTAGTTCCTCTAAGACTAATCTTCTCGAGCAAGATGTTGTTTGTGTCAAAAGCTCTATGATCCAGACGGACTCAATCATGGAAGGACAATCGCAAAGGCAAGCACAACCTCCTTCTTTTTCGAAGAGTAAAGCATCCCCAGTAGTTCAACCTAAGAAGCAAGCACAACAATTCAAGACAACTGCTATAGCAAATAGAAAGACACCATTCAACAAGAAAGAAATTCCAGGCATGATGCAGATCTGGGTACGCAAAGGAGAGCAACCTCGAACCTTGCCCTCACAAACCCCATCCAGGCAATCCAACCAGGCCAGACGACGAAGGAAGAAGCTCGGACTAGCTCAACCACAAGATTTTTGACAAAATTGGGTGCCTAAGGATTTAGTTGCAACTCAACAAGGGCGATTACACATGTGGGTACCCAGGAAGCTCTTACATCTGCAACAACCTATGCTCTCCCATACGCGAAAAGTCTCAACAAAGAAGCCAAGGCGAGGCAAAGGTCAGAACCAAACACCAAGAACAAAAGTAAACCAACTAACCTCTCCAACGCGAGTCAGGCAACCACCCACAAAGCTATGGGTTCGAAAACCAAAAGCATCAGCGGCCCCTACAAAACCAAAGTGCCAACCACAAGGGACACCACAGTCAAGAAACTAGCCAAGGATGAATAGGCCAAAGGTGCTCACTACACAGTCGAAGATCGTTCTGAAATGGATCCCCATAAGGAGGATGGATCAGTTGTCATCTCGAGATCCAATGGATACCTCCACGACAGATGGCATCAACATCCGCAAATAACATCGAAAGCCTCGACGAGCGACAACCATGTGCTCCTTGCACAACCCAGTCTCTTGCACCATTCAGGTCATGCATTTCCAAAGTATGCATTAATATAGGGCCACATTACATGGCCGTGCATAGACACATTTGAGAGTCCCATGCACAAGAGCACATTGACATATGTCAACTATTTTTTCTGATACTAATATCTGTCTTCTTGTTTGGTGACATTGTTCCTCAAAAAAAAAAAAGAGGGAGAGGAAGCACTTGTTCCCAGGTTTGTCTCATGAAACATGAATGATTCATGCTAAGTTGAAGGTGGAACCATTGATTACTGGGCAGTTATCAGTTTTTGATACAAGTGTGTCTCGGCTAGCAGATGATATAATTGTTGCCTTATCTGGTAGATGTCAAGAACTTGGCATGAACATGGCATCCACAACCATGGTTTCCTCTTACGATGGTAGGAGTGAAGAACTGGAAGGTCCGCAACTTGAGTGATGCTTAACTATTGCATGTACGAGAGCATACAGGGAGATATCTGCATGGGGTAGTTCTAGTACCCTGCAAATCTTTGTATGTATACTGGATGAGAAGACTCCTGCTTATGGTGAGCTAGAGAGAATATGTGAAACTAAGCTTGGTGTAGTTATCGGATGTTGTTTGTCAAGGAATATAAAGAAATTCAATTCTCTGTATTTGGCAAATGATGCTTTGAAAAGAGGAGACAGGATCAACCATTCAAAAGATCTCATCAGTGGACCATCAACACGGACATTCATCAACAATGTTCCATCCCAAAGGCCAAGTGTACAACACGAAGAGATGAACATCGATCGACCTTCTCCATGGTACGTATCTTTACTTTGGAAACATCATAACCATGATAGCTTAGGAAACCTCTTCATCGACATACCCTTGAGCACTTAGCTCAAGAACCCCAATTTTTGCACAATACTTCTTCCGATGCATTTTCCAAGTAAGCATGCATAGGGCTACATTACAAGGCCGTGCACAAGGCACATATTTTCCTCAACCCATGCACAAACACACTTACCCATCATCCACTATGGGTTATGAGTACTTAGCATGAATACTATGAACATCAACTTTGGAAGATCTAGAGGACATCAACGGAGACTCACAATGACACAGTCATGCTGGAATCCAACGAAGAAGTACATACCAAGGCACTACAACTTGCAAAGGCTCGCAGTGACAGATGAAGAACCGGACAACCAACCCTGCCACATCTGGAAGCAAGACGACTTTTGTGAAGGGACACTCCCTCTCAAAGCACTACTTGGAACAACCACTACAACAAGGGTCTGTCGGGGACGACAGACTCGAGAGGGGGGGGAGTGTTGGAACTCCATGTCAAGCACAAGCATGGAAGCACATTTGAAAGGTGGACACACACAAGAAGAAGGAGCAAGTAGGGAGCTCCAAGAAGTACATGTCAAATTTTTAGAAGAATCCCCTACACAAATAATGATTTCCATCACTAAAAACCATTGTAAATACCATTTTCTATTTTTGTAACTCCATTTTGTTCAAGCCGAGGAGTCCTCGAGCTTGAGGAGTATTAGAAGTATCATCCTACCAATTTTCATAATTTTTAGACTTTGTTTGAGCCCTCAAATAAGCCCTGGAACCTAATTTTTAACTAGGCCGGACACTAGGTCTGGACAGGGGCAAAACTAGTCCAAAAACTATAAAAAGAGCTAGAGAGCTCATTTTTGAGGTTAGCTTGTTAGAGAATAGAGATTTTGTAAGAGAACTCATTTGCAATCGAAGCTTTTCATTGTTCCTCTCTTTGATCTTACCTTGTGCGTGTGTGTGTGTATGTGTGTGCATGTTTGTGTGCTTTCACTCACGTACTTGTGCCTTCACTTGCTCGTGGTCTTCATATCGGTCCTCACGTCTCCGCGGATTGACAAGTAAAGGAGGTGGTGCTTATGCTTGAGCTAGACCAACTAATCCTTCTCTGGTACAGATATGAGATGAATGATCTCCACCGCAATGTGTGCAACTTCCTAACATTGGCACTCTCAAGGAAGAGTTCTGGTAGTTCCTTTGTCCTTGTACCCCTAATTTCTTGGCCACTAAGTCTGCCACTTCGTCCACATAACTCGAACTAGAAGTCTCATTGCTCTTTGTATCCTCTGTTTTGGTAGGATCTTGTGTGATTTTGAGACCCTCAGCTAAGTTGTCTTCCAAATCTATGCACTCTTGAAGACACTCACTCAGAGTTTGCAACCGTTTTATGTATACCAAGATTCTCAATGTTTCGTTGGTTAGACCTTCTAAAAATAGGGATATCATTTTTTTTTTGAGAAGGTCTCTCTGTCACAGGGCATCGGTCTCGTGCTTCATTTTTTACTGTCTCATTAGGAGCTTGTTTGAAACTATGTAGTAAGGATGACGAATTGTGCTTGATCCCTCGCTTACTGAATTCCCAAATAACTTCTTGGAAGAAATGTTCAATATGGCCAAAGCAACTTGGATCCAAGGATTGAAACCACATTAAGGCTATTACTGTGAGGATTAGCCCAAAGGATTCATATTGCATGAAAAAGTCATCCACTTGCTCCACACACAATACCTCCTTGAATTCTGCAATGTGGTCATACGGCTCTCCTATGCCATCATAATGATTTTCACATACATTTGGCCAATTGGATTGGTCTCACTCTTTTGCCTGGCTCTGGGTGTTGAAGCTGAAGGTCAAGGACAAAGCATAGGAACACATCTAAGAGGTGGACACACAAGAAGAAGGAGCAAGTAGGGAGCTCCAAGAAGTGTATGTCAAATTTTCAGAAGAATCCCCTACAAAAATAGTGATTTTCATCACTAAAAACCATTGTAAATACCATTATCTATTTTTAGTAACTCCATTTTGTTCAAGCCGAGGAGTCCTCGAGCTTGAGGAGTATTAGAAGTACCATCATACCAATTTTAAGTACCATCATACCAATTTTCATAATTTTTAGACTTCGTTTGAGCCCTCAAATAAGCCCTGGAACCTAATTTTTAACTAGGCCGGACACTAGGTCTGGACAGGGCCAAAACTAGTCAAAAAACTATAAAAAGAGCTAGAGAGCTCATTTTTGGGGTTGGCTTCTTGTAGATTTCAGTTTTGTAATAGATTTCTTTTGTAATCAAAGTCCTTCCATTGTTCCTCTCTTTGATCTTACCGTGTGCGCGTGCGTGTGTATGTGTGTGCATGTTTGTGTGCTTTCACTCACGCACTTGTGCCTTCACTTGCTCGTGGTCTTCATACTGGTCCTCACGTCTCCGCGGATTGACAAGTAAAGGAGGTGGTGCTTACGCTTGAGCTACACCAAATTTTGGCGCCGTTGCCGCGGAGAGAGCTTCGAGGACGAGCGTTGTGATGGTAAGATCGTAGATTTGCGACGTTGGAAGGTAAAAAAACTGTCATTTCAGTTCATTTTCTGTTTTTTCCTCTTCATCTTCATCATCATCATCATCTCCACCTTCTTCCATCTTCTTCTTCATAGAAAATTCTTGTTTTTAGTGCATTTTCACCATCTTCATACCATTTTTCATGCATTATTGTGTGGGAAGGAGTTAGGAGAAGCAAGGGAGAGCAAGCGCTGTGTTTTTTTCATGATTTTCTGCTCATACGGAGCTCGCCATAGCCGGCGCTCAGAAATTTGAATTTCCCGCCAAAAAACACGATTCTGTGATGAAAATCGCGATTCTGTGAAAATTCAAAATTTTTTGAAAAATCACATTTTCTATTTTCCCGCCTAAAAATTGGCTGAAAAAATCACGATTCTGTGGTCATTCTTAGAATCACGATTCTGTGATTGTGCTCAAAATCGCGATTCTCACAAATCACGATTTTCAGTCAAAAAACACGATTTTGAGAAAACACGATTCCCTACTCAAAATCGCGATTCTCAAAAAATCACGATTTTCAGTAAAAAAACACGATTGTGTGAAAAAAAGGCGATTCTGTGTAATCACGATTTTTTGCTCAAAATCGCGATTTTCTAAAAAACACGATTTTGTGCTCAACATCGCGATTTTCATGCCAAAAA
Organism: Ceratopteris richardii; assembly: GCA_020310875.1. Lineage (NCBI taxonomy): Eukaryota > Viridiplantae > Streptophyta > Polypodiopsida > Polypodiales > Pteridaceae > Ceratopteris > Ceratopteris richardii. The sequence goes on along the minus strand of CM035430.1, from coordinate 163,935,190 downwards.
CACGATTCTGAGAAAATACGATTTTCAGCGGGCTCAAAATCGCGATTCTCACAAATCACGATTTTCAGTCAAAAAACACGATTTTGAGAAAACACGATTCCCTACTCAAATTCGCGATTCTCAAAAAATCACGATTTTCAGTAAAAAACACGATTGTGTGAAAAAAAGGCGATTCTGTGTAATCACGATTTTTTGCTCAAAATCGCGATTTTCAAAAAACACGATTTTGTGCTCAACATCGTGATTTTCAGAAACACGATTTTGTGCTCAACATCTCAACATCGCGATTTTCTGAGTTCACAAAATCGCGATTCTCTGAAAGTTCACAAAATCGTGATTTTCTCCAAAGGTCTTGGTTGCCTGTTTTGACCCCCAGGAGCCTGAATTGGCATAACTTTTTCATCCAAAGTCCATTTTTTGAGCTCTATAGCTCGTTGGAAAGCTCTATAGCGCGTTGATTTTGAGATAGGATAATTTGAAGTTGGGCCTCATGTGGGACTAGGAAACCAAGGGGACTCCAAAGGATTTTTGAGCAATACCAAGGGGGAGAAGAATTGTATCATGGGAAAGAAAAAAGCAAAAGAGAGAAGAAAGGGGGCTAAGATGGGAAAAGAGAAGGGAGATAAACATGAAGTGCATGAAATAATCTCACATGAGTGTGAAACATCTAGAGAAAAATTGCAAGGAGTCAAGGAAACGGGGGAAATGTCTAAGGGGGTTGGATCCTTATTTGCAACAAGAGAATATGATAATACTTTTGTGGATATCAGAATAGGATATGACCATAGAAGGTTGGGTGTTTATATCAATCCTAATTGTGAGTGGAATTTAATTCATATTGACCTAGTGACCATTATCTTTGAGAACATTCAACCAACAACCCATCCTTCTATCCTCATGGATGGGGAACATTATGAATGCATGGGTAAAGTTGTGTTGCCTATTATGGTGGATGATGTGCAATTTTTGGAAACATTCTTTGTCATGGATTGTATAGATGAAGACTTGATCATTGGCACCCAAAGGTTCATTACACAAAATCATCAAGGATTTGAGGTGCCTTCTCCACCTATTATCCGTGCTCCTACATATATGTCTATGGAAAATCCTAATGACTATCCACCTTATGATAATTGTGGGCAAAATCATCTTTTCAAAGAGTGTACTTTTCATGAAAAATTTTTTCTTTCTACTCATGTTTTTGAATCTAATCCTTCTTTGAGTAAATCACAGGAAACCTTAGAGAATGGAGAAATGGAGGACTCCAAGTGTTTGGGGGATGTGAAAGGACCCACTCTTCCTGTAAGTTTGGATTCCCCTCATGAAATCATAAGCAGGGATGATCAAGAAGGAGATGATCAAGAAATACCAGGTATCATTGGTGTGGAGAATAATGTCAAATTGATGGTCAATCATGGCAATGCATCACCCATTTGTACATCTAGAGATTCAATGTGTAATACGGACAAATGTATTGATGAATCTCTAGATCAATCTCCAACAACACTACCCATTGACCCCTTGCATAAGCCTGATGAATGTATAGAAAACCAACCTTTGTTGCATTCCCCATGTAAAGATGAGTTTTCTCAAAAAAATCACATAGAAGGCCCAAAAGACCCTTACATTAAGAAACAGAAATCACATTTTCTTGGTAATGTCAAGCAAATTTGGGTGGCCAAGAAATTACTTAGAGCCCAACCAAATCGCACTATGATATGGGTACCAAAGAAAGCCCTTGCACAAAATCAGTCCCCTCACACTAGACTTCAAAATCTATGGTCTAGGCCTACCATGAATTATCCTCAAGAAAGACCACTTCCAATCCAAGGATCCCAAGCAAGCAAGCCTAAGCTCAGAAAAAATCCAAGGGGGGACTTCAAGGCAACAACCGGCACAACAAAGACACCAAGGCGAGGTAAAGGACTGAATCAAGCACAGAGCTCCAACAAAAATCAAAGAACCTCTTCTACAAGGATATGGGTTTGGAAGACGAAAGTACTAGTAGCATCCACCAAAGTAAAGAGCCAACCACGATGGATCAAACCCTCACGAAATCATTCAAACATGAAGCAGCCAAAGGTGATCACTGCCCAATCACAGACCATTCTCAAATGGATCCCTATAAGGAGGAATGATCGGTCGTCATCTCGAGATGCAATGGATACCTCCAACAAAGATGGCATCAACATCTGCACGTGACATCAAGCCTCGACGTGCAACAACCATGTGCTCCTTGCACAACCCTGTCTTATGCACCATTCAGGTCATGCATTTCCAAAGTATGCATTATTATAGGGCCACATTACATGGCCGTGCATAGACACATTTGAGAGTCCCATGCACAAGTGCACATTGACATATGTCAACTATGTTTTCTGATACTTACATTTGTCTTTTTGCTTGTGACATGGTTAAAAAAAAAAAAAAAAAAAAAAAAAAAGAGCTTGTTCCCAGGTTTAGTTTATGGAACATGAATAAGTCATGCTTACTTGAAGGTGGAACCATGGCTTGGATAGAAGTGTGTCTCGGCTAGCAGCTACTATTATTGTTGCTTATCTGGTAGATGTCAAGCACTTGGCAGAAACATGGTATCCACACTTATGATTTTCCCTTACCATGGTGGGAGTGAAGATCTTGAAAGTCCACAACTTGAGTGATGCTTAACTACTGTATGTATAAGAGCATCCAAGGAGATATTTGCAAGAGTTTGTTTGGTACCCCAAAAAATCCTTGTCTGTATACTAGATGAGTAGACTCCTGCTTATGATGAACTAAAGAAAATATGTGAAACTATTCTTGGTGTAGTTACCCAATGTTGTTTGTCAAAGAATATAAAGAAATTCAATTCTCAGTATTTGGCAAACATTGCTTTGAAACGCGAAGATAGAACCAGGCACTCAAAACACTTTTCGATGGACCAGCAACATGGACCTTCATCGCCAATGTTCCATCACAAATGCCGGGTATACAACATGAAGAGACAGACATCAATCAACCCTTCACCACGGTAAGTATCTTTACTCTGGCAACACCATAACCAGGATAGATTAGGAAACCTCTTCGTCAGCATACCCTTGAGCACTTAGCTCAAGACCCGCAATTTTTGCACCATACTTCTTCCACTGCATTTTCCAAGTAAGCATGCATAGGGCTACATTACAAGGCCGTGCACAAGGCACATACTTTTTTCAACCCATGCACATACACACTTACCCATCATTCACTATGGGTTATGAGTACTTGGCATGACTACTCTGAACATCATCTTTAGAAGCGTTAGAGGACATCCTGGGGCAACATCAATACCTAGGAAGCAATCCGAAGCTAGCAGTTGCTCCAACTCAATCTTGATACGCATTCATGCGGGATTCCACGGAAGAAGCACATACCAAGGGACTACGACTTGCAAAGGCGTGCAGTGACAAATGAAGGACTGGACAACCAACACTGCCAAATTTGGAAGATAGACGGCTCTTGTTCATACAGAATGGATACTACCTCCCAAGCACTACATGGAACAACCACTACAACAAGGGTCTGTCAGGGACGACAGACTCGAGAGGGGGGGGAGTGTTGAAGCTGAAGGTCAAGGACAAAGCATAGGAACACATCTAAGAGGTGGACACACAAGAAGAAGGAGCAAGTAGGGAGCTCCAAGAAGTGTATGTCAAATTTTCAGAAGAATCCCCTACAAAAATAGTGATTTTCATCACTAAAAACCATTGTAAATACCATTATCTATTTTTAGTAACTCCATTTTGTTCAAGCCGAGGAGTCCTCGAGCTTGAGGAGTATTAGAAGTACCATCATACCAATTTTAAGTACCATCATACCAATTTTCATAATTTTTAGACTTCGTTTGAGCCCTCAAATAAGCCCTGGAACCTAATTTTTAACTAGGCCGGACACTAGGTCTGGACAGGGCCAAAACTAGTCAAAAAACTATAAAAAGAGCTAGAGAGCTCATTTTTGGGGTTGGCTTCTTGTAGATTTCAGTTTTGTAATAGATTTCTTTTGTAATCAAAGTCCTTCCATTGTTCCTCTCTTTGATCTTACCGTGTGCACGTGCGTGTGTATGTGTGTGCATGTTTGTGTGCTTTCACTCACGCACTTGTGCCTTCACTTGCTCGTGGTCTTCATACCGGTCCTCACGTCTCCGCGGATTGACAAGTAAAGGAGGTGGTGCTTACGCTTGAGCTACACCAAATTTTGCCAAAATTTGGTGTAGCTCAAGCGTAAGCACCACCTCCTTTACTTGTCAATCCGCGGAGACGTGAGGACCGGTATGAAGACCACGAGCAAGTGAAGGCACAAGTGCGTGAGTGAAAGCACACAAACATGCACACACATACATACACACACACGTGCACAAAGTAAGATCAAAGAGAGGAACAATCGAAGGACTTTGATTACAAAAGAAATCTATTACAAAACTGAAATCTACAAGAAGCCAACCCCAAAAATGAGCTCTCTAGCTCTTTTTATAGTTTTTTGACTAGTTTTGGCCCTGTCCAGACCTAGTGTCCGGCCTAGTTAAAAATTAGGTTCCAGGGCTTATTTGAGGGCTCAAACGAAGTCTAAAAATTATGAAAATTGGTATGATGGTACTTCTAATACTCCTCAAGCTTGAGGACTCCTCGGCTTGAACAAAATGGAGTTACTAAAAATAGATAATGGTATTTACAATGGTTTTTAGTGATGAAAATCACTATTTAGGGGATTCTTCTGAAAATTTGACATACACTTCTTGGAGCTCCCTACTTGCTCCTTCTTCTTGTGTGTCCACCTTTTAGATGTGTTCCTATGCTTTGTCCTTGACCTTCAGCTTCAACACTGGGGATCGCATTATGATGGGAATAGAGGGTTTTATGGGGTGTATTCCAACTCCTACACCTTGGGGTGGTTCTGCCCTAAGGGTGGTTCTATTCATATTTCCCATTCCCTGGCTAGTTTGGTTGTGGGAGTTAATTCCTGGTATGGTGGATTGCACCTGGGGTTTGTTCGGCCTACTTCGTTGGCTCATTTGTCCTGACATCACATTTTCCGTTCTTTACTAGGTCTGGAATGGGTTTTGTGAGGTAGCTACCTGATCTTGGGGAGGGAATCTAGGCAGATCCATGTACCTTAATCTAGACATCTCCGCTTCATCTACATGCCAATATTTCCTTTGATTTTGGTCTAGGTTTGTAATCCTAGATGGATTTTCTGGATCCCTTAACTCGTAGATAGTTGTTGGCCTGATGCCTTCTCCTTGTGTTAGTGAATCAGTTGTAGGAGTAGGTCTGATCCATGTACTAAGTACACATCCATCAAATAGTCGTCTGGGGTATCTTGTTCGCTTGCAATACTTGAGTCATTACTAACTTTCCCCTAGGGGTAGTCACTGTATCTCCACTGTTGGTTCTCCCAGAAGTTCCTTGTCCCTCTAACTCTCCTCTTTCATTAATGTGATCAGGGTTTTCGGTTACTACATATATCTAGCCCATCTTGTCCATGTAAACTCCTCCTTCATACTTCACAACTGGTCTTGGAACTATTTTAGATTCTGTAGTGTTTATCATTCTTGCTACTGTCCTGGGTAGACCATCGAGGTAGATGGGTATTCCTTGCAAGTTAGTGGATATGTATTGAAGAGAAATCCGATATTCCCCTTCCACTCTAGACATAACACCTTCCCTAGGTACTGAACTATGCATGTCTTTAGAAGCCAAGAGTCTCTCCCAGTTAAATGACATTTTTGACTCACTCGTCTGTGAACTCAGCACGTAGTGCTAACCACTGAGATGTGAGTCCCCTACTTGGTTGTGTGGTTGACACTAGCCTCTAATGATTTGGTACTTTATCGATCTCTTCCTAAGTGTCTACTTGATCTTAGGTTCATAAGCCTTGTCCACAAGTGCAAAATTGTCCTTTGAATTGCTCAAAATCTTGTGGAACCCCTTGCTTCCTAGTCCAACATGAGGGTCAACTTCAAAATACTATATCTAACGAACCCAAAATCACTCCAAACGGATTTTGTATGAGAAAGTTATACCAGTTCAGGGTTATGGGCTTTAAAATAGGGAAACATGATGTCTTTGGGAGTACCTTAGGACGGGCGATACGATACCAGATTTTCACGATATGATACCTTTGTTTTACACGATACCACTATAGATGATACCACCTTTAGATGATACGATACCACCGGGGAGACTATGATTGCGATACCAACTTCCACGATACGATACGATACTACTATCCACACAATATGATACTGGAAAGGGTCACAATACGATACCTCTGATTTGCACGATACGATACCAACCTCACGATACGATACCTTCCAAACGATACAATACCACTGAAATGACTCGATATGATACCAGAAATGACATGATACGATACCAAAGGTTTACACGATACGCCCTCCTTTTTCATTTTTTGTAAGAATACTGCATCATCCTCCTCCTGAAATGTACTTGGAAATTGCACCTATTTTTGTTGATCCTATAAGATCTGTTTTCTGAACTTGGTCTCTTATATGTCTTTGTTCCTGCCAATCAATGTGATCTTTATTTTTAGACCTTGTAACTGCCAAGACATCCACTTCTTTGACCTTACCACATTGCTTGTTCCTTCAAATCTTTGATCTTTGTTAGAAAATTGTCCATAGAATCACCTTCGTTCATGTGCTCATTCTCCAACTATTTTTGGAGGTAAGCAACATGAGTTGCCTCATTCCTAGCCTGGTACAATGTGGTAAGTATATCCCAAGCATTCTTAGATATTTTGCAAGAGCGAATGTTAGGAATAATGGCACATTTGATAGACAAGGCTATCAATGAATGTGCTTGAGAATCTCTACAATCCCAACGAATTTGCTCTATCGTAGGTGCAGTAGGAACCACAACATGAACAGGAATATGCAGAATATCACTATCTTTGACACCATCTGCTTTAGCTTTGGTACTTATATTTGTAGGTGTAATAGGACGTTTTTCAACACCCAACACAATATTCCATAGTCCTTTTGTGACCAATACATGACGCATCATATAAGCCCATAATGGGTAGTTGGTACTGTCCAACTTATCCTCAATAGCCAACATACGGAGTACATCACTGCTTTCAACCATGGCCGCTAACTAAAATACCCTGATGCAGAAAATTGACTCTATCTCAAAAGGTTGAACAGAACTACCCTGTCGAGTTTTGATAAACCTGTACTCGACTTCAAGATGTTTATACTGGAAAACAGAAACATGTATATATCTTTGGCACAAAAAGATGAAATAGCCTACACAAGTAGTGTGACAGTGCATTTGGAGGCCGAAACAAGCTTAGATCAGGATTTCGGTACCACAAAGCGAAGACGTTTTGATCTCCTAATCACCTTGAGTATGCTCACCAAATGTTGTGCGATTCTGAGACTGTGACCAGAGGGGTGTCAATGACGCCCTAGATGAAGCGATGACCTGCTCTGATACCAATCGTTAGAGTTTGAGGTCTGTGGAAGCATGTGAACATCACAAGGAAGAACAAGAAGCTTGGAGCACAACACAATTGAATGTATTACCACTAGAATGTACAAAGATAAGTAACCCGTTAGGGCAATAGGTGTATATACAAGCTAGGGGAAAAAGCCTCCTAAAGAGGGACAAAAGTGTCCCAACGGTCCTAGTGTGTTCACACACATCACTACCTAAATATATCAACACTTCCTTCCTTCTTTCTTTCCTTTGATTATTAGCTCATATCCTTCCTTGGGTCTTCAATAAAGCATTCTTTGTGGTTGAAGTTTACTTGGTATCCCTTTTCAACCACCTTTCAAATAGAGATTAACTTCTTTGTAATAGTAGGAACATGCAATACCTCATATATGTTGATATATTTAGGTATTGATGTTTGTGAACACACTAGGACCACCGGGGTACTTTTTTTCCCTCTTTAGGAGGTTTTTCCCCCCGAGTTGTATATATGCCTATAACCCTAATGGGTCATTTATCTTTGTACATTCTCTTGGTAACACGTTCAATATTGTGTGTTTTGCTCCAAGCTCCTTCTTCTTCTTGTGTGCTTCTACAGACCTTAAACTCCAATAGTTGGTACCAGAGCAGGTTGCTGCTTCATCTAGAATGTTGACACCCCTCTAGTCACAATCTTAGAATCGCATGAAATTTTGGTGAGCATACTCAGGGCCTTCGAATGCACTATTGTAGTGCCTATGCAAGTAATTTCATCTTTTTGTGCCAAAGATATGTACATGTTTCGGGTCGCCATTATAAGTAGCTCAAAGTCAACTATAGGTTTAGGAAAACTCAACAGGATAGTTCTATTCAACTTTTTGAGATACAATCATTTTTCTACATCAAGGTATTTTAGTCAGTGGCCATGGCTAAAAGCAGTGATGTATTTTGTATGTTGGTTGTTGAGGATAAGTTGGATGGTATCAATTACCCATTATGGGCTTATATGATGCATCATGTATTGGTTGCAAAAGGACTCTGGAATATTGTGCAAGGTGTTGAAAAACATCCTATTACACCTACAAACACAGTTACTGAAGGTGATACAGATGGCATGGCATTGACGATGGTGGTATTCTTCGAGTTCATGTTCGTGTTGCGGTTTCTACTCTACCTATTGTACCTGAGTTCGATACCCGTGAGCAACCTTAGTGCGAAAACGTGTTTTCTTTCATGCTTTTTGATAAACAAGCAAACAATGGATGGCGATAAATATTCCGTGTGATTTTGTTGTATTCATCGATGGAGATCTTTTTGGAGTGCTTTTGAGGTGAGACCAACTACTATAAAACAAGTGCTTGGCTCATTGTTATTTCATCCTTCACCTAGTTTCAACACCAAGCTTTGGAGAGCTTTGGTACCTCAATAGAGGTAGTGCTTCTAGCACATGGGGCAGCCATGGTGCTATCTTGGAACATGTTGAGGAGCGGCTATGGAGTTCTTCTTAGAGAAGAAGCGTGTGCTCACACTCTTGCTTATGGAGAGGCTATTAGCAGCTTGGTGGTGTGGATCGGCCATTCACATGATGTATTTGAAGATTGTCTTCTACATGAAGATTTCGGTGTACTTCAAAGACATTGGATGGTGGTTAACATAAGATTTGCCTAATGGTTTTTCTATGTGTCCGTCGGCCATTTGTAGCTTCATCCTGGTGGGTCTCAATGCTGGCTTACCCCAACGTTTCCATAAAGTGGTGGTAACTATGGCTACTCCGGCTCCTGAATCTAAGATGGCTTTCGTGGTGTAGCCCTGATGGGTTATCGAAAGATAAGTGTTACCTTCCTCTCCTTCGCTCACATCTCCAATCTTTTCTACGGGTATCTCTGGTACCTTATCTGGTGATCCTATTTGTGAGGGAGTAGTAGCAAGCTCGGGGAATTGATTTGCTACATGTTTCCACAATTCTGGTTTTACCTTCAACAACTCCTTTAGAGTGAGATTACATTGTACTTTAGTATTCTTGATCACTTCCATGTTTCTAGGGATTACTGATTCTTCATTCCTCACTATTATCGTGGGTGCTCTCATACTAATAGACTTTGCTTCCCAAGGTCCTGTGAACTGAGGTAATTCTTGTAAAGAATTAGATTCAAATCCTATGTGTTCACTCAGTTGTTCTTCCTCTACATCATCGTATATAGAGGGAATCTCTTGGGGAAATTGTTCTTGCAAGTCGTCTATTTCTTGAATAGGAGGATGGGTTCCTTGTTCCTTTCTCCATTTCTCTTCTTGGATTTCTCTCAACAATTCATGTGAGTACCTATGTATGGAAGACAGGTTGTCTTGACTTTCTGAGTTGGGTACTTGAGACAGGGATGGTGCATTCCTTTCCTGTGTCTCTGGGACAATAGGGTTCCTATGCTGATCCTTTTTCTCTTTGCTCTCTATCAAATATTCTAGCCTCTCCATTAGTCCTTGAAAGTGTAGTTCCGGTTTTGCCATGTTATTCCAATTAAGATATCTAGAGGCTTCGAACAAAGCTTGTGCTAGTTCTACCATTTTCATGCAAAGTTTAGTTCTCTCAATTTCTAGATCAGCTCGAGGGTAGTTTTTGCTCATTTCAGCTACCTGAGGTCCCTCTTTTAATCTGGCCTGATATGCACGAAACATCATGTCTAGATTTTCTGGTATGGGTTCCGCTAAAACTGATCCTGATTTCTGAGCTGGATTCTCTTGATTCAATTCCTGTGAAGTCAATTCTAGGATTTTGGCTCTAGACTCCTTCAAACTTCCTTCCAACTCCGTTATCTTTTTACTCCACTTTCTCTTAATTCTTTCTCTAGAATCTTTCCAAGATTTTGTCTTTTTACTGCTAGATTCTGCAACTTCACTGGTTCCAACTACTTTCTCTTGATTAAGCTATTGGTTCCGTAAGAGCGCCTGGGCTCTTGTTATAGCTTGGATAGGCACGTATGTAGGGTTGGATCCATCTGCGTTATTTACAATACCTATCACGTTGATCGGTGTCACATTCGAAGCATTAACTGGATTCTTGGGGCAGTCTTTGATTATGTGCTCTTTGCCACAATCGGCACAAAAGCCTTGGATGTTATAGTACTGTGATTGTCCTGCTATCGGGGGATGTGGACAATCCTTTATGAAATGATCTCCTTGGCACCTAAAGCATGGTCCTCTAGGGCCCTGTGGTCTCTGTTGTCTTAATTGGGGCCGTGGATTTGGGTTTGTGTACATCACATTAGCATAGTCGGGCTCCCAACTAGGTTCCACTGGTGGACTATCATAATGATATGTCTCCACATGTTCTGGTGACTCTGTGTAATATGCGGGTGGACTATCTACATGCGTAAAGTCAAAACTGTTTGAGTGTGGGTCACTCTCTGTGATCAAAGGTGAAGAAGGCACTAAGGCCCTACTTAGGTTCTCTTCTGCAGCAGCGTATTTGACTGAGATGACATTCGCTGGTGGGGGTGGCTGCTGAGCTAAGACAGGTTGAGGTCTCTGTTGAGCCTAGTATGGGTAGTTCTGAGGTGGCCTATAGTAATAAGGCTGAGCATTGTATTGGCCTTGATACCTACCTGGCTGCGGGTATGCTTGCGGATAGTTCTGTCTCACGGTTTGTTTGTTGTATGGGCAGTCCTGAGCCGTATGATTCGTGTATCTTCTCTCAATTGTACAATATTGGCCACTAGGGTTGGTTTGTGGTTGTGGTGCATTGGGACACACATTTGCCATATGGTCACCACCACAGGCGTAACAACGCTTGTTTGTTAGCACCCTAGGTTTACTAGAAACTCCTAGTTTCTGGGCCACTTTTTCTGCTAGGTCTTCTATTGAGCTAGACAATTTTGTGGATGCTAGAGATGAACAATCTGAGTCCTTATAGACCTTTGAGAGTTCCAACTCGTCTCCTAAGTTGTCCTCAATGTCTATACAAATTCTTACACATTGCTCTAGCGTTCTGGGTTCTTTTAGGTACACGTAGGAGCGTAGTTTAGAGCTCAACAAGCCATCTAGAAACAATGACACTTGCTTAGCTTGTGAGGGTAGCTCTTGCATTGGACATCGTTCAACATATTGTCTAAACCTACGTCCTGCCAGTCTTACGGTTTCCTGAGGGGTCTGTTTAAAGCTATGAATCAACGAAGACGTGTCATGTCTAATCCCACTTTTAGAGAATTCGGTGATGAATGACTCTAAAAAGTGATGGATGTCTCTAAATTGCCTTTGTTGCAGAGGTTGGAACCAAGTTAAAGCTGTATTTTTCAACGTTAGTCCAAATGCGTTGTATTGCGTGAACATGTCTTCGACTTGTTCGGCTCTTAGTACTTGCTTGAATTCTGCGACGTGGTCATAGGGATCTCCTGTCCCATCAAAATAATTCTTCATTGATTTTACTAACTGTGTGGGTCTCAATATTCTTGCGTGTTCGCGTGGCCTAGGTAGAGGAAAATCATCTCTACCACTTAGTATTCCATGATCTCTTTGTCTATCCGCTCTATTAGTGTCTGTGGTTGTTCTATCTCTCCCTACGGGATGAGTGAAGCTTACTTCGGGTCTTTCTTTATTTTTCTCTCTTTGATTTCCATGGGCTGATGATGTTCCTGCCCCTTGTTGACTTGTATTCATGTTCGTTCTAGATGGAGGGAATACCAATTCACCTCTCCATGTGTATGTGTTTTTAGCGCGGTCGGGTACCACAAAGACTCTTTCTGAAGTCTCATCCAGGTATACAAAATTTCCAGGTGTATCCGGGTCCTTGAACTCGTATATAGTGATGATACCTACCTCACTAAGTATTTCGGTCTTGTATCTCCAAAAGGCTTCATCAGTTTCTTTATTTACAAACAACTCTATGCTTCTATTGTCCTGAGGGATCCAGTCTGGGATTAGTACTCGTGTTAGTACAGATTTCCCTCTAGGTGTTCTAGGCTCTTCTAATGGTTCTTTTCCTTGAGATTTTGCTTCTGTCTCTGGTTGAATCACGCCAAACTCGTTGGTATTGTTTGGCTGCGTACTTAAGATGTACATCGTTCCTTCCTTGTCTATATACACGTCTCTCTCGAATTTCACCACTGGATGTTCCAATCCAATGGGTTGATCGGGGTTGTGCATTTGCACCACTTGCCTTCGCAAACCATCCTCATAGATGCGAGCACCTAATCGGTTGGTTCGGAGAAACTCTAGTTGCGTTCTATAGGGTCCTTCGGGTTTTTCTAAGTAGGCTACATTCGACCCTCCTTCTAGTCTGTCTGTGCTAAATGCCATTTCTGATTCGCTAGTATCTGAGCTCTCGTAGGGATAACTAGTGTTCAATTGTTGAGCCCACGATCGTGCAGTAGTTCTTACACTTGCCTCTGATGATCTAAGGCTTCGTCGGTCTGACTTACCTATATGTTTGCCCGATCTAAGGTTCATTAATTTTCTTCCTTGCACACTCGGTACTCGCTCAGATCGTCAATGATTCTTTGCTATTACTGTCTTGATTCTTTTTAGATTTCTTTAGATTCTTGTCTTAATGTATGCGTCAGGAATTCGACTTTCCGTTATAATTTTGAGTTCTCGTTCCGTCAGACTTATGTTCTTTCCTTTAGGTTTTCATCACACACACCTTTACTTTAGTCTCAGACTTGATAAATTTAACTCTCTTGAACTTGAGGCGTTCCTATCGTCTTAATCCACAATGCTAACGTTTATCCTAAGCTAAGAATTGACTGAGGGGGTTGAGTAATCTTCCAACCTCGAGTCAGCTTTTCTGGTTGCTCTGATGCCCAAGAAGCCACGCTTCCCAAGCTTTATGCCCTTCACTGCCTTGCCTTGGTTGCCTTCGATTGCCCTTGCTAGACCTGGACAAATCCAATATTAGACCAATTCACAGTTGGATGATCAAGCACTTAAGTATATACACCTTTTAAGTCCCTTCCCTTTTGCCCAACTTTTTAATGCTTGCCCCCTGGCTTTCAAGTCCCAAACTAGGTCAACCTCAAAATAGTTTGTCTAAAAATAGACGTATCCTTTAAGAAAAAAACAGTTGAGGTCACGTAGTACTCGTAGAGAGCTTTCTAACGAGCTATTAAGCTCAAAAAACGGACTTCGGATGAAAAAGTTATGACCGTTCAGGCCTTGGGGGGTAAAAGCTGACAAACAGGTTTTTCTCCAAATATGAGCCAAGGGGTCTCCTATGAGTATAATCACCCAAAAATTTCCCAAAAATAGCCCCAAAATTGGCCAAAAAATGAAACCCTAAAATTTGCGATGGGGGTGCACAATCGCGATGGTGTGAGACAATCGCGATGGTCTGGGACCGTCGCGATGGCGTGAGGGTGAACCGTCGCGATGGCGTGAAATTGGACAATCGCGATGGCGTGAGGGTGAACCGTCGCGATGGTCTGAATTTGCAGAATCGCGATGGCATGAACTTGGACAATCGCGATGGCGTGAAAATGGACAATCGCGATGGCGTGAAATTGCACAATCGCGATGGTGTGAAAGGGCACAATCGCGATGGCGTCAGTCAACGGTCAACGTGGACAATCGCGATGGTCCAAAGTGAACCGTCGCGATGGTCACAGATGCGATGGCTTGAGCCAATCGCGATGGTCTGGGCGCGATGGCGTGAGCCAATCGTGATGGTCTGAATTTTTGAAGTGTCGTGATGGTGTGAGGGTGTCGTCGCGATGGTCCGAAAAATGAACCGTCGCGATGGTCTAGATTGCCACGTGGCACCGTCGGCGCGATGGCGTGAGCCAATCGCGATGGTGTGACACAATCGCGATGGTCAGAGACCGTCGCGATGGTCCACCAAAATGCAAATTTTGTGAATGCAGCTATGGATTCATGTAGGCGCAGGTGTGCTCTTCACGCTGGTGTGGTCGCCTTCTCCAAATTCCGAACTTTGCAGACCATCGCGATGGTCTGACACAGACGGAAATTTCTGACAGAAACTGAAGTTTTTACCTTTTTGCAGCCTTCCTGATGCACTGGAGCTCTGTACCTGCAAGAAAACTCAAGAAAACAAAAGTACACACAAGCACAAAAGCTCTCTCTCACTCTCTCGCATGCACAAATGAGGGGAAATGAGGAGAATGGGGGGATATAGTGAATTTTCTGATTTTTTTTTAAATGAAGATGATGATGAGGTGATGAAGATGGAGTGTGGGGGAGGTGAAAAACACTAAAAACTAAGTAAAAACAACAACAAAAACTGAAATTTTTACCTTCCAATGCCACTTCTTGCTATACTCTTACCATCACACATTCGTCCTAGGCTCGATCCCCGGCAACGGCGCCAAATTTGGTGTTGCTCTAGCACAATGGTGAGAACCACGTTAAGAAGCTTCACCTCCTTAATGTCAATCCGCGGAAGAGATAGGAGTGATATGAAGATCGTGAATGTGAGATGAAGTGAGAGTGAAGGTGAGAAGCATAGAAATGCACACACACATGCACACACACTACGAAGAGACAAGCAAGACACAATGGAAGGTGGGAAATTAGCTCTATTACTCAAGAACACTATTACAAGCTCAAAATAGCTCTAAGCTCACACTAGCCAACCTCAAAAATGAGCTCTCTAGCTCTTTTTATAGTTTCTAGACTAGTTTTGACCGGTTTCACATCTAGTGACCGGCATAGTTAAAAATTAGGTCCTAGATGCTATTTGGAAGGGTAAACGATGTCTAAAAATAATGAAAATTGGTACGCGCATTCTACCTAAGCTCCTCAAGCTCGAGGTCTCCTCGGCTTGCACAAAATGGAGCTATGGATTACAAAATGGGGTTTTCTATGTTACATATGTTACAATAGTGATAAAAATCACTGTTGGAGGTTTTTGGAAAGTATTTGAAAACATAATTATTTGAAAAACGATTCGACTGGCTCCCTGCTTTGTCGTTACATGCTTCTGTGTCGTCTGTGCCTCTGGCTGCTTCCAACAGTATGCTTTATGCATATTTGGATGAGGTGTTCGAGAAGGTATGGTCATATGAGTTTGAGGATTTCTGGCAGCAAACTTGTTAGCATTCCTTGCTACTTTTGTAAGTATGTGATCTTTTCACACACGTGTCTAACTTAGGGTCTTCCATAACCTAAGGTTAGATGAGGGTTTGCTGATTATCACTTTTATACTGATCCTTCCTCTTTCAGTCACTCATATTCACTCTTCTACAACCTATTAGGTCACACATCTCATGTATATTCAGATTTCTGTCCATACATCTGAATATGTTTGTTACATTTGTATATTCACTCATCCATCTATTTCTGATCACATAGAGTGGTTGAGAGTTTTCTCCCACATTGTAAATTCAAACATTTGTATATATGATAGTGTGAGTAAGCAGTGGTTTATGTAACACTTTTTTTTTACACATGTCCAATCTTTCTCTATCTTTGTCTCATCATTTGTATGATTAAGTGTGGTATGTTCATGTTTTGTCAATATTGGAAGATTGTTGGAATCTATGTTGTAGATCCTGGACATATGGAACTTGGAACTGTGGTATTAGTTATGGGCCTACTAAATTTCCAACATTTGGTATTAGAGCTTTAGGGTTTTGGTATCAGAGCTTTAGGGCTTTGACATCAGAACATTTAGGCTCATTCATATTCCCAAGTTCCTAGACTTCCAGGTTTACAACATATGATTTAAGAGCATCTTCTAACATTTGACATTTGACATACACACTTAATCTAGATGAGTAGAGATTTGAGAATTAGACAATTCGGTCACATCTTTATTCATTAGTGTGGAGTATGAAGTTGATGATCTGTTAGCAGCTGAATATTTTTGGAAGAGTATGAAAATACTTTACAGAAAGTATTGTTTGAAGACCAAGACTTGATGAAGAGAAGGCTACTTCAAATTCAAGGAAGAACAATGGTTTTGAGAAGATGAAGGAACCAGATTAACATCAAATCACAGGTATCAGTTTTTACTATCAGATTATCATTTGCAGGTCATATCTTAGAAGAGCAGTTATGAAGAGATTTGAAGGATTCAAGGAGTGCTTTTATACACTTTCATTATTTGAAAGTTAAAGGCTACATCAAAACAGGTATCTAGAGGTTTTTCTAGAGAGTTTTGAGAGATCTCTTTCATGGCAAGAAAGCTCATCTAAGAAGAAAAATGTGGAGAGCATCAGTTTTGTTTTCAGTCAGTCTTGTGTTGTAAGGTGGTTGGAAGTTTTTGCTCACATTTTTTATCTCTAGAAAGGTAATTCATCATTCAGACAAAAGGTTGGTGAATTTAGTCATTTCAGACATTTGAAGCAGAATTTTGATTCAGAGATATGAGGAGATGATAAAACATGATTCTATGTTCACTTCCATTTGTATACCATGTTTGTTTTGTCTTTTACTCTTAGCATTAGAGGAAGAGAAAGAGTTCATTTGAAGAAGTTAAGAGTGCTTGCTACTTCAAGATGAAGAGAACAAAAGGTATAGAAGAGAAGTTTGAAGATGTTGACATCATCATCAAGTGGAAGAAAGATGCAGAAAAAGAAGGTCCAACATTTCCAAAGGAAAAGTAAGACTTCCTTTTCTCTCATATTTTTCCATATACTTTTCTTACTTTTATCCTCTACATCCAAAGACAAGTCTACGAGAACATCTTGTGTGAAGAAAGTTTAAAGAAGAAGCAGTTTCTTGTTTTGCATGATACTTGGTCATGTTTTAGTAGATTTGACAAAGAATTGCATTGAGAGAAAGAAAAGCAACAGATTTTGAAGACAACTTTGTATGTTTTGACTCATATGTATGAGTTATATATAAGTTGAATTTTTTGAGCAGGCAGCTTATATGTTCCCTCAAAGAACTCATGGAGTGTCAATTCAGAGCTACTTGTATATTACAAGTTGCAGAGATTCTTCTTGACCTAACTCTTGAGGTAAAAGAGTTATTTGTAGCAGATGTTGGAGACTTGGAGAGAGGTTTTATGTTTGGAAAAGTTACCTCATATTCAGTATTTTCAGAAAACTTGAGAAAATCAGAGTTTTTGATGTACTAGTCAGTTGGAGAATCTAC
The DNA here is from genome assembly GCA_020310875.1 of Ceratopteris richardii. Taxonomy (NCBI): domain Eukaryota; kingdom Viridiplantae; phylum Streptophyta; class Polypodiopsida; order Polypodiales; family Pteridaceae; genus Ceratopteris; species Ceratopteris richardii. The sequence continues at coordinate 163,917,698 of CM035430.1, read as the reverse complement.
TTTCTATGATTGTCTTGATTTTTTGATACATGCTTGTATTCGAAAAGGTGTTCCATCAAATCCTATTACTTGATTGAGAAGTGGAGTTAGCCAAAGGAAGTCAAGCAGATACTATCACATTTCACCAGGGTAGAATATGAAAAGATGAAGTATCAACTTACAGCTTTTGGAGTTCTCAAGGTGAGAAGTTTGTCCACTTATGTTTCAAGTATGAGTTGCAAATTCTTGGGAAGGATTTGTTTGAAGAAAAGTTTTACAACTTTGTAAGAAACATGGACACTTGGAGACATTCAGGTAAACAAATCAAACATTCAGTCATGAAGGTTTGATGAGAGCAGATTCTACACAGGTATTTTGTTGGAAAGATCTTGAATGATCTTGAGTATTTATGAGTCAGATGTCTATCCTTTGTTTATAAGGTTCTTAGCATTGGAAGAAGTAAGTGAAAGATTCAGATTATATCAGATTTGTGTTGCAGAAAAATAGAAGAAGATACTTGTTATGTTGCAGAAGATTATGAATCCTAAATGCTTTCAGCAAGGTTTTTATGATAGATCAGCTAACCTTATTCTAGATTTTGGGAAGTTGAAAAGTAAACAGTTAAAGTCATTAGCATCTACAATGCTAATAAAAGGGTTTAGATATTTTATCTCAAGACACAGGTATAGATGTTAAGGAAGCAATGCTAAATCACTAAAGATCAGATTTATTGAAAGAAGGAGGACGTCCAATATTTCATAAAGTCTGATATACTTTGAAGAATACTGGATACTAGTGTTAAGTCATCCAGGGGGTGATGAAACATGAAGACTTATTTTCAGCCATATGTAAAAGAATGCAGAGTCATACCTATAGGTATTCCTATTTCAGGTATTCCTATATTTCCTTTGTCGGGTTCTCTTTATGTTCCTGCTTTTAAAGAAGAAGGAAGAAGGAGAATGGCTGGAGAAAGTTCCTATTAGGTGTTCCTGTTCAGGAGAAGGTTCCAGGGTTCTATTGAAGAGAAGCTTGATATTTTAGAGAGGTATGTTTAAGAGGTGCGCACCTATATATTTATACCATGTTCTGAAGGAAAGAGGTATGAAAGACTTATAGATGAACAAGGATGAAGACATGATGACATCATAGATTTTTTGATGAGACTCATGAGTTGATTTTAGTTGAGTTGATTTGACTTGACTTGAAGTACAGTCAGAGGTGAAGTAGCAGTGTTCATAATACACTAAGTTGTGAATTATCAGTCACAGGTTCCAGAATTCAATTCTTGATTTTGTTTAGTGTTTTTACATGACACAGTAAAGTACGCTGAGAAAGCTTTCGTAAGGTAAATGCAAATATGTGGATCCTAGTGTATGTTTTCAGGTTTGAGAAGACAGGAGATAGCAGGTTCAGAGTCAGTACATGCTATATTTGTTGTCAAGCAGTGATTGCTTGATGAGTACACTATTGGATATCTAGTTTGCATATTTTCTCAGGTATTATGGTTCATATTCAGCAAGTTCAAATTTGAAGAAAAGGTTTGAAGGTCAATTTGGGAGTACAAACTTGAAGCTTGTGATAGTTTGCAGATTGTGATTATGAAGTTTGCAGATCCGGTTCAGTTTGTACCAATATGACATTGCAGGGGGGGACTGTTGGAAAACAATGTCCTATTAGTCCAAAAGGCCTCAGTATATACATCATGTGTAGCTCTCTTTTATAGTTCCTCTACAAGAAAAAGAAGAAGGCACCTTGGTTAAGGCAAGTGCCTCCCATTGAGCCCACCTAGGTTTGATACTCGTGAGCAGCCTCAGCACGAAAACGCGTTTTCTTTCATGCTTTTTGATAAACAAGCGAATGATGGATGGCGATAAATATTCTGTGTGATTTTGTTTTATTCATCGCTACGATGGAGAGCTTTTTGGAGTGCTTTTGAGGTGAGACCAACTACTATAAAACAAGTGCTTGGATCATTTTTATTTCATCCTTCACCTAGTTTCAACACCAAGCTTTGGAGAGATTTGGTACCTCAATAGAGGTAGTGCTTCTAGCACATGGGGCAGCCATGGTGCTATCTTGGAGCATGTTGAGGAGTGGCTATGGAGTTCTTCTTGGAGAAGAAGAGTATGCTCACACTCTTGCTTATGGAGAGGCTATTAGCAGCTTGGTGGTGTGGATCTGCCATTCACATTATGTATTTGAAGACTGTCTTCTACATGAAGATTTCGGTGTACTTCAAAGACATTGGATGGTGGTTAACATAAGATTTGCATCTTATGTTAAGAATTCAGGTACATGTTCTCTTTATGCACACAGGTACTACTTGGAGTTTATGGAGGCAGTAACATCCATATCAGGAGGAGTCCTATTCAGCATAGGTACAAGAGAATCAGTACATGTATGCTTTATGCATATTTGGATGAGGTGTTCAAGAAGGTATGGTCATATGAGTTTGAGGATTTTTGGCAGCAAACTTGTTAGCATTCCTTGCTACTTTTGTAAGTATGTGATGTTTTCACACACATGCCTAACGTAGGGTCTTACATAGCCTAAGGTTAGATGAGGGTTTGCTGATTAGCAATTTTAGACTGATCCTTCCTCTTTTTGTCACTCATACTCACTCTTCTACAACCTATTAGGTCACACATCTCATGTATATTCAGATTTCTATCCATACATCTCAATATGTTTGTTACATTTGTACATTCACTCATCCATCTATTTCTGATCACATAGTTTGAAGCGAGCACCACATGCTTGGTATGAAAAGATACATGCCGACCTAATTGCACATGGTTTTGAGAACAATCCAACTAAGAGCACCTTATATGTTAAGAATGCAAATGATGTGCTTCTAATCATTGTTGTGTATATTGATGACATGCTGCTCACTAGTCCTGATGAGAAGCATATTGTCGATTTTAAGGCTGATGTGCATGCCTCATGTTGACCTAAGTATCACTTAGGGACTTGCGGAGAAGGAGACTATACCCCAATCCCCTCACAAGTGCATATAGTGGGGATACACGCTTTTAATTATCAATCCAAAGAGTATACAAACCTAGCCGAGTGTATGAGGACATGCAATCATGTAAAGGTCAATGCATATGAACTACTCAAAGAATGCAAATGAGGCAAAGACTTATCCAAACAAGCTCCAACTGTCGGTCAAGGCGAAACGATACTTGGTGCAGCAGCCATCAGTATTTTGGACTTTTCTCCCAGCTCCGAACTCCAAATATAGTGAATAGCATATGCGTTTCGAAGCTCTCGAGAAGACGCATCCAATGACAGTGGTTTCACTCAATTCTGACGCTCCTACTTCAAGTTATGAACGAAATACTGAGTCGCGGGAATACTTTCCTACACTTCAGCACTTTCTACACTTCGCACACACCTTTCCTACAGCAAAGAAACACTCTCAAGGATAGACAACACTCACAAGCACTCTTTCCAAGCAATCCACCTGCATACAAGCTCGCGAAGAAGAAGATAAGGAGGGAAGAAGACACAAATTCGAATTTCTGTGCTCCCTCTTCTCACAATGGCAAAAAGTCCTTTACAAAGAGTCACATTTGACTTATATACTAGTGCCCTAAAAATGGTCCTTTCACACAAGTGACCGGCACTTTATTCACTAAGAGACTAATTTCCTACTATTGTACATGGATATTCTCTACTTTTCTGTGGGGATGCATCTAGAGGACTCCTCTAGTGCATTTACAAGGGAAAATATATTACAAGAATGAATATGATACAAAAAATGTGATGTCCAAATCGGAAAAATTTTGGGGCCCGTCTTTTTCTCTGTTTTGTGCGCTCTTTAGCTCTGCAACACTCTCCCCCTCTTCGTCTCTGTCGTCCCTTGACAGACTTTGCTTCGCGCACGCGTCCAGTGGTCAGTATTGCCTGATTCTTGATCTTGCATTACGTTTTAGAGGCGCTCTGATTTGTCCTGGTTGCACACATTGGACCTGGTTGCATTACTCCAAGCCGATTGATTCGGTTTGCCATGCACGCCATTAGTGCACATATGCGGATGTAGCTCGTAAGCCTTGATCTGAATCCTCTGTAACTCAAGAGGTTGAAGCATCCCCATATGTGATACTTGTTGGCCCTGATTCCTTCTTCCAGCTGCGTGCTTTTCCTTGGTGTGTGCGCCCCTGCGGGGCTTCCTGCAGAGATGTATCTTCAAATCTTGCTTTTTAGTGAAGCTGTTTCTTTCGTTGTTTTCTTCTTTTCTTCTTCTTACTTGTCTCTCCCTCGACACTGCCCCCCTCCTGGACTCTGTCGTCCCCGACAGGCTTTGATAAGCGACGGGCATATGTTCGATATACTTGTTGCTCTGTATCATTTAGCAGATTGGCTTCACGTATCATGAGCTGTTTCCATTGTTCAGCTTTTACTCCATCGTTGGGCGGTTGTCGGTGATCTGCGAACAAGCTTAATTCATATGCCACAAGTCTGGCATTCAGATTAGATGACATCTTCAAAAATATCTCAGAATCAATCTCAAAAAATCCTGTAAAAAACGCTTCTTCGAACGTCTGCATATATATACTGGGCAAAAACATCAGTCTGGAATAGTATGCCATTATAGTTGGTCTGCTGGGCATCACTGATAGATCAAAAATAAGTATGTCGGTGCCCTGATTAATTCCAATAAAATTCAAAAAGGTGTATGCCGCGTGTTTGAAAACTTTTAGCACAGTGAGCAGCATACTAAGTATTTTATTTGTCATTTTGACAGCTAAATCTGGTACTGTTGCATAATTGTGTAGCCAAAATTCTATGGTTTTTATCATGTAATCTTCCGTTGGCAAATAATTATGTGGCGGGCTCGGAAGCAGAGGAAAATTGAGCCACTGTTTATTGATAGTACCATTTCTTTGTAGATCCAAAAATTCCCTGGTATCCCTTCGACGTGGTAATGGACAAAATGAAGGGTTTACCTGCAGGAAATATGGGGCAGCTTGCCAGTGTACCCTTAGTGTGGGATGTTTCTCCAAAAATTTCCTTCTCCACACTCGCTGTGCGGCTTCAAACTCTTCCTGAGAGTAAGTGAATGTATTATTGTTGAAGTTCAGCTGCTCATCTGGACTTTTTTGTGTAACCTTCCTTATATATTGCTTTGCTTTCTCTTTCAACAATCCATATGGAATGTTGAAAGGCTTCATGATCTTTTCCAAGTCTTTACCTTTGATTTTTGCTTCCTTCATGACCTTGATTACTTCATTTTCAAAATTTTCCGTCAACCGGGACACCACTAGTGCCCGTTCCTTCTGACTTATTTCTGCAGTGTATGGCATTGGATGTTCATCATGTATGTTGGCCAACTGCTCATGTATTGGAGAATGATAGATCGGGTGAGATAGAGGGCTTACCTCCACCTCGTCAGTAGGATGTTTATGTTCTGGCACTACTGATGTCCCGATCGGTTCTTTGTCTTTCTTCTTATTCTTTAGTTCTTCGATGCATTCATCTTTTTCCTTTATCTGTTGTATGGCTTCACCGAGTTTTTCTTTGGTTGCTAGGAGCTCCTTACCTATGTCAGCTACGTGATCCATGTTTTCACTGTAGCTCTGTACCAGTTTTGCCTGTGCTGAACTCAGCTGCTTTTTTAGCTCACCTATTTCCTGAGTGTGCCGCCGTTCTGATTCCTCTTGTACTTCTTTCGCTTGTGGCAGCAACTCGGCATACTCTGCTATCTGTTCTCTTAATTCCCGTTCTTTAGTGTCTGAGGGCCCCTGTTGTATCAGTGGTTGATCATATAAAAAAGACTTCATTAATTCTTTATTCCTATCGGGCAGGCTGTCGTTCTCTTCTAGATAGAGCTTGAGTTGTTGCTCTAATAGCACGCTTCGCATCTTCATTTTCTCTTTTCCAGCCTCGCTTGCTTTGTGTAATTTTTGCAACTCTTCTAGTTGTGTAAGCAGCTTCTGATTTTGGGCGATGGATGCGTCATATTGTGTCTTGATTGCTAGCACTTCAGTATTTTTGTTTGCCAATTCTTTTTGTGCTGCAATTAGCTGTGCCGATAGCTGTTCACTCATGAGTTGAAACTGATTTTTTTCTCTTCTTGCTTGGTCATATTCGGCATCTATATCCATCATTTGCTGCTGAGTGTCCATGGCCGTTTGAATCATCTGTTTTACTACCGGTTTTAACTGCGTGACATCTACATTAAGCCATGTTTTAGGTATTGTTGGTTCGTCTCCGGTATTCACGTCTTTGCCTTGAGCAATGTGTAATGTGGTGTCATGGGGCTGCTTGATCTGAAGCTGGATCCTTGGCTCAGCCCCCATGTCTTCTTTATGTCCCTGAGGAGTGTCATCAAGCACCTCGATTACGGTATGTTCTTGGTGTTGGATCTCCTTCTCTTCCTTACTCACTGGAATTTGATCTTCCTCTTTAATAGGTGGTTTGACATGTGTAACCCCAGCGGTCGTATCTTCCTTGATGCTTATTTTTGTAGTGTCATTCAATTGAATGACGTGTTCTGGTTCCATAGATTCTTCGCCTCTTTTTTTCTCTTCTTCCTGGTTTTGTGGCGTCACTTCCATTTGATCTATCTCGTTCCATTCCCCTTCAAGTGAGTCCGTCCGTATATCAGTATCTAATGTATCTTTTTCGGGACTGGAATCCGTATTTGTGCTGGAATCCTCAATGCCCAGTTCCTTGTACCTTCCCGCTTGTTTCGGTGTTTGCTCTGGGACTCGTTGTGTCTGCTCTTGGCTAGCTTGTCTATAGTGATGTCCTTGAACGTTCAAATTGACTTGCCCTTGCATATACTGATGTGTTTGCTCGAGGGCAGCAGACAGATCTCTCTTAGTGATCGGCATTTGAGCCGTCGTGATCTTAGGCAAGAGGTGCGTTCTCTTGGACTGAGGTGTTGCTTGAGCTTCCTCTTCTCGTAAGCGCTTCGTACCCCTCATGGGTTTCTGTGTGCTGGTTCCAGCCTCTTCAATACCTGTAGTAATTTTCTTCTTTTTGGGAACTGTGGCGGATTTCACGTACTTAGTCAGCCCTTCTGAGTTTGGCATCTCCCTTAAACAATTCTTCATATCCAAAGCTTCATAAATCAGCAATGTCAAAGCGGAACTGCCATTAAGGAACTTCTTCTGGCCCCATTTCTTCTGGGCTTCAAATAATCTTTCTTGTACATAGCCGGTCAGATTTACCTTGTTGCCAATCTGTCTCATGGCGTGGGATAGTAACTGAACTACTATTTTTTGAGGTGCAGTGTACCTGTGCATACTAGGAAAACAGAAGTGTTGATGCACCAATCTGACTGCATCTTCGATATCTATCCTGTTGATTTCTAGGAATGATCTTTTCTTTGGGTCGTGGCATTCATCCTTAATGTTAGTAATGCCCTCCTGACTCCATCCAAATGCTTTATTGATCAATTCATGTGTGAATTGGATCGTCTTCCACTTGCCTACTCTATCCAATACCTGTGCTTCTGGAATTGATATCTTTGTTGCAGCAGGTTGCATAGTATTCATTACTTGAGTGCACCGCTGAAAGTCTGGTACATAAATAGGCAGTTTCAGAAATGCTTCTATTCCTGCCTGGGTCCATACGTCTTCAATATGTGGTAACCCTTGTACTATCGTTTTGAAATCCTGAGACATGATAGGGAAACAGTGATCCCTGTCCATAATCTTTATTGTTACCATGAAGAGAAGTTCTGATACAGGTTGGTCATCTCGGAACCAATGGCCTCTTACTCTTGTGATCGACTCTAATGGAAAAAGTTGGACTTCTTCCTCTTGAGTGGCTTCAGAATTTGTTGATGACATCTGCACTCAATATAGAGTGTGAATTAGTGGCCATATATTATCAGAAATGTTCCTTTATTTGTCTTAAGCTTGACATTGCTCCGAGTGAATGGTGTCATCCCTTTCCCGTGGGTGTGAGAAAGGTAATACCTGGAATTTTCTCAATGTTACGTATTTTTATATTTTCATCTGAAAAAGGAAAACAAAAAGGTTAGTTCATAGCCGAAGCGGTTATTATTTCTGGAGTAATTTCCTTAATGTATGTACAAGTGCTCTCCTATTTCCCCATTAGGAAAATGTGCTTGACTATCCTGAAATAGAAGAAGTATGTGCCGAATGCTTGGCCTTGTAATGTGGCCCTATCATGCATACTTTGGGTCCTGATAACTCCTCATGTGTGCAATTGGATTTTGTAGCTCTATGCATACAAGTTGCGGGATCCTTCGGCACCCAATTCTGCTTCATTTGGTGGGGATGTATTTCCTTCGGAACCTTCTTGCTAAACGTGATTCTTCCCTTATAGTGCGTTTGCTCTATCTGCTTTTGGAATTGCGGTTTTCCTTGCGTTGCAGCTGCAGACTCCTTCTTTTTCCAATAGGTCTTCCTTCTTGGCTGATGTGCCTGTTGACCATGTTGATGGTGATTGCCCTTCTGAGGATGCTCATTGTTTTGGTTGGTCGTCCTTGAAGTACATGACTTTGGGATCCATATTTGTGTTCGATCCAGTTGTGCAGTTATCAGTTTCTTTGGGATCCATCTGCTAGTGAGTCGTGGTTGGCTGAAGTGTTCGAAATTCTTTGTCTTCTTACTCAATTTGACATGCTGATGTCGAAGACTTTTCTGTTGCTGAAGATATGCCTTCTTTTGATCCTTCCTTATCCAAGCTAGTGTAGAATGTGGAATAGGGTATACTTTCATAGGTGTAGACTTCAATTCTTGCAAAAGAGTATTCTCTCTTGTGCATTGTGTTTCACTGGGCTCGATTTCATGTTTCTGTGCACTCTTGTGACTCTCTATAGTCAAAGATGGAATGCACACAGAACTCACGATATTCTCACGAGAAATACTAGACAATGGGGTTTCTATATTGCTAGTGAACACACAATCATGACCTTGTTCATTGGAATGAACTTCTGGCTCTCTATTAGCGGCTTTGAGTGGTCGTTCGTCTAGCAAACTAAATACCTCACGAGGTCCTATTCTGGCAGAGATATATCCTAAAGCCAATTGAATGGTTACCTCATATTCATAGATCCAGTCTTGACCTAACACAACATCTTCAAGCAGATCCTGGTCCTGACATACTAAGAGTCTCTGCTCCATAGTGTTGTTCCCCATATGTAAAGGCAAGGTTATCTCACCTATACATTGAGTAATTTTTCCTCCTATTCCTATCAGTTGTGCCTTCGATGGGCGTAACTCCTCTTTAAGTCTCTGAGACAAAGAAAATCTGATGCAGCTTATTGCTGCTCCTGTGTCTATGAGTGCATCCACTAAGTGGTACTCTTTTCGTCCTGCTCCCAGATTCAAGTAAGGTTGTCTTCTTTGTTGCCCTGAGTTCTCAGTGGCTCTAAAATTAGCCATTGGTATGAGTTCTTCTCCTACTCGATATCTCTCATCTCTTTCTCTCATCCACTCTTTCCGTTTTCTGATGCGTTCTAGGGCTTCCTGTCTCGCTTCTTCTCGTATTCGTTCTTCTTCCTTTTTCCTACTTTGAGCTCCTAACAGTCGCGCTAGCATTTGATCAGTTAAAGGCTCCATGAATCTTTTCACTCTGCATCCACTGATGTAGTTGGGAAGAATGTCTCCGTCTAGTGTGGCGAGATTGACTGCACCACTCGTAGAGATTCGATTTATAATCAGGGGTCCATATCCACGTTTTTGTAGCTTCTTTGCATGTTGTTTGAGGGTGTATACTAGGACTAAGTCGCCTTCTTTTAGTCCTTTGTCTTTTATATGTGAGTCATAATATGCCTTTTGTCTCCGTTTAGCGGCATAAATGCCTGCTACAGCTTGCAATCTAGTCTCATGCAGCTTTTCAATTTGATCTAATTGCTGAGACAATTCATGACCGTTCCACTCATATTGCTGAGCCACTTTCAATGTAGGTACTAAGAAGTCAATTGGCAAAATTGCATTCTGCCCATACACTAGGTTGAAAGGTGTAGTTCCAATGGCCGTTTTATATGCCACTCGGAAGGCCCAAACTGCGTGATGTAATTGTTTGTCCCAATCTGACCTTCCATTATTGGCAATCTTTGTCAATACAGTACATAGTACCTTGTTGGAACTTTCAGCTTGTCCGTTAGCTTGAGGGTGATATGGGGCTGATTTTTTATGAATCACAAGAAAGTCATTCATTAGCGACTCAATGACCTCGTTTAAGAAATGCGTTCCTCGATCACTCACTATCTCAATCGGTAGTCCAAAGCGTGTGAAAATGTGCTCAAAGAGAAATTTTGCTGTGGTTTGAGCATCATTCTTTCTAGTGGCTTTTGCTTCTACTCACTTGGTTAAGTAGTCGGTGGCTACTATGATGTACTCCGCATGTGATCCTTTGGCCGGTGGATTGATAGGTCCTATGAAGTCAATTCCCCACTTGGTAAATGCTCTTGCACAAACCATGGGTCTTAAAGGCATGTCGTCTCTTCGAATGGGATATTTCGCTCTCTGGCATGTTTCGCAGCTTCTCACATATGTCTCCGCATCCATATGTAGAGTTGGCCACCACAAGCCTGCAAAGAGAATCATCTTGACCATTCTGTTTGCTGAGAAATGTCCTCCCGCAGCTCCTGCATGTGCCATTTCTAAGACAGAGAGATATTCGTTTTCATGAATGCACATTCTTAGTTGGTTATCTTTTCCGCGTTTAAAGAGTTGTTTTCCTATGATGGCATAATCCTTACTCTGTTCTTCAAGAGCCCGTTTCCTTGCTAAGGTAGCTCCGTTAGGGTACTCTCGAGTTTTCAAGAACTTTACTAGAGGCATACTCCACCTTGGTGCTATTGTGGAATAGCATAATGTAGAGTTCTCGACTGGTATTTGTTCTTGACAGGTTTGACAGGTTGACACATAGTTATGTGCATCTCGTTGCATGGTTTGCCAATATATGCCAAATCTCTTGAGTGCTTGCCACGTTCCATTTGCATTCAAATGAGTGTTCCATTGGTTTATGTGGGCTTTCTGAAGCCACATTTCTTGTTCCTCTTCTTCCACGCATCTCATTAGTAATCCGCTTGAATCCTGGTGGTACAAACTTCCCGCAATGATGTGAAGGTTTTTAGTCTTCCAGAGATCTTGCGTTTGGTTTGGCATGATCCCATCCTTAGGTCCATGTGTAAGTATCGGGATCAATTTTTCTGCCCACTGGGGACATACTTCCAGGTTAAAAAGATAAGTATCTGGCAGGTCATCAGGTACTCCTATGGGTGGTTCTCCATGGGTCATACGAGATAAGTGGTCTGCTCTGATGTGGGTGTTTCCTTTCTTGACTATTACCTCAAAATCAAATTCCATTAGCAATAAAAACCATCGCACTAGTCGTCCTGTATTACAAGGCTTGTTGACTAGGTACAATAGGGCTTGATGATCAATGAAGAATTTGAATTTGTTTGCCAGTAAGTAATGTCTGAATTTCTTGACTGCGTATACCATCCCTACGCCTTCTCTCTCCGTAGTAGTATAATTGTGTTCCGCTTGATTTAACTGTCTACTGGCATAGGCTATCGGGTGGTCTAATTTCCCTGTGTCAGCTGGTTGTGCTAAGATGCAACCAATGGCAAACTTGGAGGCATCAACATGGATATGAAACGGTTTATTCCAGTTGGGGACTCGAAGGATGGGTGCTGAACTCAATCGATTCTTTAACTCATTAAAAGCTTCTTCGCATTCTTCGGTCCAATTGAATAGAGTCAATAACGCATAAAGAGGTCTAGCAATTATGGCGTACATATGTATGAATCTTCGATAGTAACCACAATGTCCCATAAATGCTTGAACTTCTTTAGCCGTTTTAGGTCTTGGTAAATCCAAAATTACTTTAATTTTGTCTTCATCCGTTGAAATTCCATTCTTAGAGACAATATGTCCTAAGATTTTCCCTTGTCGCACCATGAAGACACATTTTTCAGGATTGAGGCATACTCGATATTGTTGACATTTAGCAAAAATCTTCTCAAGTTCAGGGATGTGCTCTGATCGTATAGCTGAATATGTACAAAGATCGTCCACGTATACCTCCATGCTTTTTCTCAGAAATTCCTTGAACACATGACACATCAATCTTTGGAAAGTAGCTGGGGCATTCGTTAAACCAAAAGGCATGACTCTAAAGGCGTATACTCCCCATTTAGTGGCAAATGCAGTCTTATGTTGGTCCTCAGGAGCAATGGCTACCTGATTATACCCTGAAAAGCCATCCAGAAAGCTATAAACTTCCTTCCCTGCTACCCTTTCCAAGAGATGATCAGTGATTGGTAAGGGATAGCTATCCCTTATGGTTGCGGCGTTCACTTTCTTCAAATTGATGCACACTCTTAACTTTCCATTCTTCTTTGGTACAACCACTAAGGGTGACACCCATTCAGTGTGCTCAATTTCGTAGATGAATCCAGCATCTAATAACTTATCTATTTCTTCTTTTATCTTGGCTGAATACACATCATTATAAGTATATGGTCTCTGTTTCGAAGGTTTGGCCTCAGATGTCATGGGGATTCTATGCGCACATATAGATGGATCTACTCCTTTTAAGTCCTTATAAGTCCAAGCAAAGACATCCCGGTATTCTCTTATGAGTCGAATTAACTCTTGTTCTTCTTCCGCTGAGACATCCTGTCCTATGAAGGTACATCGTTCCTCTCCTCCTTCCATAGTTACAACTATTTTCTTGGTTTGTTCTTTATTATCATATGCTATTCCAGGTTGTGCTTCTCTTTTAGGCATTTGAATAGCAATTTTCCTCTCTTCCACTTCATATTTTCTAAAATGGACTGGTACCTCAAACTGGTCTTGGAGTTTGTTTTCTTCATCTTCTAATTCCCTTTCAACTTCTAATTCCTTTTTTTGTGTGAGTTCTTTATGTTTTTCACTGGCAGTGACCTCTATGTTGGTGGTACCAATCCCTAGATCCATGGGTTCTGGTTCCATTTCAATGCTCTCGTAGTCCTCCTTCCAGTCTTTCTCGATCACTTCTCCTTCTTCTGCCTCCTGAAGGACTACCATATACAAACTAACATCATAACCCTCTTCATCAATACATTCGTTCATGGTCACTACTTCTTCATTTACACAGACATCAAGGGTGGCTAAGATTTCCATCCAACCGTGAGGTTCGAATTCTTCGTCCGGAAATACTTGTGGCATATAGGCTGGATCTTGTACAGATCTCACTCTTCCTTGTTTTTGCTGCCATCCCTTTCTTCTCTCTTCTTCCTTCTTTGCAGCTTGACATATCCATAGATGAGTGTCCTCGTTCATCCAAGATTGATCACTAGAACCTGCACTATGAACAGATTGATCGTCTTCCTCTTTGTGGATTTGATTCCATTGCAGAGGTGGCACATCTTGATACGTGTATGTGTGTAGGTTTATCCTAGTGGTGGTTCTTGCGTGTTGTAGATATACTGCATCTTTTCCCCAATCTTGTACGACCTTTAGCTGTCTCATGAATGGCATTCCCAAGATCATTTCATAATTGCTTGGCCTTTCGAAGTGACAAATTGCTAAAGTATGTTCGAATTCTACTCCACACGTGGTGAAGACTACTCGTTCCAACAATCCTAAGGGTCTCTCCGTATGTCCATCCGCCATTTGTATTTTCATGCGTGTTGGTCTTAATGCTGGTTGTCCCCATTTCTCCCAAATTTCTTTGGTAGTGATGCCGACACCAGCTCCTGAATCTAGTATGGCTTTGGTAGTGTAACCCCTATAGGTGATTGGAAGACATGTATTTCCTTCATCTCCTTCGCTAAAGTCTCCTACTTTATCCACTAGAATTCTCACTGTTTTCACTTCGTCAGCTACTTCTTCCTTTTCCTCCTTGACTTCCCATTGAGTGATCAATTTCTCTTTTAAGTGTGGCTTTATTTTTAACAGTTCCTCGAATGTTAGGGTACATGGGATTTTTACCTCTCTAATACATTGTATGATCTCAGATGTTTGAACTGATGGGTTTGTTTCTCGTCTAGTTATTGATGGAATGCGATACAATTCTGAATTGTGCTCGTACTCCCCGGTGTAGTTGGGTAGTTCCTTTACACTTTCTTCTTCCTTGTCACTTGCATCCATCGGAAAAATTTCTTCTGAATTTAGTTCAGGTATTGAACCCTCTATTTCGTTTTCTGCTTCTAATTCTTCAAAGGGCGGTTCCATTCCTTCTACCTTTTTCCACTTGTCCTCTTGAACTCGTGCCCATAGATCCTTAGTCCAGTCTCCTTCTACTTCGGGGACTATGGATCCTTCCCGTCTCTCAACACCATGTTCTTCGTTTTGTGGACTAAGTACTTCAGGCTTTTCCTGAGTGTTTAAGCACTCTTGGAATTTTTCTTCGGAAATTCGGTTGGTTGGTAAAGGTGATGCGGGTTTTTCTAAGGTTCGTTGGGCAACTTCTATCAATTTCTTGCATATTTCTAATCTTTCTTTCTCTAAGTCGCCTCTCGGATATTCTCTATCATGTTGCTCTATGGTAGGTCCTGCTTTTATTCGTGCCCTATATGCCTGAATCCACATGGCTAATTCTTCAGGCATTGGGTCTGCTAATACTGATCCTACCTCTTCCCTTTTATTCTCCTTTTTATTTTCTTCTTCCACTTGTGATTCTTTTGTTGATTTCTGTTTACTCCTTTCATTTTCCTTCCTTTGTGATAACTTTTTTTCTTTTATCCTGTCTCTCCGGTTGTTCCATCTTTGTGATCTTTTACTGGCAATACTTCTCTCTGGTTCTTCGGAGTCTTCCACTCTGTGAGGGATGGGTGTATTTCCCTCTTTGTTACTTTGATTACTTTCGTCTGTTGTATCAGGGTTCCCTCTAGCCTTGGCTCTTGTTATAGCTTTTAAAGGTACAGTGTACTCTTTGTCGCTCCCTGATGATTCAATCACTTCTATCACATTAATCTGCACGTTAGATGTGACTTTGTTGGGGTTCTTAGGACAATCTCTGAAAAGATGTTCCTTACCACAATCGCTACAGTAGCCTTCCCAAATTCGTTGTGGTGGTGGTGGGTTTGGTAATGTGCATTCTCTAATATAGTGGTCACCTCCACATCTGTAGCATGGTCCTCTGGGTACTGGCTGTCTATTCATTGGTCGAGGTGGCATGGTTGCTCTAGGAGCTGTGTACATTAAGGGCACATAATCCTGCTCGTGTCCGTATGAACTGTCCGGTATTTCCATGCCATAAGCGTATGGGTCATACTGTTGCCCATATTCTGTTACCGCGCTTTCATAACCAGGGAAAGTTCCTTGACTAGGTTCGTAAAATGAGTCATATGGGTCATCACTAGCCAATGGTGTGGCTGGCACTATAGCCCTTTCTAGGTTTTCCTCTGGTTGTGCAATCTTGACTGGGACAACGTTCTGAGGGTGGGGCGGTTGTTGTCCTAGCACTGGTTGAGGTTGCGTATATCCCTGATATGCGTATGGTCGTGATATTGGTGCATGCGGCTGATATGAGGGATATCTAAAAGCTTCACCTCCCTGTTGATTTTGCGGGTATCCATATGGTCTCACATAAGGCTGGTTGGGTCTGGTTTGCCTATTGTAAGGGCAGTTCTCGGTGCTATGGTTTGTATATCTCTGCTCTATACTGCAATATTGTAGCGGTCCGGGGACAGAGGGTCTATAAGGAGCATAGGCAGGTGGTGGGACTACTCCCCTAGTACACAAATGAGAAGGATGATCTCCTCCGCACTGCATACATCTTCTAAGCATAGGCATTCTCATAGGATAGGTGGGATAATTCCTCTGTCCTTGAACATTCAGTTTTTTTGCTAACAAGTCGGCAATTTCCTCTACGTTGTTTTTAGAGTTGGATGTGCTACTGGCTGACTCTTCGCTTTTCAAACTACCTGGGGGTATTTTCAAGTCTTCTGCAAGGTTATCTTCTAGGTCTATACATTCCTTCATACACTCTTGCAAAGTTTGAACTCTCTTTACATACACTAATGACCTCAAAGTTCCGTTCAACAGTCCTTCTAAGAACAATGATACCATTTTGTTTTGCGTCGGTCTCTCTTCTACGGGGCATCTATCCACATACTGCTTGAATCTCCTTGCTGCCAATCTTACTGACTCGGTAGGAACTTGTTTGAAGCTGTGGATTAATGACGAAGAATTGTTTTTAATTCCAGATTTGGTAAATTCTTCAATCATTTCTTGATATACCTGCTCCATGTTCTGAAAGGTATTCGGGTCCAAAGGCTGAAACCAGGCCAAAGCTGTGTCTGACAAGGTAAGGCCAAAAGACTCATACTGAATCAGAAAGTCATCTACCTGCTCGGCTCTAACTACTTGTTTAAATTCTGCTATGTGATTATAGGGTTCACTAGAGCCATCATAATGATTTCTCATGCATTTGGCAACTTGGATCGGCCTTAGTCTCCTTCCTGCTTCAGGTTGTCTAGGCATTACAGGGTAATTTGGTCTTCCTATTGGTATGCCTGGTCCTCTCACTACCTGTGGTCTGACTGGAGCATGAACTCCATGTCTTGGGTCTATAGCTGGTTGTGGTCGGTAGTTAGGATTAATGGCAGGCGTTGCAAATTGCACATGTGGTCTGACAGGGATCTGGGTTTGTTGTGTTTGTCGTGTTTGTCCCGACTGTTGATATGAATCGTTCTGAGATGTTCCAAGTGGATTCCGTGAAGTAGTGGCTTGGTCTCTAGGGGGGAACACTGGGATGTTCTGATATTTCAACTCAGCTCTCTCTAATTCTGTTATTGGCCAATATCTTCTGTGATTTTTGTCCAAATATGTGATGATGGTGGGGAACTCAGGGTCTTGCAACTCATAGATGGTAACTGGATTAGGAGCAGCTTCCCATATAGAGGAATGGGCTCTGAGCAGGTGCTCCATCCCGTTGATCAAATATACATCTATTAGAGTGTCATCCTGGGGAATTAGGTCTCCTCTCCAAAGTTTAGTAATTGTAGATCTCCTTCTAGGAGTAGTTACTTGCTCTTCGTTTCCACATCCATTTAAACTTGAAGCATTATTTTCCTCACCATGCTCATTAATGATTTCCGGGTGTTCGGTGACCATGTATTGAATATCTTGTTTGTCCATGTACAGTCCTCCTACATATTTGACGGCTGGTCTAGGCACGATGTATGCTTCTAAAGCCTTCCTCAGTCTGGCCACTGATCTGTTTAGACCATCCAAATAGATAGGGATCTCATTGTGGTTGGTGTTCACATACTCTAAGGAAGTTCTGTATTCTCCCTCAATGATGGACATCTGGCCAATCATAGGTACAGCGTTTTGCATATCCTCTGAAGCCATGGGGATTTCTCCTTCTGACTCACTGGAGGTTTCAGAATAGTGTGAACGGCTACTTGGTTTGGCTACACTCCCTACGGAAGAGATTACACTTCTTCGGCTTCCTAGGGTTCTTCCGGATCTCAGGTTCATTCACTTAAGAGCTCTGATCAAATCTTGTCCACCTCTAGCCTCTAGAATTCTAAGCTATGGCTTAGAAGTCTAGGAAAAATTAGGCTGGAAAATGACTGAAGCATAAATTTTCAAACCACGATACTTGGCTTTCCAAACTCCACGATCTCTGGCTACAGACGATATTTGGAACTGGCGATACTCACCCTCCGACAATACACGATACCTGACCTTCACGATCTCTGGCAAACGATCTTTGACCAAACGATACTTGATGGACACGATACACGATATCTGAGTGAAAACGATATACGATACCTGAGTCCAGACGATACACGATATTTGATCGCAGACGATACTTGATCTTCGGGAGAAAACGATACACGATACTCTCCCAAACGATCTTTGGCAAAACGATCTCTGGACTCAACGATCTTTGGTCAAAACGATACACGATCGACGATACTTGGTTCAAAACGATACGCGATCGCTGGTAAGTATCGCGATCTCTGAGACGCGATACACGATACTTGGACCAAACGATACACGACCAACGATATCTGACCGAAACGATACCGATCTTTAATCCCAACGATCGACGATCTTTGGCAAGTATCGCGATCTCTGGAACACGATACTTGAGCCAAACGATACACGATCTTGGGCTCAAATGATCTCTGATCGAAACGATACCGATATTAGGGAAATATCGCGATACTCGACCACAGGAGTCCACGATACTTGACAAGTATCGCGATACTCGACCGCGGGAGCAAAAACGATACTTGACCCTTTTCCAAAATTTTGCAAATGTTTTTGAGGTTTTGATTTTACCCCCTTGCTCACCTAGCTCTTCTCTCTTATCCTCACTCTCTGTATCACTCAAAACACACTCTTTACCCCTTACAAGCCTCAGACGATACTTGACGCAGATCGTTTTTCTTTCCTAGGTTGAAATGCTGAGAAATTTTTGATCAAAAGGGTGGTTTAGCTTACCTTGGTAGCTCCTATGATCTCTTGGTCCAACTCCCTTGCTCTGTGCACTTCCCTACTGCTTGTTTCCTCGCCCACGATCTCTGATAGCTCACACGATACTCGACAGCGCTCTCCACGATACTTGTTCACACAAGTGACTTGAAAAATGATATTTTTTTGGTTTTTATAGTTGGAAGTTTCTAGCTTACTGAAAGGAAAATTTTTTTTTGAACAAAACTAAAACCTACTCTAATGATTTAGTCCACTCTCTACTCACTCCTACTCTACTCCTTCTACTCTCTTCCCTATTCTATCAACTCACTACACACACTCCAAGAATGAGAAGTAGCAAGTGCGGCTGAAAATGACTTACCAAAGAAGAGAAGATTTCCACTCCTCCACTTACTTCAATGCAAAAAGCTACTTACCATCACACGAATGCCTCGACTTGATTCGTCACTCCCCGGCAACGGCGCCAAAAAGTGTGTTGACCTAAGTATCACTTAGGGACTTGCGGAGAAGGAGACTATACCCCAATCCCCTCACAAGTGCATATAGTGGGGATACACGCTTTTAATTATCAATCCAAAGAGTATACAAACCTAGCCGAGTGTATGAGGACATGCAATCATGTAAAGGTCAATGCATATGAACTACTCAAAGAATGCAAATGAGGCAAAGACTTATCCAAACAAGCTCCAACTGTCGGTCAAGGCGAAACGATACTTGGTGCAGCAGCCATCAGTATTTTGGACTTTTCTCCCAGCTCCGAACTCCAAATATAGCAAATAGCATATGCGTTTCGAAGCTCTCGAGAAGACGCATCCAATGGCAGTGGTTTCACTCAATTCTGACGCTCCTACTTCAAGTTATGAACGAAATACTGAGTCGCGGGAATACTTTCCTACACTTCAGCACTTCCTACACTTCGCACACACCTTTCTTACAGCAAAGAAACACTCTCAAGGATAGACAACACTCACAAGCACTCTTTCCAAGCAATCCACCTGCATACAAGCTCGCGAAGAAGAAGATAAGGAGGGAAGAAGACACAAATTCGAATTTCTGTGCTCCCTCTTCTCACAATGGCAAAAAGTCCTTTACAAAGAGTCACATTTGACTTATATACTAGTGCCCTAAAAATGGTCCTTTCACACAAGTGACCGGCACTTTATTCACTAAGAGACTAATTTCCTACTATTGTACATGGATATTCTCTACTTTTCTGTGGGGATGCATCTAGAGGACTCCTCTAGTGCATTTACAAGGGAAAATATATTACAAGAATGAATATGATACAAAAAATGTGATGTCCAAATCGGAAAAATTTTGGGGCCCGTCTTTTTCTCTGTTTTGTGCGCTCTTTAGCTCTGCAACACCTCATTTGAGATGTCATATTTGGGGCATTGGCATCATTATTTGGACATTTAGTTTATGCAATTTGATGGCATAATAGCTTTGTGTCAAACAAAATATATTGACACATTATTGCAGCGTTTTGGTCTTGAGGAAAGTAAACCCATTGCCACTCCTATGGAGACAGGTTTACGGTTGAGTCTTCATGATGTTGGAGATGCATTTGATGTTGTTCTCTATCAACAGATTGTTGGATGCTTGATTTACTTATGCATTACTCGGTCATATATTCAATTCTTTGTCTTAGAGATGAGCAGGTTTATGCATTGCCTAAGTGTCAAGCATTGGTAGGCAGTTAGGCGCATCTTTTGCTACTTGAGTGGTATCCAACTACTTGGATTGTTTTATCCCAAGGGGGGATCACTAATGATAGATTTACATGCTTTTCTGACTCTAACTTGGTTGGTTGCTACAACACTCATGTGTCCACTAGTGGCTTTTGCTTCATGCTTGCTAGCTCATGTATATCTTGGTTTAGCAAAAAGGAGCCTATTGTGGCCACTTCCAATCATGAGGCTAAGTATAGGGAAGCTTTCACAGTGACTGTTGAGTGTGAGTGGCTCAGATGGCTTATGGATTATTTGGGTGTTGGTCAGTCTTCTACCACCACCATCTTCAGTGATAGAGTGCATTGGTAGTTGTGAGGAATCCTGTGTTCCATGCTTGCACTAAGCACATTGAGGTGCACTATCATTATGTCAGGGAGAGGTTCTCTATTGGGGAGATTAGTTTGCCATATGTGCCCACACAAGAGAACATTGCAATTCTTTTCTCAAAGGCTCTACCTAGGGAGAAGTTTGAAGCTTTTTGCTTTGGGCTTATTTCCTTTTGTGGATTGATTCCATATAGCTTGGCACTTCCTTATACATGAGTGCCAACTCCTTGTTCAGTGCGTCACTCCCAAGAGGGATTTGTTGATATGTTTAGGTAGTGATGTGTGTGAACACATTAGGACCGCATGGGCACTTTCTTGCCTCTTTAGGATGTTTTTCCCCCCGGCTTGTATATATGCCTATTACCCTAATGGGCTACTTATCTTTGTACATTCTCTTGGTAATACATTGAGTATTGTGTGTTGTGCTCCAAGCTTCTTCTTCTTCCATGTGTTGTTCATGTGCTTTCATAGATCTAAAACTCCAACATGAATGAAGGATATTCCATGCACAATTTTTTGACAAAGATCAAAGACTTGAAGGAGCAGTTGATTTCTGATGATGAAATATTACCTAACAGTTCACTTGTGCAGAATGTTCTAAATGGTCTTCCATATTCATATCAGAGTTTTGCTTCTACTCTTTGATTGATAATGAAATGAAGTCCAATTGCCTTAACATTCAAGGAATTTGTCTCTCTTCTATTAGAGAAAGATCAATCTAGGTAGAACAGGTCCATTATGTGTGTTGCGGATCAAGATTTCCTAGCTAGTGAGAAGGGTAAAGGTAATTAGAGCTCATCTACTAAGCAGAAATCTGCTATTCTGCGCAACCAAAGAAGGTTGACAAAGATGAGAATAAAAAAGAAAAGCAAAAATTGTTTTGAAAATACTATAAAGGAAACGATCATGTCATAAAGAGTTGTCCAATACTAGTTTCAAAAAGGGGCAAAGAAGAAAGAGGCTAGAATGGTTGTTGCAGAGGCCTCTACAACCAAACTAGAGTCAGCTGATCTTGTGTAGAATCAAGAATGGGAATTTACCACTGTTTGTAGTTATGACCCAAATCAGACATCTCAAATGAGGCATGCAAGTCAGCCTTGAAATCATCAATATGCTTCTCAATAGGACCAGTGAGTAGCATGTCGTCAACATAGACAACAATGATCAGAAGCACATCATTAGCACGCTTAACATATAAGGTGCTTTCAGTTGGACTGTTCTCAAAACCATGTGCAATCAGATAGGCATGTATCTTCTCATACCAAGCACGTGGTGCTTGCTTTAAACCATATAATGCCTTCTTTAACCTGCACACTTGGTTTTCATGCCCTTTCTGCACAAAGCCATGAGGCTGAAAAACATACACTTCTTCATGCAAGTCACCATTCAAAAATGTTGTTTTAATGTCCAACTGATGTACATTCCAACCATGATGAGCTGCAAGTGCACAGATGCTCCGAACAGTAGTCATTCGGCATGTAGGTGCAAAGGTCTCATCAAAGTCAATGCCTCTTTCCTGTGCATAACCCTTTGCAACAAGCCTAGCTTTATACCTGTCAACTGTACCATCCGGTTTACGTTTCAGCTTGTATACCCACTTAGTGCCAATGGCCTTCTTGCCAGGAGGCAAGTCACATAAACACCAAGTACCATTCTTCATTATAGCATCATATTCAGATTGCATAGCAGCCATCCAATTTTTTGAATTTTGTGCTTCATCAAATGAAACATGCTCATTCTCATCACAGAGACTAGATGCAACCATAGCATAGCAATCTGATGCAAAAGAGGCACTATGAGAGCCTGAACGAGTACGATATGATAGAGGTGCATCTAATTTGCTGTCGCACAAGGTCTGCACCAGCCATTTTGGCATAGTTCTTGCCTGCTCAATATCAGCTATCTCATCAATAAGTGCATCATGTACATCTGCATCAGAAATGGAATTATCTGCATCATCACATGAAACCTGCAAAGGTTGAGAAGTTACCTCATTAGGACCAACACTAGACTATCCACCTGTAAAAAGAGGCAGCAAATATCATACATGTCTTTGGAGCTAACAGATGTCTCCTTAGTACATGAAAGGAATGGTTGAATAGCATCTTCCACAAAAAACAACATCACGGCTTACTAGAATGTGTTTAGTCTGTGGATGATACAGATGATAGCCTTTACTTTCAGAACTATATCCAACAAAAATACATTTTAATGCTTTTGCGATGTTGTTCACGCACTAATGCATATGTCAAACAACCAAAAACACGTAGATGAGCAACAGATGGCTTGTGGTCATGCCAAGCATCATATGGAGTGATAGACTGCAATGCTTTGGTGGGACACTTGTTCAGTACATATGTTGCACACATGACAGCCTCAAGCCAGAAACTATGTGGTAAAGCCTGACTCTTGACCATACACCTCGCAATCTCCATGAGTGACTTGTTCTTTCGTTCAGCAACTCCATTCTGTTGAGGTGTATACAGCACTGTACACTGGTGTTTTATCCCACGTTGAGCCAGAAATGCATTAAAATCAGAAGACATATATTCCCCCCCTCGATCAGAACGGAGGGTGCCCATTTTACATGCTGATAGATTTTTAGCCAAAACCAAAAACTGTTTGAAGCACATGAACACTTCGGACTTTGCCTTCAATGGATATACCCATGCATGCCTGGAAAAATCATCGATGAAAGTCATGAAGTAGAGATAATTCCCAAAAGAAGCTGTCTCCATAGGACAACAGATATCACTATGTACAAGTTGCAATTTCTGAGTAGCCCGAACTGAACCATCTTTTGGAAAGGACAAATGCTGCATTTTGCCCAAAATACAACCTTCACAAACATGTTTTCCAGGTGACTCAAGTTTGGGCAAAGAGGACACCATTTTAGATTTTTGCAGGCATAGTAAACTAGCAAAATTCAGATGACCAAAGCGTGCATGCCAAAGCTTTGCATCTGACATAGCCTGAGAATCATTTACTACACATGCCAAATCATTTACAAATCTTTCATAGTCTATGAGCTTATACAGCCCACGACATAAAATGCCAGAAGCAATAATCACATCGCCATTTGACATATCATGAACTGTACACCTGTCATCAACAAATTTCACAACCAAGCCAATCTTGGCTAATGTAGAAACTGATAACAGGTTCTTCTTGATCCTTGGCACAAATAAAGCATCTGACAAAGTGAAAGAACTACCATCAGCAGTAGTCAAAATGATCTTACCAACTCCCATAACAAGATAAGAGGAGTTGTTGGCGCATGTAACAGTATTCCCTGTAGGGGAAGGCTCGAGTGAAGAGAAGAAACTACGCTGCGAGGTAATATGTTTGGTTGCCCCACTATCAAAATACCAAACATCTGAGTCTACTGCAGACATGCACTACTCATGAGAAGATGTGTCAAAATTGCAGACAGTAGTAAACGCCCATTCTTCTTCCTGCACAAGATTAGTAGACTATGTTTTTGGTGTAGAGGCCTCTGCAACAACCATTACAGCCTCTTTCTTCTTTGCCTCTTTAGCAACCAGTTTTGGACAGTTCTTTATGATATGATCATTCCCTTTACAGTACTTACAAAACAATTTCTGCTTTTCTGATTTCTTCTCATCTTTATCTTCCTTCTTCGAATATGCAGAATTAGCAGATTTCTGCTTACTAGTTGAAGAGCTCCATTTTCCTTTGCCCTTCTGACTAGCCAGGAAAGCTTGATCTGCAACTCGCATAATGGACCTATTGCCTTGACTGATCTTCGTGCAACAGAACAGAGACTAACTCCTCAAATGATAAGACATTTGGATTTCCTTTCATCATCAACCAAAGAGTAGAAGCAAAACTCTGATATGAATCAGGAAGACCATTCAGAACGGTCTGCACAAGTGAGCTATCTGGTATAACCTCATCAGCAGAAATCAACTGTTCCTTCAAGTCTTTGATCTTCGTTAGGAAACTTTCCATAGAATCACCTTCATTCATGTGCTCACTCTCCAACTGTTTTCGGAGGTAAGCAACACGAGCCTCATTCCTAGCTTGGTACAATGTGGTAAGTGTATCCCAAGCATCCTTAGCTGTTCTGCAAGAGCGAATGTGAGGAATAATGGCACGTTTGATAGACAAAGCTATCAATGCATGTGCCTGGGCATCTCTGCCATCCCAGTGAATCTCCTCTGCAGTAGGTGCAGCAGAAACCGCAACACAAAGAGGAATATGCAGAATATCATCATTTTCGACACCTTCTAAAACAGCTTCAGTACCTACAGTTGTAACAGTTGCAGGTGTGATAGGACGTTTTTCGACACCCTGCACAATGTTCCATAGTCCTTTTGCAACCAACACATGTCACATCATATAAGCCCATAGCGGGTAGTTGGTACCATCCAACTTACCCTCAACAGCCAACATACGGAATACATCACTGCTTTCAACCATGGCCGGTGACTAAAATACCTTGATGCAGAAAGTTGACTGTATCTCAAAAAGTTGAACATAACTGCCCAGACGAATTCCGCTAGACCTGTAGCAGACTTTGAGACGCTTATACTTGCGAACAGAAACTGGTATATACCTTTGGCACAAAAAGATGAAATAGCTTGCACAAGCACTACGATAGTGCATTCGGAGGTCGAAACGAGCTCAAATCATGATTTCGGCACGCTGAGTATGCTCACCTAAATTCATGTGATTCTGAGACTACAACCAGAGGAGTGTCGACGACGCCCTAGATGAAGCAACGACCTGCTCTGATACCAATTGTTGGAGTTAGATGTCTGCGGAAGCACGCGAACAGCACAAGGAAGAAGAAGAAGAAGAAGAAGAAGAAGAAGAAGCTTTGAGTACAAAACACGATACTGAATGTATTACTAGAGAATGTACAAAGATAAGTAGCCCATTAGGGCAATAGGCATATATACAAGCCAGTGGAAAAAAACCTCCTAAAGAGGAAAAAAAGTGCCCCGGTGGTCCTAGAGTGTTCACACACATCACTACCTAAATATATCAACAAAAATGTTGCTTTATCTTCTAGAAGACCTATTGTTCCTATTTCTACTCAATAGGAGGCCAGTGAAGAAGAAGAAACTCTTTCATCATCAGGAGTCCATACTACTACTAGATTACTTCCTACATAAGAGCAATCTAGATGGGATTCAAGGGATGCTTTAGCACTGTCATATATTGCTATGGGAGTCAAGAGGCATATTATACCCTAGATTAGGTCTTGCATAACCTCCCGTTAGGCTTGGTTGGAGTTAGAGAATCTCTATCAGAGCAAAACCCTACTAGGAAAGCTCATATAAGGAGACAACTAGCCAACACAAGGATGAAAGTTGGTGAATCGCTTCAGACACATATTTTGAAGCTTAAAGATTTACGAGATCAGTTACCGAATGTTGGAGTCAACTTTTCATATGAAGAAATGGTAAGCACACTTCTAAACTCACTTCCATCTACATATCGTGCTTTTGTTACTTCTTTATCCCTCTATACAAGAGATAGAGAAATTTCATTTGAAGAGCTACAGTTCCTATTACTTCAAGATGAAGATCAACAAAAGGGTATGGAAGAGAATGACGAAGCCATGTTATCATCGTCAATGGAAGAAGGAGCAAAAGATTCAGCAATCTAAGAAGGAAAGTAAGTCTTCTAATCCTAAGTTTTCCAGCTCTATCCCTAATGCTTCCTCTACACCCAAAGAAAAATCTTCAACTACATTTGATTCAAAGAAAAGATTATGCCATTACTATAAGAAACCAGGTCATTTCATAGCAAAATGCAGAGCAAGGATTTTCAATGAGAAGAAGAAAGCATCAGGTGAGTGTTGAAGATGATCTAAAACCTAAATCTTCGAAGGTAGATTCATATGCATGTGCTACTATTGAAGAGATAGATTTTGATCAAGCACCATTAAATGCAATCTCAGATAATCCTTGGATTTTTTATTCTAGAGCTACTAAGCATATGATAGGTTGCAGAAAGGTATTTTATTCCCTTTCAAACTCTTCATGTAGAGGATTGACCATTGCAGATGGTCATGATTTGGATGTTGTTGGTGTTGGAGAAGTGAACCTTAAGTCCAGAGCAGGTGGAAATTTCACAATTTCCAATGTTCTTTATGTTCCAAAACTAAAGAAGAATTTGCTCTCTATCTTGACTTTCTTGTCAGATGGTTATAAAGTAGTTTTTAAGAAAGATTCATGTCAGATCCTTTCACCTGATGAGGAGCATTGTCTACTTCAAGGTGAAAACAGAAGTGGTATGTTTGTGTTATTCAAAATTAGTCATGCTAATGTTGCTAGGTCTACTACACCTAAGGAGAACATGAACTTATGGCATGCTAGATTTGGCCATATCAGTTACATAGCTCTCAAGCATATCAAAGATCAAGGTATGGTGGAGAGTTTGCCTGCTTTTGCTTTACCAAATGATGCAGTCATGTGAAGGATGTCTTGAAGGAAAGCTTCATAAAATTCCTTTCAAAAAACATGGATTTATCACAGCCACAAGGAAGTTGCAGATCATACATTCAGATGTGAATGATTCCATTCAATGTTATAGGTACTTTGTTATGTTGGAGATATTCATGGATTTACTGTTTTTAAGTGAAGTCAGAGGTTTTTCCTAATTTCAAGAAGTTCTTAGCTATGGTTGAAAATGAAAGTTAGTCAAAGATCCAGATTTTGAGAAGTGATAGAGGAGGAGAGTACATGTCAAAAGACTTTAAGACTTTTTGGAAGACAAAGGTATCTCTCATCAACTCACTATTGCTTACATGCCATAATAGAATGGTTTCGTAGAGAGAAAGAATAGGATACTTGTTGAGAGATGCATAGTATGATGTCATCCAAAAGGATTTCTCCCAAATTTTGGTTTGATGCAATACATACAACTAATCACATTCTAAATAGGTCTTCCACAAGAGCTTTAAAGGTTCTTACACCTTATGAAGCTTATTGTGGGAAGAAGCCCAATGTGAGTTACTTCAAAGTTTTTGGTTCCCCAGATTATGTTCACATTGAGAAGAAGGATCATGGTAAGCTTGATGTAAAAGCCATTAAAGCGGTCTTTATTGGTTATGCAATTGAAAGCAAAGGATACAGATTCTATGTTCTAGATATAGGTGGTATCCTACTGTAGCTCAATCGTAAGCACCACCTCCTTTACTTGTCAATCCGCCGAGACGTGAGGACCGGTATGAAGACCACGAGCACGGGACGGCACAAGTGCGTGAGTGAAGGCACACAAACATGCACACACATACACACACGCGCACAAGGTAAGATCAGAGAGAGGAACAATGGAAAGCTTCGATTGCAAAAGAGTTCTCTTACAAAAGCTCTATTCTCTAACAAGCTAACCCCAAAAATGAGCTCTCTAGCTCTTTTTATAGTTTTTTGACTAGTTTTGGCCCTGTCCAGACCTAGTGTCCGGCCTAGTTAAAAATTAGGTTCCAGGGCTTATTTGAGGGCTCAAACGAAGTCTAAAAATTATGAAAATTGGTACGATGGTACTTCTAATACTCCTCAAGCTCGAGGACTCCTCGGCTTGAAAAAAATGGAGTTATAAAAATAGATAATGGTATTTACAATGGTTTTTAGTGATGAAAATCACTATTTTTGTAGGGGATTCATCTGAAAATTTGACATACACTTCATGGAGCTCCCTACTTGCTCCCTTTCCTTGTGTGTCCACCTTTTGATGTGCTTCCATGCTTTGTCCTTGACTTTGAGCTTCAACACTCCCCCCCTCTCGAGTATGTCGTCCCTGACAGACCTTTGTTGTAGTGGTTGTTCCAAGTAGTGCCTTGAGAGGGAGCGTCCCGTCTGTCTGAACAAAAGTCGTCTGACTTTCAGATGTGTCTGGTTCTTCATCTATCACTACGAGTCTTTGCAAGTTGTAGTCTCTTGGTATATGCTTCTTCCTGGGATTCCAGCATGACTGTGTCGTTGTGAGTCTCCGTTGATGTTTTTCTAGATCTTCCACATTTGATGTTCATAGTAGTCATGCCAAGTACTCCTAACCCATATTGAGTGATGGGTAAGTGTGTTCGTGCATGGGTTGAGGAAAATATGTGCCTTGTGCACGGCCTTGTAATGTAGCCCTATGAATGCTTACTTGGAAAATGCATTGGAAGAAGTATGGTGCAAAAATTGCGGGTCTTGAGCTAAGTGCCCAAGGGTATGCTGACGAAGAGGTTTCCTAATCTATCATGGTTATGGTGTTGCCAGAGTAAAGATACTTACCATGGAGAAGGTTGACCGATGTTCATCTCTTCGTGTTGTACACTCGACCTTTGGGATGGAACATTGTTGATGAATGTCCATGTTGATGGTCCACTGATGAGATCTTTTGAGTGGTTGATCCTCTCTCCTCTTTTCAAAGCAACATTTGCCAAATACTGAGAATTGAATTTCTTTATATTCTTTGGCAAACAACATTGGGTAACTACACCAAGCTGAGTTTCACATATTCTCTTTAGCTAACCATACGCAGGAGTCTTCTCCTCCAGAACTACCCTTTGCAGATATCTCCTTGGATGCTCGCGTACATGAAGTAGTTAAGCATCACTCAAGTTGCGGACCTTCAAGCTTTTCATTCCTACCATGGTAAGAGAAAATCATAGTTGTAGATGCCATGTTCATGCCAAGTGCTTGCCATCTACCAGATAAGGCAGCAATAATATCATCTGCTAGCCGAGACACAGTTTTATCCAAATTGATAAATGCCTAGTAATCAACAATTCCACCTTCACTAAGCATGACTCATTCAGGTTCCAAGAGCCAAGCCTAGAGACAAGTTTTTTTTTTTTTTTTTTTTTTTTTTTAGAGGAACAATGTCACAAAACAAGAAGACAGAGTTTAGTATCAATCAATAAAAATCTTTGACATATGTCAATGTGCTCTTGTGCCTAGGATCCTCAAGTGTGTCTATGCACGGCCGTGTAATGTGGCCCTATATTAATGCATACTTTGGAAATGCATGACCTGAATGGTGCAAAAGACAGGGTTGTGCAAGGAGCACATGGTTGTCGCTCGTCGAGGCCTGATGTCACCTGCAAATGTTGATGTCATCTTTGTTGGAGGTATCCATTGGATCTTGAGATGACCACTGATCCTTCCTCTTGATAGGGACCCATTTTAGAACAGCATTTGGCACTGTAGAAATTACTTCAGGCGTCTTCCTCGTTGGATGCATTCTGAACTGTGGTATCCAATGTGGTTGGCGCTTTGGTTTGATGGAGGCTACTTGTACTTTTGTCTTCCAAACCCATATCCTTTTTGCACGTCTTCCTACTATTGTTGAAGAGCTGATTTGATCTCCTTTCGGTCTCTGTACGTGGTTCTTACCCTCTTCTCCTTTTGGCTTCTTTGTTGAGACCTTTCGCATGTGGGAGAACACAGGTTGTTTTAGATGTAAGAGCTTCTTAGCTACCCACATCTGTAATCGCCCTTGTTGAGCTTCAACTAATTTCTTAGGCACCCAAACTTGTTGGATACCTTGTGATTGAGCTTGTCCGAGCTGCTTCCTTCGTCTTCTGACCTGGTTGGCTTGCCTGGATGGGATTTGTGGGGCCAAGGCTAGTGGTTTCTCTCCTTTGTGTACCCATATCTGCTTCATGCTCGACACTACCTTCCTTTGGAAATCTCGTTGTCTATTTGATATAGCAGTTGTTCTGTTCGGTTGTGCTTGCTTTGTTGGTTGAGATGTTGTGGTGGCTTTAGTCCTTGCCCCAGAGGAGGAGTCCGCTTGTCGTTGAGCCTGTTCTTCCATGATTGACTCCTTCTGCATTATAGAGCTTTTGACACATACATCTTCTTCCATATGATTAGTCTTAGAAGAACTAAGAGAGTGTGTGGTGCCCTGATATGGGAGCATGCAGTTCTCTAATTCTATTGTAATGCATTGTTCATGTACCCATACTTGAAGAATTTGACTTCTTAGGTTCAAGTTTACTGCATGGTCATAAATCCAATCTTGACCCAAAACAAGTGGTTCTGTAAGGTTCTCATCTTGACACACTAGCGCTTTGACTTTCATTCGAACATCTTGAAGGTAGATGGGAAGTTCCACCTCGCCCAAACAAGGGGTTTCCACACCTCCCAAACCTATGAGATAAGCTTCTATGGGATTGATGTTCAACTGCAAGTCTTGGCAGTAGGAAAGTCTAACTGCACTACTTGCTGCACCTGAGTCAATTAATGCTTTCACAGTCCTTGTATCCTTCCCTTGTCCTATCTCTATGGTCACAAAGGGTCGTCGGTCAATGACTTGAGAAGTCGCTATGCCTGATTTTTGGCACATATCCATGTGATATTTTGGAGCTTTTGAGTTGACATCTAGGCCTAGTCGCCTTAACTTATTTCGCCTTATGCGCTCTCTAGCCTCTGCTTGTGCTTCTTCCCTCACCCTTAACTCCTCTTCTTTTCGCTTCTTAGCAGTGTTGAGTCTCTTAAGCATATCCTCAGTAAGAGGTTCTTGATATAGCTTGACTCTACAACCACTAATATAGTTTGGCAAGATATCACCTTCTAAAGTAGCCAATTGAACCGCGCCGCTAGTGGAAATTCTGTTAATGATCATGGGTCCATATCCTCGTTTTTCCAACTTATGGGCATGTTGTTTTAGTGTGTAAACCAACACTAGATCTCCCTCTTTCAGTGCCTTATCCTTAATGTGTGCATCGAAGTATGCCTTTTGCCTTTTCTTTGTAGCGTAGATGCCTGCAGCCGCTCGTAGCCTTGTCTCACCTAAGCGTTCTAGATCAAAGATCCTAGATGACAATTCATGTCCATTCCACTCATGCTCTTGTGCTACTTTTAAAGCAGGGATTAAGAAATCCAGTGGTAACACCGCATTCTGTCCAAAGACCATCTGAAATGGGGTGGCATTGAGTACCGTTTTGTAGGCAACTCGGTAAGCCCAAACATCATGATGAAGTTGTTTGTCCCAATCAGAGTGTTTATTATTTACCAATTTTGTCAATACGTTATAAAGGATCTTATTGGTACTCTCGGCTTGTCTGTTAGCTTGTGGGTGATAAGGGGCAGACTTTTTATGTATCACCAAGAATTCTTGGAGAAGATTTTCAATGACCTCATTCAAGAAGTGTGAGCCTCTATCGCTCACTAACTCTATTGGTAGCCCATATCTCGTGAACACATTCTCGAATAAGAACTTAGCCGTCGTCTGAGCATCATTCTTTGTTGTGGCTTTCACCTCTACCCACTTTGTAAGGTAATCTGTGGCTACAATAATATACTCTGCATGGGAGTTTCTAGCAGGGGGATTAATAGGACCTATGAAGTCTATGCCCCACTTGGAAAATGCCCTCCCATCATTGGCCTCAAAGGCATCTCGTCTTTTCTAACTGGATATTGTGCACGTTGGCATGTGTCACATTTCTTCGCATAGGTATGTGCATCCATATGAAGAGTGGGCCACCAAAGTCCAGAGAATAGAATGGTCTTAATCACTCGGTCAGGACCAAAATGTCCACCTGCAACACCATTGTGTGCAGTCTCTAAGACCTTTAAATAGTCTGATTCATGAACGCACAGTCTTAAATAACCATCTTTGCCTCTTCGGTATAAGTTGTCGCCTACTAAGGCATAGCCTTGAGCTTCTTGCTCCATGCTTCGTCTTCTTGCTAGACTAGCCTCTTTGGGTAATCTTCCCGACCTCATAAACTCTACCAATGGAGCACTCCAATCTGGAATTAATGACACTTGATAAAGGGTCACATGCTCCACTGGGGGTCTCTCTCTGCACATTGGAAAATTCTTAATCCACTCATGTATTTCTTTGTCCATGCTAGGCCAATACACTCCTAGACGCTTCAGATTCTGCAATGTTCGTTGTTTAGAATAGTGATTTCCTAGCAATCCTTCATGAGCTTGCTGCAACCAACTACTATGTTCATCATCCTCGACACAACAAGCTAATACACCCTCAGTATCTTGTTTGTACATGCTTCCTGCCAATATGTGATATTTTTGTGATCTTACAATTTCTTCTTGTGATGTTTTCACATTCTTATTTGCAGGGCCAAAGGTTAGGACTGATACCAACTTATTTGCCCATTTGGGAACAACTTCCAAATTGAACAGATAAGCATCAGGTAGTTCATCAGACACTCCTTGTGGTGACTCTCCTGAAGTAATGCGAGAAAGGTGATCTGCCCGAAGGTGGGTTCTACCTTTCCTGACAACAACTTCAAAGTCATATTCCATTAGCAAGAGGAACCATCTTACTAAGTGTCCAGTATTGCAAGGTTTATTGACCAAATATAACAAAGCTTGATGATCAGTGAAAAATTTGAACTTGTTGGCCAATAAATAGTGTCTAAACTTCTTCACAGCATATACCATGCCTAAGCCCTCTCGCTCAGTTGTGGTATAGTTCCGTTCAGCTGCAGTGAGCTATCTAGTAGCATATGCTATGGGCAAATCTAAGTTTCCTTCACTTGTGGGTTGTGCAAGCACACATCCTATGGCATGATTGGATGCATCCACATGGACATGGAATGGTTTATTCCAATCAGGAGTGGTTAGTATTGGTGTCGTGCACAAACGTTTCTTCAGTTCATTGAAAGAATTCTCGCATTCGTCGTTCCACTCAAAATTAGTCAACAAGGCATAAAGGGGTCTAGCTATGATCGCGCACATGTGGATAAACCTACGGTAATATCCACAATGGCCCATAAAGGCTTGTACCTCTTTAACATTCCTTGGCCTTGGTAGCTCCGCTATGGCTCGTACCTTATCTTCATCTGTTGAGATTCCATTCTTAGAAACAATATGACCTAAGATTTTACCTTGACGCACCATGAACACACACTTTTCTGGGTTCAGACACACTTGACATTCTCTACACTTGTTGAAGATTTGTCTGAGCTCAGGGATGTGAAACCTTCTTTCTTGGGAATGAGCACATAAATCATCCACATACACTTCTAAGCTCTTTCACAAGAACTCTTTGAAGACATGACACATGAGCCTTTGGAATGTTGCAGGTGCATTGGTGAGCCCAAATGGCATCACACGAAATGCAAAGATTCCCCACTCTGTAGCAAAAGTTGTTTTGTGTTGATCTTCTGGGGCAATGACTACTTGATTGTAACATGAAAACCCATCAAGGAAGCTATAAACTTCCTTGCCTGCAACACGCTCCAAAAGTTGTTCCGTGATTGGAAGTGGATAACTATCTCTGATAGTAGCGGCATTAACTTTTTTAAGGTTAATACACACTCGCAACTTTCCGTTCTTCTTGGGCACCACTACAATGGGGGACACCCATTCAGTATGCTCAATCTCATAGATGAATCCAGCTTCAATCAACCTATCAATTTCTTCTTCTATTTTGGCTGCATAGGTATCATTATATGTGTAGGGCTTCTGTTTGGTGGGCTTGGCATCAGCAGTCATGGGGATAGTATGAGAGCAATTTCTTGGATCTACCCCTTTCAAGTCTCTATAGTGCCATGCAAACACATCCCTATATTCCCTTAATAGAGCTACAAGCTCCATTTCTTCTCTTGCACTTAGGTCATCTCCTATATATGTGCATCTCTCTTCGTTCTCTTCGATGGTCACTACAATCTTCTTGGTCTTTTCTTTATTATCATATGATTCTCCTATGATGGCCTCTCTCTTAGGCATTCGTACCAAAATTTTGTGGTCGTCAACTTCATATTTCTTGAAGTTCTCTGGTACTTCAAACAATGATTCCTCCTCTTCTTGTTTCACTGCTTTTCTTTTCTTTTTCTTTTGACTGCTCTCACTTCCATCCTTCGAATTTACAGTTTTAATACTTGTGAGAGGTTCTTCTTCTTTCTGGGTGAACATTCCTATATCTTCTAGATAGTGCTGCTCTGAGTTAAAGCAACTATCCATCACAATGGACTCTATATCATCGTCATTCTCTTCTTCTTCTATGACATCACTAGGGTCACATTCTTCTAGCAAGGGCTGACACATGAACACTGAGATATCATAACCCTCCTCATCACAATGAGGTGTCCATTGTTCTTCATTGACAGCAATGTCCATGGTGGCTAAGATTTCTGGCCAGCCATGAGGCTCAAATTCCTCATCTGGAAAGATCATCGGTGTATAGGCTGGGTCTTTAATTGGTCTATCTCCTGGCAAAGTTCCTTCTTCTCTTGCCTTTAAACGTTTTTCCTCTTCCTTTGCAACCTTGCACATCCACAAATGAGTATCTTCATGCAGCCATGATGGATCAGGTGAACTTTCAGAATGCACAGAGATGGAATCTTCTTTCGCTTTGTGGATAGAATTCCACTGTAGGGGTGGTACATCTCTGAAGGTGTAATCCTTCAAATTGACCTTGGTGGTGACCCCTAAGTGCTGTAAGTACAAGGAGTTAGTTCCCCAATCCTGTACTATTTGCAATTGTCGTAGGAAGGGTCTTCCTAGGATCATCTCATAGACATTATTTTTCTCAAAGTCACATATAGCAAATGTATGTTCAAACTCCACACCACAAGTGGTTAGAGTTATCCCTTCGAGCAATCCTAGAGGTCTTTCAAAATGACCGTCGGCCATTTGAAGCTTCATTCTAGTTGGTCTTAATGTGGGTTTGCCCCATTGCTTCCACAAGGAGGTGGTCGCAATAGCAACACCCGCACCTGAATCTATGATTGCTTTGGTTGTGTGACCTTTGTAGGTGATTGGAAGATAAGTATTACCTTCTTCACCCTCACACATGTCCCCTATTTTGTCTAGAGGTATCTCTGGTACTTTTTGTTTAGAGCCTGCTTTTGGCATTTTGGAATCAAGTTCTGGAACTTGATCCTTCACATGATTCCAAAGCTCAGGTTTTGCTTTGAGCAGCTCTTCTATAGTGAGATGACATTGAACCATAGTATTCTTCACGACATCTGTGTTCCTTGGGACCACTGAGTCTTCATTTCTTACTAGTATTGTGGGAGCTCTAATCTGGAGAGATTCAGATTCCCATGGGCCTGGAAATTGAGGCAATTCTTTTAGGGTATTAGATTCAAAATCTAATCTTTCATCTTCTTGTTGTTCTGCTTCATCTCCGTAAATAGATGGAATGTCTTGGGGAAATTGATCATGAAGATCATCAATCTCAGGAATAGGAGGGGAGTTACCCTTCTCCTTGGCCCATTTCTCTTCTTGTATTTCCCGCAAGAACTCTTGAGAGTACTGTTGAATTGAAGGAGGTATTCCAGCATCTGTGGAATTAGGAACATAAGCTCCCATTGGTGGTGAGCTTCCTCTTTCAATAACTGGTTGAGCCTGTGGAGGTAAAGAAACTTGTGATTTGTTTACCAATTGCTCTAATCTTTCTAGTAAGCCTTGGAAATGCAAATCCGGTTTGACAGAGTTTGTCTGATTGAACTTTTGACTAGTCTCGAGTATAGCTTGAGCTTGTTCTACCATTTTCATGCACATTTTCATCCGTTCAATCTCTAAATCTGCTCTAGGATAACTCTTGTCTAGGTTTGCAGCTGTAGGCCCTTCTTGAAGTCGAGCCTCGTAGACCTTGAACATCATGTCCAAGCCTTCTGGGGTTGGATCTGCAAGAACAGACCCTGGTTGTGGTCTATTTACAATGGGTGGTGGGGTGGGATGAGGTGGAGTGGATGGAGTTTCGGCATGCGAGGGGCTTTGAGATGCAATGTCCTCTATTTTTGTTTTCGCTTCTTTTAAGCTTTCTTCTAGTTCCGATAGCTTTTTATTCCACTTGCGATTGGCCTTCTCTCTGGTATCCTTCCATGTTCTTGTTTTCCTCTTACTAGGCTCTCCTGATTCACTCGACTCTGATTGTTTTGCTGGTTTATCCTGTTTTAAGGCTTGTGCTCTAGTGACAGCTTGTATAGGAGCCACATTGCTACTACTTGAACTTGAATCTGCCACTAAGCCTACCACATTAATGGGTGTAATCTTGGGTGCACTGGAGGGGTTTCTTGGACAATCTCTAGGGAGATGGTCTTTGCCATAATCAGGACAAAAAGCTTGTATTGTGATAGCCTGTCCTTGACTCGGAGATGGTGGGTGGGGACAGTCACGAATGAAATGGTCACCATGACATCTGAAACAAGATCCTCTAGGGGCTTGTGGTCTCATTTGTCTCAACTGGGGCCTAGGGTTAGGATTTGTGTACATGACATTGGAGTATTCTGGCTCCCAATTTTGCTCCATAGGTGGTGCCTCATATTGATACGAGTAAATCTCACTATGTTCAGGTGACTCTGTGTAATAAGCATGTGGACTACCTTCATGGGAGTAGTCTGAACTATGAGCATGAGAGTCATTATCTGGTATCAATGGGGTTAGTGGCACCAATGCTCTATTTGGATTTTCCTCTCCCACAGCATATTTGACTGGAATCACGTTGACAGGAGCTGGTGGTTGGTTTCCCAAGACTGGTTGTGGCCTATATTGTGCCTGATATTGCTGTTGTGGTCTATAATATGGCTGTTGGTATTGGTTTTGATACCTACCTAGTTTGTAAGGTTGTTGATAATTCTGTCTAACAGCCTGTCTATTATAGGGACAATCTTGAGCCGTGTGGTTCGTATATTTTCTCTCAATAGTGCAATATGGAGCATTCCTTTCTCTAATGTTTTGGTTTTGCATTGGGCATACGTTAGCCATGTGGTCGCCTCCGCAAGTATAACACCAATTCAATGGAGTGACTCTCTGTGTTTGTTTATTTTGGACTCCTAGCTTCTTGGCAACTTGCTCAGCTATCTCCTCTATTTCCGTGGAGATTTTTGAAGTATGACTAATAGAACTATCTGAATCCTTATATAGTTTGGATAATCCTAACTCCTCACCCAAGTTATCTTCTATGTCAATGCATGTCCGCACGCACTCTTCTATGGATCTAGGCTCTTTCAAGTATACATATGATCTTAACTTTGTGCTCAGTAAGCCATCTAAGAACAAAGCCACTTGTTTGGCTCGTGTGGGTAACTCTGGAGCAGGGCATCTTTCTAGGTACTGTCTAAACCTTCTACCTGCTAGTCGCACTGTTTCTTGGGGTGTCTGCTTGAAGTTGTGGATCAAAGATGAAGTGTTATGCCTGATACCACTCTTGGAAAATTCTACAATGAATTCGTCTAGCAGTTGACCTATATCACGATAGTTGCGACTACTCAGTGGTTGAAACCAAGCTAAGGCAGTGCCCTTAAGAGTCAGACCAAATGCCTCGTACTGGGTGAACAAATCCTCAACCTGTTCAGCTCTTAACACTTGTTTGAATTCGGCCACATGATCATAAGGATCTCCTGACCCATCAAAATAATTCTTCATTGCCTTGATCACTTGAGTGGGTCTAAGGGTTCTTGGGTGCTCTCGGGTCTAGGCAATGGAAAATCCTGTTCATCTCTTTGTTGCCTATGTGCTTGATGTCTCTCTCTTTCAGGTCTTTCATTTTCAAATCCTGACCTATTCCTGCCCACGGTGTGTGCAAAGCTTACCTCAAGTCTCTCTCTAGTTCTTTCTCTCTAGGCTTCATGAGCGTGGGATGATCCTACTCCTTGGAGGCCATGGGAAACATTGGATCTTGGTGGGGGGAAAATCAATTCACTCTTCCAAGTATATGCATGTCTATCATGTTCTGTTACCAAGAATATCTTCTCTGATGTGTTATCCACGTAGACAACTTTGCCTGGTATCTCTGGATCTTTGAATTCATAGATGATGACTATGCCCAATTGGCTAGGTTGATCTGGCTTGAATCTCCAAAAGGCTTCCTCTGTTTCTCTATTCAAGAAGAGTTCTATGCTTTTGTTGTCTTGAGGGATCCAATCTGGTGTGATCACTCTGGTCAGAACTGACTTACCTCTAGGAGTCTGGGGTCCTTGTCCTACATTTCCTTGTTCTAGGTCTCCTATTTCATTCTCATGAATGACATTTCCAAACTCATCGGTCCTATCTGGTAGGTTGGTGACCACATACATGGTTCCTTCCTTATCAATGTATGCACCCTCTTCGAACTTGACCACCGGGTGTTCAAGTCCAAAGGATTGATCTGGATTTTTGAGTTGGACCACTGATCGCCTCAGGCCATCCTCATAGATGCGAGCACCTAATCGGTTGGTCCGAATATATTCCAACTGTGTCTTATAGGGACATTCTGGTGTTTGTAAATAATCAGTTCTTGAGCCACCTGTAGCTCAGTGATGAATAGTACCTCCTTTAATGTCAATTTGGGAAGACGTGAGGATGGTATGAAGACCTCGAGCAAGTGGAGGCACAAGTGCGTGAGTGAGAAGCACACAAACATGCACACACATACACACACACGCGCACACACAGCAAGACAAAGAGTGAGAAGCAATGGAGTTCTTGGATTACTTTCAAAAAGCTCTTACAAGTTCATTTCAATTACAATCCAGCCTCAAAATTGAGCTCTCTAGCTCCTTTTATAGTTTTTGACTAGCTTTGGCCCTGTCCAGACCTAGTGTCCGGCCTACTTAAAAATTAGGTTCCAGGGCTTATTAGAGGGCTCAAACGAGATCTAAAAAATATGAAAATTGGCAGTTAGATACTTCTAAAGCTCCTCAAGCTCAAGGACTCCTTGG
The DNA here is from genome assembly GCA_020310875.1 of Ceratopteris richardii. NCBI lineage: Eukaryota > Viridiplantae > Streptophyta > Polypodiopsida > Polypodiales > Pteridaceae > Ceratopteris > Ceratopteris richardii. Next base: position 163,878,697 of record CM035430.1, on the reverse strand, counting down.
CTTGCACAAAATGGAGCTACAAAAATACGAAATGATATTTACAATGGTTTTTAGTGATGAAAATCACTATTTGTGTAGGGATTTCCTCTATGGATTTGTCATACATACCTTTGAGCTCCCTACTTGCTCTGTCTTCTTGTGTGCTCAACTCCTTGATGTCTGAAAAATTTAGATGGCCTACTTGCCAGATCTTCTTTGACTGCCATGTCTGCTTGTGCTGTCCCTTCGCTCTGACTCTCTTCGTCTTGTGGCTCCTTCGGTTCCCTGACTGCTGCCAACACCCCCCCCACTCTTGCGTCTGTCGCCCCTGACAGACCCTTGTCTAGATGTTCGTTGAACGTAGTATTGGACGACGTCGGAGGCGAGGTGATGTTCTTCTAATCTGAGCCCCCGTGCTAGATCTGTTAATAATGCGTCCCAATTCACTGGTCCTGGTACGTCCGGGTGTGGCACCCACAGTTGTTCTGAATGTATGGTTCTCTCCACAGCAAATAAGTGGAGGAGATGTGAGGCCTAGGTACAAAAATTTCTGAGTGATATTCCCAGAATCCCGTTATGAACATCTCCTCGAAAGTCTGTTTAAAACAAGCTGGGAGGTACTTTATTCTGGCGTGCCAAGCATATATTACTTCTATTGATGGGGTGGTGCTCATGTCGTAAACTAGGTCTTGGTTGCCTGTAACGAAGCCTGCTCCTGAGAAGTGGGGATCCTTAATGTTTTTAAATGTCTTGAATGTGATCAGCATTAATTCAAATATTTTCATACACATTTGTGCCATCACATCGGGTGTATTGCGTAGTCGGGTGCTCCAGTGCCTGATAGTAGAAATCATGTAATTTACAGTGGGAGGTCCTCGTGGAGGTGCTAGATAAACATAATTTAGCCACTTGGCACAGCCTTTGATGTTCTTGACAGCAATGGTGAATTCGGGCCATGTGCGTCTTCGTAGGACTGGGGCATAACAAGGATTGTACTTAATAAAGAGGGGCATGTTATTCCAGGTTCGTACCATTTCAGGATAAGCCTCCAAGAGACAGATCCTCCAAGTGGGTTGATGAATAGAACCTCTTTTTGCACTCTCTGGTATATCGTCGGGGCCAAACTGGGTGGCAAAGGTGGGGGCTTTCCCACATTGTCGTTGGATCTCTGCATTGTAATCAGCCAATAATATGCAATATGGCACATACTGATCATCATTGGTCCCTATCCACCTGTGATGGGACATACGTCTGAAATACTCGGACTTGATGACAGTGTCTTCTAATTTGGCTAATGATTGGATCTGTATTGCTACTCGTTCATCGTGGGTGTTCGCTGTCTTCTCTAATGACTGAAGCCATTCAGGTGCTTCCACTTCTAAGGTATCCATTCCCTCTGAGGTTTGTTGCCCGCCTGGCATTGGCATAGGAACGTATGGTTCCTCGTACGAATCATCTACCTCAATGGGAACCAAGTCTTCTGGCTCAGGTTCTATAACTGGAGAGGGTTGCCTTTCATACTCTAGTAACTTTTTCTGGAGCTCAACCACCTGTTCTGTCAATGCCTTCACTTCCTCTGAAGTCGAGGCCGGTTCTATTACCTTGGTTGGAGCCTCCTGTTCCTTGAGCTGGCCACGTAGTTCATCACGTTCCCTTTCCAACTCATCATGAGCATCTAATAGATCCGCATAGCTTTCCAAGATGGTCTTCATTGTCTCTGAGGGTACGGCTTTAAACTGCTCTGGATCAATGTCGTGGGGAGAGCCTTCCATTGCTGCTTCTAGATTTGCTTCATTTTGCTGTTGCAGTCTCTTGTTCTCTTCAAGGGCGGTTGCCATGTGTTTTCTGAGGAGTGCCAAGTTATGCCGGACTCTGAGATTATCAGCTTGGTATACTTCCAGCAAGGCCTCGAGTTGTTTGGTGCCCGGCTGTTGTGATGGTTGGGGAGTTTCTAGGAGTGTTTGGTGGGCATGTTCGAGCGTGGTGTAACGTTGGTTGAGTTCTGCATTTTCTTCCTCGATCGCTATGAGGCGGCTCTGAAGTTTCTGATTGGTAGTGATCACTTGATGATAACGATCGTCGAGAGCTCGATACTCGTTCTGAAGTTGATAGACACATTGATTTAAAGCTAGAAATATACTATTTACATTAAATGATGCAGGGAGAGATGAAGATGCAAGGGGAATGGGGACGGGAAAGGGAGTTGTGAATGATGTGGAGTCGAGTGGAGATGTGGGTGGAGGGGGTATGGGGGACGGAGGTTGCATGGGGGAAGGGAGTGGTGTTGTGGCAGGAGATGTTTCCATAGTGTCAAATGTTTGAGTGACCGTGTAGATGGGGACCCGGTGGATGTGACGTTAGTGAAGAGAGTGGTGAAGGTGGGCATAGTGACTCCGCCGAATTGGATTCCCGGAGAGAGTGGAATTCCCATGACGATTGTGGTGATATTGGACGTGGTGGCGATAGTGTCACGTGGTGGAGTGAGTTGTGTAGTGAGGGGTGGGGAGGGTGGTGACAGTGGTGCTTCCTGATGTTCGTCTGTTTGCGTTGGATTTCCTGGTGCTGATACGTTGATATGAATTTGTTTCCCGGATCTCATGGGACGGGCGGGAACTCCTTTCTCAAATCGGTGAATGTAGGCCATTGCCTCATGAATGGCCTCATCCAATCCTACTGCATCTGCATGTAGGTTGATGGACTCGATGAACATATCATCCACACCTTCCTCTACCAGCAATTGGTTCATGAGTTTCTTGCCTGCTTCAAGTGACATTTTATGCTGTTCTTGAACTAGCTGCATGGTTCGATATAGTCTTTTTATTTGTGTCGAATACACGGGGGCACTTGCTAACTCTGAAAGTTCATCATACTCTTGTTCTTCGTAGGCTTCTTCCTCTTGTTCGGTCTCTTGTTCATCTACGTCGACTTCTACCACTTGCGGTCGGGTGGGGGCTGACGTTGTTGTATGGGTTTGTGGTTCCTGAGCTCGCTCTGTTTCTGTTTCGAGATTAGAGTCGTAGATTAGCCTAGCCACTTCTTCATCAGTGAGATCATTGAGAGTAAAGCCCTGTGGAAATTCCAAGTCCGATGGGACGGGTGGAAACACCAGATTGGGTCCCTCTGTACTTGGTCTTGGTAGCCGAATGGTGAATGGTCTAATGCGTCGTGTCTGGGGAGGGGTAATTTCTGGTGTAGTGGTGGCTCCCCTTGGTTGAGCGCAAGGTAATTGGACTCCCCCTCTCATCTTCTTTGATGGAGGACCTGCCGCTGATAGCCTTCTCTGGAACTCCTGGGCCCGGGACCATACGAGTGCCCGCTGAATAGGCACGTCATAGGCTAGACATCGATAGATTATCTTGGTCAGAGCACAACATCCATGGAGCACATTTTTCTGCTTCTTGTTCCACCGTTGATGGGCTAGGTGAATCTGATCTATAATCCAATGTGGTACGTTGATAGGGAGGTTTTCTGTCTCTGCCAAATACAAGCTAAACCATATCTTCTTTGGGGGCATGGTGAATCTTTCCTGGGCGGGGAAAGCAAAATGCTGCATGACGGTCCGTAGGTGAAGAGCGATGGTCGGTGTCATTGCTACCATATCCTTCAACTTATTGAGATCTTTATGTTTCATTCTGCCTGGAACCATTGTTTCCTTTTCAGTAGGAATGTGCATACCATACATGCCCAATGCTTCTCGTACCAGATTGAGGGTCAGTTTGAATCTTTTAAGTTCGTGGCCCGGCAATAGTGAGGGTAACACAAAAGTGCTGTCGCCTCCCTTGGCCCTGCTAGGAGTGATGGTACTGATAAGATAAGAACAATGTAAGAAATCTGGCTTCGGTAAGTGGGCCCTGAAATAACTGTCCAGGCCAGCTTTGGTCCATACTGCACGCATTACTTCGGCATTCTGATAGCTCTCAAATTCGCGCATGAAAAAATGGTAGCGTCCCCATTTACCATTAAACTCCAATTCAGCTTCCCAAAAATAGGTTCCATCACCCAATGGTCCTGCAACATCACTGAACCAATGAGCGTGTTTGCCCACTTGAGAGGTGTGTCCCTGGGGAGGATCCTGAACTGGGAGTACATGCACAGCTTGAAGTTATTGCGGTCTTTCGGTGAGATGTGGTTCGAGGAGGAGTGTTTCTATATCCACAATCTGTGCGCTGGATCCGGCGTGAGAACTGGCACCTCCGGCTTCTGCCATGGCCCTGCTTGCTTGTTGGTTCTGTGAGAATATAGAACCATGTGTTAACATTGTAATGGACAGAATAAACCCGTCGTTGCCTCGTTACAACATAAATATGAGGTAGATGATGAGTCAGTGGTCAGTGAGTGCACGATGACAGTGTGTGTAGTTAATGCCTGGATAGTCCTAGCAGCTAGATGGAAAGATGCACAGTCTGACTAGTGCAGTTAGTAAGTGGAGGTGAATTCACAGATTGGGGTCGGGGGGTTTATTACAAGTCTTAGGTTGTCAAACACCGTGGATGGCTTTTGGTCTTGGTTTTGTGGAGATTCGGGAGGGTTGCATGAGTAATTCTGCTGGGAGTTGTTGTGTCATTGGGACCCATTTACGAGTGAGTCTGTGCGTGCTTCTAGGTGGCAGCGTGTTCGAGTGTATCAGACAAGAGTGGGTGGCGGCTGCTTGAGCGAGTGAACCCTGTCGTGTATGATGTGAATTGTGTGGGGTTAGTTGATCCCGCAAGCAAGCTTTAGGCACCCAAATTTGTCTTGATTGTGGGTCAGCCTTCATCGACTTCTTGGGTACCCAAATGGATTTCACTTTCTCAACAGAGGTTTTAGGAGTCCTCTTATTAGCATCAAGTCGTTGATTACTAATAGGAAGTTGAGACCGTTGTTGCGACTTAGTTACAATCGGCAGCTCGTCTTTCCGCACCCACATTTGTTTCATCGGCTAGTCGTTCTGCTTCGCGCGTTCTTTTGGTCTCTCGCCTGGAGAGTCTTCAGTGATTGATCTGCCCTTAGTTGCTGCCTCCTTCTGGCCTTTGGAAAAGAAGGGAGTTCCATTGTGGTTCTGACTCCTTCTTTGAGATCTTCGTTCTTCTGTATCACATAGCCTTGGACAAGAACAGCATGGTCAACTTCATGTGTACCCCTGGAGGGACCAGGAGTCTGTGCCTTTCCTAGTTCCTTGAGTGCTCCATTATTTAACTCAATTGTAATTCTAGTTTGATTCACCCATACCTGAAGAAGTCCACTCCTTAGGTTTAAGTTGACTTCTTGGTCATAGATCCAGTCTTGACCCAAGACAAGGGGTTCAGTGAGGTCCTCATCTTGACATACTAGTACTTTAACTGCCATTGCCTCATCATGAATATAGAGGGGAAGTTCCACCTCGCCCATGCAAGGGGTTTCCATGCCTCCCAATCCTATGAGATATGCTTCCACAGGATTGACAGTTAATTGCAACTCTTGACAGTAGGACAATTTAACAGCACTAGTGGCTGCACCTGAGTCAATCAAGGCTCTTACAGTCCTTGCACTCTTTCCTTGTCCTATATCTAAGGTTATGAAAGGACGTCAATCAGTTATCCTATGTGAGCTAATACCTGAAACTTCACACATAGCCACGTCATATCCTTGATCTGCATATGCATCTTGCCTAGGGTGCTCTCTACCTTGTCTTCTTAATTTCATTCTCCGTATGCGCTCTAGGGCTTCTGCTTGAGCTTCTTCTCGAATTCGCTTTTCTTCCTCTTTGCGTTTCTTAGCAGTATTGAGTCGACTTAGCATTTCCTCTGTGAGAGGTTCCTGATACAACTTGACTCTGCATCCGCTGATATAACTTGGAAGAGCATCGCCTTCTAATGTGGCTAGTTGCACTGCTCCACTTGTTGAGATTCTGTTAATGATCATGGGTCCGTAGCCTCTCTTCTCCAGTTTCCTCGCATGTTGCTTCAATGTGTAGACTAAAACTAAGTCGCCTGCCTTTAAACCTTTATCCTTAACGTGGGCATCAAAGTATGCCTTCTGTCGTTTCTTTGCTGCATATATCCCTGCAGCTGCTCTCAGTCTTGTTTCTCCTAATCGTTCAAGGTCAAAAAGTCTAGAGGAGAGTTCATGACCCGTCCATTCATGCTCTTGTGCCACTTTCAATGTAGGTATCAAAAAGTCTAAAGCTAGCACAGCATTTTGACCAAACACCATTTGAAAGGGAGTGGCTTGGAGTACCGTTTTGTAGGCAACTCGGTATGCCCAAACAGCATGGTGTAGCTGTTTGTCCCAATCAGAGTGTTTATTGTTCACTAATTTCGTCAGTACATTGCATAAGATCTTGTTGGTGCTCTCAGCCTGGCCATTTGCTTGAGGGTGATAGGGGGCAGACTTCTTATGTACTACCAAGAATTCTTGGAGCAGATTTTCAATAACTTCATTCAAGAAGTGAGTGCCTCTATCACTAACTAGCTCTATAGGTAGCCCGTATCTAGTGAACACATTCTCAAATAAAAACTTAGCTGTTGTTTGAGCATCGTTCTTCGTTGTGGCTTTTACCTCTACCCACTTTGTTAGATAGTCTGTTGCAACAATGATATATTCTGCATGGGAACCCTTAGCTGGGGGATTAATAGGACCTACGAAGTCTATTCCCCACTTAGAGAATGCACGTCCACCCATCATAGGTTTCAGTGGCATCTCATCTTTACGTATAGGATACTGAGTTCTCTGACAGACATCACATCGTTTCACATAGGTATGTGCATCCATGTGAAGGGTCGGCCACCAGAAGCCCGCAAATAGTATTGCCTTGATCACCCGATCTGGTCCAAAGTGTCCTCCTGCTACACCTTGGTGAGCAGTGTCCAAGATCTTGAGATACTCACTCTCATGGACACATAGTCTCAGGTAACCGTCTTTACCACGTTTGTATAGATTATCACCAATAAGTGAGTAATCATGGGCTTCTTGTTCTAAACTCCTTTTCCTAGCCAGAGTCATGTCTGGAGGGAATGTTTTCGTCCTCAGGAAGGATACTAGTGGTTCACTCCAATCCGGCACTATGGACACTTGATAAAGAGTGGCATGTTCCACAGGTGGTTTAGTGCAACAGATTGGGCATTCCTTGCACAACTTTTGGACATCAGCTTCCATAGTTGGCCAATGCACTCCGAGTCTCCCTAGTGTCTGTAGGGTTCGTTGTTTTGAGTAGTGTTGCTCTAATGCACCTACATGTGCTAATTGCAACCATTTAGTGTACTCATCCTCTTCCACACAACAAGCCAAAATCCCTTGATCTGTGTGCTTGTACATACTTCCTGCCATGATGTGATACTTTTGGGCTTTTACTACCTCTCTATCCCGCGTGTTTACTACTGGATGGTTAGGCCCATATGTCAATACTGTCACTAATGGCTTAGCCCACTGTGGCACCACTTCCAAATTAAACAAGTAAGCATCAGGAAGGTCATCTGACACTCCTTGTGGAGCTCCTTAAATACATGGCACATTAGTCTCTGGAAGGTAGCTGGTGCATTGGTAAGCCCAAATGGCATTACTCTAAAGGCAAAAATGCCCCATTCTGTGGCAAAGGCTGTCTTATGCTGATCCTCTGGAGCTATGGCTACTTGATTGTAGCCCGAAAATCCATCAAGGAAGCTGTACACTTCCTTGCCTGCCACTCTTTCTAAGAGATGTTCTGTGATGGGAAGCGGATAGTTATCTCGGATTGTGGCTGCATTGACCTTCTTTAAGTTAATGCATACACGTAATTTACCATTCTTTTTGGGCACCACTACGATGGGGGATACCCACTCAGTGTGCTCAATTTCATAGATAAATCCAGCTTCAACCAGCCTATCTATCTCTTCTTTGATCTTGGCAGCATAATTATCATTATATGTATATGGCTTTTGCTTAGAGGGTTTGGCATCTGAGGTCATGGGGATAGTGTGTGAGCATATGTCAGGGTCCACAGCTTTCAAATCCTTGTAACTCCAAGAGAATACATCTCTGTATTCTCTTAGCAAGGCTATTAACGCATGCTCTTCTTCCTCTGTTAGGTCATGGCCTATGTACGTGCATCTCTCCTCTCCTTCTTCTAGGGCCACTACTATTTTCTTGGTTGTTTCTTTGTTATCATAGGCCTCTCCCGATTGTGCCTCTCGTTTAGGCATTCTAATCATGACTCTCCTGTCATCTATCTCATACTTCTTAAAATTTTCCGGGACCTCAAACAAAGATTCTTCCTCTTCTGGTGAGACTTCTCTCTTCTTTCGTTTCTTTCCTTCTTCCTTCGGGGTCACATGTGTGGCTAATCTTACATCATTTGTAAGCTCTCCATGCCTTTGGGGTTGAAATTCTACTTCATGGAAGTATTCTTCATCTGATGCAAAAGGTGGGTCCATAATGTTTGACTCTAGATCGGAGTCACTTGCATCCTCAAATGCATCAGGGCTAGGTTCGCATTCTTCTAGAACTGCCTCTCCCATGATTGGCTCTATGGAGAAGACTGAAATGTCATAGCCATCCTCATCACACTGAGGTGTCCATTGTTCCTCATTGATGGCTACATCCATGGTTGCTAGAATTTCTGCCCAGTCGTGGGGTTCAAATTCTTCGTCCGGAAAGACTACAGGTGCATAGGCTGGGTCTTGGATTGATCTATGGGTTTCTTTTGCACCTACCTCTCTGGCTTTTTCTCTCTTCTCTGCTTCTACTGCTACTTTGCACATCCATAAGTGGGTGTCTTCATGCATCCATGAGGATCCTGACCCTATGGAATGCACCGATTCTGTATCATCTTTGGCTCTATGGATGGGATTCCATTGGATAGGAGGTACATCTCTATGAGAGTAATCCTTGAGATTGACTTTGGTTGTAACACCTAAGTGCTGCAAATACAAAGAATTGGTTCCCCAATCCTGTACCACTTGCAACTGCCGCATAAATGGTCTTCCCAAGATCATTTCATAGGCATGATTTTTGTTGAAGTCACATATAGCAAATGTATGCTCAAACTCGACACCACAGGTGGTGAGAGTTATTCCTTCTAGCAATCCTAAGGGTCTCTCAATATGACCATCGGCCATCTGCAATTTCATTCTCGTTGGCCTGAGTGCTGGCTTGCCCCAACGCTTCCATAGGGAAGTGGTGGCAATTGCAACTCCTGCACCTGAGTCCAAAATTGCCTTGGTGGTGTACTCCTGGTAGGTAATGGGAAGATAGGTGTTCCCTTCTTCACCTTCACACATATCTCCTACCTTATCCAAGGGTATCTCTGGCACCGTCCTATGTGATCCTACCTGGGAATGAGGTTTCACTATCGCTGGTACTTGTTTGGCGACATGTTCCCATACTTCTGGTCTAACCTTAAGCAGCTCTTCCAAAGTGAGATTGCACTGCACTTTGGTGTTCTTCACTACCTCTGTGTTCCTAGGTATGACTGAATCTTTGTTTCTTACCATGACTGTAGGTGCTCTCATACAGGTGGACTTTGCTTCCCATGGGCCTATGAAATGGGGTAGTTCTTGTAAAGAATTAGACTCGAAGTCTAATCTTTCTTGAGAATGGGCACTCTCCTGCTCTCCATAAATGGAAGGAAGGTCTTGTGGGAATTGATCGTGTGTGTCATCCACCAGTTCAATGGGAGGAGGAACTTCACTCTCTTTAGCCCATTTCTCTTCTTGAATCTCTCGCAAGAATTCTGGTGTGTATTGATTCATAGAAGAAGAGGTGTCTGGCTCCGTAGAGTTAGGCACGTAGGCCTAAGGCACATAGGCTTTCCGGGTAGGAAGACCTGCTCTTTCACTAGCCTTGTCATGGTGTTGAGGGGCGAGTTCCTTTTGTGATTGTGCCATTAGATTCTCTATTCTTTCTAGGGAGGGGGGGTTGTCTGGTTCAGTGGAATTGGGCTCATAAGCTTTTGATGGGGGATGGGTCATGTTTTTGCTTGCTTTATCTCTTTCTTGATTTTTTTCTTCCTTGGCAGATCTTGCAATTATGCCCTCTAACTTCTCTAGAAGTCCATCCAAGTGTAATTGCGTCTTGGCTGAGCCCGAGTAATTGAAAAGGCGACTGGCTTCAAACATAGTCTGAGCCAATGCGACCATTTTCGCGCAAAGCTTGGTTCTTTCTATCTCTAGGTCAGCTCTAGGGTAGCACTTGTCATGATCTGTGACATTTGGCCCTTCTTGGATTCTGGCCTGATATGCTTTAAGCATCATGTCTATGTCTTCAGGAGTGGGATCAGCTAATACTGATCCTACTCTAGGGGGTGGTGGAATCGTATGAGGTGGGTTGGAAGGTGGCGGGTCGGATGGCGATGGGAATGGTGGTGGTGGGGTAGTGTGAGAGGGAGTTTGAGATGTGAGTTCAGTTATCCTGACTTTGGTTTCTCTTATGCTTTCCTCAAGTTCACTCATCTTTTTAGCCCATTGTCTTTTCATTCTTTCCCGACTATCTTTCCACGCTCTAGTCCTTTTCTTTGTCATGCTCTCGGTTTCACTAGCCTCTGGGTTCTTATCCTGGTTTACCCCTTGGTTCTGTTGCAATGCCTGAGCTCTAGTCACTACCTGTACTGGTGCGGTGGATGTCACACTTCCTGTGGAGTCTACCCACCAACCCAATAACATTAATAGGAGTGATTTTTGGCATATTATTAGGATTCTTAGGGCAATCTCGTAAGAGATGCTCCTTCCCACATTCTTGGCAAAAGCCTTGAATTGTCACTGACTGGGGTTGTGTAAGTGGAGGTAAGGGACAATCACGAATGAGATGATCTCCATGACATCTGTAGCACGGTCCTCTTGGGAATGGAGGTCTTACTTGCTTAGGTTGAGGCCTAGGGTTGGGATTTGCATACATGACGTTTGTGTAATCTGACTCCCAACTAGGTTCACTCGGTTCCTCACTGTAGTAGGACTCACCATGTTCAGGAGATTGCATGTAGTAAGCATGGGGACTATCGATATGTGTAGAATCAAAGCTATGGTCACTAGGGTCACTTTCAGAAAGCAATGGTGTTACAGGGACTATAGCTCTATTCAGGTTTTCTTCTGCTGCTGCATATTTTACTAGGATCACATTAGCTGGGGCAGGGGGTTGTGCTAACACAGGCTGAGGCCTTTGTTGGTTTTGGTATGGTTGCTGATAGGGTTGTTGTGGCCTGCCATATGACTGTGGAGGGTACGGGTTCTGGTATCTTCCCTGCTGAGGGTATGTCTGAGGGTAGGTTTGCCTAACTGCTTGCTTGTTGTATGGGCAATCTTGCGCTGTGTGATTTGTGCATCTCCGTTCTATGGTGCAGTATTGGCCACTAGGATTTACTTGGGGTTGAGCCATAATGGGACATACATTTGGTCGCCTCCACAATTATAGCATCTTTTTACAGGGGCGAACCTTGGGATTTGTTTACTAGAGACACCTAGTTTCTGAGCAACTTTCTCTGCAAGTTCCTCAATCGATGTGGATTGCGTGGAAGAGAGGCTAGAGGCACTATCTGAATCTTTGTATATCTTGGAAAGCTCTAACTCCTCCCCTAGGTTATCCTCGATGTCAATGCACATGCATACACACTCTTCTATGGTCCTAGGGTCCTTCAAGTACACATAGGATCTCAATTTGGTACTTAGCAATCCATCCAGGAATAAAGCCACTTGCTTAGCTGGCATGGGTAACTCAGGGGTAGGGCATCTCTCTAAGTATTTCCTGAATCTTCTTCCTGCAAGTCTCACGGTCTCTTGAGGGGTTTGCTTGAAGCTGTGAATCAATGAGGAGGTATTATGCCTTATGCCACTCTTAGAGAATTCAATAACGAAAGCCTCTAGGAGTTGGTCTATGCTCCTGAACTGCCTCTCGTTTAGTGGCTGAAACCATGTCAGGGCAGTGTTCCTAAGGGTTAGACCAAAGGCATTGTACTGTGTGAATAGATCCTCCACTTGTTCAGCTCTCAAGACATGCCTAAACTCAGCCACATGATCATATGGATCTCCAGTGCCATCGAAGTAGTTCTTCATGGACTTAACTAGCTGAGTCGGTCTCAAAATCCTTGTGTGCTCTCTAGGTCGTGGTAGAGGGAAATCATCGGCCTTTCTTCGATGTCCTGGGGCTCTAAGTACCTCAGGCTCTACTCTATTTGTTTCCATCCTTGTTCTTTCTCTGCCCCGCTAAGTTGGCAAAGCTTACTTCTGGCCTATCTCTACTTCTATCTCTTGGAGTTCCATGAGCTTGGGATATTCCAGCTCCAGGGTGACCATAGGACACATTCGATCTTGGTTGGGGGAAAACGAATTCACCCTTCCAAGTGTAAGCATGTCTATCATGTTCTGTCACCACAAAGATCCTCTCCGAAGCGTGATCTAAGTAGGTCACTCTGCCTGGGCTATCAAGATCCTTAAACTCATAGATCATGATTGTTCCTATATCAGTTGGCTGATCAGATTTATACCTCCAAAAGGCTTTGTCAGTTTCTCGATTGAGGAGCAAATCTATGCTCTTGTTATCCTGGGGAATCCACTCTGGTGTTATAATCCTAGTGAGAACCGATTTGCCTCGAGGGGTTCTAGGTTCTGTACCCATGTTTCCTTGCTCTAGGTCCCCTAAGTCCGCTTCTGGGATCACATTTCCAAATTCGTCCGTCCTATCTAGGTGACTGGTGACTACGTATATGGTTCCTTCTTTGTCCAAGTATGCTCCGTTTTCGAACTTGACAGCTGGGCGCTCTAGTCCAATGGATTGATCAGGATTCTTAATCTGTACCACAGATCTTCCTAGGCCGTCCTCATAGATGCTGGCACCTAATCGGTTGGTCCTAAAGTATTCCAACTGCGTTTTGTAACGGCCTTCTACCCTGTGCAAGTATGGCACTCCTGAACTTCCTGTAGGTCTCTCCATACCTTGAGACATCTCGGTTTCACTGGTATCAGAGCTAGGGGAATGCGAGTGGTGACTCAACTACTGGGCCCAAGACCTCGCCGTATGATTGACACTAGCCTCTGAAGACCTAAGGCTTTGTCTATCTCTTACTAGATGTCGTCCTGATCTAAGGTTCATATGCCTAACTGATTAACCCAATTTTTCCCAGGTACAACCACGTTTCTGAGTCCTTTGTATCAATTACTTAATCCCCTGTTTATGTTGATTATCGTGTTTAAACTCTTGTCTGATATCACGTCGTTAGGAATACTTAAGTTTAATTCCGCACTTTAGTTTGGTCGTTTCACGTTAGGTTCTTTTCCTTTAAGGTTGTCGTTCACACACACAGGTTATCTCTTGACTTGAACTTGATTTCTTAGATAGTCTTTGATTTATCTCGTGCCTATCGTTGCTTGGAATTACTTCTAACACTACCCTCACTTAGCCTAAACTAAGAATTGACAGAGGGTGTTGCGGGTTTTCCAACCTTGAGTTCCTTTCCTTGTGTTGTTGCCCTGGTGTGCCCAGGACGCGTGTTCCCAAGCCTGCACTTACTCTTGCTTTGCGTACCCTTCGCTGCTCTCAAAGGACCTGTAAAAGGCCCACCGTTAGCTCAAGACTTAAATTCAAAAGACAGAACCAATCACTTTCATTCACGTAACACTTCACCAATTTGCACTATGACTTTTTGGACACAACTCTAGAGATCCCTGAATTTTGTTCCCCCTGGGTATGGTCAACTTCAAAATACCCTATCTAATATTACTGATCTTAATTCCCTGCGAGCTTTCCAACAAAACAAAAATCACGGCAAACGGATTTCGTATGAGAAAGTTATGCCAGTTCAGGGTTTTGGGGCTAAAACAGGATTAAACTAGGTTAACAGGCAAACAGGAATTCTCGAGTTACTTGGGTCATGCCCTCGTAATGCAATACTACACCCTAGTGTTTGTCCCACACTTGGCCAAAATTTAGACCATTATTTTTGCCTTAAAAATTTGACCTAATTTGCTCTTCTAACGTGTTCGCAAAGTCTGTCGGTCGCGATTGACAGGTTAGTCGCGATCGACGTGTCGATCGCGATTGACAGGTCCGTCGTGGCTGTCAGTCGCGATTGACTGGTCAGTCGCGATTGACACGTCGCCGAAAATTCAGTCAATCGTGGTCAAAGGGTCGTTGACTCTGTCGATCGCGATTGACAGGTCCGTCGTGGCTGTCAGTCGCGATTGACACGTGGCCGAAAATTCAGTCAATCGTGGTCAAAGGGTCGTTGACTCTGTCGATCGCGATTGATGTGTCGATCGCGATTGACAGGTCCGTCGCGAAGGCTCGGTCAATCATGGTCAAACAGTCGTTGACTGTGTCAGTCGCGATTGATAGGTCGATCGCGATTGATGGCTCGATTGCGCTTGACACGTGTCACGCGTAGCTTCTGTCCGTCGTGGTCAATCGGTCGTTGACTCTGTCGGTCGCGATTGACAGAGCCGTCGTGGGCTGTCCGTCACGATTGACTGGTCGATCGTGATTGACAGGTCTGTCCGTCATGGTTTGTCGATCGCAATTGACAGAGCGATCGCGATTGACAGAAATCTGAGGAATTTCAAAAAACTAAACACATTTTTGGGAAGCTCTAGGCCTGTAGGTCATGGATATGCACTTTGTTTAGCAAATAGAGCAATTTTTCTATCGGTCGCGATTGACAGAGCTCGACGACACAGAGACAAGACTGTACAGTTTCGTACCTGCACAGAGTGCTGGGGATGGTGATACAGCAAGAACCTGCAGAATGCTCAAAAAACATGCAAAAAACAATGCACGCAATATCGCTCTCGCTCTCTCTCACAAGTAGAATGAGGGAAATGAGGTGGAGATGGTGATATGATAAAAAAACTGAAATTTTCGCGATGATGGAAATGGAGTTGGAAGATGGTGATGATGATGATGGTGATGATGGTGGTAAGGTAAGAAAGAGAAAAATAGGAAAAGTAAAGAAATTACCTACAACGCCAACGTCTCCAATCTACGTCTTACCATCACACGCTCGTCCTCAAAGCTCGATCCCCGGCAACGGCGCCAAAATTTGGTGTAGCTCAGTGATGAGTAGTACCTCCTTTAATGTCAATCCGGGAAGACGTGAGGATGGTATGAAGACCTCGAGCAAGTGGAGGCACAAGTGCGTGAGTGAGAAGCACACAAACATGCACACACATACACACACACGCGCACACACAGCAAGACAAAGAGTGAGAAGCAATGGAGTTCTTGGATTACTTTCAAAAAGCTCTTACAAGTTCATTTCAATTACAATCCAGCCTCAAAATTGAGCTCTCTAGCTCCTTTTATAGTTTTTGACTAGCTTTGGCCCTGTTCAGACCTAGTGTCCGACCTAGTTAAAAATTAGGTTCCAGGGCTTATTAGAGGGCTCAAACGAGATCTAAAAAATATGAAAATTGGCAGTTAGATACTTCTAAAGCTCCTCAAGCTCAAGGACTCCTTGGCTTTCACAAAATGGAGCTATAAAAATACGAAATGATATTTACAATGGTTTTTAGTGATGAAAATCACTATTTGTGTAGGGATTTCCTCTATTGATTTGTCATACATACCTTTGAGCTCCCTACTTGCTCTGTCTTCTTGTGTGCTCAACTCCTTGATGTCTGAAAAATTTAGATGGCCTACTTGCCAGATCTTCTTTGACTGCCATGTCTGCTTGTGTTGTCCCTTCGCTCTGACTCTCTTCGTCTTGTGGCTCCTTCGGTTCCCTGACTGCTGCCAACACCACCTACAGGTTTCCCCATGCTAAAAGACATTTCTGAATCACTTGTGTCTGAACTTAGTCTGTAAGGATGACCACTTAGTTGTTGTGCCCAAGACTTAGCTGTATGGTTGACACTAGCCTCGGAAGATCTAATGCTTTGTTTATCCTTGCCTAGGTGTCTACCAGACCTCAGGTTCATAAGCTTTGTCTTCTAGTCCCAAAATTCCCCTTTGTATTGCTCAAAATCCCTTGGGGCCCCCTTGGCAAATCAGGCTTCTGGGGGTCAAAACAGGCAAACAGGACCTTTTCAAGAAAATCGCGATTTTATGAACTTCAAGAGAATTGCGATTTTGTACCTTGAGAATCGTGTTTTCACAAAATCGTGTTTTGAAAATCGCGATTTTGAACAGAAAATCGTGTTTTGAAAATCGCGATGTTGAACACAAAATCGTGTTTCTGAAAATCGCGATGTTGAGCACAAAATCGTGTTTCTGAAAATCGCGATGTTGAGCACAAAATCGTGTTTTTGAAAATCGCGATGTTGAGCACAGAATCGTGTTTTAGAAAATCGCGATGTTGAGCACAGAATCGTGTTTTTGGAAATCGCGATGTTGAGCAGAGAATCGTGTTTTTCACAAAATCGTGTTTTAGAGAATCGTGCTCTCACAGCATCGTGTTTTTGGCTGAAAATCGTGATTTGTGAGAATCGCGATTTTGGGCAGAGAATCGTGTTTTCAGAGAATCGCGATTTTGAGCAGAGAATCGTATTTTCACAGAATCACCTTTTCATAAAATCGTGTTTTCACAGAATCGTGGTTCACAAAATCGTGCTTTCTCAGAATCGTATTTTTTTTGCTGAAAATCGTGATTTTGTGAGAACCGCGATTTTGAGCACAATCACAGAATCGCGATTCTAAGAGTGACCACAGAATCGTGATTCTTTCAGCCAACTTTTAGGCGGGAAAACAGAAAATCGTGATTTTTCAAAAATTTTGAATTTTCACAGAATCGCGATTTTCATCACAGAATTGCGTTTTTTGGTGGGAAATTCAAATTTCTGAGCGCCGGCAATGGCGAGCTCCGTATGAGCAAAAAATCATGAAAAGACACAGCGCTTGCTCTCCCTTGCACCTCCTAACTCCTTCCCACACAATACTGCATGAAAAATGGTATGAAAATGGTGAAAATGCACTAAAAAACAAGAAATTTCTATGAAGAAGAAGATGGAAGACGGTGGAGATGATGATGATGATGAAGATGAAGAGGAAAAAACAGAAAATGAACTGAAATGACAGTTTTTTTTACCTTCCAACGTC
This sequence comes from Ceratopteris richardii, assembly GCA_020310875.1. Lineage (NCBI taxonomy): Eukaryota > Viridiplantae > Streptophyta > Polypodiopsida > Polypodiales > Pteridaceae > Ceratopteris > Ceratopteris richardii. The sequence continues at coordinate 163,861,771 of CM035430.1, read as the reverse complement.
GCAAATCTACGATGTTACCATCACAACGCTCGTCCTCGAAGCTCTCTCCCCGGCAACGGCGCCAAAATTTGGTGTAGCTCAAGCGTAAGCACCACCCTTTACTTGTCAATACGCGGAGACGTGAGGACCGGTATGAAGACCACGAGCACGGGACGGCACAAGTGCGTGAGTGAAGGCACACAAACATGCACACACATACACACACACACGCGCAAGGTAAGATCAGAGAGAGGAACAATGGAAAGCTTCGATTGCAAAAGAGTTCTCTTACAAAAGCTCTATTCTCTAACAAGCTAACCCCAAAAATGAGCTCTCTAGCTCTTTTTATAGTTTTTTGACTAGTTTTGGCCCTGTCCAGACCTAGTGTCCGGCCTAGTTAAAAATTAGGTTCCAGGGCTTATTTGAGGGCTCAAACGAAGTCTAAAAATTATGAAAATTGATACGATGGTACTTCTAATACTCCTCAAGCTCGAGGACTCCTTGGCTTGAAAAAAATGGAGTTATAAAAATAGATAATGGTATTTACAATGGTTTTTAGTGATGAAAATCACTATTTTTGTAGGGGATTCATCTGAAAATTTGACATACACTTCATGGAGCTCCCTACTTGCTCCCTTTCCTTGTGTGTCCACCTTTTGATGGGCTTCCATGCTTTGTCCTTTACTTTGAGCTTCAACACCTACTCTCACGCAATGCATATATTGTAGAAAGTCATATTTGTGATAAGAAGGAAGAAATTCTAGATTTCATAAAGGTAGATGACTATACATTTTTCAAAAGGAATTTGGATGCTTACATTCAGCCATACAAGGGGGGTGATGAACTTTCTCAAACCCTAAGAAATATAGCTAAAGAGAGAATTACATTGCCTACATCAGCACCTCTTGAAGTTCAGACTTATGAAGTTGGAGAAGGTTCCAGAGTTCCAGAAGAAAGAGATATTGTAGAACCAGAAGTGATACCACCACTTTTCAGGAATACACCAAAGTGTTTATATCAAACATGGAAGGACAGTGGTATATAGGGATACCTTGGAAGGACCAAAATTTAGACAAGAAGACAAGGAGATCAGGTAAAATATGTAGAACATTTTGAGATTCATAATGTTTTAGCTCTTACTTCAATTGAGAATTAAGATGCACTACAAATCGATATGATTATCACAAGTCCCAAGATTGAGTTCAAGTACAGAGATGAATGTATCTGCATGACACAACAGTACATTGAGAAAGTATTGAAAAGGTTGGAGATAATAGATTCTAAACCTATGCAGACACCTATGGATGTAAATGTGTTATTACAATCGGTAGCAGATTCAGAGCCATTTGGTGCTACATCATATATTCAAGCAGCTGGTTGCTTGATATATCTATGCAATCCACGACCAAACATTCAATTTATAGTTTCTCAAGTATACAGGTTCATACATAGTCAACTCAAGATTCAGTTGAAATCAATTAAGAGATATTTGTAGACATTAGAAGTTTTGCAGGTTATTGAACCTTGTACCATTCTAACATTGAAGGGGGATTGTTGGAAAAATGTCTAGAGTGGTAAAAAACATCCAGTTTATACACCATGTTAAATATCTTTAGACTATTTGAACAAACAAAAGCGGTCAACGAGCTAGTTAAGACGGCATCGTCTCATGCCTATGTCCCAAGTTCGATTCCCATCATTGGCAACGGTGAAGTGCGATGTTTTTATGGACTTGTTTTTTTGGTACGAATAAATGACGAGGCTGATTATCATCATCATAGTTCGCGATCATTGTTTTATTTTGCTTTTGATATTTGGCGCCTAGCGAAAGCTTTTTACAGTGCTTTTGGAGGATACTTCAATGCTATATAAGCAACGCTTTAGTCTATTATTTATCATCACTTATCACTCAAGGATCATCTCAAGGAGCTTAAGTGCTCAACACAAGGAGAAGGTCTTGAAGAGAGAGTGTTCACACACTCTTGAGGAGGTGATCACTAGGAGGCTATCTTGGAGGAGTAGTTCTCACACTCTTGGAGGATTTGTGGTCTACATCGTGGTGATTATCTAGAGGAGATTCTGCGAGCTCACCATCAACATCTATTGTTGATTTACTGTGAGTAGAAAGTCTATTTCCGTTCTTGCTAGGTCACTCGGTTCTGATTTAGGTTGATCAAAATTTGGGTTTTTTGTACAACAGTTCTAAATTGTTCTTATTCTCCATATTCTCACACACACACTCTTCATACCTCTTAGGCACACAACCTCTTGTATCTACTTCCTATTTCTACCTAGATATATATATTGTTAGTTTGTATCATATACACACATTGTAATTTGACATTGGAATATAGATAGTGTAGGTGAGCCTCATAGTTTACCGTTACACTTGGAATCTCGTTTATTCTCTCTCTATCTCTCACTCATCTATTTTTGAGTCTTAAGGTGTGTATGTTAAGGTTCATCTGTTGGAAGATCATGTAAACCTGTGATATATTGTTATTGTGGCCCATTCCCACTTCCATCATATGGTATTTAGACCTTAGAATACCAACAATTAGAATGTACATTAGTAGGACATTAAAACTCCATTTATGAATGATGACTTGAAGAAGTGTATGTTTTTCAGCCCCATGGCTTTCTGCACAAAGGGCATGAAAACCAAGTGTGCAAGTTGAAAAGGGCATTATATGGTTTGAAGCGAGCACCAAATGCTTGGTATGAAAAGATACATGCCGACCTGATTGCACATGGTTTTGAGAACAATCCAACTGAGAGCACCTTATATGTTAAGAGTGCAAATGATGTGCTTCTAATCATTGTTGTGTATGTTGATGACATGCTGCTCACTAGTCCTGATGAGAAGCATATTGTCAATTTTAAGGCTGATGTGCATGCCTCATTTGAGATGTCATATTTGGGGCATTGGCATCATTATTTGGACATTTACTTTATGCAACTTGATGGCATAATAGCTTTGTGTCAAACAAAATATATTGACACATTATTGCAGCATTTTGGTCTTGAGGAATGTAAACCCATTGCCACTCCTATGGAGACAGGTTTACGGTTGAGTCTTCATGATGTTGGAGATGCATTTGATGTTGTTCTCTATCATCAGATTGTTGGATGCTTGATTTACTTATGCATTACTCGGTCATATATTCAATTCTTTGTCTTAGAGATGAGCAGGTTTATGCATTGCCTAAGTGTCAAGCATTGGTAGGCAGTTAAGTGCATCTTTTGCTACTTGAGTGGTATCCAACTACTTGGATTGTTTTATCCCAAGGGGGGATCACTAATGATAGATTTACATGCTTTTCTGACTCTGACTTGGTTGGTTGCTGCAACACTCATGTGTCCACTAGTGGCTTTTGCTTCATGCTTGCTAGCTCATGTATATCTTGGTTTAGCAAAAAGGAGTATTGTGGCCACTTCCAATCATGAGGCTAAGTATAGGGAAGCTTTCACAATGACTGTTGAGTGTGAGTGGCTCAGATGCCTTATGGATTATTTGGGTGTTGGTCAGTCTTCTACCACCACCATCTTCAGTGATAGAGTGCATTGGCAGTTGTGAGGAATCCTGTGTTCCATGCTTGCACTAAGCACATTGAGGTGCACTATCATTATGTCAAGGAGAGGTTCTCTATTGGGGAGATTCGTTTGCCATATGTGCCCACACAAGAGAACATTGCAATTCTTTTCTCAAAGGCTCTACCTAGGGAGAAGTTTGAAGCTTTCGGCTTTGGGCTTATTTCCTTTTGTGGATTGATCCCATATAGCTTGGCACTTCCTTATACATGAGTGCCAACTCCTTGTTTAGTGCGTCACTCCCAAGAGGGATTTGTTGATATGTTTAGGTAGTGATGTGTGTGAACACACTAGGACCGCATGGGCACTTTCTTGGCTCTTTAGGATGTTTTTCCCCCGGCTTTTATATATTCCTATTACCCTAATGGGCTACTTATCTTTGTACATTCTCTTGGTAATACATTCAGTATTGTGTGTTGTGCTCCAAGCTTCTTCTTCTTCCATGTGTTGTTCATGTGCTTTCATAGATCTAAAACTCCAACATGAATGAAGGATATTCCATGGACAACTTTTTGACAAAGATCAAAAACTTGAAGGAGCAGTTGATTTCTGATGATGAAATATTACCTAACAGTTCACTTGTGCAGAATGTTCTAAATGGTCTTCCATATTCATATCAGAGTTTTGCTTCTACTCTTTGATTGATGATGAAATGAAATCCAATTGCCTTAACATTCAAGGAATTTGTCTCTCTTCTATTAGAGAAAGATCAATCTAGGTAGAACAGGTCCATTATGTGTGTTGCGGATCAAGATTTCCTAGCTAGGGAGAAGGGTAAAGGTAACTAGAGCTCATCAACTAAGCAGAACTCTGCTATTCTGCACAACCAAAGAAGGTTGACAAAGATGAGAATAAAAAAGAAAAGCAAAAATTGTTTTGAGAATACTATAAAGGAAACGATCATGTCATAAAGAGTTGTCCAATACTAGTTTCAAAAAGGGGCAAAGAAGAAAGAGGCTAGAATGGTTGTTGTAGAGGCCTCTACAACCAAACTAGAGTCAGCTGATCTTGTGTAGAATCAAGAATGGGAATTTACCACTGTTTGTAGTTATGACCCAAATGAGACATCTCAAATGAGGCATGCAAGTTAGCCTTGAAATCAGCAATATGCTTCTCAATAGGACCAGTGAGCAGCATGTCGTCAACATAGACAACAATGATTAGAAGCACATCATTAGCACGCTTAACATATAAGGTGCTTTCAGTTGGACTGTTCTCAAAACCATGTGCAATCAGATAGGCATGTATCTTCTCATACCAAGCACGTGGTGCTTGCTTTAAACCATATAATGCCTTCTTTAACCTGCACACCTGGTTTTCATGCCCTTTCTGCACAAAGCCATGAGGCTGAAAAACATACACTTCTTCATGCAAGTCACCATTCAAAAATGCTGTTTTAATGTCCAACTGATGTACATTCCAACCATGATGAGCTGCAAGTGCACAGATGCTCCGAACAGTAGTCATTCGGCATGTAGGTGCAAAGGTCTCATCAAAGTCAATGCCTCTTTCCTGTGCATAACCCTTTGCAACAAGCCTAGCCTTATACCTGTCAACTGTACCATCCGGTTTACGCTTCAGCTTGTATACCCACTTAGTGCCAATGGCCTTCTTGCCAGGAGGCAAGTCACATAAACACCAAGTACCATTCTTCATTATAGCATCATATTCAGATTGCATAGCAGCCATCCAATTTTTTTAATTTTGTGCTTCATCAAATGAAACATGCTCATTCTCATCACAGAGACTAGATGCAACGATAGCATAGCAATCTGATGCAAAAGAGGCACTATGAGAGCCTGAACGAGTACGATATGATAGAGGTACATCTAATTTGCTGTCGCGCAAGGTCTGCACCAGCCATTTTGGCATAGTTCTTGCTTGCTCAATATCAACTCTCTCATCAATAAGTGCATCATGTACATCTGCATCAGAAATGGAATTATCTGCATCATCACATGAAACCTGCAAAGGGTGAGAAGTTACATCATTAGGACCAACACTAGACTATCCCCCTGTAAAAAGAGGCAGCAAATATCATACATGTCTTTGGAGCTAACAGATGTCTCCTTAGTACATGAAAGGAATGGTTGAATATCATCTTCCACAAAAACAACATCACGGCTTACTAGAATGTGTTTAGTCTGTGGATGATATAGATGATAGCCTTTACTTTCAGAACTATATCCAACAAAAATACATTTTAATGCTTTATCATCCAATTTTTTGCGATGTTGTTCAGACACTAATGCATATGCCAAACAACCAAAAACACGTAGATGAGCAACAGATGTCTTGCGGTCATGCCAAGCCTCATATGGAGTGATAGACTGCAACGCTTTGGTGGGACACTTGTTCAGTACATATGTTGCACACATGACAGCCTCAAGCCAGAAACTATGTGGTAAAGCCTGACTCTTGACCATACACCTCGCAATCTCCATGAGTGACTTGTTCTTTCGTTCAGCAACTCCATTCTATTGAGGTGTATACGGCACTGTACACTGGTGTTTTATCCCATGTTGAGCCAGAAATGCATTAAAATCAGAAGAGATATATTCCCCCCCTCGATCAGAACCGAGGGTGCCGATTTTACATGTTGATAGATTTTCAGCCAAAACCAAAAACTGTTTGAAGAACATGAACACTTCGGACTTTGCCTTCAATGGATATACCCATGCATGCCTGGAAAAATCATCGATGAAAGTCATGAAGTAGAGATAATTCCCAAAAGAAGGTGTCTCCATAGGACAACAAACATCACTATGTACAAGTTGCAATTTCTAAGTAGCCCGAACTGAACCATCTTTTGGAAAGGACAAACGCTGAATTTTGCCCAAAATACAACGTTCACAAACATGTTTTCCAGGTGACTCAAGTTCGGGCAAAGAGGACACCATTTTAGATTTTTGCAGGCATAGTAAACTAGCAAAATTCAGATGACCAAAGCGTGCATGCCAAAGCTTTGCATCTGACATAGCCTGAGAATCATTTACTGCACATGCCAAATCATTTACAAAGCTTTCATAGTCTATGAGCTTATACAGCCCACGACATAAAATGACAGAAGCAATAATCGCATCGCCATTTGACAGATCATGAACTGTACACCTGTCATCAACAAATTTCACAACCAAGCCAATCTTGGCTAATGCAAAAACTGATAACAAGTTCTTCTTGATCCCTGGCACAAATAAAGCATCTGACAAAGTGAAAGAACTACCATCAGCAGTAGTCAAAATGATCTTACCAACTCCCATAACAGGATAAGAGGAGTTGTTGGTGCATGTAACAGTATTCCCTGTAGGGGAAGGCTCGAATGAAGAGAAGAAACTACGCTGCGAGGTAATATGTTTGGTCGCCCCACTATCAAAATACCAAACATCTGAGTCTATTGTAGACATGCACTACTCATGAGAAGATGGGTCAAAATTGCAGACAGTAGTAAACACCCATTCTTCTTTCTGCACAAGATTAGCAGACTCAGTTTTTGGTGTAGAGGCCTCTGCAACAACCATTCCAGCCTCTTTCTTCTTTGCCTCTTTAGCAGCCAGTTTTGGACAGTTCTTTATGATATGATCATTCCCTTTACAGTACTTACAAAACAATTTCTGCTTTTTTGATTTCTTCTCATCTTTATCTTCCTTCTTCGAATATGCAGAATTAGCAGATTTTTGCTTACTAGTTGAAGAGCTCCATTTTCCTTTGCCCTTCTGACTAGCCAGGAAAGCTTGATCTGCAACTCGCATAATGGACCTATTGCCTTGACTGATCTTCCTGCAACAGAACAAAGACTAACTCCTTATATGATAAGGCATTTGGATTTCCTTTCATCATCAACCGAAGAGTAGAAGCAAAACTCTGATATGAATCAGGAAGACCATTCAGAACGGTCTGCACAAGTGAGCTATCGGGTATAACCTCATCAGCAGAAATCAAATGTTCCTTCAAGTCTTTGATCTTCGTTAGGAAACTTTCCATAGAATCACCCTCATTCATGTGCTCACTCTCCAACTATTTTCGGAGGTAAGCAACACGAGCCTCATTCCTAGCTTGGTACAATGTGGTAAGTGTATCCCAAGCATCCTTAGCTGTTCTGCAAGAGCCAATGTGAGGAATAATGGCACGTTTGATAGACAAAGCTATCAATGCATGTGCCTGGGCATCTCTGCCATCCCAGTGAATCTGCTCTGTAGTAGGTGCAGCAGAAATCGCAACACAAACAGGAATATGCAGAATATCATCATCTTCGACACCTTCTAAATAAACTTCAGTACCTGCAGTTGTAACAGTTGCAGGTGTGATAGGACATTTTTCGACACCCTGCACAATGTTCCACAGTCCTTTTGCAACCAACACATGTCGCATCATATAAGCCCATAGTGGGTAGTTGGTACCATCCAACTTACCCTCAACTGCCAACATACGAAATACATCACTGCTTTCAACCATGGCCGGTGACTAAAATACCTTGATGCAGAAAGTTGATTGTATCTCAAAAAGTTCAACATAACTGCCCAGACAAATTTTGCTAGACCTATAGCAGACTTTGAGACGCTTATACTTGCGAACAGAAACTGGTATATACCTTTGGCACAAAAAGATGAAATAGCCTGCACAAGCGCTACGATAGTGCATTAGGAGGCTGAAACGAGCTCAAATCATGATTTCAGCACGCTGAGTATGCTCACCAAAATTCGTGTGATTCTGAGACTACAACCAGAGGAGTGTCGACGACGCCCTAGATGAAGCGATGACCTGCTCTGATACCAATTGTTGGAGTTAGACATCTGCGGAAGCACGCGAACAGCACAAGGAAGAAGAAGAAGAAGAAGAAGAAGAAGAAGAAGAAGAAGAAGAAGAAGAAGAAGAAGAAGCTTTGAGTACAACACACAATACTGAATGTATTACTAGAGAATGTAAAAAGATAAGTAGCCCATTAGGGCAATAGGCATATATACAAGCCAGTGGAAAAAAACCTCCTAAAGAGGGAAAAAAGTGCCTTGGTGGTCCTAGAGTGTTCACACACATCACTACCTAAATATATCAACAAAAATGTTGCTTTATCTTCTAGAAGACCTACTGTTCCTATTTCTACTCAATAGGAGGCTAGTATAAGATTAATCTAGATGGGATTCAAGGGATGCTTTAGCACTATCATATATTGCTATGGGAGTCAAGAGGCATATTATACCCCAGATTAGGTCTTGCATAACCTCTCGTTAGGCTTGGTTGGAGTTAGAGAATCTCTATCAGAGCAAAAACCCTACCAGGAAAGCTCATATAAGGAGACAACTAGCCAACACAAGGATGAAAGTTGGTGAATCGCTTCAGACACATATTTTGAAGCTTAAAGATTTACGAGATCAGTTACTGAATGTTGGAGTCAACTTTTCATATGAAGAAATTGTAAACACACTTCTAAACTCACTTCCATCTACATATCGTGCTTTTGTTACTTCTTTATCCCTCTATACAAGAGATAGAGAAATTTCATTTGAAGAGCTACAGTTCCTATTACTTCAAGATGAAGATCAACAAAAGGGTATGGAAGAGAATGATGAAGCCATGTTATCATCATCAATGGAAGAAGGAGCAGAAGATTCAGCAATCTAAGAAGGAAAGTAAGTCTTCTAATCCTAAGTTTTCCAGTTCTACCCCTAATGCTTCCTCTACACCCAAAGAAAAATCTTCAACTACATTTGATTCAAAGAAAAGATTATGCCATTACTGTAAGAAGCCAGGTCATTTCATAGCAAAATGCAGAGCAAGGATTTTCAATGAGAAGAAGAAAGCATCAGGTGAGTGTTGAAGATGATCTAAAACCTAAATCTTCAAAGGTAGATTCATATGCATGTGCTACTATTGAAGAGATAGATTTTGATCAAGCACCATTAAATGCAATCTCAGATAATCCTTGGATTTTTTATTCTAGAGCTACTAAGCATATGATAGGTTGCAGAAAGGTATTTTAGTCCCTTTCAAACTCTTCATGTAGAGGATTGAACATTGCAGATCGTCATGATTTGGATGTTGTTGGTGTTGGAGAAGTGAACCTTAAGTCCAGAGCAGGTGGAAATTTCACAATTCCCAATGTTCTTTATGTTCCAAAAATAAAGAAGAATTTGCTCTCTATCTTGACTTTCTTGTCAGATGGTTATAAAGTAGTTTTTAAGAAAGATTCATGTCAAATCCTTTCAACTGATGAGGAGCATTGTCTACTTCAAGGTGAAAACAGAAGTGGTATGTTTGTGTTATCCAAAATTAGTCATGCTAATGTTGCTAGGTCTACTACACCTAAGGAGAACATGAAGTTATGGCATGCTAGATTTGGCCATATCAGTTACACAGCTCTCAAACATATCAAAGATCAAGGTATGGTGGAGAGTTTGCCTGCTTTTGCTTTACCAAATGATGCAGTCATGTGAAGGATGTCTTGAAGGAAAGCTTCATAAAATTCGTTTCAAAAAACATGGATTTATCACAGCCACAAGGAAGTTGCAGATCATACATTCAGATGTGAATGATTCCATTCAAGGTTGTAGGTACTTTGTTATGTTGGAGATATTCATGGATTTACTATTTTTAAGTGAAGTCGGAGGTTTTTCCTAATTTCAAGAAGTTCTTAGCTATGGTTGAAAATGAAAGTTAGTCAAAGATCTAGATTTTGAGAAGTGATAGAGGAGGAGAGTACATGTCAAAAGACTTTAAGACTTTTTGGAAGACAAAGGTATCTCTCATCAACTCACTATTGCTTACATGCCATAATAGAATGGTTTCGTAGAGAGAAAGAATAGGATACTTGTTGAGAGATGCATAGTATGATGTCATCCAAATGGATTTCTCCCAAATTTTGGTTTGATGCAATACATACAACTAATCACATTCTAAATAGGTCTTCCACAAAAGCTTTAAAGGTTCTTACACCTTATGAAGCTTATTGTGGGAAGAAGCCCAATGTGAGTTACTTCAAAGTTTTTGGTTCCCTAGATTATGTTCACATTGAGAAGAAGGATCATGGTAAGCTTGATGTAAAAGCCATTAAAGCGGTCTTTATTGGTTATGCAATTGAAAGCAAAGGATACATATTCTATGTTCTAGATATAGGTGGTATCCTACTCTCACGCAATGCATATATTGCAGAAAGTCATATTTATGATAAGAAGGAAGAAATTCTAGATTTCATAAAGGTAGATGACTATACATTTTTCAAAAGGAATTTGGATGCTTACATTCAGTCATACAAGGGGGGTGATGAACTTTCTCAAACCCTAAGAAATATAGCTAAAGAGAGAATTACATTGCCTACATCAGCACCTCTTGAAGTTCAGACTTATGAAGTTGGAGAAGGTTCGAGAGTTCCAGAAGAAAGAGATATTGTAGAACCAGAAGTGATACCACCACTTTTCAGGAATACACCAAAGTGTTTATATCAAACATGGAAGGATAGTGGTATATAGGGATACCTTGGAAGGACCAAAATTTAGACAAGAAGACAAGGAGATCAGGTAAATTACGTAGAACATTTTGAGATTCATAATGTTTTAGCTCTTACTTCAATTGAGAATTAACTAGCCAGTGCTCAAGATGCACTACAAATCGATATGATTATCACAAGTCCCAAGATTGAGTTCAAGTACAGAGATGAATGTATCTGCATGACACAACAGTACATTGAGAAAGTATTGAAAAGGTTGGAGATAATAGATTCTAAACCTATGCAGACACCTATGGATGTAAATGTGTTATTAGAATCGGTAGCAGATTCATAGCCATTTGGTGCTACATCATATATTCAAGCAGCTGGTTGCTTGATATATCTATGCAATACACAACCAAACATTCAATTTATAGTTTCTCAAGTATACAGGTTCATACATAGTCAACTAAAGATTCAGGTGAAATCAATTAAGAGATATTTGAAGACATCACAAGTTTTGCAGGTTACTGAACCTTGTACCATTCTAACATTGAAGGGGGGATTGTTGGAAAAATGTCTAGAGTGGTAAAAAACATCGAGTTTATACACCATGTTAAATATCTTTAAACTATTTGAACAAACAAAAGTGGTCAACGAGCTAGTTAAGATGGCATCGTCTCATGCCTATGTCCCAAGTTCGATTCCCATCATTGGCAACGGTGAAGTGCGATGTTTTTATGGACTTGATTTTTTGGCGAGGCTGATTATCATCATCATAGTTCGCGATCATTGTTTTATTTTGCTTTTGATATTTGGCACCTAGCAAAAGCTTTTTAGAGTGCTTTTGGAGGATACTTCAATGATATATAAGCAAGGCTCACTTATCACTCAAGGATCATCTCAAGGAGCTTAAGTGCTCAACACAAGGAGAAGGTCTTGAAGAGAGAGTGTTCACACACTCTTGAGGAGGTGATCACTAGGAGGCTATCTTGGAGGAGTAGTTCTCACACTCTTGGAGGATTTGTGGTCTACATCGCGGTGATTATCTAGAGGAGATTTTGCGAGCTCACCATCAACATCTATTGTTGATTTACTGTGAGTAGAAAGTCTATTTCCGTTCTTGCTAGGTCAGTTCTGATTTAGGTTGATCAAAATTTGGGATTTTTGTACAACAGTTCTAAATTGTTCTTATTCTCCATATTCTCACACACACACTCTTCATACCTCTTAGGCACACAACCTCTTGTATCTACTTCCTATTTCTACCTAGATATATATATTGTTAGTTTGTATCATATACACACATTGTAATTTGACATTGGAATATAGATAGTGTAGGTGAGCCTCATAGCTTACCGTTACACTTGAAATCTCGTTTATTCTCTCTCTATCTCTCATTCATCTATTTTTGAGTCTTAAGGTGTGTATGTTAAGGTTCATCTGTTGGAAGATCCTGTAAACGTGTGATATATTGTTATTGTGGCCCATTCCCACTTCCATCATATGGTATTTAGACCTTAGAATACCAACATTTGGAATGTACATTAGTAGGACATTAAAACTGCATTTATGAATGATGACTTGAAGAAGTGTATGTTTTTCATCCCCATGGCTTTCTGCACAAAGGGCATGAAAACCAAGTGTGCAAGTTGAAAAGGGCATTATATGGTTTGAAGCGAGCACCACGTGCTTGGTATGAAAAGATACATGCCGACCTGATTGCACATGGTTTTGAGAACAATCAAACTAAGAGCACCTTATATGTTAAGAGTGCAAATGATGTGCTTCTAATCATTGTTGTGTATGTTGATGACATGCTGCTCACTAGTCTTGATGAGAAGCATATTGTCGATTTTAAGGCTGATGTGCATGCCTCATTTGAGATGTCATATTTGGGGCATTGGCATCATTATTTGGACATTTAGTTTATGCAACTTGATGGCATAATAGCTTTGTGTCAAACAAAATATATTGACACATTATTGCAGCGTTTTGGTCTTGAGGAATGTAAACCCATTGCCACTCCTATGGAGACTGGTTTACGGTTGAGTCTTCATGATGTTGGAGATGCATTTGATGTTGTTCTCTATCAATAGATTGTTGGATGCTTGATTTACTTATGGTTTACTCGGTCATATATTCAATTCTTTGTCTTAGAGATGAGCAGGTTTATGCATTGCCTAAGTGTCAAGCATTGGTAGGCAGTTAAGCGCATCTTTTGCTACTTGAGTGGTATCCAACTACTTGGATTGTTTTATCCCAAGGGGGGATTACTAATGATAGATTTACATGCTTTTTTGACTCTGACTTGGTTGGTTGCTACAACACTCATGTGTCCACTAGTGGCTTTTGCTTCATGCTTGATAGCTCATGTATATCTTGGTTTAGCAAAAAGGAGCCTATTGTGGCCACTTCCAATCATGAGGCTAAGTATAGGGAAGCTTTCACAATGATTGTTGAGTGTGAGTGGCTCAGATGCCTTATGGATTATTTGGGTGTTGGTGAGTCTTCTACCACCACCATCTTCAGTGATAGAGTGCATTGGCAGTTGTGAGGAATCCTGTGTTCCATGCTTGCACTAAGCACATTGAGGTGCACTATCATTATGTCAGGGAGAGGTTCTCTATTGGGGAGATTAGTTTGCCATATGTGCCCACACAAGAGAACATTGCAATTCTTTTCTCAAAGGCTCTACCTAGGGAGAAGTTTGAAGCTTTCCACTTTGGGCTTATTTCCTTTTGTGGATTGATTCCATATAGCTTGGCACTTCCTTATACATGAGTGCCAACTCCTTGTTCAGTGCGTCACTCCCAAGAGGGATTTGTTGATATGTTTAGGTAGTGATGTGTGTGAACACACTAGGACCGCATGGGCACTTTTTTGCCTCTTTAGGATGTTTTTCCCCCCGGCTTGTATATATGCCTATTACCCTAATGGGCTACGTATCTTTGTACATTCTCTTGGTAATACATTCAGTATTGTGTGTTGTGCTCCAAGCTTCTTCTTCTTCCATGTGTTGTTCATGTGCTTTCATAGATCTAAAACTCCAACATGAATGAAGGATATTCCATGGACAATTTTTGGACAAAGATCAAAGACTTGAAGGAGCAGTTGATTTTTGATGATGAAATATTACCTAACAGTTCACTTGTGCAGAATGTTCTAAATGGTCTTCCATATTCATATCAGAGTTTTGCTTCTACTCTTTGATTGATGATGAAATGAAATCCAATTGCCTTAACATTCAAGGAATTTGTCTCTCTTCTATTAGAGAAAGATCAATCTAGGTAGAACAGGTCCATTATGTGTGTTGCGGATCAAGATTTCCTCGCTAGTGAGAAGGGTAAAGGTAACTAGAGCTCATCTACTAAGCAGAAATCTGCTATCCTGCACAACCAAAGAAGGTTGACAAAGATGAGAATAAAAAAGAAAAGCAGAAATTGTTTTGAAAATACTATAAAGGAAACGATCATGTCATAAAGAGTTGTCCAATACTAGTTTCAAAAAGGGGCAAAGAAGAAAGAGGCTAGAATGGTTGTTGCAAAGGCCTCTACAACCAAAATAGAGTCAGCTGATCTTGTGTAGAATCAAGAATGGGAATTTACCACTGTTTGTAGTTATGACCCATCTTCTCATGAACAATGTATGTATGTAGTAGAATCAAATGTCTGGTACTTTGATAGTAGGGAAACCAAACATATTACCTCACAACACAATTTCTTCACTTCACTTGAGCCTGTCTCTATAGGGAATACTATCACATGCGCCAACAACTCCTCTTATCCTATTATGGGAGCTGGTATAATCATTTTGACTATTGCTCATGGTAGTTCTTTTACATTGACATATGCTTTATTTGTGCCAGGGATCAAGAAAAGTTTGTTATCATTTTCACCATTAAGCCAAGATCCTCTTGGTTGTGAAATTTGTTGATGATGGATGTATAGTTCATTATCTATCAAATGGAGATCTCATTATTGCTTCTGGCACTTTATGTCATGGGATGTATAAGCTCATATACTATGAAAAATCTATGAATGATTCATCATGTGCAATACATGGTTCTCATGATATGTTAGATGCAAAGCTTTGGCATGCATGCTTTGGTCATCGGAATTTTGGTAGTTTACTACACCTGTAGAAATCTGAAATGGTGTCCTCTCTACCCAAACTTGAGGCACATGGTAAACATGTTTGTGAAGGCTATATTTTGGGCAAAATGTAGCATTCCTCCTTTTGGGTTCAGTTCGAGCTACTAAAAAATTGTAGCTTGTTCTTAGTGATGTTTATGGATCTATGCACACATCTCGTTTTGGGAACTACCTTTACTTCGTGACTTTCATTGATGATTTTTCTAGGCATGCATGTGTGTATCCACTGAAAGAAAAGTCCAATGTGTTTATGTGCTTCAAACAGTTTTTGTTTTTGGTTGAAAACTTGTCATCATACATGCAAAGAAGCAAGTACAGACATACATGCAGATCTAGCACTAACGCAACCCATTAAATTTTTCCAAACCTTACATCATCTTAAAAGTGATTCTCATCACTAGAAACCCTTGTAAATACCGTTTCACCTTTTTGTAGCCCATTTTGTACAAGCCGAGGAGTCCTCGAGCTTGAGGAGCCTTAGAAGTAATTGCCTACCAGTTCTCATATTTTTTAGACCTCGTTTGAGCCCTCAAATAAGCCGTGGAACCTAATTTTTAACTAGGCCGGACACTAGGTCTAGACAGGGCCAAAGCTAGTCAAAAACTATAAATAGAGCTAGAAAGCTCATTTTTGGGGCTAGCTTCTTGTAGTTTTGAGCTTGTATGAGAACTTGGTTGTAATAGAAGTGATTCCATTGTTTTACTCTCTTTGTTCTTGTCGTGTGTGCACGTGTGTGTGTATGTGTGTGCATGTTTGTGTGCTTCTCACTCACACATTTGTGCCTTCACTTGCTCGAGGTCTTCATACCATCCTCATGTCTTCCCGGATTGACATTAAACGAGGTGCTACTCATCACTGAGCTACACCAAATTTTGGCGCCATTGCCAGGGATTCGAGCTTATAGTCCCCAGACCAAATCTCTTTGCAGGGCATCCCAATTAACTGCTCCAGGCATGTCAGGTTGTGGTGTGGTGTAGAGCTCTAAGTGGATTGTTTGTTCACACGCGAATAGTTGTAGAAGGTGGGTTGGGCGTGGTGCAAATACTTCTGAGTGTGACTCCCAAAACCCCGTGGTGAACATGTCATCAAAAGTTTGCTTGTAGCACGCAGGGAGATATCTAATCCTTGCATGTCATGCATATGTGGCTCGAATGCTCGGGGTCGTGCTCATATCATAAAGCAAATCGTAATTTCCATTTATGAAGCCCGGAATTGGAGGTTGGATGTTACGTACATTTTGGAAAGTCTTTAACACCACTTGCATCAGGTCCAGAATTTTGAGCATCATCTGGGCAGCTACGCCCGACATGGGGTGGAGGCGTGGTATCCAATGTCTGATGGTAGCCATCATATATGCTACTGTAGGTGTGCCTGTTGGTGGTGGGATCGAGGGGTAATTGAGCCACTGTTTGCAATTTGCATTGTTCTGAACCTTGATGGCAAATGCTTTCCATGATCTTCTTCTCTGCACTGGCCCAAAGCAAGGGTTATATTTCAAATGCATGGGAGCGTGATCCCATGTTCTAAGCATTTCCGGATAGGTCTCAAGTAACTTTTGCCTCCAGATGGGTTGGAATATGGCCCCTTTTTTGGCTGCCTCTAGAATATCCTTTGGTTCGAACTGTGTTGCGAAGGTGGGGTACTTGTTGGTTATGTGTTTGATCTCAGCATTGTAGTCCGCCAACAGTACAAAGTAGGGCTTATATTGTAATTCTGAACTGGTTATCAACCGCCTAGGAGCCAAGTGCGTGAAATATTCAGATTTGAGTATGGTCTCCTCAATGGTTTTCATAGCCAGCATCTGAGTTGCTATGCGCTCTTCGTGAGTGTGGCCCATCTCTTCTACCTGCTTCATCCAAGCAGCAGGGGGTTCTTCGTAAGTGTCCTGTCCCTCGTCAGTGATTCTACCTCTTGGAAGAGGTTGAGGCTCATAATTATCTTCAAATGTATCTTCCACTGGAATGACAATGGCCTCCTCTTCTGTTGGTTGATCGGGTGGAGAGGGGGGTCATTCATATTGTAACAGCTTAATTTTTAATTCTGCAATTTGCTGGCGTAGTTGAAGTACCTCATTGGCCGTTGAAGATTCGGGCTCTAGTGAAGTAGCAGAATTGACCATCTCTTTAGGTTCTGATGGGTGTGGTGGGGTCACTTGGGATCTCTGTAGTCCCTTTACCTGATCTGCCAAGTGGTCGTGTGCTTCCAAGAGGGTCGCATAATCTTCTAACACCTGCTGAATGTGTTCTGAGGGAATAGCTTGGAATTTGGCAGGGTCTATAGGTGCCCCTAGGGTGTTTTCAATGGCTGCTTCTAAGTTCTCCTGGTTTTGTTGCTGTAGTCTTCTGTTTTCTTCTTGAGCAGCTGCTAAGTGGCGGTGAAGTAAGGCCATGTTTCTTTGTAGTCTAGCATTGCGGGCCAGCTGGTCTCTGAGTTGTTCTTCCATAGCCTTACCTGTCTCTGCATACTTGGCTTCAAGCTCTGCATTCGATTGTTGGAGGGTGGTAACTTCTTGTTGTAATGCTGCATTACTCAATTCCAAGGCATTGACACGTGCCTGGAGATGGGATGACAGAGTACACAGCTCTTTATTGTTTTCTTCCAATAATCTGTATTCTTGTTTAAGCTGGGCGGTCGCTTCGAACATAGTGTCTAGTGCCTGACTAAATGAGGTGGATGCAAGGGTAGAGGTGGAAGATGCAAGGGGTCGGGAAATGGGGAAGGGAAAGGTGGATGTGGTGCTGACAGTGGTTGTATGTGGTGATGTGCGTGAAGTGACAAGTGGTGATGTGGAGACAAAAGTGGTGGTGAGTGGTCCTGTGGAGGGTGAAATGTCCATGGGATCGGACGTGATTGTGTGTGAAGTGTGAATTGTGAAAATTGAGATGGTGGGTGGCGTGTTAGTGGTGGCCATGAATGTGGGGGAGGTGGGGTGGGAAAGGGACTTTCTATTATGATTCTCAATTTGTTGAACTATATTTACAAGGTTTGCCAAAAATGGAGGCAGGGTGGTTTGTGTTGGTTCTGAGGAGGTTAAGAGGGGCACAGTGGGTAGGGGTTGGTAAGTCGGAAATGTAGTGGTGAAGGGAAATGGGTGCGTTAGTGTTTGGGTAGGGACAGTGGCTGTCCAAGAGCTGGTTGAAAAGAAGGGTGACCTATGATGGTTTGATGGGTGGCAGGATGACCTATATGAGGTTCGAAAAATTGGTTGGAACTGGTGGATGTAGGTAAAGGGAAGGATGGAGAAATGGTGGTGTGTCGTATGGGTTCACTATGGGTGGATACTGGTTGTTCAGGAAGGCTAGTGGTGAGGGGTACTGAGGGTTGGATGGGAGGTGATGGTGGAGATGGTATCTGTATATTTACATCTGGTTCATCACTGTTAGTTGGGCTAGCCATGTGAACATCTTCTGGAGTGGTGGTAGGGAGTGAGGTAGAGACTTCCATTTGGATCATCTTTCCCCTTCGCGGTCGTGTATCGATCCTTCGTTGGTCATATTGAGGGGTATTATGATATACCATGGTCCTCATGGCTTCCAGGATTCCACATGTATCTGCCAAAAGATTCAATGATTATACAAAATGAGGGTCTACATTCTCCGCTTGCAGCATCTGGTTCACCAGTGCTCTATTTGCCTCTTCTGACAACTTATGCCTTTTCTGCACTTGCTTGATCGTTTTGTAGAGTCGTTTGAGTTGTGCAGTGTAGGCAGGGGCTTCCTCCTCACTCTCCTCTGGTTCATTCCTCTGCATCTCCTCTTGTTCATGTGTGTCTCCCGCCTGAGTGTGTTGTGCCTCATCCTCCCAATGTACTCTTCGTGCCGCGCTATGTGGTCGTTCTCTCTGGGATGATGATCCTGGACCGTCATTGTCAGAAAAGAATTCACTCTCAGATAAGTGTGCTGTTTGCAAAAATCTCTCAAAGTCGAAGGATGTATCCTCTCCCAATGTAGCCATGGATGCCAGCTCAGCATCCGAGGGTAGTGGAGGGGTTGATGGAGTGGGTTGTACCATGCCCCTTGAGTGTGGTCCTTGGAGGTGGATCGTGAAAGGGGCTACTTGTTCTTCTTCTCTACAGGAGGCTTCTGTGGTGACCTTGCGAGGAATTAGAACCTGTGAAAGTGCTCCACGCATTCTTTTAGTGGGTTGAACTAGTGATTTCCGCCCTTGGAAGAATTCCAACTGTGAGTACTTAAGGGCCCGTGCGATCGGCACATCATAGGCAAGGCATCTGTAGATAATTCTTGTAATCGCACAACAACCATTCAAAGTAGGCTTTCTCACGCCTCGTTTGCCTTCTTTATATAACTGGTCAAGGATCCACACTGGCATTTTGATAGGTAAGCTCCCAGTCTCTGCTAGGTATAACCCATACCAGATCTTCTTATGAGGCTGTGTGAATCGGTCTTGCACTGGAAATGCAAAATGTTGAAGACACATTCGCAATGGTATAGCAATGTTCGGGGTAAGAGCACACATTTCTTTCAATTTCTTGAGTTTATTGTTCTTCATAGACTCTGGTATCAAAGGATCTCGATCGGAGGGTACATGGGTGCCATACATCTATGGTGCTGAACATAATCTTCGTTTGAGCTCCTTGAAAGAGTTCTCACATTCATCAGTCCACTCAAAGTTAGTTAGAAGAGCATACACAGGCTTTGCAATGACGGCATACATGTGAATGAACCGGTGGTAGTACCCATGAAGGCCTGACCTCCTTGACATTCCTTGGCCGAGGTAGTTCTGCAATGGCTCTCACTTTCTCCTCATCCGTTGATATGCCATTCTTTGACACTATGTGCCCTAGGATCTTGCCTTGCCTGACCATGAAAACACACTTTTCTGGGTTCAAGCAGACTTGATATTCTCTACATTTGTCAAAGATTTGTCTGAGTTCAGGTATATGGGTCTGTCTAATGTTGGAATGAGCGCAAAGATCATCAACATAGACTTCCAAATTTTTCCTCAAGAACTCTTTAAACACGTGGCACATCAGCCTCTGGAAGGTTGCAAGTGCATTGATAAGCCCGAATGGCATTACCCGAAAAGCAAATATGCCCCACTCTGTGGCAAAAGCCGTCTTATGTTGATCTTCTGGTGCAATGGCTACTTGATTGTAGCCAGAGAACCCATCTAAGAAGTTGTACACTTCCTTGCCTGCTACCCTTTCTAATAGATGCTCAGTGATAGGAAGCGGATAACTATCCCTGATAGTGGTTGCGTTAACCTTCTTCAAGTTAATGCATACACGTAATTTGCCATTCTTTTTGGGCACCACTACAATGGGGGATACCCATTCAGTGTGCTCAATTTCATAGATAAATCCAGCTTCAACCAAGCAATCTATCTCTTCTTTGATCTTGGAAGCATAGTTGTCATTGTATGTGTAGGGCTTTTGTTTAGAGGGTCTGGCATCTGAGGTCATGGGGATCATGTGTGAGCATATGTCAGGGTCTACACCTTTCAGGTCCTTGTAACTCCAAGCAAAAACGTCTCTATATTCCCTTAGCAACGCTATCAACTCTTGCTCTTCTTCTTCCGACAGGTCATGCCCTATGTAGGTGCATCTTTCTTCTCCCTCTTCTATGGCTACCACTATTTTCTTGGTAGTTTCCTTGCTATCATAGGCCTCTCCTAATTGTGCCTCATGTTTAGGCATTCTTATCATGACTCTCCTATCGTCTATCTCGTATTTTTTAAAGTTTTCAGGGACCTCAAACAAGGACTCTTCCTCTACTGGTATGACTTCTCTCTTCTTCCTTTTCTTTCCTTCACTCTTAATGGTCACTTGTGTGGTTAATCTCATATCATTAATGATCTCTTCATGTCTCTAAGGGTGAACTTCTACTTCATGGAAGTATACTTCATCTGATGCAAAAGGTGGGTCCATAATGATTGACTCTAAGTCGGAGTCACTTGTTGCATCCTCAAATGCATCAGGGCTAGGTTTGCATTCTTCTAAAACTGCATCTCCCATGATTGGTTCTATTGAAAAGACTGAAATGTCATAGCCATCCTCATCATAGTGGGGTGTCCATTGTTCTTCATTGATGGCTACATCCATTGTTGCTAAAATTTCACCCCAGCCGTGAGGCTCAAATTCTTCGTCAGGAAAAACTACCGGTGCATAGGCTAGGTCTTGAATTGATCTATGGGTTTCTTTTGCACCTACCTCTCTGGCTTCTCTCTCTTCTCTTCTTCTACTGCTACCTTACACATCCATAAGTGAGTGTCTTCATGCATCCATGAGGATCCTGATCCTATGGAATGCACTGACTCAGTATCATCTTTGGCTCTATGGATGGGATTCCATTGGATGGGGGGTATATCTCTATGAGAGTAATCCTTGAGATTGACTTTGGTTGTAACACCTAAGTGTTGCAAGTACAAAGAATTGGTTCCCCAATCATGTACCACTTGCAACTGCCGCATAAATGGTCTCCCCAAAATCATCTCATAGGCCTGGTTTTTGCTAAAGTCACATATAGCAAATGTATGCTCAAACTCTACACCACATGTAGTGAGAGTTATTCCTTCTAGCAATCCCAAAGGTCTCTCAATATGACCATCGGCCATTTGCAATTTCATTCTCATCGGTCTGAGTGCTGGCTTGCCCCAACGCTTCCATAGGGAAGTGGTAGCAATTGCAACTCCTGCACCTAAGTCCAAAATTGCTTTGGTTGTGTGTTCCTGATGGGTAACTGGGAGATAGGTATTTCCTTCTTCTCCTTCACTCATATCTCCTATCTTATCCAATGGTATTTCTGGCACTGTTCTATGTGATCCTACCTAGGAACGCGATTTCGCTATGTCTGGCACTTGTTTGGCTACATGTTTCCACACTTCTGGCTTAACTTTGAGTAGCTCTTCTAAAGTGAGGTTGCACTGCACTTTAGTGTTCTTTACTACCTCAGTATTCCTAGGTATGATCAAATCTTCGTTTCTTATCATGACAGTGGGTGCTCTCATGCAAGTTGACTTGGTTTCCCATGGGCCTGTGAAATGGGGTAGTTCCTGTAAGGAATTAGACTCAAAGTCTAATCTCTCTTGAGATTGGGCGCTCTCCTGCTCTTCATAAATAGAAGGGATGTCTTGTGGGAATTGATCATGTGCATCATCCACAAGTTCAATGGGAGGAGGGACTTCACTTTCCTTTGCCTGTTTCTCTTCTTGAATCTCTCTCAGGAACTCTATTGAATACCTATTCATAGAAGAAGAGGTGTCTCGTTCAGTGGAGTTAGGCACATAAGCTTCCTAGGGAGGAATGCTTATTCTATCTCTGGCACTCTCCTTAATCTGGGAGGTGACTCCTTTCCCAGAGTTTGTAAGTAACCTCTCCAATCTATCCAATAGACCATCAAAATGCAATGGTTTCCTAGTGGAGCTAGAGCCATTGAACAAGCGATTGGCTTCAAACATGGCTTGCGCCAATTCGACCATCTTAGCACAAAGCTTTGTTCGCTCTATCTCTAGATCGGCTCTAGGGTAACATCTATCATGATCTGTCACATTTGACCCTTCTTGGATTCTGGCCTGATATGCTTTAAGCATCATGTCTAGGTCCTCAGGAGTAGGATCGGCTAGGACTGATCCTACTCTGGGTGGTGGGTGGGCTATGTATGGTGGCTTAGAAAGTTGGGGAATGGAAGGTGATGGGTTGGAGGGAGATGGAAAGGGTGGTGGTGGGGTAGTGTGAGAGTGGTTTTGAGATGCGAGTTCACTTATCTTCGCTTTGGTTTCTCTCAAGCTTTCTTCAAGTTTGCTCATTTTCTGTGACCATTGTCTTTTCATTCTCTCCCGACTATCTCTCCAAGCTCTTGTCCTTTTCTTGGTTAGAATCTCCATCTCACTAACCTCAGAACTCTTTTCTTGTCCTACTCCTTGGGTTTGCTGCACGGCTTGAGCTCTAGTAACCACATGCACGGGGGCTATGGAAGTTATACTTCCCGTAGAGTCTACCACTAACCCAATGACGTTGATAGGAGTGATTTTTGGTAGGCTATTGGGGTTCTTCGGGCAATCTCCTAAGAGATGCTCTTTCCCGCAATCTTGACAAAAGCCCTGAATTGTCACTGGTTAGGGTTGTGTAGGGGCAGGCAGTGGACAATCACGTATGAGGTGATCTCCCTGACATCTGAAGCAAGGTCCTCTAGGAAATGGCGGTCGTACCTGCCTAGGTTGAGTTCTAGAGTTGGGGTTTGTGTACATGACATTAGCATATTCAGGCTCCCCACTATTTTCACTTGGGTCCTCATAATAGTATGGCTCGTTATGCTCGGGTGACTACATGTAGTAAGCTTGTGGGCTGTCAATATGTGTGGAGTCAAAACTATGGTCACTTGGATCACTATCTGATAGCAACGGTGTGACTGGGACTATGGCTCTATTCAAATTTTCTTCAGCAGATGCATATTTCACTGGGATTACATTGGTTGGAGCAGGAGGTTGCTGGGCAAGGACTGGTTGAGGTCTCTGTTGCCCTTGATGAGGTGGCTGATAAGGTTGCTGTGGTCTGTCGTATTGCTGTGGTGGGTACTGATTCTGGTATTTACCCTGTTGTGGATATGGTTGAGGGTAATTTTGCCTGACAGTTTGTTTGTTATAAGGGCAGTCTTGTGCAGTGTGGTTGGTGTACCTTCGCTCTATTGTGCAGTACTGGCTACTAGGATTCACTTGGGGTTGAGCCATAATGGGACATACACTTGCCATATGGTCACCTCCACAAGTATAGCACCGCTTAACTAGGGCAAATCATGGGATTTGTTTGCTAGAGACTCCTAGTTTTTGAGCTACCTTTTCTGCAAGTTCTTCAATGGATGTGGATTGACCCGACATAAAGCTACTAGAGCTATCCGAATCCTTGTAGATTTTTGATAGCTCCAACTCCTCGCCTAGATTATCCTCAATGTCTATGCATATGCGTACGCATTCTTTTATAGTTCTGTGGTCCTTCAGATATACATATGACCTGAGCTTGGTGCTCAACAATCCATCTAAGAACAAAGCCACTTGCTTGGCTGGTGTGGGTAACTCATGCATTGGGCACCTCTCTAGGTATTGCCTAAACTCTCTTCCTGCTAATCGGACCGTCTCTTGAGGTGTTTTCTTAAAGCTATGAATTAGGGAGGAGGTATTATGCCGTATGCCACTCTTAGAGAATTCAGTGACGAAAGCCTCTAAAAGTTGGTCTATGCTCCTAAACTGCTTCTCGTTCAGGGGTTGAAACCATGTAAGGGCAGTGTTCCTAAGGGTTAGACCAAAAGCATTGTATTGCGTGAATAGGTCCTCCACTTGTTCAGCTCTCAAGACTTGTCTAAATTCAGCTACATGATCGTATGGGTCTCCTGTGCCATCGAAATAGTTCTTCATGGACTTCACCAACTGGGTTGGCCTCAGGGTCCTAGTGTGTTCTCTCGGCCTTGGCAAAGGGAAATCATCAGCATTTCTTTGGTTCCTTGGAGCTCTAGGTCTCTCGGTTTCTTCTCTATCCATTTCTATTCTCAACCTTTCTCTTCCCAGGGGGTTGGCAAAGCTTACCTCAGGTCTCTCTCTACTTCTATCCCTTTGAGCTCCATGAGCTTGGGAGGTCCCAGCTCCTTGGTGACTGTAGGACACATTGGATCGAGGTTGGGGAAAAACAAATTCACCCTTCCAAGTGTAGGCATGTCTCCCATGCTCTGAGACCACGAAGATCTGCTCTGATGTATTGTCTAGGTAGGTTACTTTGCCTGGGCTATCAGGGTCTTTGAACTCATAGATTGTGAGAGCACCTACTTCATGAGGCTGAGCAAGCTTATATCTCCAAAAAGCCTCATCGGTTTCTCGGTTTAAAAGCAAATCTTTGCTTTATTATCATGGGGAATCCACTCTGGAGTCATGATTCTAGTCAAGACTGATTTACCACGGGGAGTCCTCGGCTCTCTCTCTAAGTTCCCTTGCTCTATATCACCCATGTCGATATCTGCGATCACATTCCCAAACTCATCTGTTCTATCTGGAAGGGTGGTGACTACATAAATAGTCCCTTCTTTATCTAGGTATGCTCCATTGTCGAACTTGACTACCGGGTGTTCTAGTCCATGGGGTTGATCGGGGTTCTTAATCTGGACCACAGATCTTCTCAGGCCGTCTTCGTAGATGCGAACACCTAGACGATTAGTCCTGATGTATTCCAATTGAGTCTTGTAAGGTCCTTCTGGCTTTTCTAGGTACGCCTTTCCTGAACTACCTATTGGTCTCTCCATGTTATAGGACATCTCAGAATCACTTGTTTCTGATCGGGGAGTGTATGGGTAATCACTCAACTACTGGGCCCAAGACCTAGCAGTGTGATTGACACTAGCTTCAAAAAATCTGAGGCTTTGTCGGTCTCGGCCTAAGTGTCTGCCTGACCTAAGGTTCATATGCCTAGTTTCTCTACCCCCTTGGTCCCAAGTACACTCTCGTTGCAGGTTAATTTGCACCAATCACTTTGTTCTTTTTAGTTGACTATTGTGTTAAGCTCTTGTTTGAAATCACGTCGTCAGGAGTACTTAAGTGAATTCTGCACTTGATATTTGCTCGATTCAAGTTTACTTTTGTTCCTTAGAATTTTCGCACTTAAGCTCTACTTAATGCTTGTACTTTGTTGATTAGTTCTCTTGGACTTGATTAGTGCCTAGCATTGCTCTAGTTAATCACCACACCTAGGTCGTACTAGCCTAAGCTAGGAATTGACAAAGGAGGGTTGAGAGAACTTCCAACCTCAATCCTCTGGTTGCTCAGACTGCTACACCAGCCCAAGAAGCCTTCTCCCAAGCTTGGTACTCACCCTTGCTGGCTTGCCTTGGAATGCCTTGAGTGCACGTAATGTTCCTGCAAAAGTTCATAAGTTAATATAGCTCATTTACTACAATGGATTGAAAGACACACATCAACTATTACAGGCCCCCCTTAGAGTTCACCAATCAGGCAGTTAGGGGTCAAAACAAGCTCTCAGGGTTCAGGAAATTCCTCCCTGGTTTTTAGGTATTTTGCCCACTTCTTAAGGCTCTAATATCATCCCAATGTGTCCAAAATTTTGTTGGAGACAATGTCCACACTAGTCCAAAAGCCTTCAGTAAGTACAGTATGTGTAGCTGTCCTCACTTGCTCTTGTACAAGCAAAAGAGAAGGGCAACGTGGTTAAGACAATGTCCTTCCAATGTAGCGACCCGAGTTCAAGTCCCGTGACAAGCAGCGCGAAACGCGATGTGATTTAATTCTTTTAATTAAACTCAACGATGGATCACGTTAAACGATGGATGACGGAGGTTGTTCCTTGATGCGTTTTCGCATGGCGATCGCATAGCTTTATGTGCTTTATTGTTTGCTTTTCAAAGTACAAGAATACTATATAAACAAGTGCTTGGCTCACTTGTATTCATCCTTCACCTAGGATCAACACAAGCTTTCTAGAGCTTGGACCTCAGTAGAGGTGGTGTTTCTTCTAGCACATGGGGCAGCCATGGTGCTAACTTGAAGCATGTTGAGGAGCAGCTATGGAGTTCTTCTTGGTGATTCTTCTTGGAGAAGATGAAGGGTGTGCTCACACTCTACCTCATGGAGAGGAGGTTATCTCTTGTTCATGGCAAGAAGACTTGGTCATAAGCAGCTTGAAGGTGAGGATCGCCCATCTACATGATGTATTTGAAGATCATCTTCTACAAGAAGATGTTAGGTTGAAGATTATCTTCTACAAGAAGATGTCTGGCTACTTCAAAGACATTGGATGGGACCATCTACATGATTTTGAAGATTATCTTCTACAGGAAGATAATAGGTTGAAGATTGTCTTCTACAAGAAGATGTCGGGCTACTTCAAAGACATTAGATGGTGATTAACATAAGATTCACATCTTATGTTAAGTATTCAGGTACATATTCTCTTTATGCACACAGGTACTACTTGAAGTTTATGGAGGCTGTGGCGTTCATATCAGAAGGAGTCCTATTCGGCATATGTACAAGAGAATCAGTACTTATATGCTTTATGCATATTTTTATGAGGTGTTTGAGAAGGTGTGTTCACATGAGTTTGAGGATTTCTGGCAACAATCTTGTTAGCATTCTATGCTACTTTGTAAGTATGTGATCTTTTCACACACGTATCTAACTTAGGGTCTTCCATAGCCTAAGTTTAGATGTAGGTTTGTTGACCATCAGTTTCACACTGATCCTTCCTCATTCAGTCACTCATATTCACTCTTCTATAACCTATTAGGTCACACATCTCATGTATATTCAGATTATTGCCCACACATCTGAATATGTTTGTTACATTGTACATTCACTCATTCATCTATTTCTCATCACATAGAATGGTTGAGAATTTTACTCCCACATTGTACATTGAACATTGGTATATATGATACTATGATTAAGCGATGGCTTACGTAACACCTTACACATGTCGTCTATTCTTTCTCTATCTTTGTCTCATCATTTGTATGATTAAGTTGTGTTATGTTCATGTTTTGTCAATATGGAAGATTGCTAGAATTAATGTTGTACATGACTGGAACTATGGAACCATGGACCTGTGACATGAGCCTAAGGGCCTACCTCACTTCCAACAAATTTAATCCCAAAAGTACCTCAATTCAACCCATTAATTCACCCTAAAAATTCATGCGTTAAGCCGGTGTATCGCGATAGGTCGGGTGAGTGTGTCACAATAGGTGGAAGTGTCGCGATAGGTCGGTGTGGCGCGATACTTGAGAGTGTCGCGATAGGTGGAAGTGTCGCGATACTTGGGAGTGTCGCGATAGGTGGAAGTGTCGCAATAGGTGTGTGTGTCGCGAAAGGTGGAAGTGTCGCGATAGGTGGAAGTGTCGTGATACTTGGGAGTGTCGTGATACTTGGGAGTGTCGCGATAGGTGGAAGTGTCGCGATACTTGGGAGTGTCACGATAGGTGGAAGTGTCATGATAGGTCGAAGTGTTGCGATACTTGGAGTGTTGTGATAGGTCGAAGTGTCGAGATACTTGGGAGTGTCGTGATACCTCAGTGTGTCGTGATACCTCGGTGTGTCGCGATAGGTCGGGATATGGTGAATTTTCCCGATCAGGCTAGTGATTTTAAGAGCTCTCAGCCTGCGCAGAGTCGTGGTGCACTCAGAATTGTGATTGGGTCAACTTTTTGATGTGTCGCGATAGCTCGAGCTTGATGCCTTAGGGCTTGTGCAGAAAGATTCCGTACCTGTTGAGCTTGCTGGAGATGGTGATGCTGCTGAAACCTGCAAGAAACATGCAAAAACACACAAAAACAACACTACACACTTGCTCTCTCTCAAACTCGCACTAAGCAAATGAGGAGAATGACAAGGAAGAGGGAATATGAAGTGGAGAAGGAGATGGAGGTGGAGGTGGAGATGGAGATGGAGATGGAGATGGAGATGGAGATGGAGATGGAGATGGAGATGGAGATGGAGATGGAGATGGAGATGGAGATGGAGATGGAGATGGAGATGGAGATGGAGATGGAGATGGAGATGGAGATGGAGATGGAGATGGAGATGAAAACAAGAAAATTACCTACTTCTTACCATTCCAACGCGTCCTCTCTACGTCTTACCATCACACGCTCGTCCTCACGGATTAAAGAACAAGAATTGGCAACCGACATATTACAACAGTACATTGATCAAACCGTGGAGCAGAGGTCTGTCAGAGACGACAGACGCTAGGGGGGGAAGAGTGTTGGCGTCATACATGCGAAGAAGCAAGTACAGACATACATGCAGATCTAGCACTAAGGCAACCCATTAAATTTTTCCAAGCCTTACATCATCTTAAAAGTGATTCTCATCACTAGAAACCCTTGTAAATACCGTTTCACCTTTTTGTAGCTCCATTTTGTACAAGTCAAGGAGTCCTCGAGCTTGAGGAGCCTTAGAAGTAATTGCCTATCAGTTTTCATATTTTTTAGACCTCATTTGAGCCCTCAAATAAGCCCTGGAACCTAATTTTTAACTAGGCCGTACACTAGGTCTGGATAGGGCCAAAGCTAGTCAAAAACTATAAATAGAGCTAGAAAGCTCATTTTTGGGGCTAGCTTCTTGTACTTTTGAGCTTGTATGAGAACTTGGTTGTAATAGAAGTGATTCCATTGTCTTACTCTCTTTGTTCTTGCCGTGTGTGCGTGTGTGTGTATGTGTGTGCATGTTTGTGTTCTTCTCACTCACACATTTGTGCCTTCACTTGCTCGAGGTCTTCATACCATCCTCATGTCTTCCCGGATTGACATTAAAGGTGCTACTCATCACTGAGCTACAACATGTAAAATGTGCACCCTCCATTCTAATTGATAGGGGGAATATATGTCTTTTGAATTTAATGCATTTTTGGTTGAACGTGGGATAAAACATCAATGAACAGTTCCATATACACCTCAATAGAATGGAGTTGTTGAAAGAAAGAACATGTCACTCGCGGAGATGGTGAGGTGAATGGTCAAGAGTTAGGCTTTACCACATAGTTTCTAGCTTGAGGTTGTTATGTGTGCAACATATGTACTTCATAGGTGTCCCACTAAAGCATTGCAGTCTATCACTCCATATGAGGCATGGCATGGTTGCAAATCATCTGTTGCTCACCTCGTGTCTTTGGTTGTTCAGCACATACATTAACGCGTGAACAACAACACATGAAATTAGATGATAAAGCGGTGAAATGTATTTTTGTTAGGTACAGTTCTGAAAGCAATGGCTATCGTCTGTATCATCCACAAATTAAACACATTCTTGTTAGCTATGGTGTTATTTTTGTGGAAGATGCTATTCAACCATTACTTTCATGTACTAAGGAGACATGGGTTATCTCCAAAGATATGTATGATACTTTGCTACCTCTTTTTATAGGTGGATAGTCTAGTGCTAGTCTGAATGAGGCAATTTCTCAGCCTTTACACATTTCACATGATGATGCAGATCATTCCATTTATAATGTAGATTTACATTATGCACTTATTGATGAGAGAACTAATATAGAGGAGGAAAAAGCTATGCCTAAATGGCTGGTGCAGACTTTGGGAGATAGCAAATTAAATGCACCTCTCTCATATTGTACTCGTTCAAGCTCTCATGGTGCTTTTTTCTTGCATTAGATTGCTATGTTATGGTTGCCTCTAGTCACTGTGATGAAAATGAGCTTGTTTTGTTTGATGAAGCACAAAATCCAGAAAATTGGATGGCAACTATGCAACTAGAATACGATGCCATTATGAAAAATGGTACGTAGTCTTTATGTGACTTGCCTCCTAGCAAGAAGGCCATTGGCACTAAGTGAGTATACAAGCTGAAGTAAGACTGATTGATTAGTTGATAGGTATAAGTCTAGGCTTGTTGCAAAGGGTTATGCTCAAGAAAGAGGCATTGATTTTGATGAGGCCTTTGCTCCTACGTGCCGAATGACTACTATTCATAACATCTGTGCACTTGAAGCTCATCATGGTTGGAATGTACATCAAGTGGACATTAAAGCTACATTTCTAAATGGTGACTAGCATGAAGAAGTTTATGTTTTACAGCCCCATGGTTTTGTACAGTAAGGCATGAAAACAAAGTGTGTAGGTTGAAAAAGGCATTATATGGTTTGAAGCAAGCACCACATGCTTGGTATGAAAAGATACATGCCTACCTGATTGCACATAGTTTTGAGAACAATCCAACTCAAAGCACCTTATATGTTAAAGATGCAAATGATGTGCTTATGATCATTGTTGTCTATTCACACACATATGTATATGGAAATATGCAAAGATGAACCAGAGAGATTTCAAGCTCAATATAATCAAGAAGAATATACACTTGGTTCTAAGATTATAATAAAATGAGAGCTTACAAGAAGAGTTACAAGATGAGCTATGTTGCTCATGAAATAGACACCTACACAATGAGATATAGGTGAACAAATCTAAGCCAAAGTGAAAACTTCAGCTAGCAAGGGGATAGCTTAGTTAGGGGGTAATTTAGACCTAGAGTATACACTCCCAATGAGGGCCTACACGTGCAAAAAATCTTGAGGATGGCCATGAATTTCTTCCAAGATCTTACTTATATGATGATCCAAAAGTTGGTGTAGAGTTTGAATTCAAAACATGCCGCCAAAGTCCCCCACTTTTCTTCGTCAAGCTAGATGGAATTTAAAAACATGTGGAAAAGTGGTTGTAAACTTTATAGAAAAATGAAGTGATGTGGCACTTGAGTTAAGCCTTGGTTCACACACACTTGAGCTTGTACATTTCTAATAGTGGTAAAAGTATTCATAATGTAGATGGCTATACAGATGCATCTGCCCAATAGCAATTGGCCATATTTATCTCATTGAGCATTGATCTTGCCACTTAGCTATATGCCTATTTTTTCTCTTGAACCCCATTTTTTTGGGGTGTATACCTCCGTTTATATTGCCTCTTGATGCAAAAAACTCCTTGGAAAAGTATTCTCCCCCTCCATCATATCTAAGAGTTTTTATGTACCTGGCCATCTCCTTTTCAAAAATTTCTTTGAAAACTTTAAAGTGACTAAACACTTCATCCTTTGACTTCATACATCACAACCATGTCATTCTTGTGTGATCATAAATGAAGGTTAAGAAAATACCTATTCCCTCTCGAAGAGGGATCCTTGGTTGGTCCCCATACGTCAATGTGAAGGAGGCCCGATGGAAATGTGCTCCTTTGTGTGCTCTTCCTGAATGAAAGCCTTGCTTGCTTCCCGAATTGACACGCTTCACACAAATGTTTCATAATTTGAGATTGGAAATTTGAAAGACCATTTATCAAACCTCTCCTTTGCATATCCTTCAACTTTTGAAGGTTTATGTGGCTGATGCTCTTGTGTCACAAATCCACTTGAGTTATTTGCTTGTTGCCAAATGTCAAATAGACCATTTGTGATGAGGGTGGCCATACCTCCATGGTGAACATCATTCCTTCATTCTTGCCTTTAGATATCAGCTTGTAGCCTTGATTTGGATCTTCCACATGCCTTCTTTCCTACCACTTCTTTGAGTCATGGTTAAAAAAAAATATCATTCTCTGATGTATTTGAAGTATTTGCAAAGTTACCTTGATTCTTCTTGTATCCTCCTTGGTTGTCCTTTGAGTAACAATCCCTTGCAAAGTGGCCCAACTTGCCACAATTGTATCATTCCTTTGTGTAATCCCTTTCTTGACATTGACATCAACCTCATTTTGCTCTAGATCTTCATCTCCCCCTTTTTCCATAGCTTTGAATTGAACCTTCTTGAACATTGCTTGATCTTTCTCTACCTTTGCCTTGTGCATTGTGTCCACCTCTCTTTCCTTTGTCTTTCCCCTGATAAAAGACTTGGGCTTCATTGCCCTTTGAATGACCTCCATTGAGGTTCATCTCCTCGATCACCATGAGTGTGACTAATTGCTCAACATTTGGTAATGAGTCTCTCACATATACTGAAGTAGTGAATGGCCTCCATTTATCATCATCTCTCAACCCATTTAGTGTATGAATTCTAAATCATCATCATTGATGGAGCTATGTATTGATCCCAAGGCATATTCAATCTCTTTGACCTTGAGGATATAATCATTGATACTGCTATTTGAAGCATTACTTAAGTTGTTCAACTTATTCTCAAGTTCAATCTTTCATGCCTTTGAGGAGGTGGAGTACAATCTCTCCAAAGCCTCCCACAACTTCTTGGATGAGTCCAAGTCTTGAATATGACCAATCATGCTATTAGTAATGTGTTGAGATAATATGAATATGAATCTCCTATCTCTTTCAATCCACTCATTAACTTCCCTTTCTTGTGCTTGAGTGAATGGCCTTACATATTGGGGGATAGGCTCAGCTCCACTAACTAATTCCCATAGTCCCTTGCCAGTGAGGAAATTGTTAACTCAAAATCTCCAAGGTTGGCAGTTTCCTTTGTCCAACTTCTCTATTTGGGTAGCATACTCAAACATTTCTTAAGCTTCTATGGTTCCTAAGATTCCATTGAGTGTGATGGCATAGGAAAATTTCAAAATGATTACCTTCATATAGATTCCTCCCTTTATATGTATTGAGGTGTCTGCTTCTAGCTTCAAAATCCACTTCTAAAATTTGATGTAGCTTGTAGATCTGCTACATGTCCTTTCTTGAGAGATTTTGGAGCTTTAGATGGTTTTTTCAACCTACTTCAAGAGTCCCAAGTGCTTTGAAATGATATGATACCATTGTTGGGAGACGAATCACGAGCACTATGCATCTTTGGAAAGTGGTAGGCCCTTATATGTTGTTTTCCATAGTGACTTAGAGTCACTGTTTTGGCTCTAACCCAAAATATAAATGTTACATAATAATGAAGCTTTCCATAATAAAATTAGACATTTTGAAATTTCTATAGCACTTTAAAACAGTTGATTTGGATACTCCAGCATGGAGAACCAACCTTTGCAATTTAGACTAACTATCCTTGTTACTGTCTGTGTACGAGCAGAGACACACCTTCACTATTAAAAACCTCAATCTAAGCTCACTTAGAGAATAATCACGAGATATATAAAACACTTAAAAGACTCTATGAGAAATCAAACACAAGTAAAATCACTTCAAATGGATACCAAAAGAAAGAGTTACAACCAAAACAAAATTGTGCTAGAAAGTAGCTCCCTCAGAGAGACAATGAACAATGGATAACTACAAAGAAGTATAAGCTAACAAAATAAATAACTGAGCAAGGGGGCTACATGTAGCAACTTATTTACACTCTAAAATAACTTAGAAAGAGAGTAGAGGCCATGGACATCCACTCATGACTTGGATCCATACATATATAGGCTGTCAAAAAGTGCTCCTACAATTTTGCAAGAATCTCTCATTCAACCACTTAACTTTTTTGGTAAGCTATGATTTAGGAAAGTGGTTGAAACTTCTTGATAGCTGAAATTTGTGATATGAATCCTATAAATGATAGGTCCATGTGTCATCCATGCCTTTGAGACTTTAACTAAGACTTTAAGCAAAAATTCAAAACACATGTACATCAGAATGGAACACCGAAACAAACACTGGAACATCTAAAAACGAGAACACCAGAACACCGAAACACACTAGAAAATCCCAAAAATATACTCATTCTACTTGAGCCTTTAGTGAAGATTTAAGGCTTGATTTTTGAGACACCTCGTATCATGCTATCCAGTAGATTTTTCTCTACCTTAACCCTCCCTTCTCTCTATTTCACCCTTCATCCCTCATCCCCTCTTTTTCTTGGCTCAATTTTCATCATCGAGTGGCTCTTTTCCTAGATTTATCGAGTTAGTTTCATCATCTAATGGACCTTCTTCTAGCTTTTCTCTCCACTTTTTAAATTTGTTCCCTTCTGTTCTTGTAGTCAGACTTGTTGTTTGGGTGGTGCCAATACTCTGCAATTGTTTGTGGATTACGCTCTTTGGGAGAGATCCCAATAGGTGGCAAGAAACTATTGATCTAGTTGTGGTGCTTTGTTGGCAAAGGGGTGCATAGATGGTCCATGTGCGGCCAATGGGTGTGTCAAATAGTGGGTGTGCAAGTAGTGCACATGTGTATGCTCACAATTGTCCTTTGATTGAATATAATTAAAGGTTCCAAAGGGTTTTTTTGCAAGGTTTTTGAAGGGTTCTTAAGGTTTTGGATAATTCAAGGGAACCCCCCTTATTTGTGCATTTTGGAGAGCTCAAGGTTAAAAGTGCAGAAAGGATTCTTGGAGACTACATGAAGTGAAAAGGCATCATAAGGGATACAAATAGTTAGGAAGTGTGTGTACTAAGGAGTGGGAAAGTGGGCTTCATATGCAAGGCAAAGATCTTGGATACACATGTGAAGTGAAGTGATGTGTGCATACGCGTAAGGAGTCGATAAGCCAAGGGAAGAAAGTGTAAGAAAAAGGCTTAGACTAATCGAGTCTAAGCATCGAGATGGGAGAATTTCAAGTGAGAGAGTGTGTAGAGAACTTAGAACTCTATGATAGTCAGTGGAGATCTAGAGAGCTAAGTGAAGAGTGAAGAGAGGATTGTCTGCTCTATTGTTTGCTGCATGCCATCCTCATTCAAGGAAGAAGACAAACCAATGTGTGGCTAAAGTGCTACCAAAGATGACTTGGAGGTCGAAAATGGTAAGTGATAAGGAATTCACCTTGAGTGGAGGCTTGAGTGCAAGGGTGCACATGAGCAAGCCACTGAGTTAAGTTTAAGACGATACACATAGATTGACTACCTTCACTATACTTGGGAAGTACTTTGTTGTACTTAGGTGTACTTGTTGTTTTGAAATGTAACCTACAAAGAGTACAAACATCTACTTTACTCTTTTGCCCATTTAATAAAAGCAAAAGCATTCTAATCTTCTTGTATTAATCAAAGTATAAAGAAGTTTCATGCTCAACACATGCTTATTCTTCTCTACTTTTCCCTTACAAACACTCAAGTCCCTTTTCTCTAAAGGATCCCCCAACAATGTGCTTATGCATCTTTTTCATCCCCATAAAGCTTCTCTAAAATAGGTGCAATAGGAACAACAATAGGACCAAGAACATGAAGATCATCATGTTGAACACCACCTGCATGCATCACCCACTGTCATAGTATTTGCAAGTATAGGAGGACATATTTCAACACCCTACATAATATTCCACAAGCCTTTTGCTACCAATACATGACACATAATGTATGCTGGTAGTTAGGACAATCCAAATTACCCTCATTATCCAACATATGAAAGACATCATTGCTTTGGTAGTGATTGTATCCTAATGTAAAAAAATGATTGTTTCTTTAAAAAGTTGAACAAATATATCCAATCAAGCTTCCCTAGGCCTATAGTAGACTTTGAGATGCTTGTATTTGTGAATAAAAAACTATATATATTTTTGGAACAAATTGAAAAAATTAAATTCATAGTGAATGAGATAATGCATTCACATGCCAAAATGAGCTTAAATCAAAATTTTGACCTTGAGTATGATCAACAAATTTCGTCCGATTCCAAGGTAGTGACAAAAAGGATGTCGATAATGCCCCATAGATAGCAACAACCTATTGTTGGATTTTGAGGGCTAAGGAAGCAAGCCAACAACATGAGGAGGAAGAAGAAGCTTAGAGTAAATTCACTTGGTAATACACTCAATGTTGTATGCCAATTCTTCTTCCTTGTAGTGTTTGCATGCTTCCATAGTCCTCAAACTCCAACACTACCTAGCTACACAACACAAAGCTTCCTTATGTGTATTCCAAAGCAAGTTAAAGCACCGGTGGATGATAAGGATATAACAAAATAAGTGAAGATGGGTGCTTCCAAACCTCCTGTCTAAGATGATATATTCATGAAATTCTTCACAAAAGAAGGGAGTAGGATCTTTGGTGCACAAAAAGAGAGTAGAAAAGGTATGTTTATTTCATATACGACTTTAAAAGAATCATGACTTTAAAAGCACCAAATTCGGATGCACAAGGCCTACCTAGACACGTTGTTTATGGACTCTTAAAAGGAGCTCCTCTTGGAGTGAAGATGGATGGACAAGATGGATGGACAACTGCTTGAGGGCACTATTGGGTGCTTGTGGGCAGGCGTCTGATTTGTTTGGCCTTTGCGGTTCCATGCGAGCCTCCTTGGGGGGCTCTAGCAATCTTCCTTTTTATCAGAATGAAACTTCTCTCGCTTTGTGTTCTGTCATGAAAGACAACAACTACCCCATTTGGTGCCGATCTTGCATGATGAGCTTTTTCCAATCTAACAAGTCTTGGACTTACACACTTCTAATGAGCTCTCTCTCTAACCTTTTATGTAAATACAAAAGGTCAAACTCTAAAGTTATCTCAAGATTTTTGTTTATGAAGACACATAAGTTGTTGAGTGTATAACTCGCCTCCCATTCATTATATCCCCTTGTCCCATAAATAAATAGTCTTTAGAGTGGTCTAGTGTGGCATGTTGCCATCATGCACACTCAATTTACTACCTATCGGTAGAGGATCTTATGATATCCCCGAGCTAGGGACTTTGGCGAACTAGCCCTTGTCTCATACACAAAGAATGATGGCCAACTTGGCCTAATGTCAAAATAAACTATATTGAGATATGGCTCTCAAAATGTAGCATTCAAGAAGTAAGCTTTCGTGGTGAATTTGAACATCAACGTATAATGTACTTAAGTGTTATTTGATGGGATTACGTTTTTTATATACTCGTATGAGATACCTGAAGGTCTTCGATATCTCATGGAAGAAAAGCAAATCAATCGGATGTATCTCCTCCGAAACTCGATATCCTGGGTAGGTTGTTGATAGTGGACAATATGCTGGCTAGGGCTGCATATGATACTGATGCTGGAATGGCTAATTGTGCTCGAGCATTATGTTGTTGACACCTACTTCAGCCGATAAGACGAATTAGAATTTTACGCTGTATCTGTTCCGTTGAGTCCCTTAGTTGAACGTTAATCATTCAAATCGTTCTGTCTTCAGCAGCTCCTTTGAAGCAGATCAGAAAACAAGTTCGCAACGTACTCACAAAACGCCAGAGGCATCAAGTGTTTTTCATTTCGTGCTGTGGCTCTGAAATCAGATATATCGAACACGTTACATAACATAAAATTATAATTTAAGAAGCTACATATTTCGGAAAGAGAAAAGCTAAGGTTTGTGCCGACTCCGGAGCGTTGTTATACAGTATCGCGAACAGCTCTTCGATACAGAGATGTCGGAAGGGGAGGAAAAGACAGAGATTCAATATAATGCGCAGGGAAAAAGGAAGGGAAAACATGATAAACCAAAGCCATGGGATACTCCTGACATTGATCACTGGAAAATAGAGCCATTCCAGCCTGCCTGGAATGAAGGTGGCCTTTTGGAAGAAAGCTCCTTTTGCACGCTTTTTCCTCAGTATAGAGGTACATAGTTCTTTATCTTTCCTGTGATTTTCTTCGTTCGGTTCCCTGGAAGTGCTTGGCTCACGATACCTTCCGTAGCTTGTTTGATTTGATGGGCTCAAAGTCAGTTACATTTCATGTTTACTAAGGCACTTGTTTTTTAACGAGTCCTGCGATGCTCTTTTAGGTCGTCTACATATTTCCAGGGTCCATATCAAAGAGCTTGTTTCTCCTGCATGTCACGAATGATCAGATTAGTTCATCAATCTGAACCTCCACTGACCCTGGAGTGCTAACTTTTAGACATGAAATGGAGCAAGTAAAGTATATTTGACACTATTGTTTTGGATTCTTGCAGAAAAGTACCTTCAGGATGTTTGGCCTGTTGTAACCAAGGCCCTGAAAGAGCACGGCATAGCTTGTCAACTAAATCTGGTAATGTACAACTTTTTTTTATT
This sequence comes from Ceratopteris richardii, assembly GCA_020310875.1. Lineage (NCBI taxonomy): Eukaryota > Viridiplantae > Streptophyta > Polypodiopsida > Polypodiales > Pteridaceae > Ceratopteris > Ceratopteris richardii. Next base: position 163,823,284 of record CM035430.1, on the reverse strand, counting down.
TCTGTTACTCTTTTCTTTCTTTCTCTTATTGTGCTTTCATGCAATGTTCTGCAAAAGGGGTTCCAACTGATGATCTTATCTAAGGAGCTTAACATCGAACTTTATACTTGTGAAATTCTTTTCATTCTCCTTGGGATAAATTTTTGAAGGGAAACACTTTTCTTTCGATTGAAAGCCTCTAATGGCCTTCCCCATTCAACCATGAAGGATATGTATTGTTTTGACCTACAACTGATTGCAAAAGAACCAAAACATCAAATTATGATGTCAACTAAGAGGTGAACATGAAAACAAGGTCAATGTATAATTACAAAGCAAATATGAAGGTCTATGTACATCTCTTGGATTTATATGTGAGTTAGGGCTCTTTTGTTGGGCTGCCGTTTGTGAGGTTGATTATGGTCACTAGACCATGTCTCTTAAGTCAAGATCATGTGTATATAATCATATGTATATGTTATTTTGGGGCCCAGTTTCCAAAGGTGGCCGTTTCTGTATCCTCATGTATTTTGGCAGATTTATCTTCAAATGTTTGGGTTGCCTTTAAGGAAAGAAGATACCAAAGACTTTTGGAATCAATAGAGGTCCCTTCTTTTTTCGCATAAAGGAGTAAGTAGATAATAGATATTCATCTAGCCTAGAGAAAGCAAAGATCAAGCCAAAGTAAAAAAAGAGGAGATGATGGCTTCATGGATGCATTAGATCTAAAGAGGGAAGTGGGGAAAGAAGGTGGATTTATAAGTTCTTTTTGTCATAGCTCAATACTTCGGCTCACCTGAACGGCACCAACACACACACACATTAAAAACTATTCGTACCACCCAAGACTTTTTCCTATGAGAGTCAAGAATTTTCTCTTCTCTCTTCCTTCTATCAAATGTGGTTACAAACTTCTAGGCTAGCCATGTGGCATTCTTGCCATGCTAATGTAAGAGATGGTTCCCACCAGATATATATGTGACATTTCCTTCCCCTTGAAACATTTTCATTTTCGAAAATATAGACGAAATGTCTGTAATGGTAGAAGAAAGTGCTCGATCTTTCTTTGAATCCCATGTACTACTAGTACATGGTCATCTTTGTGTGTTGCTTTCTCGTATCTTTCTCCTTAAGAAGTCTCAAAAAAAATCAACTCAAAGGTGGGAAATCATCTTGGTGGTGCTTCATGTCTCCCATGTACAATTAACTTCCAAACTACCACTCCCATAATGACTTGAGAGATCACAAGCTCATCATCTTGGGGCTGCCGTCCACATTTACAGCCTTATTTTCAGTGTGATTTGGTGGCTGCTTATTGCCATCATGAGCATATATTTGCTGTCCAACATCATCTGCCTCGATAACCATAGGCTCATAGTCATTTTCAGCCCTTTGTTTTGCCTTTGAGGCTCGTTTCCAGCACTAGTGGGTGGCTGTTCATACTGAGATTTCATGCTCTTTTGGTCATTCTTAGAGCACCTTATTAACTACAAACATCTCGGCTGCATACTATCGTCTTGAACTGCAATAGCTAAATGTGATAGCCTATCTCACTTGTCACTATATCTCATGAAGATTCCCTTCCAACACGGAATGGCTGAGCCCAAAGACCTGCTAAGTGTTGGAATTGGGAAGGGACAGCCATAAGGTCAGACGAGAAGACTGGTCTGAACTGAAGTCGACCTTGCTGCAATGAGCATGACCGTTGCCACTGCTGACAATGTCCACCGAGGGTGCCCGAAAGCCAATGAGGAGTGTCCTTAGCGCAACCAAGGGGATTTGAATATTTCAATCTTGGCTGTTTCTAAGTTTCATAATTGAATGTCTGTCAATCCCTCGCAATTGAGCCAATAGGGTAGCAATGATTATGTATGTTTATTTCTGGTCTGATTTTTGGCCAATATATCAATCAAGCTCTATCTGGCTAAAGAGTTTACACTGCTTATCATATTCATTCAAAACAAATTAATATTTTTCATTGAAACTTTGTATATGAATAATGATCAAAGATAGGTGCAGGGATCAATGAATAGTGGTATTTTGTTAGTGTAGTCTGTAGTTTTTCAATGTAACATATGGGGTCTTGTGGAAGATTTCATTAACTTGTGATGTGTGTTTTTGTAAATAGTTGGATCCTGGCGGCTGCTGAGTTTTGTGTTTGAATGTCCTTCAATCCATACTGTTTGCTTATTTTTGTGTCTGAGTCTTCCTCAATGTAGTCAAGCTTTTTCTGGCTATAAAGATTTGACTGCTCATCATATTCATTCAAAATGAATGAATGTTTTCTCATTTAACTTCTGTACATGGGTCAAAGTTAGGTGGAGGGATCGATGACTGTATCAACAACTCGGAAGACTGTCTGAGTCTTCCTCAATGTAGTCAAGCTTTTTCTGGCTATAAAGATTTGACTGCGCATCATATTCATTCAAAATGGATGAATGTTTTCTCATTTAACTTCTGTACATGGGTCAAAGTTAGGTGGAGGGATCGATGACTGTATCAACAACTCGGAAGACACGTGATCCTTATATCATCATCAAAGCACGTGACCTCATTAAACTTCTTTCTCGAAGTGTTCCTGCTCCCCAGGTGAGTAACTTTCTATGGTTTGATTGATATGGCCATGTGATTTGCTCAAAAATAGCTGACATTTTCATTTTAATATACTTTTTGTCTAGGCCCTGAAGATACTAGATGATGAGATGCAGTGTGACATAATTAAGATCGGAAACATCATACGTAATAAGGTGCTTAAAAGAATTCTCTCTCTCTGCCCCTTTTTTTTTTGAGGGTTCAAGAGCTTTAGAATAGTAAAGCAATATCTGTTAACATTTGTAGGAAAGATTTGTCAAGAGAAGACAAAGACTTCTAGGTCCAAATGGAGCAACATTGAAGGTGTGCCTTAAATCATAATAGATGAGAGCAACAAAAATCTCTCTCTCTCTCTCTATTCAACTCTCTCTATCTGATTTTTCTATCCAGGTTAGACAACTGATCCTTTTCTTATTCTAAATTGCAAATTTTCAGGCAATAGAGCTTCTCACTGGGTGCTACATATTGGTTCAGGTAATGCTCATTTTCAAGCTAGAACATTCTGGTTAAAGTATTAAAATTAATTTCATGATCATATATTTTGATTTTTGTTTTTTGTTTTTTTGGGGGAAGTTTTTTATTTGATTTTTCAGGTTCACAATAATAATAGAAATCATTCATGTATGTACATCGTGCGTTTTTGTTGTGGATAATTATTTTAGGGAAATACTGTGGCTGCCATGGGATCTTTCAAGGGTTTGAAAGCTGTACGACGGATTGTAGAGGATTGTATACGCAATGTGCACCCAATTTATCACATAAAAGTAAGAACTTCAGTATTGGAGTGCAATTTATGGCTTTCAAGTGAAGGTTGTTTCGGTGATGTTTTCTAGTTCTTTTCAATTAGGCCCTTATGATCAAGCGTGAACTCACAAAGGACCCAGAATTGGCTAATCAGAATTGGGATCGGTTTCTTCCGAAATTTAAGAAGTCTGTCAACTGTCTTTTGTGGGCTGTTTGTTTTATATTCACACAACTTTTATTTTGAGGACAAGTGATCATTTAATCTTGGGAGCTGTGGCATATATATGTTTCTTACTTTCCAATATGCAGGAAGAATGTGAAACAAAAGAAATCCCAGCAAAAGGAGAAGAAGCCTTACACACCTTTCCCCCCTCCACAGCAACCAAGCAAAGTATGCAGACTTTTGACATCCTTATTGTACTACAGTACAGAAGTTCAAAATTAAATTTGAAGGAAATTGATCCAATGCTTCTTTCAATAAATGTGCAGATTTTTAGTTTTTCTCTCCAATATTCTATTTGAAATCCTTTATTGAGCTTTTTGAAATTTTTACGGAAACCTCTGTCGTTCATAAGAGTCTGTATTGGAAAATCTTACATGAGGATTGTTTTGCTCTAGATTGATTTACAATTGGAAAGCGGAGAATATTTTCTTAGTGCAGAAAGGAAGGCTGCAAAGAAGTGGCAAGAGAAGCAGGAGAAGCAAAAAGAAAAGGTTATAGAAAACAAGAAAAAGCGAGAAGCTGCTTTTGTTCCTCCAAAGGTATGGAATCCCTATTTACACCAAATGAAATGAACACAACAGCCGAATATAAGCTCAATAGCTATCTCGATCTCTTTTAACAATAAGGCTGCTGCTATGGATTGAGAATTTCAAGTAGGGTTGCTCTGATTTTTCTTACCATACATAGGAGACTAAAAAGAGAAAGAAAACTGCAACAAGTAATGGAGGTGTTTCAGATACTCGTACTAACGGAGTCAATGCCCAGGATATGGCTGACAAACTGAAGGTGAAGACTGGAGACCGAAGATGATTACATTTCTTTTGTGTACTTATTTACACCAATATAAGATGAAATGTAGTTGATCTTACTTCTTATTCAACTTGCAGGAAAAGTTTGAGGTTATAAAGAAGCGAAAGCCTGCGAAGGCAATGGAGATTGAAACTTTTTTGGCTGCACCAGGCAAGTGAAGGCTATGAGCATGATGCTTAAAAAGCATTATCGTCCAGTGATTCCTTGATATAGGCATCTACTATCAGAAATTGTAGAGACGATCCAGAGCTTTTGAAACATTTTCCATGTGGTACTTGTAACTCATGGATCATATTTTACTGTGCAATGTAATTCCAGGAATTATCATGATAGAAAGCCTCCATGTAATTCAGACAATTAACTTTTGGAACATTGAGCTGTTATATTCATAGGGTGTGAGAGTAACATACGATAGGGTGAAAGAGGTTGCTCAAGCAACATGAGATTACTTTTGCCCCTCGTAGTATTAGGGAATTTCAGTATCATTATACATCTGTGAAGTTCACTCTTTTTCCATTGCCTGGATTGTGTGTTATCACTGTGCTATGTGGATGGACTTTTGTATGGACCATGAGACATGGGTGTGTTAATATGACATCTCAGTGTTAGATATTGTGTTTGTTGCAAGTGCCTGCTAGAAACCCCTAACAGCAGAGTGGCATCTCATTATGTTGATTGTTTTTGTTGGATAGAAGTAGAGGATTTGAATTATTAGTGAATGGAGCAGTGTGCCACCAAAGTCACTTGATTAGTTGATTGCCTTATCTGAAGAACAAAAAAATGCCATGTTGTGCCCATATATCCCAGAAGGTGCCTCAAAATGTCCACGGGATCAATAGAAAGTATGTTTCTTAAAGTTAGATCTGTTTTTTATTCAAATTGCATGCAATCTTACGTTTGATTAGTGTTTGTTGGTTTCTTGCAGAATGTGAAAAGTGCAGTGATGATTTGAGATGAATACTCACCAGTTATACAAGAAGGTTACCAATATAAATGCGAATCTAAAGCTCCTTAGCAATTGCATGCTACACATTAGATAATCCTAGGTTAGGCTAATTTACCTTGAAATTGTCCAGAAGTGAGCTTGTGTGTTTTGAGGGAAATGTTTTGGAATTTTGTGAATTCTTTACTAGTAAAGAGAAGCTTAAATCATTGAAGGATAAAATTCATGGATGTTATCTTCTCCAAGAGCGATCCAGTCTATTACTTGTATTTTTTAGCATTTTCTTCGTAAATAAAAGGATGCATTTCTGTTGAATTTCTCATAAAAATCATATGCCTCCAGTAACAGAATTGAGATAAAAAATTCACATGTTCAGAATACAGTTTAGCTTAGAGGAATTAATGTGTACCCACACAAACTCTATTTAGAATAGGAGGTGGTGGTAAATATTTTCTATATCTATGCATTGGCACAGAATTAAACCAATGATATATTTTGTCACAAGTAAAGGACACTCCATGCTGAAAAGCTTCTGACAATTATACAGTCTTATATGATGTTTCTATCTCCCATCATAGGTTTGATTCACTTAAATTGTAGCTTGCTGAAAGTGAGATCATTGAACAAGCTATTGGCCCACTAGCTTTTATCCTTTCCAGGTATTGGGCTATTAATTGTAGCTTGCCGAAAGCGAGATCATTGAACAAGCTATTGGCCCACTAGCTTTAATCTTTTCCAGGAGCCTATAAAAAATGTTGGATCTATGATGTTGTATATGTTGGGCATGGGAGAACTTTTTTTGAACCATTATTGGAATAGATTGTAATGTGGTAGTTAGCCATATCTCTCTTGGCGTGAATGACTCATCTACAAGTGCTAACTTACATACATACACAGTTATACATGCATACTTATACATACATTCATACTTGCATACATGCTGACATGTACACATTTGTAGATGCATTTGTAGTCCTTTGTAGCCACTTGCATGAATCCCTTTCAAAACCATTGTTAACACTCTTATGGTAACATCTTCATGAATTAAGTATATAGGAGCCCTATGTTATTACTTTTGACTGTACAATTTTTTTTTGGTCTGCATGAATCGTTTTTTTGCCTTGATTGATTTGTAGGCATAGGCTTCCTGAAGTTCAATCCTTTATTCCATGACATAAGGTGTCAATGTAGCCTCCTTATGATCCCGTCACCTGGCCTCCGTCAATATCCTCATTATTTTCTCTAATTGCTGTGGTCCATAAAATATGTGAATATGACATTCCTTGTACAATTCCATTGGTGCCAAATTTGCATGGGCTATTTCCCTCTATCAAAAATGCCTCCAAAAATGCTAGAGTTGTTTTCTTTACTCCATCAATACATCGGTTATTGTGTCCTCTAGATCATATTCCCATAATTCCATTATTTTTCTAGGTACCTTCTTACAATGTGGTGAACGCCACAATGCATCATAAGAAGAGCTGAACACTGGTATCTCTCCAGAAGCTGGCATTTCTTTAAGCTCGCCCTTGATGATGCCTATGTTAGTTACATAAACGAATAAAGCAATTTGACATTTTGCATAAGGAACAACGACACTCATAAGTTCATCTTTTTTGACAAAAATAGTTTTGTTACGCTATAGATGATTAATAGGCAGTTATGCTGTACATCATCTGGGTTATAATGTTGATAGTTGGAATAACTAATAGGATTATGTTAGTATAACATTGGTAGGTTGTTTATAAGATTATAACCCTCAGCCTCGTCATTTACATAAAAATGGAGGTTTTACAGTAATTACGAAGCGTTTCCTGTAAGTAAATGGGTTTGTGATAGAGGAAAGTTTACAATACTTTAATGTAGTGTCGATTTTTGAAAACTCTGTTGAGGTGGAAGTGGCTTAAGCAAACTTCTGAGTAGTGTGCTTATGGTTTGGTAGCATTGCTGTAATGGAATTTCACTAGTACTCGGGTATGTGAGCACTAGGATAAAAGAAATACGTCAGCCAGTGTTTTAAATATGGCATATTGAGCTAGAAAAAATGATGTAAATCCAATATGCATTGATAGTATTCATCATAAAATGTTTCACTTTATTGGAAATGTCTTATGGCGATGAAGAGATGGGCCTGAAAACATAGGATCTTATTTTGAGGACCACTACCTTTCGCTTCTGTTTCAAGGTTTAAAAGTATAGTCTCTATAACATTTTGGAATTTTGGCATTTATAAATGTACAAAAAGTGACTTGGATATATTATTAACAAATGTATTGTGTTGAAACACTTCAATTTTTATTGGAACTTTTGTCATGGACCAACTCTTCCATTTAGGCTTGAATTTGAAAGGCCCAACACACACACACACACACATACACACACACACACACACACACACACGGTTTTTGATATTTGTAAACAAACAAAGACTTCAGTCAAGCATTCAACGAAAAAAAGCATGTATGGATATTCATGACCTTCTTAGGCAAAGGTTTCACCTATCTTAGTTTTTTACAATATCCGGTTATAAAAATGAAGCTGAAGGAATTTAAAGATAGAATAGGAGTAAAAGACATTCTTTATAAATCAATACTACAAAAATCTTACTAAAAAGAGTGGAGTATTTATTATAAGATTTTTTGGGAATTTCCATATTTTGAACTCTTAACACCATGTACTATTGAAGATGATAATATTCTTTGGTGTCAATTTCCATAAGTTAACCTTTAACGCTCAATAATTATTTACAAAAATTTGTTGCTGAGGGGGAATAAGATCGTATTTTATTCTTTTTTTTTTCTCAAATGCATATATTGATACACTCACATATGTTGGACTAGGGCCGATAGATGAATACAAATCAATAATACTGCTTACATCTTTTTTATTGGTTGGAGTATAACTAGTTCTCGTACTATTGTATCTTTGAAACTCTTGACTATTGGCAAATTTGGTTGTACCTTTGAAATAAAATTGATTTACTAAAACCCATTTCACCTTACACTTTTATTTTTATTAGTACATAAGATTTCAAGGTTCTACTTAGAAATCCATTTTATTTTCATAAGGGTCATTAGAACTACAGAAACCTAAGACTAGAAAATTCTACTTTGGTAGTAAAAACACATGGTCCTTAAACATCAAGGCAACTTTAAGAATTAGTCCTCCATATTATATAATAATTTGATGTAAAAAAAAAAACCTATAAGTTTTGCATCTTCAATGTCAGTTCTCTCATCAATAAGGGCATCATGTAAGTCTGCATAAAAAATGGAATGACCTGCATCATCATTTGAAACCTATAAAGGTTGAGAAATTACTTCATTTGAGTATCCACCTGTAAAAAGAAGCAACAAAGTGTCATACACGTCTTTTGAACTGATTGATGTCTCCTTGGTATATGAAAGTAAGGCATATGCTCTTAATTGGTCTACAATCCGATTCCTCTCTCATAATTGTGGCATGTTTTCATTGTCTCTTTGATATACTTCCAATAGCCTTTTCCCATCAAGAAATTTGTCATTCTTAATCTCCAAGCATGAAAGTTATCCAACTTATCGCTCATAAGTTGAATCATTCCATTAGCATTTGCCATTCCTACAACAATGTACAATACCACAAAAACACTAGAAGTAATATCTCTACTTGAACATTGTCACACTGGTGACTTGATCCATTCGATTATCATACTAATGTTCACGTTATTCACTCAAATTTGACAAGTCTATGTCAACCACCACAAATAAGTTCCATTAATTTTATAAAACAACTAATCTTGTTATATGTAGGATCAAGTAAAGAGGTTATGTTTAGTGACCTTTGTATTGAGCAAAAATCCTTCACCTACCCCCCTAACACATACATAAGGTTAAACATGAAAAAAAAACATTCAAAGAAAGACACATATATAATATAATTTTTTCTCGTTTGTCATATCAATCGTACAACATTATAAGTAGCGTGTTATAACCATGATAATTATTAAACGGCTTTACGAATTAAGTAAATATTTGAAGTTATATGTTTAGTTTTTTTATTCAAAGAAAAGGGAATAAGACATACATGTATGCATATACACCAATCAATATTCATGGATTGGAACAATTCTACATGCATTTTAGGGTCCATAATTATTTTAGTGCATTACCAACTCTCTTGCTTTGTTACATAAGACTTTCTTCATACATACATACATACATACATATATACATACATACATACATATGTTTATTGACCTCTATAGTGAGCGAAAATCTTTCAATTAACGCATAATCACATGTAAGGATAAAAACGAAAGCAACCATTCAAAAATGCACGCAAACATAGTAAGTATAGTTTTTGCTCCTTTATCATACCAATCGTACGACACTATAAGTAGCTTGTCATATCGATGATAATTATAAAACGTTACAAAAATATAAAAAGTTAACGAAATGTTTGGAATGATATGTTTACTTTGTTAATTCAAAGGAAAATTAATAAGTGATACATTCATGCGTATACAACAATCAATTTTCATGAATTGGCACAATTCTAGATGCATTTTAGGGTCCATAATTATTTTACTAGATTAACTAGAATCTTTTAAGAGTTGCGCATGCAGCTAATGCTGTGATAGTTTGGTGATGAACTTGTCTTCTCTCGATGGTGTTGCTATGAATTATTCGGATTCCTTGTTGTGAATCTATTAGTGAAATCTACTACTATAAGTCCGTTGTTATCACACCACATCAACGTAGGTTACACTTCATTTTGTTGTAACTATATAAGTCCTTGATGCATTTCAGTTGAAGATGTGCACACAGTGAGAAAAAGGTTGTTATATAAGAAGGATCTTTTTTTTTTTTTGTTAAAGATGCTTGACTATGGGGAAAAACTGAGTTTTAGTAGTCTTTCATTTCATTTACTGTTACACCTTCATAGAATCATTAATGCATGATGAAAATGTGTCGCCCCTACTTTGTGGGATATGGGAGGTCCAATGGGTGCTATGTTATCCTTCATTTGTATTTTCCACTTAATTCAAGCTTCAGAAGAGTAGATCTCAATGATCGAACTTCTAGATATTGCATTTGTGTCTCACTTGGTTTAATCTTCTTGTGATATAGGGGATCCAATGGGTGGTATGTTGAACTTTCCTATTAGTTCAAGCTTCAAAAGAGTAGATATCAATGATTGAACTTCCTTACAAAATAACCGATTCATGAACATATCAAACAAGTTTTATGGTTTGTAACAAGTGTTTCTATGTGGAACTTTGATTTGATGAACAAAAAAAGGTGATGTGAATCTCCCTTCATTTCATTTCGAACTCTCCAAATACTTTATTGAACATTTCATAATGTTCATCGGATTTCACTTCTCACTTTATGAACACCAAACAAGGTACAACTTCGTTTTATTTTACTCCCGGTTCTCTTGGATTGAGCTTTTTGCAGTTTTTGAAGATCGTGATGATTCTTCTACTAAAATAGTTTTGGCAAGGTAACTTTTCTTGCGACACTAATTATACATTTCTTTACCATTTCATACCTTTGTCTTATCACACTCTTGTTTATTCTTTTAATCTTTGGGTGGCTTTAAAGATGAGCATCCCCGTAACGTGATACTCTCCACGTGGTTTAGGGGATGGTCCACATGGTGGAACATCCTCCACCATGTTGCCCATCCATTTTGTCTGCTTTTGGATCAAGCTTCATCCTTAACTCATCTAAAACATGTACATATGCAATGCAACCAAATACTTTCATGTGTGATAAGTTTCACTTTTTACTTGTAACCTTTGTATTGGGGTTTTACTTGATGTACAATAGCATTTGGAGTTAATATATAAAGTAGTGTGTGTAACTTCTGCCCAATAACAAGGAGGCATATTTTTTTGACCCATCATGGCTCTTGCTATTTTTGCAATATGTCTGTTTTTGGATTCAACAATGCCATTATGTTTTGGTGTGTACCTGCATGAAAATGGCCTTTGAAATTCTTGACCCTTGAGAAAAATACTGAATTCATTTGATATGTGACATAAAACCTGCAACTTCCCATGGATGTGGTCTTTGCAGGACCCCAAGCATCTGCATGTAATATCCCTAGTAAATTCTCACTACATGCTTGTCATAGAAAAATGATGCCCTTGGCCAATCATGCTTTCTTATACTCTAACATGCAACCAATACATTACCTTCCACGCTCCTCGATTCCACTCTTCATATGCTGTTAATTGGTCTACAATCTGATCCCTCTAGCATAACTGTGGCATGTTTTCATTGTCTCTTTGATATACTACCAATAGCCTTTTCCCATCAGGAAATTTATCATTGTTAATCTCCAAGCATGAAAGTTTTCCAACTTATTGCTCATAACTTGACTCATTCCATTAGCATTTGCCATTCCTTCATCAATGTACAATACCACAAAAACACTAGAAGCAATATATTTGGTTGAACATTAATGTCAAGTTGGTGACTTGATCCATTCGATTATCATACTAATGTTCATGCTATTCACTCAAATTCGACAAGTCTATGTCAAGCACCACAAATAAGTTTCATTAAATTTATAAAACAGCTAATCTTGTTATATGTAGGATCAAGTAAAGAGGTTATGTTTAGTGACCTTTGTATTGACCAAAAATCCTTCACCTACCCCCTAATACATACATAAGGTTAAACATGAAAAAAAAGAACATTAAAAGAAAGACACATATATAATATAGTTTTTTCTCCTTTGTCATACCAATCGCACAACATTTTAAGTAGCGTGTTATAACCATGATAATTATTAAACGGTTCTTCACGAACTAAGTAAATCTTTGAAATGGTATGTTTAGTTTTTTATTCAAAGAAAAGGGAATAAGACATACATTTATGCATATACACCAATCAATATTCATGGATTAGAACAATTCTACATGCATTTTAGGGTCCATAATTATTTTAGTGCATTACCAACTCTCTTGCTTTTCTACATAGACTCTCTTTGGAGCTTTTCCTCTCTCATTCATCGCCACATATATATCACTCTTTTTCGTAATGTTTGAAGCCTCTAAATGACCACAAACTTCTAATATACACCAATCTAGTAAGCAGTATAATTTAATAGTGTGGCTATTCAAGTAACTCCCTCAAAAAAAAGTTATGAATCTGAGTAATAAAGTATGTTATGGGTTGTAATTTTAGAGAGCTGAAACATTAGAATCTGTAGCCGCCCTTAGTAAACTTTCATATTCGTGATATATAATGATTATTGTACGTGGTTGACTTGTATCATATTAGATACGTGGTTTCTGTCTCCTCTTTTCGGAAATCCTGATGTGATTTGTGAACAAAAAGAATGGAGTAAACAAGGCCTTCCTAACAGTTGCATGTGCAGGTAACACTCTGAAAAGTGGGACCTCTTTTAAGTACAAATGCTACGCACATGATAGCCTCAATCTAGAAGCTATGTGCTAAACACCTTGCCATTTCCATGGGAGGCCCGTTCTTCCTCTCAATGAATCCATTTTGTTGAGGTATATACAACACTCTACACATCATGTTTTATCCCATGCTCAACCAAAAATGTATTGAACTCACAATACATACACTCGCCCCTCGATCAGCCGAACAACATTCGTAGATTTATGCTTAAGAGTAGATGAGCTCCGTTTACCTTTGCCCCTTTTGGCTAGGTAAGAAAGCTTAATTTGCAACATACATAGTTGACATGTTTTGTCTAAACTGATCTTCTTGCAGCTAAATAGAGAATAACTCCTCAAAGGTGAAGGCATTTGGATTTGCTTTCATCATCAACTAAAGAGCAGACGGAAAACTCTCATAAGAATCTTGAAGATCATTAAGAACGATTTGCACAAGTGAACTATCTGGTAAGATTTCATCACCAAAAATCAACTACTCTTTCATATCCTTGATCTCTGTTACAGAAGTATCCATTGTATCTCCTTCATTCATATGCTCACTCTCCAACTATTATTGAAGCTAGACAACATGAGCCTCATTTCTTGCCTAGTTTAATGTGAATAAGAGTATCCCAAGCATCGTTTAGTGTGAGGGATAATGGCATGTTTGGCAAATAAAGCTATCAATGCATGGCCTTTGCATCTATAATATCCCAACAAAGTTGCTATGCAGGACGTACATATGTTTAATGACCTCTATATTGAGCGAAAATCTTTCAACTAACGCATGATAATCACGTATAAGGATAAAAATGAAAACAACCATTCAAAAATACACGCAAACATAGTGTAGATTTTGCTCCTTTATCATATCAATCTAAGACTAGTAAGGAGTAAGTAAATCTAAGAAAGGAGATAAGGACTAGTAAGTAGAAGGAAATCTAAGAAGAACCATAACTATAATTCAGTGCAATAGCATCGGAGTCGTCTTTGACTAAAATAGATGATGAAGATAGTTGTGATGTGAAGAAGAAACGTCGCTCAAGCTATGGAAGAAAGAATGAAGATATAGGTACCAAAAATAGACTTAAACGCAAGACAAAGACAAACTCTATTAAAGATACGCAGGATATAAACAAACTATTGATAAAAAAGTTGGATGCTTTGCAGCAAATCACCTGAACAACTTTATTGCTCAATCTATTAGAGATCGGGACATGAATATGAAACATTTTATTATAACCCAAATAATAGGTATAGACAACCACAACATATTTTGGCATGAATGGAGGTGCGAGCCAATCGGGAAGACCCTCAACCATTTAGATAGAAGTGTAGCAATGTCTTGCCCATGGTTTAGACACAATAAATTTCAACAATATTGGGGATCACAAGCAGTTACTTTACGAAAGGGTCATAAAAAGTATTCAATCATGTTGGATGATAAGCAAATTTGCACCAAGGATAAGAAACTGATGCTAGTACAACCCCCACAAATGCTGGAAGGATTGGATGATGATGAAGCCACTCAATTTTTAGAAGACAGTAAGGATTTGTGGTCAGTGGGAGTAATGGATATCCCTACGATACTTGTCGAGTATGCTCCGGTATCAATAACTGTTCAACCAAACTTTTTTCAACCTAACATTTTGCATGATTTGAACCTTTCAATCAATGATCCATTGGAATCTACTAGTACACATGTACACGAGGATCAAATTGAGACAATAGATCTCGGTACACATGAGAAATCTTAGACAGTCAAATTTGTGCTCATTTAGCACCCTTATTTTGAGCTCAATTTATCTCTTTTTAGATAGAGTTTGAAGATGTTTTTGCTTGGGATTACTAAAAAATGTGGGGCCTAGATCCTCGAATCTTATAACATAAAATTTAGCAGAAACCAGATGCATCACATGTGATTCAACAATGTTATCATATGAACCCAAACTTTGCCAAACAAGTTAAGGAGGAATTAGAAAGATAATTACAGGCTGGATTTATAGTCCCTATTGAATATCCGGAATGGGTTTCACCAAGTGTCATAGATTAAAAAAAGAAATAAACAAATAATTGGATTAGCAAGAACTTAATTGAGCTACAATCCCAAATCCTTTTCCTCTACATTCTTGGATACTATGTTAGATGAAGTGGCTGGATGGGAAATGTATTCTTTTCTAGATGGTTTTAGCACATACAATGAGGTTTGTATGGTTGAGGTGGATGTTCTTAAAATAGCTTTTATTACCAATTGGGGAGTTTTTGTCATGTACATTGATGTGCTTTGGACTTTAGAATGCTCCTAGCATTTTCCAGCATTACATGCATAAGATTTTTGCTCCATATTTAACTAGCTTTATGCGAATATTTTTGGATGATTTTTCTATCTTTGACAATCAAGCTGAATATTTACAACATCTACACTTTTGCTTTAACCAATTCTATACAATCTGTCTTTGTTTGAATTTGGCTATGCTCATTTTTGGTGTGAAATGAAGAACGTTACCACGACATATGATTTCTAAGGATGGAATTGTGGTATTTGGCCCATACTGCAATGCCTTTAAATAGTTTGGCTCATGTGAAACTGACGTAATTTTCCCTTCCATGTCTTTGTGGATTCTTTGGATATTTCCATTGGCTTGGTTTTGATGCAGAAAGCGGGTAGTTCTTGGTTTTGCCCCATCTATTATGCTAGTAGATGCCTCACTAATGTAGAACAAAATTACTTAGTTATTGGAAGGGAATGTTTGGGACTTATTTACTCGATAAGAAAGTTTCTATATTATTTATTGGGTCTCTCTGTTACTTTTCATGTGGATCACTCTACTTTACTCTATTTGGTGAAACAACAAAATTTAGTGGGTAGGCTTACAAGATGGGTACTGTTATTGCAAGAATATGACTATGATGTTGTTCATCGAACCTGGTTCTTCTCATGTGATTGCTAATTTTTTATCACATTTGGATAATGACGATTCCTTCCCATTTGTAGATTTGTTTTGAATTATGGAAGCTGATAACATTTTATCCAATGACCTAATTTGGTATGAGGAAATGATGTCATTCTTGGCTACTCGCATCCCCCCTAGTCACTTAATGTCTACTGCCCGAATTAAGCTAGCACTACATAGTCAATGATTCTTTGTAATTTTAGATCAAATATATTTTTGAGATTTGAGAGGTGTTTGGCTACATTCTGTTCCCCCACATGAAGCGCTTACAATTATTTTTGAAGTTCATGATGGCCCCACAACTTGAAATTTGGGAGTGGGTTTAACAATCTAGAAGATTTTGTCCAATGGTTTATGGTGGCTGACTATTTAAAAGGATGTTTGTGCTAATGTAAGGTTATGTACATTAGTTGCACATTAAAACTACATTTCTGAATGGTGACTTGCATGAAGAAGTGTATGTTTTCAAGCCTTGTGGCTTTGTGCAGAAACGACATGAAAACCAGGTGTGCACATTAAAGAAGGCATTATATGGTTTAAAGCAAGCACCATGTGCTTGGTATAAAAAAGATATATGCCTATCTAATTGCACATGGTTTTGAGAACAATCCAAGTGAGAGCACCTTATATGTTAGGTGTGAAAATGATGTGCTTTTGATCATTGTTGTGTATGTTGATGACATGCTACCCAGTGGTCCTTATGATAAGCATATTGCTGATTTGAAGGCGGATTTGCATGCCTCATTTGAGATGTCTGATTTGGGGCATTTGCATCATTATTTGGGCATTCAATTTATGCACATTGATGGTCTAATAGCTTTGTGTCAAACGAAATATATTGACATATTATTGCAACATTTTGGCCTTGAAGACTACAAACCTATTGCCACTCCTATAGAGACAGGTTCACAATTGATTCTTCATGATGCCAGAGATGCATTTGATGGTGTTCTCTATCAATAGGCTGTTGGATGCTTGATTTACTTATGCATTACCCGACCAGATATTCAGTTTGCTGTCTCACAGATGAGCAGGTTTATGTTGATATATTTAGGTAGTGATGTGTGTGAACACACTAGGACCGCCGGGGCACTTTTTTCCCTCTTTAGGAGGTTTTTTTCCCCCGGCTTGTATATACGCCTATTGCCCTAATGGGCTACTTATCTTTGTACATTCTCTAGTAATACATTCACTATTGTGTGTTTGTGCTCCAAGCTTCTTCTTCTTCCTTATGCTGTTCGCGTGCTTCCGCAAACATCTATCTCCAACAATTGGTATCAGAGCAGGTCGTCGCTTCATGTAGGGCGCCGTCGACACTCCTCCATTTGCAGTCTCAGAATTGCACGAATTTTGGTGAGCATACTCAACGTGTTTCCGAGATCAAAACAGCTTCGCTATGTGGTGCCGAAATCACGATCTGAGCTCGTTTCGGCCTCCGAATGCACTATCGCAGTGCTTGTGCAGGCTATTTCGTCTTTTTGTGCCAAAGGTATATACCAGTTTCTGTTCGCCAGTTTAAGCGTCTCGGAGTCTGCTACAGGTCTAGTAGAACTTGTCTGGGCAGTTCTGTTCAACTTTTTGAGATACAGTCAATTTTCTGCATCAAGGTATTTTAGTCACCGGCCATGGCTGAAAGCAGTGATGTATTCTGTATGTTGGCTGTTGAGGATAAGTTGGATGGTACCAACTACCCATTATGGGCTTATATCATGCGACATGTTTTGGTTGCAAAAGGACTATGGAACATTGTGCAGGGTGTTGAAAGACGTCCTGTTACACCTGTAACAACAGGTACTGCAAATACAAGTGCTGGAGCTGATGAAGATGGTGTCGAAGATGATATTCTGCAGATTCCTGTTCATGTTGTTGTTTCTGTTGCACCTTCTGCAGAGCAAATTCGTTGGGATGGCAGAGATGCCCAGGCACATGCATTGATAGCTTTGTCTGTCAAACGTGCTATTATTCCTCATATTCGCTCTTGCAGAATAGCTAGGGATGCGTGGGATACACTTACCACATTGTACCAAGCTAGGAATGAGGCTCGTGTTGCTTACCTCCGAAAACAGTTGGAGAGTGAGCACATGAATGAAGGTGATTCTATGGACAGTTTCCTAACGAAGATCAAAGATTTGAAGGAACAGTTGATTTTTGCTGATGAGGTTATACCAGATAGCTCACTTGTGCAGACCGTTTTGAATGGTCTTCCTGATTCATATCAGAGTTTTGCCTCTACTCTTCAGTTGATGATGAAAGGCAATCCAAATGCCTTTTCATTTGAGGAGTTAGTCTCTGTTCTGTTGCAGGAAGATCAGTCCAGGCAAAACAGGTCCATTATGCGTGTTGCAGATCAAGCTTTTGTGGCTAGTCAGAAGGGCAAAGGAAAATGGGGCTCTTCTACTAGTAAGCAGAAATCTGCAAATGCTGCACAATCGAAGAACCAGGATAAAGATGAGAAGAAATCAGAAAAGCAAAAATTGTTTTGCAAGTACTGTAAAGGAAATGATCATATCATAAAGAACTATCCAAAACTGGCTGCTAAAGAGGCAAAGAAGAAAGAGGCTGGAATGGTTGTTGCAGAAGCCTCTACACCAAAAATAGAGTATGCTAATCTTGTGCAGGAAGAAGAATGGGCGTTTACTACTGTTTGCAGTTTTGACCCATCTTCTCATGAGTAGTGCATGTCTGCAGTGGACTCAGATGTTTGGTACTTTGACAGTGGGGCGACCAAACATATTACCTCACAACGCAGTTTCTTCTCTTCACTCGAGCCTGCCCTCACAGGGAATACTGTCACATGCGCCAACAACTCCTCTTATCCTGTTATGGGAGTTGGTAAGATCATTCTGACTATTGCTGATGGTAGTTCTTTCACCTTGTCAGATGCCTTATTTGTGCCAGGGATCAAGAAGAATCTGTTATCAGTTTCTGCATTAGCCAAGATTGGCTTGGTTGTGAAATTCGTTGATGACAGGTGTACAGTTCATGATCTATCAAATGGCGATGTGATTATTGCTTCTGGCATTTTATGTCGTGGGATGTATAAGCTCATAGACTATGAAAGATCTGTGAATGATTCGGCATGTGCAGTTCATGATTCTCAGGCTATGTCAAATGCAAAGCTTTGGCATGCACGCTTTGGTCATCTGAATTTTGCTAGTTTGCTACGCCTGCAGAAATCTGATATGGTGTCTTCTTTGCCCAAGCTTGAGGCACCTGGAAAACATGTATGTGAAGGCTGTTTTTTGGGCAAAATGCAGCATTCCTCCTTTCCAAAAGATGGTTCAGTTCGGCCTACGCAGAAATTGTAGCTTGTACATAGTGATGTCTGTGGTCCTATGCAGACACCCTCTTTTGGGAATTACCTTTACTTCGTGACTTTCATTGATGATTTTTCCAGGCATGCATGGGTATATCGACTCAAAGCAAAGTCCGAAGTGTTTATGTGCTTTAAACAGTTTTTGGTTTTGGCTGAAAATCTGTCAGCATGTAAAATGGGCACCCTCCGTTCTGATCGAGGGGGGGAATATATGTCTTCTGATTTTAATGCATTTCTGGCTGAGCGTGGGATAAAACACTAGTGTACAGTGTCGTATACACCTCAATAGAATGGAGTTGCTGAACGAAAGAACATGTCACTCATGGAGATGGCAAGGTGCATGGTCAAGAGTCACGCTTTACCACATAGTTTCTGGCTTGAGGCTGTCATGTGTGCAGCATATGTACTGAACAGGTGTCCCACTAAAGCGCTGTAGTCTATCACTCCATATGAGGCTTGGCATGACCGCAAGCCATCTGTTGCTCATCTGCGTGTTTTTGGTTGTTTGGCATATGCATTAGTGCGTGAACAACATCGCAGAAAATTGGATGATAAGGCAATAAAATGTATTTTTGTTGGGTACAGTTCTGAAAGTAAAGGCTATCGTCTGTATCATCCACAGACTAAACACATTCTGGTTAGCCGTGATGTTGTCTTTGTGGAAGATGCTATTCAGCCATTGCTTTCATGTACTAAGGAGACATCTGTTAGCTCCAAAGACATGTGTGATACGTTGATGCCTCTTTTTACAGGTGGACAGTCTAGTGCTTGTCTTAATGAGGCAACTTCTCAGCCTTTGCAGGTTTCATATGATGATGCAGATCATTCCATTTCTGATGCAGATTTACATGATGCACTTGTTGATGAGAGAGCTGATATTGAGCAGGCAAAAACTATGCCAAAATGGCTGGTGCAGACTTTGCGTGACAGCAAATTAGATGCACCTTTGTCATATCGTACTCGTTCAGGCTCTCATAGTGCCTCCTTTGCAGCAAATTGCTATGCTATGGCTGCGTCTAGCCTCTGTGATGAGAATGAGCCTGTTTCTTTTGATGAAGCACAGAATTCAGAAAATTGGATGGCTGCTATGCAATCTGAATATGATGCTATAATGAAGAATGGTACATGGTCTTTATGTGACTTGCCTCCTGGCAAGAAGGCCATTGGCACTAAGTGGGTATACAAGCTGAAGCGTAAACCTGATGGTACAGTTGACAAGTATAAGGCTAGGCTTGTTGCAAAGGGTTATGCGCAGGAAAGAGGCATTGATTTTGATGAGACCTTTGCACCTACATGCCATATGACTACTGTTCGGAGCATTTGTGCACTTGCAGCCCATCATGGTTGGAATGTACATCAGTTGGACATTAAAACAACATTTTTGAATGGTGACTTGCATGAAGAAGTGTATGTTTTTCAGCCCTGCGGCTTTGTGCAAAAAGGGCATGAAAACTAGGTGTGCAGGCTAAAGAAGGCATTATATGGTTTAAAGCAAGCACCACGTGCTTGGTATGAGAAGATACATGCCTATCTGATTGCACATGGTTTTGTGAACAGTCCAACATAAAGCACCTTATATGTTAAGCGTGCTAATGATGTGCTTTTGATCATTGTTGTCTATGTTGATGACATGCTGCTCACTGGTCCGATTGAGACACATATTGCTGATTTGAAGGCTGATTTGCATGCCTCATTTGAGATGTCTGATTTGGGGCATTTGCATCACTATTTGGGCATTCAGATTATGCAAGTTGATGGTGGAATGGATTTGTGTCAAACGAAATATATTGACACATTATTGTAGCGTTTTGGCCTTGAAGACTGTAAGCCTATTGCCACTCCTATGGAGACAGGTTTACAATTGAGTCTTCATGATGCTGGAGATGCATTTGATGCTGTTCTCTATCAGCAGGCTGTTGGATGGTTGATTTACTTATGCATTACTCGGCCAGATATTTAGTTTGCTGTCTCACAAATGAGCAGGTTTATGCATTGCCCAGGAGTCACGTATTGGAAGGCGATTAAGCACATCTTTCGCTACTTGAGTGGTACTCGGCTACTTGGGTTGTTTTATCCCAAGGGGGATCACTACCGCTAGATTTGCATGCTTTTTCTGACTCAGATTGGGCTGATTGCTATGACACTCGTGTGTCCACCAGTGGTTTTTTCTTCATGCTTGGTAGCTCATGTATATCTTGGTTGAGCAAGAAGCAGCCTACTGTGGCCACTTCCAGTTGTGAGGTTGATTATAGGGCAGCTTTCATAGCGACCGTTGAGTGTGTGTGGCTCAGACGCCTTATGGCTGATTTGGGTGTTGGCCAGTCTTCTGCCACCACCATCTTCAATGACAGTCAGAGCGCATTGGCAGTTGCGAGGAACCCTGTGTTCCATGCTTGCACTAAGCACATTGAGGTGCATTATCACTATGTCAGGGAGAGGTTCTCTGCTGGGGAGATCAGCTTGGCATATGCGCCCACGCAGGAGAACATTGCAGACCTTTTCACGAAGGCTCTGCCTAGGGAGAAGTTTGAAGCTTTCCGCAAAGCTTTGGGCTTACTTCCTTTTGTGGAGTGATTTCCACATAGCTTGGGACTTCCTTATACATGAGTGCCAGCTCCTTGTTCACCGCATCACTCCCAGGGGGGATTTGTTGATATATTTAGGTAGTGATGTGTGTGAACACACTAGGACTGCCGGGGCACCTTTTTCCCTCTTTTTCTTTCCCCCGGCTTGTATATACGCCTATTGCCCTAATGGGCTACTTATCTTTGTAAATTCTCTAGTAATACATTCACTATTGTGTGTTTGTGCTCCAAGCTTCTTCTTCTTCCTTGTGCTGTTCGCGTGCTTGCATAGACATCTATCTCCAACAATTTATGCATTGCCCATGTGTGAAGCATTTTTAGGCGGTTAAGCGCATCTTTTGCTACTTAAGTGGTACCCGACTACTTGGATTGTCTTATCCCAAGGGGGGATCACTAGCGCTAGATTTGCATGCTCTTTCTGACAGTGGCTTTTGCTTCATGCTTGGTAGCTCATGTATATCTTGATCGAGAAAGAAGCAGCCTACTGTGGCTACTTCCCATTGTGAAGCTCAGTATAGGGAAACTTTCCCAATGACTATTGATTGTGTGTGGCTCAGATGCCTTATGGCTGATTTGGGTGTTGGTCAGTCTTCTGCCACCACCATCTTCAGTGACAATTAGAGTGCATTGGCAGTTGCGAGGAACCCTATGTTCCATGCTCCCACTAAGCACATTGAGATGCATTATCATTATGTAAGGGAGAGGTCCTCTGTTGGAGAGATTAGCTTGGCATATGTGCCTATGCAGGAGAACATTGTAGACCATTTCTTGAAGGCTCTGCTTAGGGAGAAATTTGAAGCTTTTGACAAAGCTTTGGGCTTACTTCCTTTTGTGGATTGATTCCACATAGCTTGGCACTTCCTTATACATGAGTGCTAGCTAACTTGTTCACCACATCACTCCCAGTAGGGATTTATTGATATATTTAGGTAGTGATGTGTGTGAACACACTAGGACCACCACGGCACTTTTTTCCTTATTTAGGAGGCTTTTCCCACCCGCGCTTATATATACACCTATAGATCTAATGGGTTACTTATCTTTGTACATTCTAGTGGTAATACATTGAATATTGTGTGTTGTGCTCCAAGCTTCTTTGTCTTCCTTGTGCTGTTCGTGTGCTTTTATAGACCTCGAACTCCAACATTATAGAAGAATGCATGCAATTGACTCAAAAACCAAGTGATACAAGCAATGAAGACTTAGAGTCCATCATCATGGAGCCCTTTTGCTCATCAGAAGAGGAATATCGTTGTTTTGTAGAAGCCATCACCCCTGAGGTAGGAAAAGAAAATCTAATTAAACAATCCAAGTCACCCATAAAAAGCAAGGAGAGTAAGCACAAGAGAGAAAGAAAGAAGTCATCTGTTAGTAGCAGCCAAGGCACCCAAGGACCCACAAGACAAGGCAGCCAAAGAAGGGAGTGAGAGCAAGGAACAAGCAGGAAAAGCAGTCAACACAGATCTGGCAAATAGGCCTATAATTTTTCCATGTAACAATATTTCCCAAATAGTGATTGTAGTCACTTCACTTCATTTAAATACCATTTCTTATTATTACTACTCTATTTTGTGCAAGCCAAGAAGTCCTGAAGCTTGAGGAATACTAGTAGTATTTATGTACCAATTTTCATAATTTTCAGAGCTCGTTTGAGCCCCCAAAATAGCCTTAGAACCTAATTTTTAACTAGGCCAAACACTAGGTCTGGACAGGACCAAATCTAGTCAAAAACTATAAATAGAGCTAGAGAGTGTTGGAGATAGACGTCTGCGGAAGCACGCGAACAACACAAGGAAGAAGAAGAAGAAGCTTGGAGCACAAACACACAATACTGAATGTATTACTAGAGAATGTACAAAGATAAGTAGTCCATTAGGGCAATAGGCGTATATACAAGCCGAGGGAAAAAAACCTCCTAAAGAGGGAAAAATGTGCCCCGGTGGTCCTAGTGTGTTCACACACATCACTACCTAAATATATCAACAAATCCCCCCTAGGAGTGATGCGGTGAAAAATGAGCTAGCACTCATGTATAAGGAAGTGCCAAGCAATGTGGAAATCACTCCACAAAAGGAAGTAAGCCCAAAGCTTTGCAGAAAGCTTCAAACTTCTCCCTAGGCAGAGCCTTCATGAAAAGGTCTG
The DNA here is from genome assembly GCA_020310875.1 of Ceratopteris richardii. Lineage (NCBI taxonomy): Eukaryota > Viridiplantae > Streptophyta > Polypodiopsida > Polypodiales > Pteridaceae > Ceratopteris > Ceratopteris richardii. Next base: position 163,799,600 of record CM035430.1, on the reverse strand, counting down.
CAATGTTCTCCTGCGTGGGCACATATGCCAAGCTGATCTCCCCAGTAGAGAACCTCTCCTGGACATAGTGATAATGCACCTCAATGTGCTTAGTGTGAGCATGGAACACAGGGTTCCTCGCAACTGCCAATGCACTCTGACTATCAGTGAAGATGGTGGTGGCAGAACACTGGCCAACACCCAAATTAGCCATAAGGCGTCTGAGCCACACACACTCAACAGTTGCTGTGAAAGCTGCCCTATACTCAACCTCACAACTGGAAATGGCCACAGTAGGCTGCTTCTTGCTCAACCAAGATATACATGAGCTACCAAGCATGAAGCAAAAACCGCTGGTGGACACACAAGTGTCATAGCAACTAGCCCAATCAGAGTCAGAAAAAGCATGCAAATATGGCAGTAGTGATCCCCCCTTAGGATAAAACAACCCAACTAGCCGAGTACCACTCAAGTAGCGAAAGATGCGCTTAACCGCCTTCCAATGCGTGACTCTTGGGCAATGCATAAACCTTCTCATCTGTGAGACAGCAAACTGAATATCTGGCTGAGTAATGCATAAGTAAATCAAGCATCCAACAACCTGCTGATAGAGAACAACATCAAATGCATCTCCAACATCATGAAGACTCAATCGTAAACCTATCTCCATAGGAGTGGCAATAGGCTTACAGTCTTCAAGGCCAAAATGCTCCAATAATGTGTCAATATATTTCGTTCGACACAAAGCCAGTCCACCATCAACTTGCATAAATTGAATGCCCAAATAGTGATGCAAATTTCCCAAATCAGACATCTCAAATGAGGCATGCAAATCAGCCTTAAAATCAGCAATATGCTTCTTAATAGGACCAGTGAGCAGCATGTCATCAATATAGACAACAATGATCAGAAGCACATCATTAGCACGCTTAACATATAAGGTGCTTTCAGTTGGACTATTCTCAAAACCATGTGCAATCAGATAGGCATGTATCTTCTCGCCATGGGGTTGAAAAACATACACTTCTTCATGCAAGTCACCATTCAGAAATGCTGTTTTAATGTCCAACTGATGTACATTCCAACCATGATGGGCTGCAAGTGCACAAATGCTCCGAACAGTAGTCATACGGGATGTAGGTGCAAAGGTCTCATCAAAATCAATGCCTCTTTCCTACACATAACCCTTTGCAACAAGCCTAGCCTTATACTTGTCAATTGTACCATTAGGTTTACACTTCAACTTGTATACCCACTTAGTGCCAATGGCCTTCTTGCTAGGAGGCAAGTCACATAAAGACCATGTACCATTCTTCATTATAGCATCATATTCAGATTGCATAGCAGCCATCCAAGTTTCTGAATTCTGTGCTTCATCAAAAGAAACAGGCTCATTCTCATCACAGAGACTAGACACAGTCATGGCATAGCAATCTGATGCAAAGGAGGCACTATGAGAGCCTGAACGAGTACGATATGATAAAGATGCATCTAATTTGATGTCACGCAAAGTCTGCACCAGTCATTTTGGCATAGTTTTTGCCTGCTCAATATCAGCTCTCTCATCAACAAGTGCATCATGTAAATCTGCATAAAAAATGGAATGATCTACATCATCATATGAAACTTGCAAAGGTTGAGAAGTTGCCTCATTAGGATCAGCACTAGACTGTCCACCTGTAAACAGAGGCATCAAAGTATCATACATGTCTTTGGAGCTAACAAATGTCTCCTTAGTACATGAAAGCAATGGATGAATAACATCTTCCACAAAGACAACATCACGGCTAACCAGAATGCGTTTAGTCTGTGGATGATACAGACGATATCCTTGACTTTCAGAACTGTACCCAACAAAAATACATTTTACTACCTTATCATGCCAAGCCTCATATGGAGTGATAAACTGCAGTGCTTTAGTGGGACACCTATTCAATACATATGCTACACACATGACAGCCTCAAGCCAAAAACTATGTGGTAAAGCCCGACTCTTCACCATGCACCTCGCCATCTCCATGAGTGACCTGTTCTTTCGTTCAGCAACTCCATTCTGTTGAGGTGTATATGGCACTGTACACTGGTGTTTTATCCCGCGTTCAACCAGAAATGCATAAAAATCAGAAGACATATATTCCCCCCCTTGATCAGAACGGAGGGTGCCCATTTTACATGCTGACAGATTTTTAGCCAAAACCAAAAACTGTTTAAAGCACATGAACACTTCGGACTTTGCTTTGAGTGGATATACCCATGCATGCCTGGAAAAATCATCAATGAAAGTTACGAAGTAAAGATAATTTCCAAAAGAAGGTGTCTGCATAGGACCACATACATCACTATGTACAAGCTGTAATTTCTGAGTAGCCCGAACTGAACCATCTTTTGGAAAGGATGAACACTGCATTTTGCCCAAAATAAAACCTTCACAAACATGTATTCCAGATGCCTCAAGTTTGGGCAACGAAGACACCATTTCAGATTTATGTAGGCATAGCAAACTAGCAAAATTCAGATGACCAAAGCGTGCATGCCAAAGCTTTGCATCTGACATAGCCTGAGAATCATTTACTGCACATGCCAAATCATTTACAGATCTTTCATAGTCTATGAGCTTATACAACCCACGACATAAGATGCCAGAAGCAATAATCACATCGCCATTTGACAGATCATGAACTGTACACCTGTCATCAACAAATTTCACAACCAAGCCAATCTTGGCTAATGCAGAAACTGATAACAGGTTCTTTTTGATCCCTCACACAAATAAAGCATCTAACAAAGTGAAAGAACTACCATCAACAGTAGTCAAAATGATCTTACCAACTCCCATAATAGGATAAGAGGAGTTGTTGGCGCATGTAATAGTATTCCCTGTAGGGGCAGGCTCGAGTGAAGAGAAGAAACTGCGCTGCGAGGTAATATGTTTGGTCACCCCACTGTCAAAATACCAAACATCTGAGTCAACTGTAGACATGCACTACTCATGAGAAGATGGGTCAAAACTGCAGACAGTAGTAAACTCCCATTCTTCTTCCTGCACAAGATTTGCAAACTCTGTTTTTGGTGTAGAGACCTCTGCAACAACCATTCTAGCCTCTTTCTTCTTTGCCTCTTTAGTAGCCAGTTTTGGAAAGTTCTTTATGATATGATCATTCCCTTTACAATACTTACAAATCAATTTTTGCTTTTCTGATTTCTTCTCATCTTTATCTTCCTTCTTCGAATATGCAAAATTAGCAGATTTCTGCTTACTAGTTGAAGAGCTCAATTTTCCTTTGCCCTTCTGACTAGCCAGGAAAGCTTGATCTGCAACTCGCATAATGGACCTTTTTTGCCTGGATTGATCTTCCTGCAACAGAAGAGAGACTAACTCCTCAAATGATAAGGCATTTGGATTGCCTTTCATCATCAACCGAAGAGTAGAAGCAAAACTTTGATATGAATCAGGAAGACCATTCAGAACGGTCTGCACAAGTGAGCTATCTAGTATAACCTCATCAATAGAAATCAACTGTTCCTTCAAGTCTTTGATCTTTGTTAGGAAACTGTCCATAGAATCACCTTCATTCATGTGCTCATTCTCCAACTGTTTTCGGAGGTAAGCAACACGAGCCTCATTCTTAGCTTGGTATAATGTGGTAAGTGTATCCCAAGCATCCTTAGTTGTTCTGCAAGAGCGAATGTGAGGAATAATGGCATGTTTGACAGACAAAGCTATCAATGCATATGCCTGGGCATCTCTGCGATCCCAACGAATCTGCTCTATAGTAGGTGCAACAGAAACAGGTTCAGAGAGCTCATTTTTGAGGTTAGCTTGTTGTAGATTTGAACTTTTATGAGACTTTTTGAGTAATCTAAAGAACTCCATTGTCTCTCTCTTTGTTCTTGCCTTGTGTGCACGTGTGTGTGTATGTGTGTGCATGTTTGCGTGCTTCTCACTCACAGATTTGTGCCATCACTTGTTCGAGGTCTTCATACCATCCTCACGTCTTCTCGAATTGGCATTAAAGGAGGTGCTACTCATCACTGAGCTACTCCAAATTTTGGCGCCGTTGACGGGGATCGAGCTTTGAGGACGGACGTGTGATGGTAAGACATAGAGTTGAGACGTTGGAGTTATAGGTATTTTCTTCATTTTTATTTATTTACTCTTGTTTTCTTCACCCTCTTCATCACCATCATCATCATCATCATCACCATCTCTGTGAACCTAAGATCCAACCTAGGGACTTGCGGAGAAAGAGACTATACCTCAATCCCCTTCAAGTGCATATAGTGGGGATTCACGCTTTATTTATCAATCCGATGAGTATCAAAACCTAGCCGAGTGTATGAAGACATGCATTCAAATGATGATCAATGCAAATGGGTTTCCCAAGAGCGCAAACAAGGCAAGAACTAAACCAAACAAGCTTCAACCGTGAGTCATGGTGTCGTGATACTTGGTGCAACAGCCAACAGTAAATTGAACTTTTCTCTTAGCTCCAAACTCCAAATATAGTAAATAGCATGCATTTCGAAGCTCTTAAGAAGACGCATCCAATGGTAGTATTTTCGCTCAATTCTGATGCTTCTGCTTCAAGTTATGAGCAAAATACTGAGTCGCGGGAATGACCTTCCTACACTTCAGCACTTCCTACACTTCACACACACCTTAACCACAACAAACAAACACTCTCATGGATAGACAACACTTCCTAACACTCTTTTCAAGCAACACACATGCATACAAGCTTACAAAGAAGAAGATACAGAGAGGAGAAGACACAAATTCGAAATTCTGCACTCTTCATTCTCACAATGGCAAAAAGTCTTTACAAAGAGTCACCAATTGATTTATATACATGTGCCCTAAAAATGGTCCTTTCACACAAGACACCGGCACTTTATTCACTAAAAGACTAATTTCCTACTAATTTACATGGGTAAGCTTCTAATATTCTGTGGGGATGCATCTAGAGGACTCCTCTAGTGCATTTACAACAGAAATTATGTTACAAGAATGGTTATAATACAAAAATTGGGTGTCCAAATCGGAAAAATTTTGGGACCCTTCTTTTTCTCTGCCTTGTGCTCTCTTTGCTCTAAAACACTCTCCCCCTCTTTGTCTCTGTCGTCCCTTGACAGGCTTTACTTCTTGTCTTTAGCTTGTTTAAGAGGTCTTAATACACGCACCCAGCGGTCGAAGCGGCAACAAGGACTGTCAGACAATTGGTTATCTTATCCGAGGTATGTCCTTTGCTTCTGTTTGCGCCTTGGTATTCCATATATCACATATCTGGGTTGCTGTATTCAGTTGGGTTATCACGCACGCCACCAGTGACCTCTTTCTAGCTTTTGGTCCTCTGATTTGTCTTGGTTGCACACATCTGACCCTGTTGTATTGCTTTGAGCCTGTTTACTTTCTTTTCATCGCACGCTGTCAGCGGAAGGATTAGTACCTGCCAATTATCTGCTTGCACTTCCTGGATAGTTTCCTGGCCCTGGTTCCTCCTTCCACCTACGTGCTTTTTCCTTGATATGTGCCCCTGCGGGGCTCTATGCAGAGATGGGTGTTGTGCCCCTGCGGGGCTTCATTAAGAGATGTATCTTCAGATATGATCTTTTTAATGAAGCTTCTTTCTTTGTCTTCTTCTTTTCTTCTTTTTGCTTGATTCTCCCTCAACACTGCCCCCCTCCTGAACTCTGTCGTCCCCGACAGGCTTTGGGAGTCGACGAGAGTATGTTCTATATACTTTTTGTTTGTTTCATTAAGCAGATCGGCTTCATGTATCATTAGCTGCTTCCACTGTTCTGCTTTCACACCGTCATGTGGTGGTTGTCTATGATCGGCAAAGAAGCTTAGCTCATATGCCACTAATCTGGCATTCAAGTTAGATGACATTTTTAAGAAGATTTTTGAATCAATTTCAAAAAACCCTGTGAAAAAGGCTTCTTTGAATGTCTGCATATAGGTACTTGGCAAAAACATCAACCTAGAATAATACACCATTATTGTTGGTCAGCTAGGCATAACAAACAAGTCAAAAACAAGAATATCTGTTCCTTGGTTAATGCCAATGAAGTTCAAAAATGTATATACCACGTGCTTGAAGACCTTTAACATTGTAAGTATCATATTGAGTATTTTATTGGTCATCTTGATAGTTAAATCGGGTACTGTTGCATAATTCTGCAACCAATATTCAATGGTTTTGATCATGTAATCCTCCGTAGGTAGGTAGTTATGTGGTGGACTTGGAAGTAATGGATAGTTGAGCCACTGTTTATTGATAGCACCATTCTTTTGCATTTCCAAAAGTTCTCTGGCTTCTCTTCTACGCGGTGTTGGACAAAAAGATTGATTTACGTGTAATAAGTATGGTGCTGCTTGCCAGTGCACCCGTAATGTAGGATGTTTCTCCAAAAATTTTCTCCTCCAAACAGGCTGTGCTGCTTCAAATTCTTCTTGAGTATAGTTGAATGTGTCATTTTTGAACTGAAGCTGTTCGTCTGGGTTTTTCTGTGTGATCTTCTTTATGTATTGTCTTGTTTTCTCTTTCAATAGTCCATACGGAATGTTGAAAGGCTTCATGATTGTCTTCAAGTCTTTACCTTTAATCTTTTCTTCTTTCATAACTTTGATGACTTCATTTTCAAAATTTTCTATCAACCGGGACACCAATAGCGCCCGTTCCTTCTGACCTATTTCTGCAGTGTATGGCATTGGATGATCATCATGTGGTTCCGCCATCTATTCTTTCATTGGAGAATTATAAATCAGGGGAGATAGAGGACGTACCTCTACCTCGTCAGTATGATTCTCTTGTCTTGGCTCTACTGGTGTCCCGATTTGTGCTTTCTCTTGTGCTTTGTCCTCTAATTGTGCCAAGTGCTCAGTCTTCTCTTTTACTTCTTGCCTTGCTGCCCGTAGTGCTTCTTTTACTGCAAGCAGTTCATTACCAATCTCTGCTACATGATCCATATTTTCACTATAACTCACAACAAGTTTTCCATTGGCAATGTTTAACTGTTTTGTGAGCTCCTTAGTTTCATTCATGTATTTGTGTTCCCATTGTTCTCTTAGGGTTTGCTCTTGTTTCGGCAGTTCTGCATACTTTTTAATCTGATCTTTTAATTCTTTGTGGTCAGTATCTGTCGTCTCTTGTTTTTCGATAGGTTGATCATATAACAATGACTTCATCAATTCTTTATTTCTTTTTCGTAAATTATCGTTTTCCTCCATGTACACCTTTAGTTGTGTTTCGAGCAGATTACTTCTAGCTTTCATTCGCTCCTTGTCTACTTCACTAGCTTCATGCTGTCTTTGTAATTCTGTCAGTTGTGTCTGTAGCTGATGATGCTGGTGCATCAATGTATCACATTGTGTTTTTACTGCGAGTAACTCCGTTTCTTTGGCTGTAATCTCTTTCTGGGCCTGGATGAGCTGTGCGGACAGTTGTTCACTCATGATTTGAAATTGATTCTTTTCTCGCATGGCCTTGTCATAATCCGCATCTGTATCCATCATTTGTTGTTGTGTATCCATGGCCGTCTGGATCATTTGTTTGACAACCGGTTTCAATTGAGTAACATCCACATTTAACCATGTGGTAGGGATGCTAGGTTTTGCTCCTGTTGTCACATCTTTCCCTTGTGCCACGTGTAATGTAGTATCATGGGGCTTCCTAATATGAAGTTGGATCCTTGCCTCGGCCTCCATGTGGTCATTCTTACCTTGAGGTGTATCATCCGCTACCTCAATCACAACGGGCTCCTTACTTGGTTGTCGGCCTGATTCCTGGTCCACTGGAGTTTGTATTTCTTGTTTGATAGGTGGCACGACATCTTTATTAGTTATTGGAGCTTCTTTGATACTGATCTTTGTCTTATCATTCAATTGAATTACATGCTCTGGTTCAGTGGGTTCTTGGCTCTTTGCTTGTCCCTGTTGGTTGTCTGGCGTGACTTCGACTTGATTAATCTCTGTCCATTCTTCATTGTGAGTTTCTGTCCTTATATCAGTATCCATGGTGTCCTTCTCAGGGCTTGATTCCTCATTAGAGATTGATTCCTCCAATCCTATTTCTTTGTATCTGGAAGGTACTTTATGGGTATGTTCTTTATCCTTCTGTTTCTTTGTAATGGTGACCTTGAATATTCAAATTTACTTGCCCCCGCATATACTGATGCGTTTCTTCCAGGGCTGTAGAGAGATCTCTCTTGGTAATTGGTTGTTGGGTCCCAGGAATCTTTGGCAATGTGTGTGTCCTCTTTGATTGGGGTGTAACCTGGGCTTCTTCCTCTCTAAGGCGATTAGTTCCTCTCATAGGTGTCTTTGAGCTGGTTCCTACTTCTTCAACAGCGATGACTATTTTCTTTTTCTTTGGAACAGTTGCTGACTTTACATATTTGGCCATCTCAGTTGAGGTAGGCATCAAGCGTAAGCAATACTTCATTTCAAGAGCCTCATAAATGAGTAAGGTCAATGCCGAACTTCAATTCAAGAACTTTTTCTGACTCCACTTCTTCTTCGCTTCAAATAGGTGTTCTTGGACATATGGAGTCATGTTGACTTGATTTCCGACTTGCCTCATAGCATGTGAGAGCAGTTGCACCACGATCTTTTGAGGTGTTGTATATCTATGCATACTTGGAAAACAAAACTGTTGATGCACTAATCGAACAACCTCTTCAATATCAATTCTGTTGATTTCCAAAAAATATCGCTTTTTAGGATCATGACATTCATCTTTGACATTAGTGTGTCCTTCTTGATTCCATCCAAAAGCTCTGTTAATTAGCTCGTGAGTAAATTGAATCGTTTTCCAAGCACCCACTTTATCTAGTACTCTAGCCTCTGGGACTGACATCTTATTCGATGCAGATTGAAGTGTATTCATTACTTGTGTACATCTCTGAAAATCTGGCAAATATATTGGAAGTCTTAAGAATGCATCAATTCTAGCTTGTGTCCAAACATCCGTCATGCGCGGTAATCCTTGTATGATGGTCTTGAATTCTTGTGACATGATAGGGAAATAGTGATCCCTGTCCATAATCTTGATGGTCGCCATGAAAATGAGTTCCGATACCAGTTGGTCATCCAGAAACCAATGGCCTCTTGCTTTTGTTATTGATTCCAAAGGAAGAATGTGGACCTCTTCCTCTTGTGTTGCTTCGGAATTAGAGGATGCCATCTGCACTCAATATAGAGTATGAATTAGTGGCAAGCTAGTATAAAAAATCTTCCTTCATTTGTCTTTCATAAGATTGGCAATGCTCCGCGTGAATGGTGTCGTCCCTTCCCCGTGGGTGTGAGAAAGGTAATACTTGGGATTTTTCCCACTTTTAGATATTTTTATGTTTTTGTCTGAAACAAAAACAGAAAAGTTAGTTCATAGCCGAAGCGGTTATTAATTTTTTTAGTATTTTTCTTTAGATTATGTACAAGTGCTCTCCTATTTCCCAAGAGGAAAATGTGCTTCACTATCCTGAAATAGAAGAATAAAGTGCCGAATGCTTGGCCTTGTAATGTGGCGCTATCATGCATACTTTGGATTCTGGTAACTCCATATGTGTGCAACTCGAATTACTTGGTTGATGCATACAACTAGTCTTGCTTTTCGGCATCCAGATCTGCTTCACACTGTTGGGGCAGATTGTATTCCTACCATTCCTGAAGGATGTGGTGCTTCTCGTGTTGTACGTCTGCTTTATTTGCTTTTTGAATCTTGGAATGGTTTTTGAAGCATATGTAGACTCCTTTTCTGTCCTGTAGCCATTCATCTTTGGTTGTTTTGCCTTTAGACCATACTGATTTTCCTTGAGCATTGGTTCGTCCTTTTTGATGATTGTCATTTGAGTACATGACTTGGGAATCCATATTTGTGTGAGGGCTGGTTGGGCGGCTACCACTTTCTTTGGAATCCATATTCTAGCAATTCGTTGTGGACGTCGGTGTCCAAAGTGATTTACTCGTTTGTTCGATGGGTCGTTCTGATGTCGATAAGGTTTTTGTCGTTGATGATATGCAACCATTTTGTCCTTCCTTATCCAAGCTTGTCGAGTGTAAGGAATGGGGTATATTCTAATAGGTGCAGACTTGTGATTACCCGGAGAACTAGTCTCTCTTGTGCGTGGTTCTTCGCTAAAGTTGTTTTCAGATAGAATGATACTCTTGTGACTTCCTAGATTAGAAGATGGTGTGCAAGCAGAATTCAGTGTATCCTCACATGAAATACTCGATGAAGGGGTTTCCATAGTGCTAGTGAACATACATTCATCACTGTGTTCATTTGAGTGAGTTTTTGGTTCTATACTTGCGGCTTTGATTGGTTGTTCGTCTAGCATGCTGAATACTTCAGGATGTCCTATCTTGGCCGAGATGTATCCTAAGGCCAATTGAATAGTTACTTCATATTCATATATCCAGTCTTGACCTAACACGAGCTCTTCCAATAAGTCCTGATCATGACATACTAAGAGTTTTTGTTCCATTGTGTTGTTTCCAAGGTGTAGAGGTAAGATAATCTCTCCTATACACTTGGTGATCTTTCCTCCTATTCCAATCAGCTGTGCCTTAGATGGTCGTAATTCCTCTTTGAGTGTCTGTGTCAATGAAAATGTGATATAGCTCATAGAAGCTCTAGTGTCAATGAGTGCATCCACTAAGTGGTATTCTTTTTTTCCAACTCCCAAATTCAAATATGGTTGCTTCCTTTGTTGCCCTAGGTTTTCAATGGCCCTAAAATTAGCCATTGGGAAGAGTTCCTCTCCTAGTCGATATCTCTCATCTCTCTCTCTCATCCACTCTTTTTGTTTCCTTATTCGCTCTAAGGCTTCTTGTCTGGCTTCCTCTCGTATTCTTTCTTCCTCTAGATGTCTATTTTTACCCGTTATCAGTCATGACATCATTTCTTCAGTTAATGGTTCTAGATATTTTTTCACTCGACATCCACTGATATAGTTTGGCAACACATCTCCATCTAGAGTTGCTAAGCTGATGGCTCCGCTGGTGGATATGCGATTAATGATTAACGGGCCATATCCTCTTTTTTGTAGTTTCTTTGCGTGTTGTTTCAAAGTATAAACCAAAACTAAATCTCCTTCCTTCAAATTTTTATCTTTAATATGAGCATCAAAATATGCCTTCTGTCACCTTTTAGCAGCATAAATCCCTGCTATTGCTTGTAACCTAGTTTCATGTAAGTTCTCTATTTGATCCAATTGAGCTGAGAGTTCATGTCCCGTCCACTCATGAGTTGTTGCTACTCTGAGAGTGGGTATTAAGAAATCAAGTGACAAAATAACATTTTGTCCATACACTAAGTTAAAAGGAGTAGTTCCTATGGCGGTCTTGTAAGCTACTCGGAATGCCCATAATGCATGATGTAATTGTTTATCCCAATCCGATCTATCATTGTTCACAATTTTAGTGAGAACTGTGCACAAGATTTTATTTGAACTTTCGGCTTGTCCATTGGCTTGTGGGTGATAAGGGGATGATTTTTTGTGAATTACCAAGAATTCATTCAGTAAGGCTTCTATAACTTCATTCACAAAGTGTGTGCCTCTATCACTCACAATTTCTATCAGTTGTCCAAATCTAGTGAAAACATTCTCGAAGAGAAACTTGGCAGTAGTTCTTGCATCATTTTTCTTGGTTGCTTTGGCTTCAACCCATTTGGTTAGATAGTCTGTGGCTACAATTATATACTCGGCGTGGGATCCTTTAGCTGGTGGGCTAATGGGTCCTATGAAGTCTATTCCCCATTTAGTAAAAGCTCTGGCACTCATCATGGGTTTCAATGGCATTTCATCTCATCTAATTGGATATTTCATTCGTTGACAAGTATCACATCATTGAACATATGTGGCTGCATCTTGATGTAGAGTTGGCCACCACATCCCTGCAAAGAGAATCATTTTTGCAGTTTTATCTGCAAAGAAATGTCCTCCTGCTGCTCTCGTATGTGCCATCTCTAAAACAGCAAGATACTCATCTTCATGAATGCACATTTGCAAATGATTATCTCTCCCTCACTTAAAAATTTGTTTTCCTATGAGAACATAGTCCTTGCTTTGTTCTACAAGTGCACGTTTCCTTGCTAGTGTGGCTCCTTCTGGGTATTCTTGGGTCTTCAAGAACTCTACCAGAGGCATGCTCCATCTTGGTGCTACGGTGGAGTAGCATAAGTTAGAGTTCTCTTTTGGATTCCGTTCTTGACAAGTTGGGCAGGCTGATACATAGTTATGCGCATCCCTCTGCATGGTTGGACAATATATGCCTAGTCTTCTCAATGTTTGCCATGTTCGGTTTGCATTTAAATGAGTTTTCCATTGATTTACATGTGCTTTTTGAAGCCACATTTCTTGTTCCTCTTCTTCTACGCATCTCATGAGTAATCCACTTGAGTCTTGGTGATACAAACTTCCAGCAACGATATGAAGGTTTTTAGTCTTCCACAGGTCTTGGGTTCGGTTTGTTGTGATTCCATCTTTAGGTCCACGCATGAGTATAGGGATCAATTTTTCTTTCCATTGGGGACATACTTCGAGGTTGAACAGGTACGTATCCGGTAGATCATCTGGTACTCCTATCGGTGGTTCTCCATGTGTCATTGTTGATAGGTGGTCTGCTCTTATGTGGGTATTTCCTTTCTTGACTACTACTTCAAAATCAAATTCCATCAACAATACAAACCATCGTACTAGTCGTCCCGTATTACAAGGCTTATTGACTAAGTACAGTAGGGCTTGATGATCAATGAAGAATTTGAATTTGTTTGCCAACAGGTAATGTCGGAACTTCTTTACTGCATACACCATCCCTAGGCCTTCTCTCTCGGTTGTGGTATAATTGCGCTCCGCTTGATTTAATTGTCTACTGGCATAGGCTATGGGGTGATCTAACTTTCCTGTATCTGCGGGTTGAGCTAGGATGCAACCAATGGCAAACTTGGAAGCATCTACATGAATGTGAAAGGGTTTGTTCCAATTAGGTACTCGAAGGATTGGTGCTGAACTCAATCGACTCTTTAATTCGTTAAAGGCTTTTTCACATTCTTCAGTCCAGTTAAACTGAGTCAACAATGCATAAAGAGGTCTAGCAATTATGGCATACATATGTATAAATCTTCGATAGTATCTGCAATGTCCCATAAATGCTTGGACTTCCTTTGCAGTCTTTGGTCTCGGTAAATCCAAAATTACTTTGATTTTATCTTCGTCAGTTGAGATCATTCTTAGAGACAATATGTCTTAATATCTTTCCTTGTCGAACCATGAAGACACATTTTTCTGGGTTGAGGCATACTCTATATTATCGACATTTGGAAAAGATCTTCCCTAGTTCAGGGATATGCTCTGATCGTATAGCTGAATAAGTGCATAAATAATCCACGTATACCTCCATACTCTTTCTCAGGAACTCCTTGAATACATGGCACATCAATCTTTGGAAAGTGGCTGGGGCATTGGTTAGGCCAAAAGCCATAACCCTAAAGGCGTACACTCCCCACTCAGTTGCAAAGGCTGTTTTATGCTGGTCCTTAGGAGCAATAACTACCTGATTATAGCCTGAAAAGCCGTCCAAAAAACTATAAACTTCCTTCCCTGCCACTCTTTCGAAAAGATGGTCCGTGATGGGTAATGGGTAACTATCTCTAATGGTGGCAGCATTTATTTTTTTCAGATTTATGCATACTCTTAACTTACCATTCTTTTTTGGTACGACCACCAAAGGTGATACCCATTCCGTGTGTTCAATCTCGTAAATGAACCCAACATCTAACAGTTTATCTATCTCTTCTTTAATCTTTGCTGAGTAAACATTGTTATATGTGTATGGTCTTTGTTTGGAAGGTTTAGCTTCAGATGTCATAGGGATTCTATGTGCACATATAGATGGATCTACTCCTTTCAAATCCTTATATGTCCAGGCAAAGACATCCCTGTATTCCCTTATGAGGCGGATTAATTCTTGTTCTTCCTCCATACTCCATAGAGACATCCTGTCCTATAAAAGTACATTATTCTTCTCCTATCTCTAAGGTTACTACTATTTTCTTGGTCTGTTCTTTGTTGTCATATGCTATTCCTGGCTGTGCTTCTCGTTTCGGCATTTGAATAGCAATTTTCCTCATTTCTACTTCATATTTTTTGAAGTGGGCTGGCACTTCAAACTGATCTTGTGGCTTATTTTCTTCGTCATTTTTTGCTTTATCTAATCCAAGCTCTTCTTCCTGTGTTGGTTCTTGATTTATTTCCTTAGCTATGACACTTACTTCTTGAGTTTCATTTTCCATTTCCATTTGCTCTTGCTCCATTTCAATGCTCTCATAGTCCTTATTCCATTCCTTTTCTATCACTTCCCCTTCTTCGGCCTCTTGAAGAACTACCACATATAGACTAACGTCATATCCTTCCTCATCAATGCATTCATTCATGGTTATCACCTCTTCGTTTACACACACATCTAGGGCAGCTAAAATCTCCATCCAACCATGAGGTTCAAATTCTTCATCTAAGAATATTTGAGGCATATAGGCTGGATCTTGTACATATCTAGCAACTCCTTGCCTGTGCTTCCATCCTTTCCTCCTATCTTCTTCCTTTTTCGCAGTTTGGCATATCCATAGATGAGTGTCTTCATTCATCCACGATTGATCACTTGAACCTGTACTATGAATTGACTGATTATCTTCCTCCTTATGAATCTGATTCCATTGTAAGGGGGGAACATCTTGATATGTATAAGTGTGGAGATATATTCTTGTTGTGGTTCCTTCATGCTGTAAATATACTGCATCTTTTCCCCAATCTTGCACTACCTTTAGTTGCCTCATGAATGGTCTTCCAAGTATCATTTCATAATTTCTAGGCCTTTCAAATTGACATATCGCTAAGGTGTGCTCGAATTCCTCTCCGCAAGTGGTAAAAACTACCCGTTCCAATAATCCCAAGGGTCGTTCTGTGTGTCCGTCTGCCATTTGTATCTTCATGCGTGTTGGTCTTAGAGCTGGTTTTCCCTATTTCTCCCAGATTTCTTTAGTTGCAATTACTACTCTGGCTCCTGAATTTAAGATAGCTTTAGTGGTATAACCCCTATAGGTAATTGGGAGGCACGTACTGCACAAATGAGATGGATGATCACCTCCACAATGCATGCATCTTCGAAGCATGGGTACTCTCATTGGGTTGTTGGGGTAGTTCCTCTGTCCTTGAACGTTCAACTTCTTTGCTACTAAGTTGGCTATTTCCTCTGCATTGTTCTTAGGGTTTGATGTGCTGCTGGCTGAATCTTCACTTTTGATACTACCTTGAGGTATTTTCAGATCCTCTGCTAGATTGTCTTCTAGGTTGATACATTCCTTCATACACTCTTGCAAAGTTTGAACTCTTTTTACGTATACCAAAGATCTTAATGATCCATTCAATAATCCTTCCAAAAATAATGACACCATTTTGTTTTGAGTAGGTCTCTCTTCCACTGGGCATCTATCCACATACTGCTTGAATCTTCTTGCTGCCAATCTCATTGATTCTGTAGGAGCTTGCTTAAAGCTATGAATCAATGATGACGAGTTTTTTTTAATTCTAGACTTAGTGAATTCCTCAATCATTTCTTGATAGACTTGTTCCATGTTTTGAAAATGATTATCTAATGGCTGTAACCAAGCTAAAGCTATGTCTGTCAAAGTTAAACCAAAAGATTCATATTGGATTAAGAAATCTTCTACTTGTTCGGCTCTGATTACTTGCTTAAATTCAGCTATATGATTGTACGATTCGCTAGAGCCATCATAGTGGTTTCTCATGCATTTGGCAACTTGAATTGGCCTTAATCTTCTTCCTCCTTTAAGCGGTCTAGGCATCACAGGGAAAATGGGTCTTCCAATGGGTATACCAGGTCCTCTTGCTATAAGTGGTCTAACAGGGGCAGGAATTCCATTCCATGGGTCAACAGGTGGTTGAGGCCGATAATTCGGATTACTTGCAAGCATAGCAAATTGTACGTGTGGTCTGACCGGAATATGTGTTTGTTGTGTTTGTCCTGACTGTTGGAATGAATTATTCTGAGAGGTTCCATGTGGGTTTTGTGAAGTAGTGGCTTGATCCCTCGAGGGAAACACTGGAATGTTCTGATATTTCAACCCGGCTCTTTCTGACTCTGTTAGGGGCCAATACCTTCTCTGGTTTCTATCCAAATACGTGATAATGGTGGGGAAGTCAGGATCTTGTAACTCATAGACAGTAACTGGATTAGGGGCTTCTTCCCATAATGAAGAGTGGGCTCTAAGGAGATTATCCATTCCATTGATCAAATACACATCCATTAAAGAGTCATCTTGAGGAACTAGGTCTCCTCTCCATACCCTAGCAATAGTAGATCTCCCTCTAGGTGTGGTCACTTGCTCTTCATTCCCGTCTTCATTAAGGTTTGGGGCATTGTCTTCTTCCCCAAGTTCATTGATGTTTTCAAGATGTTCTGTAACAACATACTGGATATCCCTTTTATCCATATAAACTCCTTCTGCATACTTAACTGTTGGTCTAGGCACTATGTAAGCATCTGAAGCTTTCTTCAGCCTAGCCACTGATCGGTTTAGTCCATCTAGGTATATGGGTATCTCATGTTGATTGGTGGTCACATATTCTAAAGATGTCCGATATTCTCCCTCAATAATTGACATCATGCCAATCATTGGTACAGTGTTTTGCATATCCGCTGAAGCCATAGGAATTTCTTCCTCTGACTCACTAGAGGTTTCAGAATAATGTGAGCGGCTACTTGGTTCGGCTACACTTCCCACTGAAGAGATCACACTTCTTTGACTTCCTAAGGTTCTCCCAGATCTTAGGTTCATTCACTTTAAAGTTCTGTTTAACCTTAGCCAACCTCCAGCTTCTAGAGTTCTTCACTAAGGGTTAGAATTCTAGAAAAATTTGGTTGGGAAAGGACTGACTGTGAAACCTCAAGTCACGATACTTGACCCCAAAAAGTTCACGATACTCGATATCTGGCACACAAGAAGGGTACCATGATACTCGACCGTTGAACCAGACGATACACGATATCTCCCAAAGATGATACACGATACTTCACAGAAGACGATATACGATACTTGGATAAATACGATACTCGATAGTTGACCAATATCGTGTGCCAAACACGACACTCGATACTTGAGGAACACGATACACGATACTCAAAAAACACGATACTCGATACTCAGTAGGTATCGCGATCAAGGATCTTGCGATACACGATACACGATATTCACCGAGAAAATGACGATACTCGATACATGACAAGTATCGCGAGGCAATTCAAGACGATACTCGATACTCGTCAGGTATCGGGAAAATGGTCTCCGCGATATATGATATCCAGCAAGTATCGCGATCCGAAACTCACGATACACGATACTCAACGAGTATCGTGACCTGAATTTCACGATACACGATATGCGATATCCAACAAGTATCGTGAGAAATTCTCAACGATACTCAATACTTAGCATGTATCATCAGACCCGATTCAACGATACCCGATACTTGACAGGTATCGTGAAAAGGATTACACGATACTCGATACTCAACGAGGTTAGGTATCGTGATACTCAACCACAGGAGATCACGATACTTAGGTATTGTGATACTTGACCGCGGGAGAAAAACGATATTTGACACTTTTCAATTTTTGCAAGTGCTGTTTTTAGTTTTTGAGTGCATACACATGTGTTTTGAGTGCATCAACCCTCCCCTCTTAGCCTGAATCAGCATAATATTTCTTCTCTACCCCGGTATGGCCTTCACGATACTTACCGTAGATCGTTTTTCTGAAAACTTGATTTCAAAAGTAATTTTGCACAAGGATTCAGTGTGTGCTCACCTTGGAAGCTCTTCCCACTCCCTTATCCCTCTGGCTTGCTCTGCAAGGCTCCCAAAATCTCCGGTCTCAACTCACGATACTCGACAGAGTGCGCACACGATACTTGTGTTGGGAACAAGTGAATTGAAAAGGACAATGTTTTTTGGTTTTTATACTCTTTTCTTTCAAGACTCACAAGACTAGACTTAATGGCTACTCTAACTTCCTAACTACTCTCTTCTTCCTCCTACTCTACTCACTCAATTCACTTCCCTAGACTAATAACTCACTACACACACTTCAAGAGTGAGAAGTAGTAAGTGCGGATGAGTGTGACTTACCAAAGAAGAGAAAATCACCATTCCTCCACTAACTTCAATGCAAAAATCTACTTACCATCACACGAATGCCTCGGTTTGATTCGACACTCCCTGACAACAACGCCAAAAAACATGTGTACCTAAGATCCAACCTAGGAACTTGCGGAGAAAGAGACTATACCTCAATCCCCTTCAAGTGCATATAGTGGGGATTCACGCTTTATTTATCAATCCGATGAGTATCAAAACCTAGTCGAGTGTATGAAGACATGCATTCAAATGATGATCAATGCAAATGGGTTTCTCAAGAGTGCAAACAAAGCAAGAACTAAACCAAACAAGCTTCAACCGTCAGTCATGGTGTCGCGATACTTGGTGCAACAGCCAATAGTAAATTGAGTTTTTCTCTCAGATTCGAACTCCAAATATAACAAATAGCATATGCGTTTCGAAGCTCTTAAGAAGACGCATCCAATGGTGGTATTTTCACTCAATTCTGACCCTTCTGCTTCAAATTATGAGCAAAATACTGAGTCCCGGGAATGACTATTTGACCACGATCGACAGAGCCTTCGTGTGCCACATGTCAATCGTGATCGACCCATCAATCGCGATTGACCCATCAATCGTGATCGACAGTCCCGACGGACATGTCGATCGTGACCGACACAGTTAACGATTGTTTGACCACGACTGACTGAAATTTTGGGCCACATATCAATCGCGATTGACCCATCAATCACGACTGACAACCACGATGGACCTGTCAATCACGACCAACACAGCGATCACGACTGACACATCAATCGCGATTGACGGACAACTCGATCGCGATTGACGGGCAATTTTGACATTATTTTTAGGGCAAGATATATTTGGTCTATTTTTTGGCTAATATTTGGGAAACATTAAGGGTTTTCAGAGCATTGTGAGGCCACTACACAAGTAATTCGAGAAATCCTATTTGCTTGTTAGCCTGTTTTAACCCTATTTTAGCCCTAGAACCCTGAACTGGCATAACTTTCTCATATGAAATCCGTTTGTTGCGATTTTGGGTTTGTTGGAAAGCTCATGGGGAGTACTACTAAAACTTCCATTGGTTATGGTAAAATTAATTTGGGCATTATTCGATATAGTATTTTGAAGTTGACCATACCCTAGGGGAAGAAAACTGAGGGGTCTTTAGGATTGTTTTCCATAAAGACTAAAGGATAATTTGATCTCTTAATTGCATGAATGAACATGGTCTGTTGTGTCAATTGAATTTAAATCTTGAGCTAACTTTGGGACTATTACAAGTCCGTTGAGAGCATCGAAGGGCATTCTAAGCAAGAGTAAGTGCAAGCTTGGGAACACGCTTCCTGGGCACACAAGGGCAACCAAGGAGAGAATCTAAAGGTTGGAAATTCCCAACACCCTTTGTCAATTCCTAGCTTAGGCTAAGTACGGATAGAGGTTTTGATCAATTAGGGTTATGTTAAGCACGACCAAGTCCGAGAACTCAAATCACTCAAGCACAAGTACAAAGAAATTACGTTTGTGAAACAACCTAAGGGAAACGAATTTAAATCAAGCAACCAAACTCAAGTACGATAAAACCCAAGTGTTCCTTGTGACGAAGAATTGATTGGACAAGAATTGAAATCCTAAGAAAATTAAAAAGAACAAGTGATTCATACAAATTGATCCGCAACAAGGTTGTACTTGGGAAAATTGGGGCTATTCAATTAGGCATATGAACCTTAGATAAGGACGACACCTAGGGAGAGATAGACAGAGTCTTAGGTCTTCAGAGGCTAGTGTCAATCATACTGCTAGGTCTTGGGCCCAATAGTTGAGCCACTATTCGCACTACCCTAGCTCTGAAACTAGCGAGTCCGAGATGTCTCATGGTATGGAGAGACCCACAGGAAGTTCATGCGTGCCATACTTACAAAGGGTCTAAGGCCCTTACAAGATGCAACTCGAATACCTTAGGACCAACCGATTAGGTGCTTGCATCTATGAGGACGGCCTATGAAGGTCTTTGGCCTATATTAAAAACCCTGACCAACCCATTGGACTCGAACATCCAGCAGTCAAGTTTGAAAATGGTGCATACCTGGACAAAGAAGGAACCATGTATGTGTTCACCACCTACCTAGATAGGACATATGAATTTGGTAATGTGATCCCAGAAGTGGACATAGGTGACCTAGAGCAAGGGAACATAAGTGGAGAGCCTAGAACCCCCCTGAGGCAAATCAATTCTCACTAGAATTATCACACCAGAGTGGGTCCCCCAGGATAATAAGAGCATAGACTTGCTCGTGAACTGAGAGACCGATGAATCCTTTTGGAGATATAAGCCTGATCAACCAAATGAGGTAGGAACAATCACAATCTATGAGTTCAAAGATCCTGATAGCCCAGGCAAAGTGACCTATTTAGATAATACTTCGGAGAGGATCTTTGTGGTCTTAGAACATGGTAGACATGCCTACACTTGGAAGGGTGAATTTATTTTTTCCCCAACCAAGATCTAATGTCTCGTATGGCCACCAAGGAGCTGGAACATCCCAAGCTCATGGAGCGCAAAGAGACAGAAGTAGAGACATGCCATAAGTAAGTTTTGACAACCCCTTGGGAAGAGAAAGGATGAGAACAGAGACGGATAGAGTGGAAACTGAGAGACCTAGAGCCCCAAGAAACCAAAGAAATGCTGAGGATTTTCCTTTTCCAAGGCCTAGAGAACACACTAGAACCTTGAGGCCAACCCAGTTGGTTAAGTCCATGAAGAATTATTTCGATGGCACTGGAGACCCATATGATCATGTGGCTGAGTTTAGGCAAGTCTTGAGAGCTGAACAAGTTGAGGACCTATTCACGCAGTACAATGCTTTTGGTCTAACCCTTAGGAACACAACCATTTCATGGTTTCAACCACTACATGAGAGACAGTTCAGGAACATAGACCAACTTCTAGAGGCTTTCATTACTGAATTCTCTAAGAGTGGCATAAGGCATAATACTTCCTCACTGATTCATAGCTTCAAGCAGACACCTCAAGAGACCGTTAGACTTGCAGGAAGAAGGTTTAGGCAATACTTAGAGAGATGTCCTATTCCTGAGTTACCCACACCAACCAAGCAAGTGGCTTTATTCTTGGATGGACTGTCGAGTACCAAATTAAGATCATATGTGTACTTGGAGGACCCTAGAACCATAGAAGAGTGTGTACATATGTGCATTGACATTGAGAGTAACCTAGGGGAGGAATTAGAGCTTTCAAAAATCTACAGAGATTCAGATAGCTCTATTAGCCTCAATTCAAATCCATCCACATCGATTGAGGAGCTTGCAGAGACGATAGATAAAAAACTAGGAGTCTTAAGCAAACAAATACCAAGGTTTGCCCCGGTGAAAAGATGCTATACTTGTGGAGGTGACCATATGGAAAATGTATGTCCCATTATGGCTCAACCCCAAGTGAATCCTAGTAGCCAGTACTGCACCATAGAACAGAGATACACTAATCACACTGCACAAGATTGCCTATACAATAAGCAAGCAGTTAGGCAAACCTACCCTCATCCCTATCCACAAGAGGGAAGATACCTGAACCAGTACCCACCACAACAATATGGCAGACCTCAACAACCCTACCAAACCCAGCAAAGGCCTCAGCCTGTGTTAGCTCAGCAACTTCCAGCCCTAGCCAATGTGATTCCCGTAAAATACGTAGTTGCAAAAGAGAACCTGAATAGAGCCATAGTGCCAGTGATACCATTGCTTTTAGAAAGTGACCCGAGTGATCATAGTTTTGACTCTAATCACATGGATAGTCCACAAGCTTACTACATGCAGTCACCTAAGCACAATGAGTCCTACTATTGTGAAGAACCAAGTGAACCTAGTTTGGATCCAGAGTATGCAAATGTCATGTATGCAAATCCCAACCCTAGACCTCAACCTAGGCCAGTAAGACCCCCATTTCCTAGAGGACCATGCTACAGATGTCAGGGAGATCACCTCATTCGTGATTGTCCACGACCTGCCCCTATACAACCCCAATCGGTGACAATTCAAGGTTTTTTTCAAGATTGCGAGGAGCATCTCTTACGAGATTGCCCAAAGAACCCCAATACTGTGCCAAAAATTAGTCCTATCAACGTTATGTCATATGATATTCATTGGGATATGATACTCATCAGGGTAGTTCATATCACATAGCATATTATGGATATCATTAGATATTTTTGGTAGAATATAGAGTATGAACTCTCTCTCTCTCAAGAGGGTATTCAAGAGACTTGAGGAGGATCTCAGTGGTCGGGTGGAAGAACAACAAGATTAATCTCTGTGTGTTTAGTCTGTGGGTAGCGCGCGCCATCTTTCGGAGCTTTGACAAGCAAAAAGGAGGTACAACACTAGTTTCAGAGCCGTGTTTCAAGCCCCATTTGCATGCGCTTAAGGCGGGAATTGAACCTTGGTCTGAAGGATGAGAGACTTATGCCTTAGCCAACACTCTATTCGAGGGGGATAACTATGTTGCACGTCCGCCGATAACCACTTAGAGGGATAAGAAGGACAAAGTAGGCCTCGGCTGAACCTTCATTAAAAAAAAAAGAAGGACAAAGGGGCTACTTGTCTTCTTTGCCTTTTGGTTTTGGAGCCATATAGCTAAAAGGAAAGGAGTAAAAACGACAACTTCAAATGAAGATCGAGAACATACAAGAAAGATGCAAACTGGATGCACCTACTCCATATGAAGAGTCTATATTGAAGAGCATTCTTTCCATGGAATCTCCGACACCCTCATTCCATGACTAAGATGATGGAGTTTTATCTTTATCACAGGTATGAGAATTTTTGCTATTTTTAAGAATTAAGAGACAAGGGCGACTCTCTAAGAAGGGCAAGGAAGGAGGGAAACCATTCGTATGGAGAGTACGAGATGTATACTCTCATCTAGAGTCGAGAAATCCATTAAATTGTAAGAAAGCACAAGCTTTTGTTATCTCCAAAATAGCCATTTTTCATGATTTTTACATAAATTTCAGGAGCTATTTTGGATAAGTGGCCATTTTGGGAAGGGGAAAAGAAGAGGTATTTTTCATAGATTGGTAGTAAAAACCATGCATACTTGTATTCTAGTGTATTGACTTCCATATAAGATTAAGAAATCCAAAATATACCTCAGTATGATGGGATTTTAAAGCTCCACAAAACCCCCTTCCATCACTGTTGAGAAAAAATTTCAGCACCTGAATCTAAGAAATTTCCATTTTGGAAGAGGCAAAAAGAGGTGCGGTCGCTATGGATGGATGGGGAAAAGTATATATACTGAGAATATGGTGTATGGACTTCATAGGCAAAGCATTAGATTCATCAAAATGATAAGTTAAGGAGGAATGTTAGCTCCTCAAAGACCCCCCTTTTCCACACTTTTTGGAAAAATTTCAGGTGTTAAATGTTGCCAAACTCCACTTTTGCGAATACGAAAAGAGACCATTTGTGAGGCTTCTAATGGATTAGTGCACACGTACGTGAAGTATGGTGTATGAATTATCATGGAGAAGAGAAAAATCCACATTAGGATGGATTAGAAGCTTGCTAAAGTCTCCTAGTTAAGTTTTAGTGTGAAACTACAAATCTTGATTTAGGCCTCTTTTGGGGAGCGAATTAGCATGCACGAAGGGAGGATTTGGAAAGGTGAGAATAGGCTCAAGCATCTTCACATATCACTCTCTGAGGTTATGGAGATAATCTTAGGATTTTCTTGATGGAACAATGCTTTAGCGCAACCCAAAAATCACATTTTCACACTTTTTCCAACCCCTCCAACAGTCCACTAGATTGGCATGTCCCGCTTGGAATGGCCATATCTTGGGCTAGAAAACTCCAAATTGGACGTGCTATGGCTCGTTTTGAAGAGCATAAGGTCTAATTTCAGTTTATGAAAAGAAATTTTGGAAATCAAGATTTTTTGCAGGTCTGAATAGGTCTGCAAGGTCTGAACAGTTTTTGGCAACTACCTTCCGGGAGTCATATCTTTCAAACCGGAAGGCGATTTGAGAAATTTCACTTCGAGCTGTTTGGAAATGTTATATATTTCAGTTTATGAACATTTGCAGCTCCTAAAGTGGTTTTTGCAGGTCTAAAGAAGGATTACTAATGCATTACTAAATTTGCATTATTTTGGTAATCACCTAACCATGTTTAATGTTTTGGGAAGTGATCCGATGTTTTTGGACACTTCAAAGCTTATATTAGGATCTGAAGAGGAAGGTGCAGAGGTCTCAAAGCTCATGGAGAAGGATTGGATGCATGCAATTTGAATACCAAATAATTCAGGGACGTATGCTTTATGCTTTCAGGCATCTTACTTTATGTTATGGCATGTTTTGTATGTACATGCATAGATTGGATTGCATACATCAAAATGTTGATCTTTGTTGAAATTCTAAAAGTATGGATCAATAGGCGACAAGTATACCTTTTGATTGTTTGTAGGAAAAAGGATTGCAGAAACTACATGGCTATGCAACACAGAGAATTGTTGCTAGCATTTGTTTTTATGTTTTTGTAGGTTATGGAGTCCATATATGAGTTTATGGCGTGCATGCCATGGGCCTGTCAAGCCCTATGCTGTTGGGTGGCCTATGTGCCACTGAGCTTATGGTTTAATTTTTTTTTGGGACTCCATTTCCTGGGGAAATGCGGTCGAATTTTTTCCTACCGCATGGCGTTATATACACACTTACCTTTAGGTAAGAATGTTATGGCATGGTAACATGCCTTTTTTGCAAACATCAATAAGATGTAGGCATGCTTCTAAGCATGTATTTCATGGGCTTATTACCATCAGAGTATCATAGATAAGGCAACTTTATTGGGAACAAGATCCCTACACATAATCCTTATGGATTTTAGACCATAGGATTGCTAAGGGGAAGGAGCTATACCTTCACCATTAGTAATGTGCACAAGCAATCCTATAGGTTTTAGGAAGTTGCATACAAGCATGGGAGGTACATTTATGATCATCTCCAAGGTAGTGAAGATTTACTTATCTTCACAAGAGTCTCACAATAGGATTAGGAGACTATGGGATATTATCAGGAATACCCAAAGAGTGACTAGTTCACTTATGCACATCACTTGAGCAAGTAGTGAAGCATTTTTTGCTTCACTACTAAGGAAACCAATTAGATGGGATCACATAGATGGGTTTCATGAGAGAGCATCGACGGGTGCTATGTGATTCGAGTGATGGTTAGGAAGGCCATAGGCATGGCACTAGCTCTATGATTCAGAGCATAGATCCCTTAGTTAAGAAATAGTTGGGATACCCAATACATATATATGTATATCGGGATCTATAGAGAGGTACTTAGACCTAGTCTTGGTACCTAGGAACAAGTTGGTTTGGAATAGAAGGGGATATCCATTGTCACGTTGTTGAATAGAACCAAACTAACTAGTTCGAGGACATGGGACTCATTTGAGTCCACTGACATGATTTTATGATATGGGATTCATTAGAATCCACCTACATATTCCATTACATGGAGTATATATTTGGTTTAGTGTAGGTATGACACTGTGAATTGGAAGAAGTTTTCACTGGTATGGGACGGTGGAAATGACTTCCCTTTGAGCACTCTTCTTCTATTGACAGGGAGAAAAGGACTCATCATTCACGGCTTCATGTCTCACTAGATCAGAGGAGAGCTCTTAATAGACATCTCCTTAGGATTGGGAGTTAGCCTTCATAGTTTAGGGAAGATTTATTCTTCCAATAGAGAATGTGATAGGTGATTTTATCACCATTGGTATCACATACTCATTTTGAGTTTTTCAAGAAGGCTAATTCCATCAGTTTGATTGGATCCTATAGATCCATCCATAGAGTATGGTTGGCAGACATAGTTATTTACCATGGATACACATGTGTTTACGGTATCATGTCACATCATTCCTGACCATTTTAGTAGAGGGCTTTGACCCTTATTAGTAATTTATTTTCTCCACTCTTCACTACATACACCTTCATTAGTGAGGGGAGATGTGTTTTCCATCTTCATAGGAGTATATGTACTGAGGGATTATGCATTACTTATGGAAGAGAGGAGAAAATGAATTCATAAGTTTCTCTTTTAAGGAAAGAAGAAAGTGGGAATAATCTTAGAAATCGATGAGAGATCTCACTTTAGCTCAGAGGTCTCACTTTGGCTCCTGTTATTTGAAAGAGAAAAGGAAAATATGATTTCTTCATAGGAGAAGAATAGAATATGTTTTCCTTTAGACAGAAGAGATGTTTGGGAAACATCTCTTAATCTTTATTTCACAAGGAATTTATTTACTCTACTTTTCAATGTAATTTTCCTTCACATGGGAGTCTTTTTCTCCACTATTTTTGAAGAAAAACATGGAGAACTCATGTACATGTTCTCAATTATGAGCAGAGTAAATGGATTCAATAGAATCTCTCTCAAAGGGAAAGGGAAAGTGGAATAGGTTCCACTGCCCTTCACTCCCTTGCCTTGAATGCCCTTGATTGCCTTTGCTAGACCTAGAAAAATCCACAAACGCGGCTTCTTGGGCATCAGAGCAACCAAAAAAAGCTGACTCGAGGTTGGAAGATTACTCAACCCCCTCAGTCAATTCTTAGCTTAAGCTAAACGTTAGCATTGTGGATAGGATTAACGACGATAGGAACACCTCAAGTTCAAGATATTTAACATTATCAAGTCCAAGACTGAAGTAAAGGTGTGTGATACGAAAACTTAAGGGAAAGAACATAAGTCTGACGGAAGGAGAACTCAAAGTACCACAGAAAGTCGAATTGCTAACGCATACATCTAGACAAGAATCCAAAGGGGTTTAAAAAGAATCAAGAAAGTAAAAACAAAGAATCATTGACGATCTAAGTGTGTACTGAGTGTGCAAGAAAGAAAATTCATGAACCTTAGATCGGGCAAACATATAGGTAAGTCTGACTGACGAAGACTTAGATCATCAGAAGCAAGTGTAGGTACTACTGCTCGATCGTGGGCTCAGCAATTAAATAGTAATTACCCCTACGAGAGCTCAGACACGAGTGAATCAGAAATGGCATTTAGCACAGAAAGACCGAATGGAGGGTCAAACGTTGCATATTTAGACAGACCTGAAGGACCCTTTAGGACTCAACTAGAGTTTCTCCGAACCAACCGCTTAGGTGCTCGCATCTATGAGGATGGTTTGCGAAGACAAGTGGTGCAAATGCACAATCCTGATCAACCCATTGGATTGGAACGTCCAGTGGTGAAATTTGAGAGAGACGCATACATAGACAAAGAAGGAACGATGTACATCTTAAGTACGTAGCCAAACAATACAAATGAGTTTGGTGTAATTCAGTTAGAGACGGAAGCTAAATCCCAAGGAAAAGAACCATTAGAAGAACCTAGGACACCTAGAGGGAAATCTGTACTGACACGAGTACTAGTTCCAGAATGGATCCCTCAGGACAACAGAAGCATAGAGTTGTTTGTAAATAAAGAAACCAATGAAGTATTTTGGAGGTACAGAACGGAACAACCTAGTGAGGTAGGCTCCATCATAATCTACAACTTCAAGGATCCGGATACACCTAGAAAGGTTGTATACCTGGATGAGACTTCAGAAAGAGTACTTGTGGTGCCAGACCACGCTAGAAATACCTACACATGGAGAGGTGAGTTGGTATTCCCTCCATCACGAGCAAACATAAACGCAAGCCAACAAGGGGCAGGAACATCCTTAGCCCACGCTAATCAAAGGGAGAAAAATAAAGAGAGACCCGAAGTAAGCTTCAATCATCCCATAGGAAAAGATAGAACAACCACGGACACTAATAGAGCGGATAGACAAAGGGAACATGGAATACTAGGTGGTAGAGATGATTTTCCTCTACCGAGACCACGTGAACACGCAAGAATATTAAGACCCACTCAGTTAGTGAAGTCCATGAAAAACTACTTTGATGGGACAGGAGATCCCTATGACCATGTAGCAGAATTTAAGCAAGTGCTCAGAGCAGAGCAAGTCGAAGACATGTTCACGCAATACAACGCATTTGGACTAACGTTAAAGAATACTGCTTTAACTTGGTTCCAACCATTGCAACAAAGGCAATTTAGAGACATCCATCACTTTTTAGAGTCATTCATCACGGAATTCTCTAAAAGTGGGGATCAGACATGATACGTCTTCATTGATTCATAGCTTCAAACAGACCCCTCAAGAAACAGTTAGACTCGAAGGACGTAGGTTTAGACAATATGTTGAAAGATGTCCAATGCAAGAGCTACCCTCACAAGCCAAACAAGTGTCATTGTTTCTAGACGGCTTGTTGAGCTCTAAACTACGCTCCTATGTATACTTGAAGGAACCCAGAACGCTAGAGCAGTGTGTAAGAATTTTCATAGACATTGAGGACAACTTAGGAGACGATTTGGAACTCTCAAAGGTCTACAAGGACTCAGACTGTTCATCTCTAGCATCCACAAAATTGTCTAACTCGATAGAAGACCTAGCAGAAAAAGTGGCCCAGAAACTAAGAGTTTCTAGTAAACAGATGCCCAAGTTAACAACTAACGTACGTTGTTACACCTGTGGTGGGAATCATTTGGAAAATGTGTGCCCCAATGCGACACAACCGCAAGCCAACCCTAGTGGCCAATACTGTACTATTGAGAGAAGATACACGAATTATACGGCTCAGGACTACCCATACAACAAACAGGCAGTGAGACAGAACTACCCGCAAGCATATGCACAGCTAGGTAGGTATCAAGGCCAGTACAATACTCAGCCTCATTACTATAGGCCTCCTCAAAATTATCCATATCAGGCTCAACAAAGACCTCAACCTATTTTAGCTCAGCAGCCACCCCCATCCGCGAATGTCATCTCAGTGAAATACGCTACTGCAGAAGAAAACCTAAGTAGGGCTTTAGTGCCTTCTTCACCTTTGATCACAGAGAGTGATCCGAACTCTAACAGTTTTGACTCTACTCATGTAGACAATCCACCCGCATATTACACAGAGTCACCAGAACACATAGAGACATATCAATATGATAGTCCACCAGTGGAACCGAGTTGGGAGCCCGACTATGCTAATGTGATGTACACAAATCCAAACCCGCGGCCCCAATTGAGACAACAGAGACCACAGGGCCCTAGAGGACCATGCTTTAGGTGCCAAGGAGATCACTTCATAAAGGATTGTCCACATCCTCCTATAGTAGGACAATCTCAGTATTATAATATACAAGGCTTTTGTGCCGGTTGTGGCAAAGAGCACATAATCAAAGATTGTCCTAAGAACCCTGCTAATGCTTCAACTGTGACACCGATCAATGTGATAGGTATTGTGCACAATGCAGATGGATCCAACCCTACATATGTGCCTATCCAAGCTATAACAAGAGCCCAGGCACTCTTACAGAACCAACAGCTTAATCAAGAGAAAATAGCCGGAACTAGTGAAGTTGGAGAATCTAGTAGTAAAAAGACGAAATCTTGAAAAGATTCCAGAGAGAGGATCAAGAGAAAATGGAGTAAAAGGATAACTGAGTTGGAAGGAAGTCTCAAGGAATCTAGAGCCAAAATACTAGA
This sequence comes from Ceratopteris richardii, assembly GCA_020310875.1. Taxonomy (NCBI): domain Eukaryota; kingdom Viridiplantae; phylum Streptophyta; class Polypodiopsida; order Polypodiales; family Pteridaceae; genus Ceratopteris; species Ceratopteris richardii. Next base: position 163,769,807 of record CM035430.1, on the reverse strand, counting down.
ATTGACTTCACAGGAATTGAATCAAGAGAACCTAGCGCAGAAACCAGGATCAGTTCTAGCAGAACCCACACCTGAAAATCTAGACATGATGTTTCGTGCATATCAGGCTAGGATAAAAGAAGGACCCCAAATAGCTGAAATGAGTAAAAACTACCCTCGAGCAGACTTAGAAATTGAGCAAACTAAACTTTGCATGAAGATGGTAGAATTAGCACAAGCAATGTTTGAAGCCTCTAGATATCTAAATTGGAATAACATGGCAAAACCGGAATTACACTTTCAAGGATTAATGGAGAGGCTAGAATACTTGATCGATAGCAAAGAGAAAAAGGATCAGCATAGGAACCCTATTGCCTCAGAGACACCGAAAAAGAATGCACCATTCCTGTCTCAAGTACCCAACACAAAAAGTCAAGACAACCTATCTTCCATACATAGGTACTCACACGAATTTCTGAGAGAAATCCAAGAAGAGAAATGGAGAAAAGAACAAGGAACCCATCCTCCTATTCAAGAAATAGACGACTTGCAGGAGCAATTTCCCCAAGACATTCCCTCTATTTACGATGATGTAGAGGAAGAACAACTAAGTGAACACACAGGTTTCGAATCTAGTTCTTTACAAGAATTACCTCAGTTCACAGGACCTTGGGAAGACAAGTCTATTAGCATGAGAGCACCCACGATAATAGTGAGGAATGAAGAATCAGTAATCCCTAGAAACACGGAAGTGGTCAAGAATGCTAAAGTTCAGTGTCACCTCACACTTGAGGAATTGTTGAAGGTAAAACCAGAACTGTGGAAACATGTAGCAAATCAATTTCCCGAGCTTGCTACTACTCCCTCACAGATAGGAACACACAAAAAGGTACCAGAGATACCCGTAGAAAAGATCGGAGATGTAAGCGAAGGAGAGGAAGGTAAACTTATCTCCCAATAACCCATCAGGGCTACACCACGAAAGCCATCTTAGATTCAGGAGCCGGAGTAGCCATTGCTACCACCGCTTTATGGAAACATTGGGGTAAGCCAGCATTAAGACCTACCAGGATGAAGCTACAAATGGTTGATGGACACATAGAAAAACCATTAGGCTTACTAGAAGGCATATCTCTCACCACTTGTGGTGTGGTTTGAGCATACCTTCGCTATTTGTGACTTTGCAAAAAATCACGCTTATGAGATGATATTGGGACGACCATTCATGCGTCAGTTGCAAATTGTACAAGATTGGGGAACTAATTCTTTGTACTTGCAAAATTTAGGAGTGACTACTAAAGTCAATCTTAAAGACTATTCCCATAGAGATGTACCTCCAATACAATGGAACACCATCCATAAGACACAGGTAGAAACAGAATCGGTACACTCTTTAGAGTCAGACCCCTCATGGTTGCACGAGGACACTTATTTATGGATATGTAAAGTAGCAAAACAAGACACTACATTTAAAGTATAACCCATGTTGGGGACCAGTGCCACGTCGTCGTTCCTGGAAGGCATTTGCGATTAAGATACAAAACAACAAGCAATGCCAGGATTGGCTAAACTACCCATACTTCAGGCCACCTACAGGACCACCCACAATCGGATACATGATGGCCACGATTCGTCATTGGCTCCCTCGCTTGAAACATATGGATGATATAGCAGCGCACATGACTGTCAAGATATTTGACATGATGCAGATGGTTTTTAAAGTCTTCAGATGCGTCAAGGCACCTCATGTAAACACCTCGGGCTTCGAGCATGGCAATCTAGATCTTGCATATGACATGAGTACAACGCCATCGCTTCGGGTGTGTTATGCCTGGCACTACAGAATCAAATACTTACCGGTGTGCTACAAGCAGACCTTCGAAGAAATGTTCACAACCGGTTTTTGGGAATACCATTCAGAGGTGTTCATCAGCAGGCCCACACATTTGCTTCAACTATTTGCATGTGAACAGATGGTCTATTCCATGCATTATCGACTCCCGCCATCATATGAACCACAACCCATTGATTGGGAGAAACTCGAGGCAGATCTGGCCTGAGGCATTCGCATATCAGAGCACACCCTCGTTCAAGACCTCCTACAGACTACATCCGACAGATCGCACAACAAGGTTCTGTCGAGGACGACAGAAGCGAGAGGGAGGGGGGTGTTGGCAGTAGCCAGAGGCACAGAAGACGCGGAAGCATGTAAAGACAGAGCAGGGAGCCAGTCGAATCAATTTTTTAAAAATTATGTTTTATAAATATTCTTCAAAAAACCTCCAACAGTGATTTTCATCACTATTGTAACATATGTAACATAGAAAAACCCTTTTTGTAATCCATAGCTCCATTTTGTGCAAGCCGAGGAGTCCTCGAGCTTGAGGAGCTTAGGTAGAATGAGCATATCAATTTTGGTTATTTTTAGACACTGTTTACCCCATCAAATAGCACTTAGGACCTATTTTTTAACTATGCCGGTCACTAGATGTGAAACCGGTCAAAACTAGTCTAGAATCTATAAAAAGAGCTAGAGAGCTCATTTTAGGGGTTAGCTTGTTTGAGTAGAGAAGAGCTTAGAGCTATTTTGAGCTTGTAAGAGTGTTCTTGAGTAATAGAGTTGATTTCTCACCTTCCATTGTGTCTTGCTTGTCTCTTCGTAGTGTGTGTGTGCATCTCTATGCTTCTCACCTTCACTCTCACTTCATCTCACATTCATGATCTTCATATCACTCCTATCTCTTCCACGGATTGACGTTAAGGAGGTGGAGCTTCTTAACGTGGTTCTCACCATTGTGCTAGAGCAACACATTCATATGGCAAACTACATGGAAGAGAAATATTAGAGTTTGCACAAGTGCCAATAGATGCTCTTCCAATAGAACTTAGTTCAAACGTAATGGATGAAAAACCACAAACTTCTTGGTTGGTGAAATGTAGAGATTGCATTTTACTACCGTGAGCTAGATGATGGAATTGCATAGTCACAAGGTAGTTAGAGCAAACTATTACTTGTGATTACACTCAAGGTTAGGAACACTAGGAGTGTTATGAGAGCAATCTATCATTTAGTCTGAGATGGGTTTGAAGTCGCTTGTGATGGGATTTTGTTCTATATCTCATAGGATTCTATGGTTTATTATCTCCATTATGGTACGGTCAAGCTTATAAGCTTGGCACTTTATGCTTGCTTTTCATATTATTGATCCATAGAGAAACATCATATGACTTAGGTCATTTGGATGATGTTGCATATCATGGGGGTGATAATTTGGAAGTTGAGTGTACATGGGAGATAGTAGGCACCACTAAGACGGTTTCCCACCTTTGAGATGATCTCATTTGAGACTTCTTAAGGGGAAGGATATGGGGAAACAACACACAGAGATGACCATGTACATAGAGTACATGGGGTCCAAGGGAGTCCGATCACGTTCTTCTACCATTACAGACATTTCATTTACATTTTCGAGGACAAAAATGCTTTCAAGGGGAAGGAAATGTCATATGATATCATTGGCTCTCTCTCAAGAGTGTATTCAAAAGACTTGAGGAGGAGCTCGGCGGTCGGGTGGAAGAACAACAAGATTAATCTTTGTGTGTTTAGTCCATGGGCAACGCGCACCATCTTTCGGAGCTTTGACAAGCAAAAAGGAGGTACAACACATCATTGGGTTAGTGGTAGAGCCACAGGAAGTGTGGCTTCTATTGCGCCAGTGCAAGTGGTCACCAGAGCTCAAGCATTGCAGCAGAACCAAGGTTTAGGCCAAGAAAAGAGTGTTGAGGTTAGTGAAACTGAGAGCATAACCAAGAAACAGATGAGAGCCTGGAAAGATAGTAGGGAAAGGATGAAAAGACAATGGTCTAAGAAGATGAGCGAATTAGAAGAGAGCATAAGAGAAACAAAAGCCAAAATTATTGAGCTCACCTCTCAAACACACTCTCACATAACACCACCACCTTCATACCTACCACCTTCCAACCCACAACATACGCTTCCACCACCCCCTAGAGTAGGGTCAATATTGAATGACCCCACTCCTGAAGACATAGACATGATGCTAAAGGCATATCAAGCCATAATCCAAGAAGGGCCAAACATGACAGATCATGACAAATGTGACCCTGGAGCTGATTTAGAGATAGAGAGAACCAAGCTTTGTGCGAAAATGGTAGCATTGGCTCAGACCATGTTTGGAGCCAGTCACCTCTTCAACTCCTCTTGCTTAGCTAAGGCAAGGAAGAGATGAGGCAAGTAAAAGAATAAGCATTCCCCCCCAGGAAGCTTATGTGCCTAATTCCACTGAACCAGACACTTCTTCTTCTATGAATATGTATTCACTGGAATTCCTACGAGAGATTCAAGAAGAGAAATGGGCTAAAGAGAGTGAAGTCCCTCCTCCCATTGAACTTGTGGATGACGTGCATGATCAATTTCCACAGGACATTCCTTCTATTTATGAGGAGCAGGAGAGCAGCCAATCTCATGAGAGATTAGACTTTGAGTCTAATTCCTTATAGGAACTACCCCATTTCACAGGCCCATGGGAAACTAAGTCTACTTGTATGAGAGCACCCACGGTCATGGTAAGAAATGAAGACTCCGTCATCCCTAGGAACACAGAGGTAGTGAAAAATACTAAAGTGCAGTGCAACCTCACTTTAGAAGAGCTACTCAAGGTTAGGCCCGAGCTATGGAAACATGTAGCCAATCAAGTGCCAGAAGTAGCAAAACCTCGTTCCCAGGTAGGATCTCATCGCACAGTGCCAAAAATACCTTTGGACAAGATAGGAGACATGAGTGAGGGAGAAGAAGGAAACACCTATCTTCCCATTACCCATCAAGGATACCAACCAAGGCTATTTTGGATTCAGGTATAGGAGTTGCAATTGCTACCACTTTCGTATGGAAGCGTTGGGGCAAGACAACACTCAGACCGACGAGAATGAAATCGCAGATGGCCGATGGTCACATTGAAAGACGTTAGGACTGCTAGAAAGAATAACTCTCACCACATGTGGTGTAGAGTTTGAACATACTTTTGCTATATGTGACTTTAGCAAGAATCAGGCATATGAGATGATTCTAGGAAGACCATTCATGCGGCAGTTGTGAGTGGTACAGGATTGGGGAACCAATTCCTTGTACTTGCAACACTTAGGTGTTACGACCAAAGTTAATCTCAAGGACTATTCTGATAGAGATGTCCCTCCCATCCAATGGAATCCCATCCATAGAGCCAAAGATGATACTGAGTCAGTGCATTCCATAGGATCAGGATCCTCATGGATGCATGAAGACACCCACTTGTGGATGTGTAAAGTAGCAGTGGAAGAAGAGAAGAGAGAAAAAGCCAAAGAGGTAGGTGCGAAGGAAACCCATAGATCAGTTCAAGACCTAGCCTATGCACTTGTAGTGTTCCCTGACGAAGAGTTTGAACCTCATGGTTGGGTAGAAATTCTAGCAACAATGGATGTATCCATCAATGAAGAACAATGGACACCCCACTGTGACGAAGATGGCTATGACATTCCAATTTTCACAATAGAGCCAATCATGGGAGATTCGGTTCTGGAAGAATGTGAACCTAGCACTGATGCATTCGAGGATGTAAGTGACTCTGATCTAGAGTCAATTATTATGGACCCCCCTTTTGCATTAGATGAGGAATATTTTTACAAAGTAGAAGCTCACCTCAAAGACACGGAGAAAGTACGAATGATGTGAGGTTAACCACACAAGTGACTGCCAAGAGCGAAGGCAAGAAAAGAAAGAAGAGAGAAGTCACACCAGAGGAAGAAGAATCTTTGTTTGAGGTCCCCAAAAACTTTAAGAAGTATGAAATAGATGATAGGAGAGTCGTGATAAGAATGCCCAAATACGATGCACAATCCGGAGAGGTTTATGATAACAAAGAAACCACCAAGAAAATAGTTGTAGCCATAGAAGAAGGAGAGGAGAGATGCACTTACATAGGACATGACCTGGCAGAAGAAGAAGAGCACGAGTTGATAACCTTGTTAAGAGAATACAAAGATGTATTCGCTTGGAGTTACAAGGACTTGAAAGGTGTAGATCCTGACATATGCTCACACATCATCCCCATGACTTCAGATGCCAAACCCTATAAGCAAAAGCCATACACATATAATGACAATTATGCTGCCAAGATCAAAGAAGAGATAGATCGCTTGGTTGAAGCTGGATTCATCTATGAAATTGAGCACACTGAGTGGGTATCTCCCATTGTAGTTGTGCCCAAAAAGAATGGAAAGTTATGTGTGTGCATTAATTTGAAGAAAGTTAATGCAACCACCATTCGAGATAACTATCCGCTTCCGATCACTGAGCATCTCTTGCAAAGAGTGGCAGGCAAGGCAGTATACAGTTTCCTTGATGGCTTCTCTAGCTACAATCAAGTGGCCATAGCCCTAGAAGATCAGCATAAGACAACTTTTTCCACAGAGTGGGGCATATTTGCTTTCCTGGTAATGCCATTTGGTCTCACCAATGCACCAGCCACTTTTCAGAGGCTGATGTGCCATGTGTTGAAGGAATTCCTGAGAACGAATTTAGAAGTCTATGTTGATGACCTCTGTGCACATTCCAACATTAGATAGACACATATATCGGAACTCAGGCAAATCTTTGACAAATGTAGAGAATATCAAGTCTGCTTGAACCCAAAAAAGTGTGTTTTCATGGTCAGGCAAGGCAAGATTCTAGGACACATAGTGTCAAAGAATGGCATATCCACTAATGAAGAGAAAGTGAGAGCCATCGCAGAACTACCTAGGCCAAAGAATGTCAAGGAAGTACGAGCTTTCATGGGGCATTGTGGTTATTATCGACGTTTTATACACATGTATGCCATCATTGCAAAGCCTCTGTATAGACTTTTGATCAATTTTGAGTGGACTCATGAATGTGAGAACTACTTCGATGAGCTTAAACGACGATTATGTTCATCATCAATCTTGACCACATGAGATTGGAATAAGCCCTTTCATGTTCACGTGGATGCATCCAATTATACTATTGGATGTGTGCTAGCACAACCTACATGTGAAGGTAATATGGATCTTCCAATTGCCTATGCTAGTAGACAGTTGAATGTAGTTGAACGAAACTATACGACCAACGAACGAGAAGGGTTAGGCATGGTATATGCGGTTAAAAAGTTTAGAAACTATTTGCTTGCAAATAAGTTTAGATTTTTTACTGATCATCAAGCACTATTGTATTTGGTAAACAAGCCATGCAACACAGGCAAATTAGTAAGATGGTTTCTCTTACTAATGTAATATGACTTTGAGGTTGTGGTGAGGAAAGAAAAAACTCATTTGAGAGCAGACCATCTCTCTAGGCTCACATCTGGAGAGGCCCCACAAGCAGTATCGGATGATCTTCCTGATGCTTACTTGTTCAATTTGGAAGTTGTACCTTAGTGGGCTAAGTCATTAGTGCCAGTATTGACATACGGGCCTAACCACCCAGTAGTAAACACTCAAGATAGGGAGGTAGTAAAGGCCCAGAAGTACCATATCATGGAAGGGAGCATGTACAAGTACACGAATCAAGGAATATTATCTTGTTGTGTGGAAGAGGATGAGTACGCAAACTGGTTGAAATTAGCACATGTGGGGGCATTAGAGAAACACTACTCGAGGCAAAGAACTTTACAAACACTGAGGAGACTCGGAGTGCACTGGCCAACTATGGAAGCAGATGTCCATAAGTTGTGTAAGAAATGCCCAGTCTGTTGTATTAGACCCCCCGACCCCAAAATTGTAAATTCATCTCCACCTACTAACTGCATCATCCTCACACTGCATCCTTCCACTTAGCTCATAGGACTAAATATTCACTAACTAAACACACAATCATCGAGCACTCACTGACCTACTAATCTATCACTGACCTCATGTTGAAGTTGTAACGGGGACAAAAATTCTTCTATCTTGTCCATTACAATGTTAACACATGTTTCTATATCCTCACAGAATTGACATGAAGTAACATGGCAGAAGCAGGAGGTACCAGTTCCCAGGTGGGGTCCAATGCCTGAATAGTGGACATTGAAACTCTCCTCCTCGAACCACAACTCACTGAGAGGCCTCAGGAACTCAGAGCCGTGCATGTACTTCCCATTCATGACCCTTCACAGGGACACACTTCTCAAGTAGGAAAACATGCACACTGGTTCAGTGATGTCGCAGGTCCATTGGGTGAGGGCACCTACTTTTGGGAAGCAGAAATTGAATTTAATGGCAAATGGGGAAGATACTGTTTCTTTACCCGTGATTTCAAGAAGTATCAGGATGCAGAAGTAATGAGATCTATATGGACCAAAGCGGGCTTGGACAGTTACTTTAGGGCACTCTTACCTAAGCCTGATTTCCTGTGTTGCTCCTACCTGATCAGTACCATCACCCCTCACAGAGCCAAAGGAGGCGATAGCACCTTCGTGCTCCCATCATTAACACCAGGTCATGAACTAAAAAGATTTAAACTCACCCTCAACTTAGTATGGGAGGCCTTGGATATGAAGGGTATGCACATCCCCATAGAGAAAGAAACATTGATCCTCGGGAGAATGAAGCAGAAAGATCTCAACAAGCTAAAAGATATGGTAGCTATGACGCCAACTGTTGGAAATTGCTTGAATGATGTGTTTGACTCTCCTTCCATCCATATATACCCTCTTGTACTCTCAAAATAGCAATGATATACTATAAAAATAACAATGATATGGAATAGTCTAGTGTAAACATGTGGCCATCATGCAACACTTATTCCCATTACTACCCAAGTACTCCCATTACTGCCAAAGTACCTTAGGGTATCCCCCGAGCTTGGGACCTTGGCTAGCTGGCCCTTGTCCCTCACACACATGGATTGATCCCTATGGATAGAATAGATTGATCCCTGTGGATCAATGATCTTTGTGCATCACATGCACTGATCCCTGTGGATCAATGTCTGACACTCTCTCCCCCTTCTAAAGATCATTATCGTCAATGATCAATGAGGGAAAGTACTTGCGAACCAGAGCTTCTGATTCCAAAGTAGAGTCAGTAAGTGGTAATCCTCTCCATGCTACCAGATACTCCTAGATGACATGATTCCTCGATTGTTTCTGTCTCCAATCTAATATCCTGTCTGAAGAGTGATTTGTGCTCTCACTTTCTTGCAAAGAAGAAATATTGTCTATTAGATCATCCTCTCTAGAAATGTACTTTTGAAGTTTACTAACATGAAACACGAGATGTACTCTACAATCTAGAGGAAGCTCTAATCGATATGCAACCTCACCTAGCTTTTTAACTATCTTCCAAGGTCCACAAAACCTTGGTGATAGCTTACTACACTTCCCTGTGGACAGTGAAGTAAATCTAGCTGGTACCTGAAGAAAGACTCTATCTCCTGCCTCTAATGATCTAGGATATCTTTTCCTATCAACTTACTCTTTAGCCCTATCAGCTTCTTGTTGCATCTTGGCTTTAGCTAATTCTAAATTTACTTGGACGTTTGCTAAGAACTCCAAAGCACTAGGACATTTCTGTGACATACCTATGGTACTGAGAGCATTGGGATTCATGCCATAGTTCATCTCAAAAGGAAATGCAAGTTCCAAATACTTCCCCAATCTCTCTGTCTCTCAAATATATATGCCCTCAATATGTCCTCTAACAAATGGTTGACCTGCTTGGTCCTGTAAATATGACATTCCTATATGAACTATGGATGCCGACAACCCATGCAATCTGAAGACATGCTGGATAAACAACTCTGCTACCTGTGGACCAAATGGACCGATCCCTCTGAATCAAATGGACTGACCCCTGTGGATCAATGTCTGACACTATGATCCCTATGTAGAGTTTTTATCGTCTCCTACGTGGGTATGAACGGATCCCTATGGACCAAAGTCATGATCCCTATGGATCATCAATCTGTCTAGCACAACTAGGATAGTATCCCACTTCCTTTGGGTCCGCGGTAACCCGACTATGAAGTCCATGGATACACTGTAAAGGATACAAAAGACTTGGAGCCTTTATCCTTTTTGCTTTGTTGACTTGACACATAAAGATTGTTAAACATAAATGTGGACATCTCTGGCTATCCGGGCCACCAAAATGTTCTTCTAACAAGCTGTATTGTCTTGTCAACACCTTGATGTCCTGTGCAAGGCACATCGTGGTTATCCTAGTTGTGATCTAGAATCTATAAAGGATACAAAAGACTTGGAGCCTTTATCCTTTCTGCTTTGTTGACTTGACACATAAAGATTGTTAAACATAAATGTGGACATCTCTGGCTATCCGGGCCACCAAAATGTTCTTCTAACAAGCTGTATTGTCTTGTCAACACCTTGATGTCCTGTGCAAGGCACATCGTGGTTATCATGCATGACTTTTCTTCTCAAATCCTGGGAATCTGCTACGCAAACCTTTCCTTTCCGTTTAACTTTTCCATTCTCCTGTGAGAAACTAGAATATGGAATGGACGTGTTTGATCTGCTAGGGGAAGAAACAGATGGAACTATCTCGTCTCCTATAATAGAGTCATCACTGATGGCTCAAAAAAATGCGGATCTTCCACATGTGCTTCCTTTATCTCTTGAAGCAATGAGCTTTCTAGAACTGTAAAGCTCATTTGATACATTATCCATGATAATGCATCACCAACTATATTCTCTTTGCTCATCTATACAGGATTTCCATGTGAAACTCTTGTATGAGCTCAACCCAACGAGACTATCTATCTCGAAGATCTGGCTAACTAGAAAAAAAAATACTCAAGTGTATGGTGATGTGTATATACCTTAAAGTCTACACCATCAAGATAGTGTCTCTAGACTTTAAGTGAATACACCACTGCATACAACTCATGTTCATGCATTGGCCAGTTGCACTAGGCATTGGTCAATTTCTTACTCTCAAAAGATATTAGCCTACCATCTTGGCTCAAAACTGTCCCTATGGCTATGCTGTAAGCATCTGTCTCTAACTCAAATGGTTTATGCGGAGCGACCACTTTGAGTATAGGAGCCTCTGAAACAACTTGTTTCAGAGTATCAAAACTATCTTGCTACTCTTGCTTCCATGCAAAGAAACCTTGCCTTGAAGCAAGTTCATCATAGATACTACTATCAACGAATACAAAGAGATGAATTTCTGATCAAAACCAGAACGTCCTAGAAATTATCATAACTGCCTCTCATCCTAAGATGTAGGCCAAAGAAAATATAACTGAAACCTTCTTAGAATCCATCTAAATCCCATCAATAGATACTCCATCCTCTGAAGAAACAATTGAGTCTTCTCTGGATTAACTGAGCCTTATCAGTAGTGCCTCTCCTCATGCTCAAACTTGATCACTTTAATTGGTCACTACTTATGATGTAACTATAAATAGAAACATCAAATTTGTTTCTCAAATTGTTTTCCATTTAGAACTCACTCTTACTTGTAGACTTTGCGTTGTTGTATAATCACTCCCTATTGGAGATAACCTTGCTTTGTGTAATAAATTCAAACCATGCCTTGCTATATAACCTTGTCTCATTCCCTGCTAGGGACTTAGACTATAGCCTTGCATTATTTACGTTGTGCAAACCTTGCCTTTCTGTATATCTTGGCCACTCTTGAATATTGGACTCACCGACTTGCCTTGTTTGTTCGCTACAAACCTTGCCTTTCTGTGTATCTTGTCCATTCAAGAGTTCGTGGCCTACAAACTTTCCTTGCTTGCTTAATAAAGACAAGTCTACCTAGGATCTCTATCCTTCACTCTAGGTAAATAGATCGATAACCCAATCTACCCATATTAAACTATTAGAGAATCAAGATATGATTCCTCTTATAGAATTAGTAACTCTAAAGTCTATGTCTTAACTTCCAAATCTAGGAAGTTCTTACATGAATTTTCTTTGACTATTTTGAACTAAGGCATGCTAATCAAAGTTAATTCATCCTTGTTATTCCACAAATTAGAAGTCTATATTTCTTGTGAAATAAACTTCTTTGTTCTATACACATAGAAATGTGCACTAGAACTCATTAGAGTAACTATTTATGAACTAGATACTTAATTTATAAGCATCCTAAACTTGTAAATATTCTTAGAGTTCTCTACTAAGTTGTCAAACTACCTCTTACCTCTAAGTTTCTAACTCATGAGACCTCTTATCTCTAAGTTTCTAACTCATGAGACCTTGGTAAAACTAACCCTTGTCTCACTTTGTTCTTTCTGCAAAAAAATGGCAATTCTTTTTACTTGAAGAAATTCTTATCTCTTTCTAAGTGTATTGCTTTAAATATTTTCCTTTTAAATCTTGACTTTATTCCTTTGGATCATAATTCTATGCATTCTTTCTTGATCATAGAATCTTTGAGGATCAACTATCCTCTATTCTAGGTTCTAACTAGAAATCCTAAAAGTCTTAGATGTGAAATTGTGAAGCTCCTCATTCTTATGTTGTTAACAACATTAATCCTTGTCGTAAGACCTCCCTTGGTCTTATTCTTGAATTAATTTCTCCATTCAATGATATCTACTAGATATCCACAAGCTTATGTAATTCTTTGATCAAAATGTTACTAATCATTCATCTTGAGCACTATATAGTTTGAATTTTCTATGTTTACTCAAACAAGTAGATGGCAGCGAAAAATAAACAATGACAAGCCTTTGCTCAATGAAACATGAAGAAATAAGAAACTTTTAGTATGCTCTATATGCTACATGCATATGCATACTAATTTTCTAAAAGTTTCGGTAGCATAACGGAGTAATTTTGAAAATCGAAAAAAGTATGACAAGCAATTTCCGTGATATCAGTGCCGACAGGCACAATCTACCTACAAATAGACCGAAAGGGGAGTACACACCCTGACAAATTTCGCAATGCCGACAGGCATAATATAACTACAAGTAGACCGGAAGGGGATACACACCCTGACAAATTTATTTTTCTCCTCGCTAACCTGCAAGAAAAATAATTACCTTTCCCTGCAAGAAAAATACATGCACCGCACAACACGAACTCATGTCTAAACTATGCATATAGTCTAGGTGCTATGAAAAATGGCATGTTCTACATGCAATTTGATGTGAAAAGAGAGAAAAAATGCATATAAATCAATAAGATACTTATCTGGAGGTCCAAAAAATAAGTTGTAGGTGTGTGTAGGTGCTGAAGATGTTCCACCCTTCATCGCAATAACTTTCCAACTCTCTCCCGAAAGTGTTGTGCTTCAAAACAATGCTCAAAAGAGGATTATTAAAGCATGAATGGGTAAACTCCAAGCTTTCCAAATAACTGATATTGAAACCAAAATAGGGCTTGCAACCACTCTATGGGAAGTGCTCTGAGAGAGCTTGCCATTCCAACAAAAAGCTTCTAATTTGGAAATTAGATGCTCAAGTTATGGTTAAAAGAATAGAGTAGGTAGGTTTTGAATTGTCTAATTAACAAGCTTAGACCATGCCTGCATCGAATTTGAAGCTCTGAAGCAATCCTCTCAACCACGAAGGCACATAGAGCAGAACAAAATATCCCATATCCGCGTCATTTGCTTAGTGGGCAATAAATAGAGTAGGATTCACGAAAATCTGCACAACATAAACAAAATTCTCCATTCTTTTCTGCAAGTAGCGCTTCCACCGCGATGCAGATGTCTGGGAAGTTTTCCACGTGGTGAAATGCATCTGCGCTTGATCTTTTCTTTTTTGACAACTCCAAATTTAAACGGTACATCCTCTTTGCTCTGCGTCTGCTCAGGCATTGAAGAGACGGGTACATTCTCTCTCCTTTGCGACCGGGTAGGCTTTGAAGAGACGGGGTCTTTTGCGTCCGGGCAGACTCTAAAGAGACGGGCAGACCTAGGATACGCCTGAGCCCATGCCTTCTTTCAAAGATTACACACAAACTGAATTGATCCGGATGTTTACGTCGGGCAGCCGTGAGGGAGCACCTGCGCCAATGAGAACTCCTTTTGCTCCATGCTCCAACAGAGCGACGATCTCCGGGGAGGAGGACGACGACCTCATGCGAAAAAAAAAACGCATGCCAAAATCATGCCAGAGCAACCAAGAGCTCTGATACCAAGTGTTGGAAATTGCTTGAATGATGTGTGTGACTCTCCTCCCATCCATATATACTCTCTTATACTCTAAAAATAGCAATGGTATACTATAAAAATAGCAATGATCAGGAAAAGTCTAGTGTGAACATGTGGCCATCATGCAACACTTATTCCCATTACTACCCAAGTACTCCCATTACTGCCAAAGTACCTTAGGGTATCCCCCGAGCTTGGGACCTTGGCTAGCTAGCCCTTGTCCCTCACACACATGGATTGATCCCTATGGATCGAATAGATTGATCCCTGTCGATCACATGCACTGATCCCTGTGGATCAATGTCTGACACCAACCATCGCCCTTCACCTACGCACAATCATGCAACACTTTGCCTTTCCCGCTCAAGAACGCTTCACTATGCCACCAAAAAGAATCTGGCTCAGCTTGTACCTGGCAGAGATAGAAAATCTCACAATCAATATACCCCACTGGATCATAGATCAAATCCACTTAGCACATCAGCGCTGGAATAAGAAATATAAGAATGTGCTTCATGGATGCTGCGCACTAACGAGGATCATTTACACATGCTTAGCTTATGATGTGCCTATTAAAAGAGCACTGGTGTGGTCCTGAGCTCAGGAATTCTAGAGACAGCCATCAACAACAGGACCACCATCTAAGAAGATGAGAGGTGCAGTCCAGATACCGTGTGCCCAAGCTAGGGGTGCCACCCTCACACCAGAGGTAAGGCCACCTCAAACACGACGTGTCCGTCTCTTTACTATTTGTTTACCCAGGCTAAGTGGAGAAGGGCCCAGTCTTGTTTTCCCTCTGATTCCCTCAGAATTGGAGTTCCCATAGGGTTACACTCTGGATGATTTAACTGATGAAGGAATTGCCGGAATGATTAATGAGGCTAATCTAGAGATGGAGGAAACTCAGACCCAAGGACCACAACCAACCTTAGGAGCTTCCGCTCCTACCCAATGTGAGGTAGTGGAAGTAGACGAAGATGAAGAAGAGACTGAAGAGGAAGGAGACGAGGAACACTACAAGGAGCAAGAAGAAGCTTTAAACCTAGCGGGTGCCCCAGCCTACACTGCGCAGATCAAAAGATTGTAAGAAACTATGAAAAGAGTCCAAGAGCACCACAAGTTGTCACTGGAAACAGGGAAGATGCTAATAAGTCAGATGTTGGGAGAAGAAGGGGTTGACGACCAATTTATTGAGTCTTTGAGCCTTCATGCAGATGCGGTTGGTCTGGATGAAGCCATTCATTCAACTCTAGCCTACATTCATCCCTTTGAGAAATGAGTGCCTAGCTGTCCCCTGTGCTCCGACAAGCAAATTCACATAGATGTATCGGCACTAGGAGATACGACACAGACGGAAGAACATCAGGCGGCACCACCATCACCACACTCCTCACCTCTCACTCCAGAATTCACTTCACCCCATGACACGACCACTCCAACTTCCAAAATCACCACATCTGTTATGGGAATTCCTCTCTCTCCAGGCATCCATCTTGGAGGGGTTACCATACCCACCTTCACAATACTATTCACGACCATCACATCCACCCCATCCATTGTCCCCATCTACACTGTCACACACACTTTTGACACCATGGAAACATCACCAGCCACAACACCACTCCCTCCCCCCCACACTACCACAATCTCCCATACCCCCTCCCCCACATCACCTCTTGAGTCCAGTTCATTCACGGTTCCTTTCCCCTTCCCCATCCCCCCTGCATCCTCTCCTTTCTCAGCATTCTTAAATGTAAATAATGTGTTTTCTACATTACATCAATGTGTATATCAACTGCAGAGCGAATATCAGACTCTAGAAGATCGTCATCGTCAAATAAATATGGACCACCAGCAACCATAGAGGCGGCTTACGACTATAGAAGAAGAAAATGCTGACCTGAATCAACATTACACTATGCTCGAACACGCCCACTAGACCCTATTGGAAGCTCCCCAGCAATCCAAATCTTTCGAAGTTAAAAAATTAACAACCTTTACTTGAACTCTATGAGTCAGAGAATGTCAAAGTCCAGCGCAACCTGATGTTATTACGGAAGCACATGGCCACGGTCCTAGAAGAAAATAAACGACTTCAAAAGCAGAATGAAGAAAACCTACAGGTTGCGATGGAAGGCTCCCCTCATGAGATCGACCCAGAACAGTTTGAAGTCCCTTTAGAGACGATGAAAACAATCCTGGAAAGCTATGCTGATCTATTGGAAGCCCATTATGATATTGAAAAAGAACAAGATACACTGCACCGCCAGCTCAGGGAGCAAGAAGAACAACCCAAGGTCGTAGAGGCGGTGTCGACTTCAGAGGAGGTAAAGATGCTAAAAGATCAGGTTGAAGAATTGCAAAGGAAGCTACTTGAGCATGAAAGACAACCCTCCCCAATTATCGAACCGAAAACAGACGAATTGGTGCCCATCAAAGTGGATGAATCGTATGAGGAACCCTATGTTCCTATGCCTATGCCGGGCGGCCAGCAAACATTGGAAGGAATGGACGCCCTTGAAGTTGAAGCACCAGAATGGCTTCAGAAACTCGAAAAGACCACCAAAACCCATGAAGATCGCATTGTAGTAAAAATTCAATCAATGGCTAAACTGGAGGACACTATTATAAACTTCGAATACTTTCGGCACATGTCACATCATCACTGGATAGGAACAAACGATGCTCAATACGTGCCTTATTGTATGCTCTTAGCCGATTACAATGCAGAGATCCAACAAAAATGTGGCAAAGCCTCGACTTTTGCCACTCAATTTGGTCTCGATGATCTACCTGAACGTGCTAAACAAGGGTCAACCTTCCCAACCCACTTGGAGGATTCGTCTTCTCGAAACCTATCCAGAAATGGTTTGTACATGGAATAAGATGTCACTATTTCTCAAGTGCAATCCATGTTATGTTCTAGTTCTCCGAAGATGCACATGGCCCGAGTTTGCCATCATTGTGAAGAACATCAAAGGCTGTGAAAAATGGTTGAATTATGTATATCTATGACCTCCACAAGGACAGGCCTCGGTTGCATATATGATTTCCACCATCCATCACTGGAGTCTTATACTATGGAACACCCCTGATGTGATGGCACAAATGTGTATGAAGATATTTGAACTAATGTTGGTCACATTCAGAACATTCAAAAACATTAAAGACTCATATTTCTCAAGAGTCGGCTTCACCACAGGCAACCTAGACTTGGTGTATGACATGAGCACAACCCCCTCAATCAATGTAATATATGCCTGATACACAATAATAAAATACCTCCCAGCATGCTACAAACAAACTTTTGAGGAGATGTTCGTCACCGGGTTCTGGGAATACCACTCTGAAATATTCGTACCTAGACCCTCACATCTCCTCCAACTGTTCGCTGTGGAGAGGACCTTACACTCGGATCAATTATGGTTGCCATATTTGGACATTCTAGGGCCAGTAGATTGGGACGCCTTATTAACAGACCTAGCACGGGGGCTGTGGCTGGAAGAGCATCACCTAGCTTCAGATGTGCTTGAATACTATGTCAAGCGCTTAGCCAAACAAGGGTCTGTCAAAGATGACAGACGCGAGAGAGGGAGGGGGTGTTAGTAGCAGCCAAGGCACCCAAGGACCCACAAGACAAGGCATCCAAAGAAGGGAGTCAGAGCAAGGAACAAGCAGGCAAAGCAGTCAACGCAGATTTGGCAAATAGGCCTATAATTTTTCCATGTAACAATATTTCCCAAATAGTGATTGTAGTCAAGGAGTCCTCGAGCTTGAGGAGTACTAGTAGTACTTATGTACGAATTTTCATAATTTTCAGGGCTCGTTTGAGCCCCCAAAATAGCCCTAGAACCTAATTTTTAAGTAGGCCGGACACTAGGTCTGGACAGGACCAAAGCTAGTCAAAAACTATAAATAGAGCTAGAGAGCTCATTTTTGAGGTTAGCTTGTTGTAGATTTGAACTTGTATGAGACTTAAGTTTGAGTAATCTAAAGAACTCCATTGCCTCTCTCTTTGTTCTTGCCTTGTGTGCACGTGTTTGTGTATGTGTGTGCATGTTTGTGTGCTTCTCACTGACACACTTGTGCCATCACTTGTTCGAGGTCTTCATACCATCCTCACATCTTCCCGGATTGACATTAAAGGAGGTGCTACTCATCACTGAGCTACATCATCTAAGATGGAAGAAGAGGAACCTCTTTTGGAAGTACCAGATAACTTTAAGAAATATGAAATAGAAGATAGAAGAATTATGGTATGGATGCCTAAATGAGAAGCCAGTATAGGAGAAGCATATGATAATCGAGAGGAAACCAAAAAGATAGTGGCCAGAATTGAAGGAGGAGATGAGAAATGCACATATATAGGGCATGATTTGACAGAGGAGGAAGAAGAAGAGTTAACAACCCTATTGCGAGAATATAGATGTATTTGCATGGAGCTACAAGGATTTGAAAGGAGTGGACCTATATATATGCTCCCATAGAATTCCCATGACTCCAGAAGCCAAACCTTCTAAACAAAAACCATACACATATAATGAAAATTATGCTACCAAGAGTAAAGAGGAGATAGATTGTTTAATAGAAGCTGAATTTATTTACAAAATTGAGCATACCAAGTGGGTATCCCCCATTGTTGTTGTGCCCAAGAGAAATGGAAAATTGCATGTGTGTATTAACCTTAAAAAGGTTAATGCCACTACGGTTAGAGATAGCTATCCGCTTCCTATAACGGAGCATTCATTGGAACGAGTTTTGGGCAAGGAATTTTACAACTTCCTTGATGGTTTTTCAAGCTACAATGAGGTAGCCATTGCTCTCAAAGATCAACATAAGACGGATTTTGCCATAGAGTGGGGCGTATTTGCATTTTGTGTGATGCCATTTGGGCTAACAAATGCACCCGCCACTTTTCATACTGAGAGAAATCAATATAGCAACATACATGTATCATCCCACCATTTTAGGAGTTAACTTGCTAGTATACCTAGTCAGCTTCGAATGAATGTAGTTCACAGAGTAATAGAAAAATGATGATGAAAATAAAGCTAATCAGCCACTCCTAACTCAACTCGCAATTCATGCCTAACATGGCCACGAGATTCTTCAAAGACTTTTACTTTTCAAGAGTTACAAGAGCATGTTTCTATGTCTCTCTCATTGAGAGTGTGCATAAGTAATTCTTTACGTTTATGAATGATCAAGCATTGGGCTTATATAAAATACAAATGTTTCTATGTCTCTCTCATTGAGAGTGTGCATAAGTAATTCTTTACGTTTATGAATGATCAAGCATTGGGCTTATAGATCCCCCTCAAGTTAGTATGATTGAGTCTTTAGTCCTCTTTGATTTCTAGCAATCCAAGCATGCCTTTGAACCTGTTTAGCTTGATACCATCCAATGACTTAGTCAACATATCTGTACATTGAATATTAGTGGAAACATAGGACAATTGAATATCTTTGCTCATCAGCTTCTCTCTTACATAATGATAATGGACTTCAATATGCTTGGTTCTAGCATGGTAAACAAGGTTAGCTACTGTTACCGTTAGTGTCCATGTGAAAGGCCAAATGGCCATCGGACACTTCTTTGTATATGTTCTTTGATAAAACATATAGTGGCCTGGTCAGTCACAGACTGTAAGTTCGACCGCATTTGTAAGACCTAAGAAGTCTGTCTTCGTGCTCCTTGTGTACTGTGTTTTTCTGTGTATTATACAGCCTCTGTGCGGAGTACTGTGTGCGGCGTCGGAAGCTCGGTTTTCAACTCGGAGCATATCGTCGTGGGGCTCTCGAGAAGGAGAGTGCAGCGCGGTGCATCGCCATCAAAATACTTCACTGGTATCAGAGCAGTTCGAGGCAAAAAGCTTTGTTCCTTTTGTGCGAGCGAAGCGAGCACCCCCCCCTCCCCCCCCGCAAGGCTTTCTCCAAGGCTTACGACCAAGGCGGCGACCAAGGCATAGACCTTGGCATACCTTGTCATCCGAGTCACCGTTGGCGCCGTTGGCTGCGCGCGAGGGAGGACCTCAACGATCAAGGAATATAGAGGTTCCCGGTACTTCCCGGGAGGTCACCCATCCCAGTACTGTTCCCCCCAGAGCTCGCTTAACTGTGGCAATATCTTGCCACTAAGCTACACTCTTGTGGTGTTTGAAGAAGGGGAAAGACTAAGGTTGACATTACCTTGAACAAGTTCTGGTCCCTCAAAGCTTCATTTTTGCTTTTAAAGCCTATTTCTGAAGCAATTTTGGGGTGTTTTTGGAGCCATTTCGGAGTACTTTCGCACGTAGTTCTCTTCACACAGGTCCAAGAACATCAAGAAGAGTGTTCCTTGTACTTCTCAGACAATAAATATCAACCTTTGGGGCTGTATTTTCAGCCACACTCGTAAAACTACAGGTTTCTTGAGGGGTTTTCAGTTTTGGTGGGAGCAGTTGCTGCAAATTTATGCAGGTTTTTAAAGCCTAAAACATCAGAGTTGACAAACACTTGCAGGTGTTATTGGCTAGTTTTTGGGCTGTGTATTCAGCCTTTTAGTGTCATTTTACTGCATATATTGAGCACATACACACCATGTACGCTTCTGTGGATACCGCTTATGTACGTCCATGTGGGCATTGATACAGCGGTTACGTTTTTTGCATAAAGCCTTTTACGTTTGATAAAGAGGGTCGTGGTGAGGTTTTCTTAACTGGAAGACACCCAGATGTCGGGGTCTCTTCGGTGATGCAGGTGGAAGACTTACCCAGCCTCGCCATAGGAGATGTATGATAGTTGTTCATAGGTGCTCGATAAGCCTAGTTGGCTTCTATTGGGTAACTGATTATATGCAGTGGAGTCAGTGATTCACTATGCAGGTAGACATATCAGTACTTGTAGTTTTATGATACTTTGACACTGGTCATATGCTAATTTTGCAGAGGATACTCTGGCAAAATTTTTCCAGATTTCTGGTTTAGTCAATTATATAGTGGTCGATTTACTCCTTGATACACTTATTTGTTGGTGTTTGGACTCTTCTAGCTCCATTATCATTCTATTCAGTTCTCTACGATCATGGCATCAGAGGTCTAAGGCACATCCGGTGGATCAGGGTCTAGTGCTAGCGTTCCAAGGAGGAGCTATAACTTGCAGGGCAAAGACCATTTTGAGATCCGAAAATTTGATGGCACAAACTTTGCTCTATGGAAGAATCAGATTAAAGATGTGCTGATTCAAAGAAGGCAATGGAAGCCAGTAAATGGGATTTCAAAGAAGCCTGTTGACATGGATGAAGATGATTGGGATGAGTTAGATGAAATGGCCAGGTCTACCATTCGCTTGCACCTGGCAGATAATGTTTACTTTACAGTATTAGATTGTGAAAGTGCAGAGGAGCTTTGGAAGAAGTTATGCAATACATATGAAAAAGAGACGGCATCAAATAAAGTATATCTGATGAGAAAATTATACGACCTTCGTATGAAGGACACAGATAGTGTTGCTGCTCATCTAAATGAGTTTGATGCCATATTCTCCCAGTTACAGGCTCAGAAAATGGATATGGACAATGAAATGAAAGCAGTATTGCTGTTATGCACCCTGCCATCATCATGGGATACATTTTGCACAGCTATTAGCAATAGTGCACCAGGTGGTAAACTCGTCTATGATGACATATGTGGAGCACTCTTGAGTGAGGAGATTCGTAGAAAATCTATGGTTGGCACTCAGAGTGGAGATGCATATAATGTTCGTGATTCTTACCAAGGAAAGAATCAACAACGTGGCAGGAGCAAGAACAAGGAAAAGAATGGTCAACGGAATAAGAGCAGAAGTAAATCAAGGAAGAGGGATATTGAATGCCATTATTGTCATAAGAAAGGACACATGAAGAAAGACTGTTATGCATTAAAGAATGCTAAAGGTAAAGGACAGAATGTTGATGGGCATGTTAAACAGTTACCTGCACCATCTACTTCGACTGTGAAGATTGAAGAAATTAATGCTATTTCTGATGATGCTGATGTGTTGACACTTGATAGTACTGTGCCATTTGAAGCACTTATGGCTGATTCTCTTTCCCACACCTGGCTGCTAGATTCTGGTGCTTCTTTCCATGTGACACCACATAGAGAATGGTTCTCTAATTATGCAGCAAAGTCTCTTGGCACCGTGAGACTTGGTGACTCTTACCAGTGTGATGTTGTGGGGATTGGAGATGTAGTTGTGCAGTTCATTGACGGTTCAAAATTTACTATGCATAATGTACGCCATGTACCTCAGTTATCACACAGTTTGATGTCAGTTGGTCAACTTGATGACCTTGGTTACAAGGTGGTCTTCTATGCTCAGTCCTTTTGTATATCAAAGGGCAATATGGTTATTGCAAAAGGAAGGAAAGTTGGCTCACTTTACCCTTTATTTGTATCACAGAAAGAACACTTGTTAGCTGTTACTGAATAGCCTATGGCTTGTATTTGGCATGGTCGTTTGGGCCATATATCTCGTAGTGGAATGGAAAATCTTTCTCGTTCTGGCTACTTACCTGTGTTATCTTTCTCTGATTTTTCATTTTGTGAGCATTGTCAATATGGAAAGCAAACCAGAAATGTGCATAAAACGCACATTGACTCTTCAATTCAGCCTTTAGATCTTGTTCATACAGATGTGTGTGGTCCTATGCCCACTAGGTCCTTAGGTGGTTCTCTTTACTTTGTCACTTTCATAGATGATGCTACTAGAAAAGTCTGGGTATATCCTATCAAATCGAAGGATGATGTATTCCCTACTTTTAGAAAATGGCTTGCTTCAGTTGAGACTGAAAAAGGAACTAAGCTTAAGGCTTTACGTTCAGATAATGGGGGTGAGTATACCTCACATGAATTCAGCCTTTTCTGTCAGTGTAGAGGGATTCGTAGAGAGTTTACAGCTCCTTATACCCCAGTACAGAATGGTGTAGCTGAGAGGATGAATAGAACTATTCAAGATAGAGTAGTCTCTATGTTGCATCATGCAAACCTCTCACAAGGTTTTTGGGCAGAAGCAGTATTGACTGCAGTTCATGTGATTAACCTTTCACCTAGTACTGCCAAAGGTCTGAAAGTGGCACAAGAGTTATGGACAGGGAAAGCACCATATTATGATCATCTTCGAGTTTTTGGGTGTGAAGCATATGTTCATATACCCAAGAATCTTAGACAGAAGTTGGACCATAAGTCAAAGAAATGCATTTTTCTTGGATATGGTCGAGAAGGACAATTTGGATATCGCTTATGGGATCCTGAAACACGGTCAGTGATCAGAAGTAGTGATGTCATTTTTAATGAGTCTAAGATGCATAAACAGCCGATTAAGGAGGTTGAAGTGAGAAGAGTGGTGTTTGAGGATACTAGTCCTCCGGTTAGCATGCATAAAAATGCTGCACATAGGGATGTTCAAGAGAATGTCCATTCAGATCAGTCTGCACATGTTCCTATTCAGCAACCATTGAGACGTTCTGCACGTGTCTCATATCCACCTGATAGATATGTTCTAGGTATAGATTTTGTTATGCTAACAGATGCCGGTGAGCCCTCTTGCTACAAAGAGGCTATGCAGACAGAGGATCATGTCAAGTGGGAGCGTGCCATGAAGAGTGAGTTGGATTCTATTCACAAGAATGGTACTTGGGACCTAGTACCTTTGCCAAAGGGCAGGAAAGCTTTACCATGTAAATGGGTATATAAGCTGAAATTCACATCAGATAGTGCTTCTCCAAAATATAAAGCACGACTTGTTGCAAAGGGTTTTAAGCAACAACATGGTGTTGATTTTGAGGAAATCTTCTCTCCAGTGGTCAAGATGACTACTTTGCGCATGTTGCTTGGATTCGTTGCAATGGAGGACTTAGAGCTAGTCCAAATGGATGTGAAAACAGCTTTCTTGCATGGAGATCTTACAGATGAGATCTATATGGAACAACCAGAGGGTTATGTAGTTCCTGGCAAGGAAAGTCTAGTTTGTAAGCTCAAGAAGAGCTTGTATGGACTTAAACAGTCTCCTAGACAATGGTACCAAAAGTTTGATGCTTTTATGAAGTCCCAAGGCTATTCTCGGAGCAATGAGGATCATTGTCTCTACACAAAGAGATGTTCTGATGGCAGCTTGATATGCTTGATACTTTACGTCGATGATATGTTGATTGCTGGGAAGTCCTCTTATGATTTGTCAATTCTCAAAAAGAAGTTGAGTCAGACATTTGATATGAAGGATTTGGGGGATGCCAAACATATTCTTGGCATGCGCATTACTCGTGATAGGAGTAAAAGATGCATATACTTGTCTCAAAGTGAGTACATATCCAAAGTACTTCACCGATTCAATATGCAGGGTGGAAAGGCATTGAGTACACCTTTACCCACATATGTGAAATTGAGCAAGGATGACTGCCCCAAATCAGATGAGGAAAAGGAATTCATGACCAAAATTCCCTATCAGTCTGCTGTTGGTAGTCTCATGTATGCTATGGTAGCTACGAGACCAGACATTGCATTTGCAGTGGGAGTTGTGAGCAGATATATGTCTAATCCTGGCAAGAAACATTGGGAAGCGGTCAAAATGATTTTGAGATATCTGAGTGGCACTAAGGAAAAGTGTCTATGCTTAGGTAGAGGGAAAGCATCCATTATTGGTTACACAGATTCTGACTATGCTGGTTGTGTAGACAATCGTAAGTCTACATCAGGGTACATTTTTCATTTTGCTGGAGGTGCTATCTCTTGGAGATCTCGTCTTCAAGAATGTACAGCTGTTTCCACCACAGAAGCAGAGTATGTTGCAGCAAGTGAGGCATGTAAGGAAGCATTGTGGCTTTCTCGTCTTGCTTGTGATATGGGTTTGCCTCAGCATGTACCTCACTTGCTCAGTGATAGTCAGAGTGCCATTGCTTTGGCTAAGAATCCGGTCTATCATGCAAAGACCAAGCATATTGAGGTGAGGTATCACTTCATTAGAGATTGCTTAGCCACTGAGAGCATTATTCTTGAGAAGGTTCACACTCGAGATAATGCTGCAGATGCTTTGACTAAAGCTCTACCACAGGATAGCTTTCGACACTGTTGTCACTTGATGGGGGTTACTTGATTCTTGATCTTACGCAGTCACTTGTATACTGTGTAACATGCCCATCAGGTGGGAGGTATAGTTTGTATACTTACACTCAGGTATTCTTTATCATTCTTTCTTTTTTCTCCCATAGTTACTCTGGCCATATTGGCCTTTAGTGGGAGATTGTTACCGTTAGTGTCCATGTGAAAGGCCAAATGGCCATCGGACACTTCTTTGTATATGTTCTTTGATAAAACATATAGTGGCCTGGTCAGTCACAGACTGTAAGTTCGACCGCATTTGTAAGACCTAAGAAGTCTGTCTTCGTGCTCCCTGTGTACTGTGTTTTTCTGTGTATTATACAGCCTCTGTGCGGAGTACTGTGTGCGGCGTCGGAAGCTCGGTTTTCAACTCGGAGCATATCGTCGTGGAGCTCTCGAGAAGGAGAGTGTAGCGCGGTGCATTGCCATCGAAATACTTCAGCTACTAAGTGAAGTGAACTTGTATTATCACAGAAAATATGAGGAGTTAAGCTATGTAACCCCAAATCAGAGTATAAGCATTTTAACCACATAACTTCTTGTGTTGCATTTGCCAATCCTCTGTATTCAACTTTAGTAGATGATGGAGCAACAATTGGTTGCTTCTTTGAAGACCAAGTCATTAGTTTTGATCCTACAAATGACAAATATCTTGAAGTACTCTTCTTGTCATCCTTTGAACCAACCCAATCTGCATCTAAGTAAAGCTTGATATCAATTTCAGAGGTGAATTGATGGTGCCCTTCTAGTATTTGAGCACTCTCTTGGATGCTTCCATGCATGGCCTCCTTGGCTTGTGCATAAATTGACAGAGTATGCTAACACTATAGCATATGTCCACACTTATATGTCTACCAAGCTTTGATAGCTTGTGATATCTTCAATAGGTTCTCCCTCATAAGCACTTATCTTATGATTCAACTCCGTGGGTGCAACAACACACTTAATATTCTCCACTTTAAATTTACAAAGCATGTCATGTACATACTTCTTTTGAGTGATGTAAATACCAGAATATGTATAGAAAAGTTCAAGTCCAAGAAAATAAGTGAGAGGTCCAAGATTAGTGATCTTGAATTCATCCTTCATTTTAGCCTTTACCTGTTTAATCCCATTGACATCATTCCCTATAATTATAATGTCATCTACGTATACATAGAGATATATAACCTCTGATCCATTCCTCTTGACAAATAAGGATGTGTCTACTTTGCTAGCCGTGCAAGTAGGTAACTAATTTGTGATTCCAAGCTATTGGAGCTTGCTTTAAACCATACAAAGCCTTCTTCAATTTGCAAACATAATTTGGATGATGTGCATCTTCATAACCAGGTGGTTGTGCCATATAAACTTCCTCTAAAATCGAACCATTGAGAAATGCATTCTTTACATCTAGTTGATATAGCTTCCAATTCCTAGATGCAACAATGATAACAAGTACTCTAATGGTAGGCATTTTAGCAATAGGTGAGAAGGTCTCTTCATAGTCTATGCCATGGGTTTGGGAAAACCCCCTGGCTACTAACCTTGCCTTGTATATATAAATACTACCATGTGAATTCCTTTTTACTTTATAGATCCACCTTTATCCAATTACCTTCATTGATGGCTTGTTAGGAACAAGTTCCCATGTGTCATTGTCCATGAGGGCTTCAATTTCTTCATCCATTGCTTCTCTACATTCCTTCTGGCTTTGAGCTTCTGCATATGATGTTCGTGCTTCATTGTTGGAGTCCTTAGCCATATAAATTGAATGCTTTGTGACCAAAGAGATATCAAATCCATATCTCTCTGGTTTTTTTTCTCTCTCATTGATCTTTCGAGTAGTTGATGAGAGCTTTCAGATCCTTGAGCTAAGTCTTGCACCTTAGCCTTCCCTTTGTTCTTCCATAGCTCCAATTTCTCTAAATATGTCAAGTCATCTTGAGAGTCACTACCTTCATGATGCTTTGGTTCCTTTGTTGGAAGAGAGGGAAAGTCTTTTCCAAGTCATAAGGTAGCTTCACTTTTCTGTCATCATCAAGCCAATATTTATTTTCATCAAAGACTACATCCCTACTAACTAAAAAGCCTTTTTTAGAGGGATTATACAATGTGTATCCATTTTGGTTTTGATCATATCCAATAAATATACACTTCTCTGTTTTGGGATCCAATTTCCCTCTTATTTGAGAAGGTATGTGAGCATAAGCTGCACTGAAAAGATTGTGCAATGCTCTAGACTTGGCCTTCTTTCATTCCATACCTCATAGGGAGTCATACCATCTAAAGACTTTGATGGAAGTCTATTTACAAGGTATGTGGTTGTTGATACAACCTCTATCCTAAGATAATTGGGTAAACCCTTTTCATTGAGCATGGATTTGGCTGCCTCAGCTATTGTTTTGTTCCTTCTTTCAGCTACTCCATTGAGTTCAAGTGTGTATCTAGTTGTTACCTCTCTTTTGATGCTTCTTTCTTGTAGAAAAGCATCAAAATCAATTGAGAAGTATTCTCCACCACCATATGGTCTGAGCTTCTTGAGACATCTACCTATTTGATTTTCTACAAGAGAAAGATACTTTTTGAAACAATTGAAGACTTCATCTTTATGCTTCATAAAGTAAAAAATTGTCCATCTGCTACAATCATCAATAAAAGATTAATAGTTTGAACCTAAAATAGAAGGTTCTTTGCTTGGATCCCATGTTGTTTTGTGATGTTGGGAAATCCAACTACACTTTGATCCCTGCAAATTTGTTTCAAAGTTCTCTTACCAATATGAGCAAGCCTTTTGTGCCATACCTCCAATTCAGAGAGTGTTTGAGATCCATAGAGAAATAATGCTATGTTATTGGTGTCCTCCACTTCGAAGGTGAAGAGTCTTCCTGTCTTTTCTCCCTTGGCAATTCTTCTAAATCCTTGCTTGGGGTCTTCCACATATGCTCCATGCCTTGTAAACCTAACCTACAACCCTTTCTCCACAATTTGTCCAATACATATCAAATTTTTGGTTATGGTAGGTACATACAAAACCTTGCTTAGAAGATTCATGTTGCCATAGGATGTCTTGACATTACCTACTTTCTCAACTGAATGTCTTGTATCTTCACCTGTCTGCACTTCATGTCTATTTTTGGGATCTTCTAAATTAGAGAGCAATGCTACATTTCCTTATACATGATTTGAGCACCCTGAGTCAATATAGAAAACATGATCATCATCCTTACCCTGCTTCAATGATAGGTTCATGAGGAGTAGTGAGTCTTCCTGATTTCGATCTTCAGTGTAGTTGTTGTAATCCATTCTTCATCTATAACCATTTTGATGATTATTATTGTTGAAGTAGTTGTTGTTGTATCCTCCATTGTACCTACCTCTATTTGATCCATAGCCACCTCTATTGAATCCTCTTCCTCTGGAATTCCTTGGGTTCTTGTAAAATTCCTCAGTGGTATGATTAGAATAACCATAAATGTTACAAGATTGAGATGCTTGAGGTCTCCCCATGCCTTACTTTCCTCCTCTGCCTCTTCCACTAGCTTTTCCTCTACCTATGAAGTTAGCTTGGAAAGAGCTACCTTCATCTTCATTCTTCTTAGACTTTGACTTATCCTTAGCTTTAGTTTTATTAGAGTATAAGGTAGAAAATTGATCACCTTTTGAGGATTCACCATTCTTGCTTATCTTTTCTTCATGTGTGAAGAGCTCCCATAAGAGTGTTGAGGTTAGGCACTTGCATGTCCATGTATAGGTCCATGGAAATTGTGAAAGATTCCCACTTGTCATTAGCCTTGATTGCATTGATGATATACCTTATGATTTTCTCTTCTTCAATTACCTCTCCAATGCTTCCTAATTGACAAGAGATCTCCTTCATTTTGGTGACATAGTCAGTCACACTTTGCTTGGGACTTTTCTTCAAGGTAGTAAACTCCATCCATAGCTGGTTTTTCCTGCAAAAAACTACTCTACACCTTCCAAGATAACTTCAAAGGTGATAAGTAGACACCCTGTGATTGCTAAGGATGCATATAAAATATCCTAGTGCTTTTGGATTATCATTCTCAAATTGATTCATCAAAACAGACTAGTTGCTAAAAAGCAAATGAAGCAAAAACTTGCTATTTTGGGATGAATTGGAGTCTGGAAATTAACTCAGAGCTCATAGCCTACTAAAATTTGAACAGAGATCTTTTGCACACTTTTAATTAGATAGATAATGAATCTAAGAAACAAATTTGATGATTTTTTATGAACCATACTGAGCAAAATCAATCTAGCAACATACATGTATCATCCCAACATTTTAGGAGTTAACTTGCTAGTATACCTAGTCAGCTTTGAATGAATATAGTCCATAGAGAAGTAAAAAAATGATGATGAAAATTGGTATGATGAAATTAGACTTATCAAGTCACCTATAAAAGTTTAAAGCTCAACAAAAGATCAAGTATACAAAGAGAATGCACTCACTGAAGTTGACTCAAAATGAGAATATGAACGTGTAGCAGCAGATAAGAACAACTTCAAATCATAGCTTGAAAATCAATCTGTATTGAACATATTGTACATGATATGAATGGACATGAAGCTTGAGAAGGAAAAGCATAATGTTGCTTCACTTATGGCTTGGTGCTTGATCAAAATCTCTCCAAAATGTGGCTCTAAGTGCTAATCTAATTTGTGACTACACATAGGTGTCTATATAGTGGTATTTGAATTCAAAACTTGGAGGGATTGTACGTAAAAGTTTCCCTATAGTTGAGGAATCATCTAGATAATCAATCACTCCTAAATCAACTCATAATTTGTGCCTAAAATGGCCACAAGTTTCTTCAAAGACTTTTACTTTTCAAGGTAATAACTTTTCAAGAGTTACAAGAGCATGTTTCCATGTCTCTCTCATTAAGAGTGTGCATAAGTAATGATTTACATTTATGAATGATCAAGCATTAGGCTTGGATAAAATACACCAACAGTGGATGCATCCAACTATGCTATAGGGTGTGTGTTGGCACAATCCACAAGCAAGAGCAATATAGATCTTCCCATAGCTTATTCAAGTAGACAGCTAAATGCAGTAGAAAGAAATTATACCACTATAGAGCATGAAGGATTGTGAATGATTTATGCAATAAAAAAATTTGGGCATTACTTATTGGCAAATAAGTTCAAGTTCTTCATAGATGATCAGACATTACTATACCTAGTCAAGAAGCCTTATAACATAGGATGATTGATACATTTGTTTCTACTATTGATGGAGTACGATTTTGAAGTAGTAGTCAAGAAAAGAAAGACCCACCTTAGAGCCAATCATCTTTCATGACTAACTGCTAGAGAAGCCCCTCAAGGGATAGCGGATGATCTATCGGATGCATATCTTTTTAATCTTGAGGTAGTACCCAAATGGGCTAAGCCTATTGTCCCTATTCTCACATTTGGACCTAAGAATTCTAAGATTAAGATCAGAGAAGGAGAGATCACCAAGTCACAAAGATACTAGATACTAGCGGGAAGTGTGTATAAACAAGATAATAAGAGAATTCTTGCTTGTTGCATAGATGCATCAGAATACAAAAAATGGTTGCAATTAGCACATGTAGGTGCATTAAAGCAACATCATTCAAGACAACGTACATTGCAGACTCTGCATAGATTAGGAGTGTACTGGCCTTCTATGGAAGCAAATGTCTATAGACTATGCAAGGAATGCCCAATCTATTGTGAAAGACCACCTGTGGAGCATACAACTTTATACCATGTGTGTCTTACACCAAAATGGAGCGAACCAATGATAACCTATTTGAGGAGGAGTACATTTCCTCAAGGAATGACTTTAGCAAGACGATGAAGTCTAGAGAACGAAGCTCAAGACTACACACTTGTTGGCGATAATCTATACAAAAGAGGGAGAGATGGATATCTGAGACAGTGTGTTCATGAGAGTGAATATTTAAGCATATTAAAGAGTGCACACCAAGGTGTTCCAAGAGGTCATTTTGGCCCCGATAGAATAATCAAAGCCATACTATTCGAAGGATTATGGTGGTTGAATCTTCATATGGATGCAGACACATATGTGAAGAGATGTGATGTATGCAAAAGAGTCCAGTTTCCTACTCGCGGAGATGAAATGCCACTGAAACCCATGATGGGAGGACATGCATTCTCTAAGTGGGGTATAGATTTTGTAGGACCCATTAACCCCCCTTGCTAAAGGTACTCATGTTGAATACATCATAGTAGAAACATATTATATTGCCAAATGGGTAGAGGCTAAGGCTACCAAAAAGAATGATGCACATACGACAACAAAATTCTTGTTTGAGAATGTCTTTATGAGGTATGGATTACCTATAGAACTAGTGAGTGACAGAGGGACTCACTTTCTAAACCAAGTTATTGAAGATTTGTTGCATGATTTTATGGTGATTCACAAGAAATCTACACCATATCATCCTCAGGCCAATAGACATGCAGAAAGTACTAACAAGAACCTTTGTAATGTATTGACAAAACTCGTAAACAACAAACATTCAGATTGGAATAAATAGTTACATCACGCTATTTGGGCATATCGAGTGGCCTACAAGACTGTACTCAATGCAACTCCCTTTCAAATGGTTTTTAGTCAAAATGTAGTGCTTCCTTTGGATTTTTTGATACCCACCCTTAAGGTTGCACAAGAGCATCAATGGACTAGCCAGGATTTATCTTCAGAGATAATGGACTTGGAACAATTAGGAGAAACTAGATTGAGAGTAGGAGTAGGCATGTATGTAGCCAAAAAGCGACAAAAAGACTATTTTGATGCACATGTGAAAGATAAAGGCTTGAAAGAAGGAGATTTAGTCCTTATGTATACACTGAAACAATGCGCAAGAAAACTAGAGAAGTTATGCACCTATGATTATAAACAACCTTTCAACAAGTGAAGCAGTACAATTAGCCACACTATAAGGAGAGATAATGCCTAATTACATTGGCTATAGAGTCAAGATTTATTAGGAACCTCTTACTGAGGATATGCTTAGATGATTGACATTGGCAAAGAAGCATAAGTAGGAAGAGAAGAGAATACAAGAGGAAGCTTAGGTAGAGGCCTTATAATGCATTAAACATATGAAATTAAGAAGACAAGGACTGGGGAGAGAATGCTATAACCATTTCAAAGGCTCTAAAATAAACACCAATATCGACGAAGAAGCTACGAGATATCCTATGGCCATGTGTCAAAAAAAGTCAACTACTTGTCCTAGCATAGTGGATAGGAGACCATTCATTGCAATCATGCTAATGCAAGGCAATACCCACCAGAAGATTAGGACTTTGATTGAGTCATGTGAACGATTAATTCTTGGCCAAGATTGGTTATGTGATCACTTAGTGGACTTAAATCTTAGAAAATGCTCCTTATAGCTAAGGATCTTAGACCATCACCAAGTGATACCGTGTGTACCTAAGTCAAGAAGACTTAAGGACTTGTGCCAAAGAGACTAAACCTCGTTTGCCACACAAGTGCGTATAGTGGGAAATTGACACACACTTATTTGTCAATCCGATCAAACGACCTAACCAAGTGTATGAGGACATGTGCACACGTGATGGAAAATGAAGTGGTTCAGCTTATATGCATGAGAAAAGACTAATCCACCTCTCTAACTCCCTGAAATACTGAAAGTGTCTGTCGTGATACCACTAACATCAGTTTTTACTAAATCGAGGATTTCTCTTAGCTCCAAACTCCGAATATGGCCAATAGCAGGTTTGTTTGGAAGCTCTCAACGAGACTCTTCTATTGGAGGGAAATCACTCGATTCTGACAATCGTGCTTCAAGTTATGACCAAAAGAGTGAATGGCGGGAAACACCCATACTCACTCCACAAATCCTACAAGCTCACACACACACACACACACACACACACACACACACTATAGTAGCTCAAAAACAATGGGGAGGGGTAGACAACAATCCTACACACACATTCCAAGCATCACACACACATAGAAGATCAAAGAGAAGACAAAAATCTGCAAGAAAGAAGTAAATTCAAAAATCAAGAGCTTTGCTTCTTCAAAATGGCAAAAAGTCTCTACAAAGAGTCACCAAGTGACTTATATACATGTGCCCTAAAATTGGTCCTTTCACACAAGAGACCGGCACTTTATTCCTAAAAAAGTGAATTTCCTACTAATTTACAAGGGATATATTACAATGAGTTGGGAATATGCATCTAGAGGATTCCTCTAGTGCATTTACATGGCTTGAGGGAATTTCCTAAGACTTTGAAGAAGAAAAAATGTGCCCATTAACTCAAATATTCTGGGGCTCCTCTTTTGCGCCTCTTTACTCTGCAACACTCTCCCCCTCTTTGTCTCTGTCGTCCCTTGACGGGCTTTTGCTTCTCGTTTGTAGCTCGTCTAAGAGTTCTGAATACACGCACCCAACGGTCGAAGTAGCAACAAGGACTGTCAGAGAATTTGTTATTTTGTCCGAGGTATGTACTTTGCTTCTGTTTTCCCCTTGGTATTCTGTACATCACAATTCTGGTTTGCTGTATTCAATCGGGTTGCCAGGCACGCCACCAGTGACTAAGAATGTGCTGTTCTTAATCACTCTCTTCAACTTTTCAGCCTCTACCTCTTTCTAACTTTTGGTCTTCTGATGTCTTTATCTTCACACATCTGACCCTGTTGTATTGCTCTGACCTTGTTTACTTTGTTGCCAACACACGCTATCAGCGGGAGGATTATTACCTGCCAAGTATCTTCTTGCACTTCTTCATGGATACTTCCTGGCCCTGGTCCATCCTTCCCATGAAATTAACTGGTTCTGATTGTTCTTTAATTCCATTCCTCAAGACCTGGATGTTCTGCGTTGTTGCCTGATGCGTGCCCCTGCGGGGCTTTGGGCATAGGGTGGTTCTTTTACTTTATTATCTTCATTCTTTATTGAATAGTTTTGGCCTTTGATTTTCTTCTTCTTCTTTTCTTACTCGATTCCCCTTCCACACGTCCCTCCTCCTGAACTCTGTCGTCCTCGACAGGCTTTTTGTGGCGACGTGAGTACGTTTGAATGGCGGTTTGCTCTCTTTGATTAAGCAGGTTGGCGTGACATATCATAAACTCTTTCCATTGAGTTGACTTTACTCCATCCTCTGGTGCTTGTCGGTGATCCACAAAAAAGCTGGTTTCATAAGCCACCAGTCTTGCATTAAGATTCAAAGTTATCTTTACAAAGATTTCTGAATCTAATTCAAAGAAGCTAGTAAAAAATGCTTCTTCAAATGTTTGCATATATGTGCTTGGCAAAAACATAAGTCTTGAATAGTATGCCATAAGTGTTAAGCGGCTCGGAATGGTGGAAAGATAAAAAACAAGCACTTTGGATCCTTGCGTAATGCCGATGAAGTTCAAAAATGTATATTTGGCATGCTGCAAGACTTTAATAATTGTCAGGAGCATGGTGAAAATCTTATTCGTCATTTTGACGGCTAAATCCGGAACAATTGCATATCTAGCTATCCAAAATTCCATGGTTTTCACCATGTACTCTTCCGTTGGGAGGTAATTATGTGGTGGACTAGCTATCTTGTCCTCCATTTCCTTTATATCTTTTTCTGGCCGTTCCTGAACATCTATGGGCTGATCACTTAGAAGAGCTATCATTAGCTCCTTGTTTCGGTTCCTTAGGTTTTCTGCTTCCTCCATATATACTTTTATTTGTGATTCTAGTATTTTACTTCTTGCATTCATCCTAGTCTTCTCTGCCTCGCTAGCTTCATATTTCTTCTATAATTCCTCTAGTTCTTCTTTTAATTTGGGATTTTCCGTCTCTAAGGTTTTGCACTACCTTTTGACCTCTTGAACTTCATTTTATTTATGTATTATTTGCTCTCTTGCCAACTTTAATTCTGCTGAAAGGTTCTTATCGATTTTTTGAAGTTCATGCTTGTCCTGCATCGCTTTGTCATAGTCTTCATCAGCCTCAAGCATTAACTGTTGCGTATCCATTGCGGTTCTGATCATGTCTTGCACTACTGGCTTGAGCTGAGCGATGTGGACATTCAACCATGTTCTTGTTATGCTTGGAGCTTCTCCGGTTTGTACATCTTTTCCTTGCTCTACATGGATAGTTTCGTTGTGGGGTTGTCTAATTTGTAGTTGTATTTTTGGTTCTTTTCTTTCCTCGTCCAGATCAATGATTTTCGTGGCACTCCCTTGAAATGTGACATCCATGGGGGAGGGTTCTGCCACAACCCTTATCGGTGTGAAGGGTTCTGAGTCTTCGACAGTAGCGTCTTTTGATTCTTCCTTTGGATTCTTGATTGACAGTTCTCTTGTAAGCGTTGTCTCCTTGATTTGAATCTTGGAAGTCTCAATGATTCAGATTACAAGTGTCTCTTCTTGGTTTGCTTCCTTGCTTGCGATGTCTTGATCGGGGTGGACGGTGTTGTCATTCACCCTTATGCTGCCTTCTGCTTCATTGTAGTTGACTGCATTAAGTTCCTCCCATTGTCCATCATCTTTTGATTCACTTTGAATATCCACATTTAATAAGGATGTGTCGGGTTCTTCTTGTGCATCCGAGGATGAGCTTGAATTATCCAACCCTAACTCTCTGTATCGATGTACTTTGGTGAGATTCTTTTTTACATCCATATCTTGGTGGGCCTACTGGTAATGATGCCCTTGCACTAGTAGATTAACCTGCCCTTCCATATATTGGTGTGTGTCTTCCAGGGCTTTAGTTAAGTCCTCTTTGGTAATAGGTCTTTGCTCTTCGATCCTGGTCTTTGGAAGTATGTGTGCCCTTTTCGTGGCTGGAAATTCTTCTTCTACTTGCTTTACTTCCATTAACCTCTTTGTACCTCTCATTTTGGGCTGAGAGCTAGTTTCTGCCTCCTCAACAGTCTTGAATCCTCTTTTCTTTTTGGGGACTGTGGCCACCTTTGCATATTTAGCCATAGCAGTCAATGATGGCATTTCTTGGAGATGCTCTCTAATGCCTAAAGCATGGTAGATCAGTATGGTAAGAGCTACATTGCCATTGAGGAACTTCTTGTTATTCCATTGCTTCTTCGCCTCAAATAACTGTTCTTGTATTTATGGAGTCAGATTAATTTGGTTTCCAATCTGCTTGATGGCATGTGATAGCAGTTGAACAATTATCTTCTGAGGGGCGGTGTATGGATGCATGTTTGGGAAGCATAAATGCTGATGAATGAGTCGTACTTCTTCTTCAATATCCACTCAATTGATGTCAGTAAAGGTCCTTGTCTTTGCTCCGCGGATTTCCTCTTTCAATACCGTGTTGCCATCTTTTTTCCATCCAAAAGCTTCCTTAATCAAGTCATGTGTAAATTGAATACCCATTCTCCTACTCCGTCCATGACTCTAGCCTCTAGCACCAATGGGTCATGTAGTGCTGGCTGTAATGTATTCATGACTTGTGTGCACCTATGAACGTCGGGCTTGTAGATTGACAGTTCAAAGTATTTGTGTATACCTGCTTTCTTCATGATGTCAATGGTAGTTAGAAGCTCATGCACCACTTTAAAATCTTGGGACATTATAGGGAACTGATGATCCGTGTCCATTATTTTGATTGTCACTAGGAAGAGATACTCCCCTGCCGATTGATCTTCCCAATGTCCCTTTTCTTTGGTTACACTCTGGAGAGGAAATTCCAATACTTCCTCTTGAATCGTTGCTTCAGAGTCTTCAGAAGCCATCTACACTTGTAATGAAAGGTGCATTAGCTTCAATAGAAAACATAGCAATTGTGCGGTCCATTGTGGTGACATGTTGTCGTTTCATCACTCCGTTCCCCTTGCTTGTATTGGTGAGATCTCTTACCACATATTTTTATTTCTTTTCTGAAAGAAAACAAGGATTAGTATAGCCAAAGCATTTATTTATTTATATAGTATGTCCATTCCTAAGGAAGTTGAAGCTATGACCTATTCCCCATTGGAGAATGTGCACCACTAATTTTATTATGTACGTCAAGTGCCGAATGCTTGGCCTTGTAATGTGGCCCTACTATGCATACTTGAGGTGCATTCGATACTTCATGAGTGCACTTGGAATCTTTGATGTTTTGGTGGTTCATTCCTCACAGTTGCTTTGGTTTCCAAATCCATTTCATGGTTGCATTGATAGGCCGTGTCTTTACTTTGGTTCCTCGAGCTTCATGTGTTTCCTTTGCTTCTTCTAATGTCCTCGTGATAGAGGTTTTTCTCTTCATGTTTCTATGACGAGTCTGTCTTGGCTTCATTGTTTGAATGTCTCGATGTAATGTATCCTCTTGTTTGCTTATCTCTTGCTTGGTTGCTTGTCTGACCTTCTTGGGAATCCATATCTATTGTCGTGTCTTCTGAGCTTCAATCAAAGGTTTAGGAAGCCATACTTGCAAGAGTCTTTTTGGTTCAGCTCTTGGTAAAGAAGAACTCTTGCCCTCCTTTTTCTCCTCATGAGTTGGTGTTGCAATCTCTGGTTTTTGCACTTGATCTTTGCGTACCCATTTGAATATGACCTTTACTGGGTGCGAGTATTTGATAGTGGTCTTCCAAATTGGCGATCCTTCTCTCGTGTGAGAAACTCTATGAGAGTTGATCTCCTTGGTTTCTTTCCGTTCACCATTTGAATAGGATGAATTCACTTCTTCTTTGGACATGTTAGGGTATGAACTTTCTGCGTCTTCTAGACTTGCTTCTGAGGTATTGGGGCTGGAATCATGTTCCAGTAGCTCTTCCTTGAGGTCTTCTGCACTTGTCACTCTAGCACAATGGTGAGTACCAACGTGAGGAGATACACCTCATAAATGTCAATCCGTGGAGATGTGAGGATCGGTATGAAGACCGTGAGCAAGTGCGTGAGTGAAAGCACACAAGCATGCACACACATACACACCATACACAAGGTAAGAGCAAAGAGTGGAACAATGGAAAGCTTCGAAAAGAAATCTCTTACAAAGCTCAAATCTACAACAAGCTAACCTCAAAAATGAGCTCTCCAGCCCTTTTTATAGTTTTTTGAGTGGTTTTGGCCCTATCCAGACCTAGTGTCCGCCCTAGTTAAAAAATAGGTTCCAAGGCTTATTTGGGGGCTCAAACGAAGTCTAAAAATTATGAAAATTTGTAGGATGATGCTTCTAGTACTCCTCAAGCTCGAGGACTCCTCGGCTTGAACAAAATGGAGTTACAAAAATAGAAAATGGTATTTACAATGGTTTTTAGTGATGAAAATCACTATATTTATAGGGATTTCTTCTGAAAATTTAATAGGTGCTTCTTCTTCTTGTGTGTCCACTTATTTGATGTGCTTTCATGCTTTATCCTTGACCTTGAGCTTCAACACTCCCCCCCCTTCTTGAGTCTGTCGTCCCTGACAGACCCTTGTGGTAGTGGTTGTTCCATGTAGTACGTTGAGAGGTAGTGTCCTTCATGTATCAACAGGAGCGATCTGTCTTCTCAATGTAGCTTGGTTAGTTGTCGGGTTCTTCATGTCCTCTGCTATTCCTGTAGATGTACTTCTGCCTTGGACTCTCACATGATGGTGTATTTAGGAGCTTCCCCCAAAAAATGTTGGTTGCTTAAAAATTATGATTTTGACCAGTTGTTGACTGTGAATTACTCCATAGGTTTTGATGTTGTAGCCTGGATGTCCTCTAGATCTTCCAATCATGGCTTTTACAATGTTTACGCCAAGTACTTGTAACCCATAATGGGTTGTGGGTAAGTGCATTAGTGCATGGGTTGAACAAAATATGTGCCTTATGCACGGCCTTGCAATGTGGCCCTGTATATGCATACTTGGGGAATGCATGGGAAGAAGTATGGTGCAAAAAATGAGGTCTTGAGCTAAGTGCTCAAGGGTATGCTGACGAAGAGGTTTCCTAATCTATCATGGTGCTATTGTTGGAGCAGACAATTCTTACCATGGTGAAAGGTCTGTCAATAGTCGTCTCTTTGTGTTGTACTCCCATCATGGTGATTGACCATGGGCTTGTCCTTTGTTGAGGATGGATGTCCTTGTTGATGGTCCACTGATGAGATTCTTGGCTCACGTGGTCCTGTTTCTTCTTCTCATCTTTATTTTTATTTTTTTGGAACAATGTCACAAACAAGAAGATAGTGGTTAGTAGCGATAAAATATTTTACATATGCCAAGTGTGTCACATGTGCCTGGGATTTCTCAATTGTGTCTATGCACGGCCGTGTAATGTGGCCCTATATTGATGCATACTTTGGAAGTGCACGACCTGAATGGTGCAAAAGACAAGGTTATGCCAAAGGCACATGGTTGTTGCAAATCGAGGCATTCAATGTTCTTGCAGATGTTGATGCAGCCTTTGTGGAAGGGATCCATTGGATGTCAAAAGGACAACTGATTTTGGGGACCCATTTCAGAACAGTGTTGGGTTGCGTACAAGTCCTTGCTGACTTCTTCATCTTTAGTTGGTTGCTTAAATTTTGCATCCGGAGTGGTTCGTGCTTTGGGGTTATGGATGCTACTGGTACTTTAGGCTTCCAAACCCATATCCTGGATGATTGTCTTGTTACTTTTGTCAAAGGGTTGAGTTTATTATCTTTTGGTCTTTGTGCTCTTTTTTTTTGCCCTTTTCTCTCCTTGGCTTCTTTGTTGAGACCTTTTGCATAGTAGGGAGCATGGGCCGTTGTGCAGGTAAGAGCTTCTTTAGTACCCACATCTGTAATCGCCCTGGTTGAGCTGAAGTTAATTTCGTAGGCACCCAGATTCGTCGGAGAGCTTTTGGTTGAGGTGGTCCTGGTTGCTTGTTTCTTGTATTCACATGGATGGTTTGCCTAAGTAGAAATGGTGTTGGCAAGGTTGGTGGTTGCTCTCCTTTTCGTACCCAGATTTGCTTTATTCTTGGAACTACTTTCTTCCTGAAATCTCTTTGTCTATTTGATATAGTTGTTGTCTTGTACTGGTTTGCCTGCCCTTGTGGTGGAGTTGTGATTGCATCATTAGTCCTTGCATGAGAGGAGGAGTCCGCTTGTCTTTGAGCCAGTTCTTCCATGATTGAGTTCTTCTAGAACACAACGCTTTTGACACATACAACATCTTTTTTGCTAAGATTAGTCCTAGAAGAGCTAAGAGAATGTGTGACATCTGGATTTGTGAGCATGCAGTTGTCTAATTCTAACGTAATACATTGTTCATGCACCCAAACTTGAAGAAGTTGACTTCTTAGGTTCAAGTTGACTGCATGGTCATAAATCCAATCTTGACCTAGGACAAGTGGCTCTATAAGGTCCTCATCCTGAGACACTAGCATTTTGACTTTCATTGGAACATCGTGAAGGTAGATGGGAAGTTCCACCTCACCCAAACAAGGGGTTTCAACACCTCCCAATCCTATGAGAT
The DNA here is from genome assembly GCA_020310875.1 of Ceratopteris richardii. Classification (NCBI taxonomy): domain Eukaryota; kingdom Viridiplantae; phylum Streptophyta; class Polypodiopsida; order Polypodiales; family Pteridaceae; genus Ceratopteris; species Ceratopteris richardii. The sequence goes on along the minus strand of CM035430.1, from coordinate 163,729,202 downwards.
ATGCTTCTATGGGCTTGATGACCGATTGTAGGTCTTGACAGTATGAAAGTCTAACTGCACTAGTTGCTGCACCTGAGTTAACCAATGCTCTCACAGTCCTTACACTCTTTCCTTGTCCGACCTCTACAGTCACAAAGGGGCGTCGAGCAATTATTCCAGAAGTAGTTATGTCCGATTTTTGGCACATATCCATGTGATATTTTGGGGCTTTCGGGTTGACATCTAGGCCTAGTCACCTTAACTTATTTCTTCTAATGCGCTCTCTAGTCTCTACTTGTGCTTCTTCCCTAACCCTTAACTCTTCTTCTTTTCTCTTTTTAGCAGTGTTGAGTCTTGTTAGCATATCCTCTGTAAGAGGTTCTTGATACAGCTTGAATCGACATCCACTAATATAGTTTGGCAAGATGTCACCTTCTAGAGTGGCCAATTGAACTGCACCACTCGTGGAAATTCTATTAATGATCATGGGTCCATATCCTCTTTTTTCCAGTTTACGGGCATGTTGCTTTAATGTATAAACCAGCACTAGATCTCCTTCTTTCAATCCTTTATCCTTCACATGGGCATCAAAGTATGCCTTTTGTCTTTTCTTTGCAGCATAAATGCCTGCTGCTGCTCGTAGCCTCGTCTCACCTAAATGTTCTAGATCAAAGATCCTAGAGGACAACTCATGTCCATTCCACTCATATTCTTGTGCTACTTTCAAGGTTGGGATTAGGAAATCCAATGGTAGCACAACATTCTGTCCGAAGACCATCTGAAATGGGGTGGCATTGAGTACCGTTTTGTAGGCAACTCGATAAGCCCAAAGAACATGATGAAGCTGTTTGTCCCAATCAAAGTGTTTATTATTTACAAGTTTTGTCAACACGTTACATAGGATCTTATTCGTGCTCTCGGCTTGTCCATTAGCTTGGGGATGATAGGGGGCCGACTTCTTATGTATCACCATGAATTCTTGCAGGAGATTTTCAATGACTTCGTTTTTAGAAGTGTGTGCCTCTATCACTTACTAACTCTATGGGTAACCCATATCTGGTGAACACGTTCTCGAATAAAAACTTAGCTGTTGTTTGAGCATCATTCTTCATTGTGGCTTTTACTTCCACCCACTTGGTAAGATAGTCTGTGGCTACAATAATGTACTCTGCATGGGAGTTTCTAGCTGGGGGGTTAATAGGACCTACAAAGTCTATACCCCACTTTGAGAATGCACGTCCTCCCATCATGGGCCTCAAAGGCATCTCATCTTTTCTATAGGATATTGGGCACGTTGGCATGTGTCACATTTCTTCACATAGGTATGTGCATCCATATGAAGAGTGGGCCACTAGAGTCCTGAGAATAGAATGGTCTTAATTACTCGATCAAGACCAAAATGTCCACCTGCAACACCATTATGTGCAGTTTCTAAGACTTTCAAGTCATCTTATTCATGAACGCACAATCTTAGGTACCCATCTTTGCCTCTCCGATATAGGTTGTCTCCTATTAGGGCATAGTCCTGAGCCTCTTGCTCCATGCTTTGTTTTCTTGCTAGACTAGCCTCATTGGGTAATGTTCCCGATCTCATGAATTCTACCAATGGAGCACTCCAATCTGGAATTAATGACATGTGATAAAGGGTGGCATGCTCCACTGGGGGCCTCTTCTGGCACACTGGACAATTCTTAATCCACTCATTTATTTCCTTGTCCATGCTAGGCCAATACACTCCTAAATGTTTTAGATTCTGCAATGTTCTTTGTTTAGAGTAGTGATTTCCTAGCATTCCCTCATGAGCTTGTTGGAACCAACCGTTATGTTCATTGTCCTCAACACAACAAGATAGTACACCCTCTGTATCTTGTTTGTACATGCTTCCGGCCAATATTTGATATTTTTGTGATTTTACAATTTCTTCTTTGTTTGTTTTAATGTTTTTATTTGCCGGTCCAAAGGCTAGGACTGGTACCAACTGATTTGCCCATTTAGGAACAACTTCTAAATTGAACAAATAAGCGTCAGGTAGTTCATCAGACACTCCTTGCAGTGGCTCTCCTGAAGTGATGCGAGAAAGATGGTCCGCCCTAAGGTGGGTCCTACCTTTCTTGACAACAACTTCAAAGTCGTATTCCATTAGTAAGAGGAATCATCTTACTAAGCAGCCTGTATTGCAAGGTTTATTGACCAAATATAGTAAAGCTTGATGATCAATGAAAAACTTGAACTTATTGGCCAATAGATAGTGTCTAAACTTCTTCACGGCATATACCATGCCTAAACCTTCTCTTTTCATTGTGGTATAATTTTGTTCGGTTGCGTTGAACTGCGTGCTTGCATATGCGATGGGTAAATCTAGATTTCCTTCACCTGTGGGTTGTGCTAGCACACATCCTATTGCATGATTGGAAGCATCTACATGGACATGGAAGGGTTTATTCCAATCACGAGTGGTCAGTATTGGTGCTGAGCACAAAAGTCTTTTTAACTCACTAAAGGATTTTTCACATTCATCGTTCCACTCAAAGTTTGTTAGCAAGGCATAAAGAGGTTTGGCTATGATTGCATACATGTGGATGACCTGCGATAATATCCACAATGGCCCATAAATGCTTGAAGCTCTTTAACATTCCTTGGCCTCGGCAATTCTGCAATGGCTTTTACTTTATCCACGTCTGTGGATATCCCATTCTTAGAAACAATGTGACCTAAGATTTTACCTTGTCGTACCATGAACACACACTTTTCTGGGTTTAGACACACTCGATATTCTCTACACTTGTTGAAGATTTGTCTGAGCTCAGGGATGTGGTATCTTCTTTCTTGGGAATGAGCACATAAATCATCCACATAAACTTCTAAGCTCTTTCGCAAGAACTCTTTGAAGACATGACACATGAGCCTTTGGAATGTTGCAGGTGCATTGGTGAGACCAAATGGCATCACACGAAATGCAAAGATTCCCCACTCTGTGGAAAAAGCCATTTTGTGTTGGTCTTCAGGGGCAATGGCTACTTGATTGTAACCTAAAAATCCATCAAGGAAGCTATAAACTTCCTTGCCTGCAACACGCTCCAATAAATGTTCAGTGATTGGAAGTGGATAACTATATTTGATCGTAGGGGCATTAACTTTTTTAAGGTTAATACACACTCGCAACTTTCCATTCTTTTTGGGCACCACTACAATGGGGGACACCCATTCAGTATGCTCAATCTCATAGATAAATCCAGCTTCAATCAACCTGTCAATTTCTTCTTTGATTTTAGCTGCATAAGTGTCATTATATGTGTAGGGCTTTTGTTTGGTGGCTTGGCATCAGCGGTCATCGAGATCGTATGAGAGCAAATTTTTGGATCTACTCCCTTCAAATCTCTATAGTGCCACACAAACACATCCCTATATTCCCTTAATAGAGCTACAAGCTCTGCTTCTTCTTTTGCGCTTAGGTCGTCTCCTATGTATGTACATCGCTCTTCGTTTCCTTCAATGGTTACCACAATCTTTTTAGTTTTTTCTTTGTTATCATATGCTTCTCCTATGATGGCCTCTCTCTTAGGCATTCGTACCAAAATTTTCCGATCTTCAACTTCATATTTCTTGAAATTTTCTGGTACCTTAAACAATGATTCCTCCTCTTCTTCTTTCACCGCTTTTTGTTTCTTTTTCTTTTGACCTCCTACACTTCCATCCTTTGAATTTACAGTTTTAATGCTTGTGAGAGGTTCTTCTTCTTTTTGAGTTAACACTCCTATGTCTTCTAAATAGTGTTCCTCTGAGTCAAAGTAAGTATCCATCACAGTGGATTCTATATCATCATCATTCTCTTCTTCTTCTATGACCTCACTAGGAACACACTCTTCCAACAAGGGCTCACACATGAACACAGAAATATCATAACCCTCCTCATCACAATGAGGTGTCCATTGTTCTTCATTGATTGCAATCTGGAACTTGATCCTTCACATGATTCCATAACTCAGGTTTTGCTTTGAGCAGCTCTTCTACAGTGAGATGACACTGAACCTTAGTGTTCTTCACGACATCAGTGTTTCTTGGAACCACTGAGTCTTCATTTCTTACCAATATTGAGGGAGCCCTGATCTGAAGAGATTCAGATTCCCATGGGCCAGTGAATTGTGGCAACTCTTGTAAAGAATTAGATTCAAACTCTAATCTCTTGTCTTCTTGTAGCTCTGATTGGTCTCCATAGATAGAAGGAATGTCTTGGGGAAATTGATCGTGAAGATCATCAATTTCAGGAAGAGGAGGGGGGTTACCCTTCTCCTTGGCCCATTTCTCCTCTTGTATTTCCCGCAAGAACTCTTCAGAGTATTGCTGAATTGAAAGAGGTGTTCCATCATCTATGGAATCAGGAACATACGCTTTCCTTGGTGGTAAGCTTCCTCTTTCAATAACTGGTTGAGGCTGTGGAGGTAAAGAAACATGCGGCTTGTTTACCAACTACTCTAATCTTTCTAGCAAGCCCTGAAAATGCAAATCCGGTTTGATAGAGTTTGTCTGATTGAACTTTTGACTAGTCTCGATCATGGCTTGACCTAGTTCTACCATTGTCATGCACATTTTTGTCTGTTCAATCTCTAAGTCTACTCTAGGGTAACTGTTGTCTAGGTGTGTAGATGTTGGCCCTTCTTGAAGTCGAGCATGGTAGGCTTTGAACATCATGTCCAAGCCTTCTGGGGTTGGATCTACAAGAACAGACCCTGGTTGCGGTTTATTTACAATGGGTGGTGGGGTGGGATGAGGTGGCATGGATGGAGCTTCGTCATGCGAGGGGTTTTGAGATGGAGTGTCTTCTATTTTTGTTTTTGGGTCTTTCAAGATTTCTTCTAGTTCAGATAACTTTTTATTCCACTTACGATTGGCCTTCTCTCTGGTATCCTTCCATGTTCTTGTTTTCCTCTTACTAGGCTCTCCGGATTCACTCGACTCTGATTGCTCAACTGGTTTTTCTTGTTGTACACCTTGTGCCCTAGTAACTACCTATATAGGAGCCACATTATTACTGCTTGAACTTGAATCCACCACTAAGCCGACCGGGTGTAACCTTGGATGCATTAGAGGGGTTCCTAGGACAATCTCTCGGGACATGTTCTTTGCCGCACTCAAGACAAAAGCCTTGTATTGTGATGTTTTGTCCTTGTCCCGGAGTCGGTGAGAGGGGACATTCACGAATGAAATGGTCACCCTGACATCTAGAACATGGTCCTCTAGGGGCTTGTGGTCTCACTTGTCTTGATTGGGGCCTAGAGTTGGGGTTCGTGTACATGACATTGGAGTGTTCCGGCTCCCAATTTTGTTCCATAGATGGTGGCTCATATTGATATGAATAATTCTCACTATGCTCAGGTGACTCTGTGTAATAACCGTGTGGGCTATCTTCATGGGAGTAGTCTGAACTATGAGCATGAGAGTCATTTTCTGGGACTAAAGGGTAACTGGCACCAATGCTCTATTAAGGTTCTCCTCTGCCAATGCATGCTTAACTGGAATCACATTGGTAGGAGCTGGTGGTTGGTTTCCTAGGATTGGTTGTGGCCTATGTGGTGCCTGATATTGCTGTTGGGGCCTATAATATGGCAGTTGGTATTGATTCTGATACCTACCCTGCTGGTAAGGTTACTGATAATTTTTCTTGATAGCCTGCCCGTTGTAGGGACAATCTTGAGCCGTGTGGTTCGTGTATTTTCTCTCAATAGTGCAATACAGAGCATTAGAGCTTCCTTGGGGTTGAGCCCTCGTCGGACAAACATTAGCCATGTGGTCTCCTCCACAGTTGTAGCATTGCTTCAATGAAGTGACCCTTGGTGCTTGTCTATTTTGAACTCCTAGCTTCTTGGCAACTTGCTCAACTATCTCCTCTATCTCCGTGGAGGTTTCTGAGATATGACTAGTAGAACTGTCTGAATCCTTATAGAGTTTGGACAGACCTAACTCCTCACCTAAGTTGTCTTCTATGTCAATACATATCCGCACACACTCTTCTATGGATCTAGGCTCTTTCAAGTACACATATGACCTTAACTTTGTGCTCAGTAAGCCATCTAAAAACAATGCCACTTGTTTGGCTGCTGTGGGTAATTCTGGCATAGGGCATCTTTCCAAGTATTGTCTAAACCTTCTTCCTGCAAGTCGCACTGTTTCTTAGGGTGTCTGCTTGAAGTTGCGGATCAAGGATGATGTATTATGCCTGATGCCACTCTTGGAAAATTCTACAATGAATTCCTCTAGCAGTTGGCCTATCTCTCGATAGTTGCGACTATTCAGGGGTTGAAACCAAGCTAAGGCAGTACCCTTAAGAGTCAAACCAAATGCCTCAAACTATGTGAACAAGTCCTCAACCTGTTCAGCTCTTAGCACTTGTTTGAACTCAGCCACATGATCATAAGGGTCTCCGAACCCGTCAAAATAGTTCTTCATTGCCTTAACCACTTGAGAGGGTCTAAGGGTTCTTGAGTGCTCTTGGGGTCTCAACAATGGAAACTCCTCTTCATCTCTTTGAAGCCTATGAGCCCTATGTCTCTCCGTTTCAAGTCTTCCACCTTCATGTCCTGATCTGTCTCTGCCCACAGTGTTTGCAAAACTCACCTCTGGTCTCTCTTTAGTTCTTTCCCTCTGGGTTTCATGAGCCTTGGATGATCCTACTCCTTGGAGGCCATGGGAAACACTGGGTCTTAGTGGAGGGAAAATTGATTCACCCTGCCAAGTGTATACATGCCTATCCTGCTCTGTTACCAAGAACAATTTCTCTGATGTGTGATCTAGGTAGACAACTTTGCCTGGTGTCTCTGGGTCCTTGAACTCATAGATGGTGACTATTGGGTTAGGTTGATCTGGTTTGAATCTCCAAAAGGCTTCCTCTATTTCTCTATTCAAGAACAATTCTATGCTTTTATTGTCTTGGGGAATCCACTCTAGAGTAATTACCCTAGTCAAGACTGACTTACCTCTAGGGGTTTTGGGTTCTCGTCCTAGGTCTCCTTGCTCTAGGTCTCCTATCTCGTTCTCAAGAATGATGTTTCCAAACTCATCTGTCCTGTCTGGTAGGCTGGTAACCACATACATGGTTCCTTCCTTATCAATGTATGCACCCTCTTCGAACTTGACCACTGGGTGTTCAAGTCTAAAAGGTTGATCATGATTTTTGAGTTGGACAACCGATCGTCTTAGACCATCCTCATAGATGTGAGCACCTAATTGGTTGGTCCTGATATACTCCAATTGTGTCTTATAGGGACCTTCTGGTGTTTGTAAATAGACAGTGCCTGAGTTACGTGTGGGTCTTTCCATGTTAAAAGACATTTCTGAGTCACTGGTTTCTGAACTTAGTGTGTAGGGATAACCACTTAGTTGTTGTGCCCAAGACCTAGCTGTATGGTTGACACTAGCCTCAAATGACCTAATGCTTTGTTTATCCTTGCCTAGGTGTCTACCAGATCTTAGGTTCATAAGCCTTGTCTTCTGGTCCCAAAGTTCTCTTATATTGCTCAAAATCCTTTGGAACTCCTTGGTTTTCTAGTTTCCCTGAGGGTCAACTTCAAAATACCCTATCTAATAATTCGTGTATTATATGTACCCTAACCACTAGAAGTTTTGGTAGTACTTCCCACAAGCTTTCCAACAAAACCAAAATCACAGCAAACGGATTTCGTATGAGAAAGTTATGCCAGTTCAGGGTTCTAGGGGTTAAAACAGGGAAACAGGATCTCTCAAGGAACTCAGGACAGGCGAGACGATACCAGATTTTCACGATACAATACCTTTGTCTTACACAATACCAGTTCAAACAATACCAACTTAGACGATATGATACTGAAAGTGGTCACGATACGATACCACTGTTAAACGCGGGTCTTGCCGTCAGAGACGCGTTTAAACATATATTGGGTTCTTGGGAGTGGAAGGGGTCTGTTAAACAGAGGCCCTATACTTGATTTTCCCAAATCAACTCACTCACATGATCGTAATCTAACGTTAAGAATCTCTGTCAATACAACTTACTTATCAAGACTCTGGTTACACTCTTACAATCTTACTATCTGTAATCAGACTCTTCCAAAATCTACCGATTACAATCCAGTTGATGCGTTTTCAACAGACAACGGCAAAACTATCATTACCGTAATACAGAATCACTTTGTCTAACTTAAGAGCTGATCCAAACACAATTACTCTAAACAACAGAGAAAATAACAGTAACTCAATCTGTACCGTACAGGTGCAGATAATCAAACATAACAGAAAGACACAGAATAACTCAGAGTTCTCAAATACACCACGGAAACTACACAGACATCATCAACCAGACGAACAGTCTGGCGACTCCTCTGAGTGTCACCGAAGCGTCTTTTTTCATTGATTTATATAAAGGTTACAACATCAATCAAGGTTACCACATTTACGCAACGACCTTTCGGTTCGTTAAGAGTCAGATTTTACAATTTCCAATCCGGCGGCTTACACTGGCATGCACGGTGGACTTGAACCCGCAGGTATACAAAAATTACAGTTCATCTACTATTCCTTCTGAATACATAGTTCTGGCTAATCTAAATATCCAGGAAATTTTCTTTTTCAATGTCTCTAACATCTGTTTCAAAATATCTGGTTCTACGAGCTGAGCATCTGTCCGTACTGAGCTTAAAGAAATTACTTGGCTTATTAAACTCTCTGCCTGTGTCTGCAAAAAAGTTTCTTGTAAGTAAAATTCATTTGACAGAGCCGCATCACGACTGACTTTCATATCTGCTATCTGCTTATCAATTCGAGACAGTCTTCCTTTTTGAGCATCCAGCTGATTTTCTCTTCTTTCTATCTCCTGATTCTGAAATTGGATTGTTCGATGAAAAGCATCACGCTCTCTTCTGATCCCTGTTATCTCTTTCTGTAATTGAGCTTCCAAGGTCAATTTGCGTTTAAGAATATTGTTTACTTCAGATAAATCAGACTTGCTTCTCTGGAGTTCATCATTAGTCTTCTTAACCAAATCGTGCATCTCTTGTCCTTTCTGTACTGCTTCATTCAGTTGTGCTCTAGTCTCTTCTAAAAGATTGCCCAGAGCTATACGTGCATCCTCTTTATCTTGGATTAACTTCTTCAACTGAACTAGTTCGGCATCAGGAACACTTAATAATTCTTCTTTTTCCCGGACTTCTGCCAGTGCCGCATCTCGTTGACTGGTAACTACTTCCTGTTCGGTAAGTCTGGCTTGGAGCTGGTTAATCTGGAAGTGAAGATGATGATTTTCTGCTTTGATCATATCGATCTCTTCCTGTAGAGGAGTGATGTCTGCTTCAAGGGTATCCACCTTATGTTGTAGTTCCTGACGAATATTCTCTGTAACTTGTCTTAATTGTATCGGAAGCTGCTGGGAAAATTGTATAATCATGCGCCCCATGGATTCTAGTTTGGTAAATATGGGAAATTGAGGAAGTGGCTGCTGGGATGAAGAGGCTGTCAAAAGTTGGTGTGAAGAGGGAGGAGAGTAATTTGGTGAGGAAGATGAAGCAGAAGGTTCCTCATGGACAATAGGTGGAACAGGGAGAATGGGGTTAATCGAAGGTTCGAGTGGAGGAGTGAGAAGAACAGTGGTTGTTTTTAATACCTATTCGGTGGTTTGTTGCGTAGTGTCATCAGATTTGGTAGCTGCAGACTCCACTGCTTTAATTAGTTCTTCAAAAATTTCCTTAATGATAGGTTGCCCATCTTCTTGCCTTTCCTGTTCGGATTGTTGCTGAGATTCTTCTTGAGAGGAGCTGGCTCCGGATTTGGTGGTCTCATCATGCTCTTGTTGCTGCTTTGGAGAGGACTGGGTGGACGAATCATGGTGCATGGAGGTAGCGGTGTCGTGAAATGTCTCTTCTTCATTGTCATCATCTTCATGTCCGACGACCGATCCCTTTACTTGGCTATCGGAAGAGCTTATTCTGATGCGCTTTCGGCGGAGGAGCTGGAGTAATTCTTCATCATCCTCATCATCATCTTCCAGGATCTGCGTAGATTCTTCATGGTGTAGTACCGAACCTCTGGGTGGTGGTTGTGTTGCTTGTATTTCCGGAAACAGGAAACTTAATATATGCGGTAATCGTGATCGGGGCATTTCTCCCTTGTTGACTTGTTTAATGATGGAAACACATTCTCGATGAATGCGGCGGAAATAATATGATGCAAAGTTCACAGGCTCTTTCGCAGCCATATCTATTGCCGAATAGAAAGGGTTTGATATGCCGTATGTACGCTTTTGCAGGTTGAGGATAGCTACTAAAAATTGTAATGCGGATCTTTCAGGCTCAGGGCGACAAAGAATAGCATATTCATTAGAGGAATGCCTGGGAAACAACTGATTCATTGTGGCGATGGGAAGACTAGGTCCATTCTCTCGACCTCTCGAAGAGAGTCGAAATGCATCAACAAAGGTCTGTAGAGTTATAACTACCCGAGATGGTTATGAGGTTATTGGCCAACTCTGCTCCGTAGCAGGTGTGGTAGCGATGGCAGCAATGATTTGGGCGTAGAACGGGTGACAATCCACTGAATGCCAAGGTAGTTCAGCAAAATTGGCCAACCCACGAATTCACAAGAACTCACCTACATCTGCGGGGAGTCCATCACGGAACGCAACAAAGTTTGCTAACGCTTCCATGTTGCGTACACATACAAGCACAGGAACACAATTGCACAGGGTATACAGAGAGCACAAGCACTCAAAACACACAGACACAATAGCAATTGACAGTGGAATGAAAAAGGTTAAGTAGATACTTGGCAATGAGAAGTAATTGAAATTGTTAATCATCGAGCGATGTTGAAATGATAACCTCATAACTTTGGTGTGCATGCATGAGCAGAACGATAATGCAGGGCGACTGTAGATCATAATTAGGTATGAAACGAGGATATTTACAAACTTATTTTATTAATCATACAAAACTAAAAAGGAAAAGAAAAGAAAAAAAAAGAAAAAATATACGGGCAACCGCAGAACACTTTAGTGTGAATCAGGTGCTTGATGATACGACTGCAACTTTGAACCATTTATCACTTTCGGAAGAGGAATTCCGGTCAAAGTAGCCAACCAAAAAGTTGCTGGGCCCACTTGTTCAGTAATTTGGTAAGGACCAAACTAGCGTAACTTGAATTTTTCAGCAGAGCGGTTTGATTTTGCATTATAAAACAGCACAAAGTTGCCCTACCGTAAAAACTGGAGTTTTTAAATACCGATCATGTGTACGAGCTTGCCGCAACTGCACTTCTTGAAGAGTCAAAAAACTTTCCCATCGATGCTCATCTAGTTCTTTGAGTGTGTCCAATTGAAACGGCAAAGAATCTTCTGGTAACAATTTCTGAGAGATGGCCATACGTAAGCTTGGTACTACAAGCTCCATTGGTGCAATTGCCTCCATTCCATATGCAAGATTGAAAGGAGTCAGTCCGGTGGCAACTTTGTAAGTAGTCCGGTATGCCCATAATACTGTAGGTAGTAATGGATCCCATCTTTCTGGTGATTCGATAATCAATTTACGAAGCATACTCAACAAGGTCTTGTTTGTACTTTCAGCCAGGCTATCAGCACGAGGATAGTACGGTGAACTGAATTTGTGCAGAATCTGAAAAGAGTGTGTGAGAACTTTCATTAAAATGTTAACAAAATGTGTGCCTTGATCTATCACAAGTTCCAAAGGTAATCCAAATCGTGGGAATACGTCTTTCATTAAACATTTTGCTACCGAAATAGCTGTAGCGGACCGTAAAGCCCAAGCTTCTGCCCATCTGGTAGCATAATCTGTACATGTCAGAATATATCTGTTGTTGCTAAGGACTGCTGGAGGTGTGATTGGTCCAATAAAGTCAAGTCCCCATTTTTGAAAAGGTTCTAAAGGTAGGCTACAGAGGGAAAAAATGTCGTTGTAAAGGCTGTCCAGACCGTTGACAATTGTCACACTGTTTGACAAACTGAGATACATCTCTGTACATGGTAGGCCACCAAAGCCCACTTTGCAGAATCTTTCGGTGCGTTAAATCTGCTGCAAAATGTCCACCGGAAGGTATGGAATGTGCCAGAGTGATAACTGAGTTTACCTCATGTGGAGGAATACAACGAAGTAAGACTCCAGTGTGATCCATATAGTACAATTCTCCAACAATCAACCGAAATCTGTGACTATAAACTGCAATTTTCCTACGCATTGCAGGAGAAGTCTGAGCAGGAAGATATCCATCAGTAAGGAAGACTAATAACTGATCATAGTAAGTAGATGTCACAAGAGGTTCTGCAGATTCATCATTAGTTGGGTCAGTAACATAAATTGCAGGTGTGGTGTCATCAACACCGACCGGAGCTTCACCGGAATCCAATCGAGAAAGGAAATCTACTAATGCATGTGCAGTTCCAGGTTGATGAATCACTTCGTAATCAAACTCTTGTAATAGTAGAACCCAACACACTAAACGACCACCTAAATGTTGCTGCCAAACCGGATAAACTAGCACAGCATGATCTACATGAAAGACGAATTTTCGGCCTAACAAATAATGCCGAAATTTCTTTACAGAATATACTAAACCAAGGCATTCTCTTTCACTTACTGAATAATTCTTTTCAGCAGGAGCAAGCCTTCTACTTGCATAATAAACAGGCCAAAACCACTTATCAGTTTGTTGCATTAAGACACTCCCAATGGCGATATCTGATGCATCTACAAAAACATGAAATGGACGTTCCCAATCAGAAGGTTGTAGAATTGGAACCTGCGTTAATAAGCCTTTGAGACGATCAAATGCTGTTTGACATTCCTGAGTCCAAACAAACTGTCGAGGAGTATTGGTTATTAATCTATTGAGGGGTATTGCCAAATGAGCAAGCCACCGTAAATGTCGACCATGCCATCTGACTTGACCCATGAATCTCATTACTTGCTGCAAGTTTATCAGGATCGACTTGTATGCCTTGTGCAGACACAATATGGCCAAGCAACTAACCACATGAAACCGCAAACACAGATTTGTTTGGGTTCTGGCAGAGTCTGTATTCACGACACTTCTCAAAGAAACACCGTAAATGATACAGGTGTGCTACCATCTTACCAAATAAAGAGAAATCATCTAGATATACTTGCATGAAAGAAGTAAGATAGGGGGAGAAGATTTCCTGCATACATCGTTGAAAAGTACTAGGAGCATTTCTTAATCCAAACCACATGACTGTATAAGCAAAAACACCCCAGTTGGTAATGAAAGCTGTTTTCGGTATGTCTTGTTCAGCCATTCTGACTTGATTATACCCACTGTAACCATCCAAAAAGGAGTACATTTCATGTCCTGCTACTCTATCTAGCATTGTATCAAGGAATGGAAGAGGAAACGGATCAGGCACCGTGGCTGCATTCAGTTTCCGGTAATCCACACATATTCGGAGTTGCTTATTTTTCTTGGGAATAATGACAACTGGAGATATCCACTCAGCATGTTCTACTGGAATGATGAATCCGACTTTTAATAACCTATCAAGCTCTGCCTTTACCTATGCTGCATAGTTAGGATTCATCCTGTAGCTAGGTTGTTTAATTGGTTTTGCCTCCGCTTTAAGTACGACCCGATGCTGATATATGCGAGGGTCCAGACCCTTCATGTCACGGTAATCCCATGCAAAAACATCAGAGAACTCATAAAGAAGCTGGATCAAATCTGCTTGAAACACTTCAGAAAACCCTTCCTTTATCTTGACAGGTCACGGATTTACTTCATCTCCTAAATTATAAGTTATCAACTGATCTTCAGGAACATAGAGTTGACGAGGGTTTCCAGAATCATCGACTGACTGCAAAAGTTGCTGTATAGTAGCTTCATCCTTAGCAGAAGTATCCTCTGTCTTCTTCGGTCACAGGCACCACTGTACAAACTGTCGGATTCCAATTATCTACAACAGATTGTAAGTCGATAGTTCCCAACGAACTCAAATCAATGTTATTCTTTAAAAATTCTTCTTCTTCATCATCGGATAACCCATCTAGCATATGGACCGGTTCTGCTACATATGGTCTAGTGTGTAGTTCACAGGGCTGAATAGCATCTAATTTTACAATATATTTTTGGTTATTGTCCTTGAAAGTGAGTTCCTGTGCAGACCAATCATATATAATCTTAAGTTGTTTCAACCAAGGACGGCCGAAAAGAAGATTATAATCACTAGACTCTGGTAGTTCTAAAACTACGAAAGTCATCTTAAAAGTTGTACCCTGCAAAGTGATTGGGACATTCCGTACAAGTCCTACTGGGTGGACTCTAGATTGGTCGGCCATTCTAACAAAAAACTGGACAGGTTCAATTTCGGTCCAGCCTAACTTTTTACAAAGTGCTACAGTAGCTATGTTTACACCAGATCCACCATCAATTAGTACTTGAGTAATCTTATGATTTTTGTACCATTCTGTAATTAAAGGGACCGAATGATCCACCATAGAGTCGGTTTCCGGTTGTACTGTCGCTGTTGCTGGAATGCAGGAAAACACAGAACTGAACTGCTGCTGGAATTGTTGCCAAACTCCTAGTTCTAATGCCAATAACTGTCCAAGAGGAAGAGTAATGGACGCCTTAGATAAAATTTCCCATGCCTGATCTACTTGCCTTGTATTTTTTACTGATTCTGAAGATGATGCATCGGTTACTGGGATTGACTCTTGCTCCTGCGCGATTTCCTTTGGCAGCGGAACTTGTGTCACCTGAATTGGATCTGGAAACACTGGAGGTTCTATGGTGGTCCACTGACTAGCTTTGTCATACATTCTCTGTTGTTTGTGAATACCTGGTTCAAATACTTCAGTTGCTGGTTGTAGTGTCTTACCGGATCGGGTCTGAACTACTGCGGCTTGTGTTTCTATTGGTATGATATGAACCATATTTGTCATTGGGTTCTGACGCTCTTTTTTCCTTTGATCATATTCGGCTGCATCTTTACAGAATCTTCTGATGTGACCAAACTCAGCGCAAAAATGACAACGAGGTGGTGGCAAGACATTACCTTCTTGTGATGTTCCTGTCTGCCAACGATTTCCATTATAGTTGGTATTCCTCTGTCCTCTATAATTTTTGTATCCTTGCTGCTGATTATTTCTCCTCTGAGGTGGTACATAGTGGGTGGCAGGCTGTCCTGGTTCTTGTATAATTGCATTTACTATTGCTGTTCCCTTCACTTTGGCGTTATAGGCACAATTTTCGGTGGAATGTCCATTTGTATTGCAGATAGCGTAGTACATCTGATTAAGTGCACAAGTGGCACTGGTATGCCCTGGATTCTTGCACGTGGTGCAGTACATTTGTCTAGCCGGATCTTCTGCAACATTTTTACTGGATTTTAACCACTCCAAATCTTCGGTAAAACCTCCAACCTTATTCTCGAGCTCCAAGGCCATTGCAATAACCGCATCTAGCGTCATAGCTCCCACACAACGAATGATCATAATCTGTCGGAGCTACGGAATCAAACCATTAATAAACCACTGTGTGATGACATCATCCGGCAGGTTTACATGGGCCGACGGTAGTTGTCTCAAATGAGTTCTGAATAGGGTGGCATATTCTTGCACTGTTTGATTCAGCTTCTGTCTATTGTTTTGCAGGTAATCAAAAATTTCGGCAGGGTTCTTCTTTAGCCAGAATCTCTGCAGAAACGCATCTCTTACTGCTTCATAGGTACCGAAATGGTTGATATCATATTCGGTGAGCCACTTGGCGGCTTCATTAACTAGTGTTGACTGGAATACTATGGCCTTGTACGCCAGATCGGGTGGATGATTAAGTACTGCATAACTAATTTCAAAAGTTCGTACATGAGCATCAGGATCATCACCTGGAAATCCACCAAATTTTGTGTAGGTAACTCCTGTCGGAACCGGATGAGGTGGAAGTAGATGTTGTTGTTGTTGTTGCTACTGCTGCTATGGTTGTTGTTGTTGTTGTTGTTGTTGCCCACTCATGGTGCTTGCTGTTGTATTGTTACTATCTCTTGAGTTCCGAGGTTGAATTTCTTGATCGTCGAAATCTGTATCGTCAGCCTGTGCACTCTTCGGCTTCATAATATCGTTCAGTCTCTTTCAAATTTCAGCTTTGAATAAGCTACCTTCCTCCTTGATATCAAATGTAGGGAAGCTTACGCTGAATAGTGGTGACCGGAATGAAGATTCACCAGGAAATGGTAAATCGTCATCGGGAGACTGTGAACTCTCTGTATCAGGGACCAAAATATCACCAGAATTTGTCGAAATTTCACCAAAACAAGGTATTTTTTCACCTTCACTAATTTCTTCGACAGACTGTGCCGAAATCACATCGAAATCTGTCGAAATTGCACTGCGTTCCACCAGAATGCTACCGGAATCATTACTATCGTTCTTCGCTTCCTTGACAACTGGGTTAAACTTATCTGTGCTTCTAGCTCCTGGGGGCGTCCTTAGCAAATTAGGTATCGCCCAATACTGTTTGTTTCTCCTATACTTCGGGTACGTTTCACCAGAACGAGTAACCGGCATATATCACGTTTGCAATACTTTGCGTACTACTCGTCGATTCACAATCTATGACCACTTTCTCACAATCAATTTACAACGCTCTGGTGCCACTTTCCGATAATCGCTTTGCAACAATTTGGTGCCACTTTCCCACAGACGGCGTCAGTGTTAAACGTGGGTCTTGCCATCAGAGATGCGTTTAAACATATATCGGGTTCTTGGGAGTGGAAGGGGTCTGTTAAACAGAGGCCCTACACTTGATTTTCCCAAATCAACTCACTCACATGATCGTAATCTAACGTTAAAAATCTCTGTCAATACAACTTACTTATCAAGACTCTGGTTACACTCTTACAATCTTACTATCTGTAATCAGACTCTTCCAAAATCTATCGATTACAATCCAGTTGATGCGTTCTCAACAGACAGCAGGGAAACTATCATTACCGTAATACAAAATCACTTTGTCTAACTTAAGAGCTGATCCAAACACAATTACTCTAAACAACAGAGACAATAACAGTAACTCAATCTGTACCGTACAGGTGCAGATAATCAAACAGAACAGAAAGACACAGAATAACTCAGAGTTCTCAAAGACACCACGGAAACTACACAGACATCATCAATCAGACGAACAGTCTAGCGACTCCTCTGAGTGTCACCGAAGCGTCTTTTTTCATTGATTTATATAAAGGTTGATGGAGAACGTTAATCTCCAAAAGAACAACTTATTCTTGTGATTAGAGCACCTCTATACCAAGAATAAGTCAAAACCTTTCACACTTTTAGAGGATCAACTTCTAATTATCAAAAGATGAACAAATCTGTGAAGAAGGTGATACACAGAAAAGTCTGCTGCACTATTTCCTTATATTGACTTATCAAACATGTAAAGTTTTTGATGAAACTTTGTACGAATCATCTCCTAGAGATTGCGCAACTATTCCAAGTTGAATTACTCCAAAAGATTAAGTGTGGCTTGAGAAATCAACTTCTCAAGTTACCTATGTCAGAAACTGTACTTCTGAGAAGTCGATTCAGACACCCCTAACTTCTTAACTTTGATTCTCACAGTATCTAACCCGTTTTGCCAAATGCTTTTAGCCACGAGTAGATCACCTTCCAACTTAAAGATTAAGTGCTTGCTTGCACAAAACTTTAAACTATGGAGTGAGCACTGACCAAAAGATTAAACACGAAATTTGCGCCTGTTTCAGAGAACTGTAGACATTCAACACATATGAATGTTCCTATTCACAATTCTCCTAGCCTGTTTACAATTGGACTCTGAAATTCAGGTCACAGGCTCATTAACTAACAACTTAGATATCCTCAAAAGGATTTTGCTAATGATCAAACACAGAAGGAGCAGACACGAAAAGATCGGGCGCAATATTTCTTCATTAACTCAGAAAATTACAACTGAGTGATGAGAGCAAAACCAAATTCACTTTTCACTATCTCATTTCTTCTATCTCCCTAATTCTTGACTTGTAACTATTGTCACATATGCTCTCATACATGCCCCGACTTTTCTCAAGGTATTTATAGATAATTTGTACATAATTCTTACTGAACAAAAGTTCTAAGTCATCTATGACTATGCTAATGTACATATGTGTACAAAACAACATTCTGACTTCTTCTTCATTTTGCAAATGTCTTCCATTGCTTCATTCTGATCATAAGCATTCTCCAAGATCTGTATAATCACCAATTTGTGATTGGTTTGCTCCAACAGCTCCCCCTCAATCACTAATTGTGATTATTCCATTCTTCTTCACTCCTGCCATCTCCTTAAATCTCTGTAGCTTAGGTCCATCCAAGCTCTTTGTCATCATATCTGCCACTTGTTCTTTTGTTGGAGTGTACATCACTTCAATCTCTTTATCAAGTACCTTTTCCCTCAAGAAATGATACTGTATCTCTATATGCTTAGTCCTGGCATGAAAAACAGGGTTAGCTGCCAAATACAAAGAACTCATATTGTCTCCAAAGATTATTGGAGTACTATGATCAGTCTCAAAACTTTTCATCAAGGTCTTCAACCATATAACTTCCTTTGCAGCTTCTACCATTCCCTTATACTCAGCCTCTGTGGATGATAAAGCAACTGTGTGTTGCTTCTTTGAACACCAAGACACTAACTTGTCTCCAACATAACATAGATATCCATGAGTAGACCTTCTATCATCTGAGTCACCTGCCCAATCTGCATCACTAAACACTTTGATTCTTGTGTCAGAAGTAAAACCATAGTACAAACCTTCACTTAGGGTTCCTTTGATATATCTGAGTACCCTTTGGGCTGCAATCCAATGAGTCTTCTTTGGACAATGCATAAATTGTGACAACACACCTACTGCATATGATAGATCTGGCCTTGTCAAGGTAGCATAGATTAGACTACCTACCAAACTCTGATATTTCTTCATGTCATTGAACTCTTCACCTCCATACCTGCTTAATTTATGATTTACCTCCAATGGTGTGGTTGAGGTTTTGCAATCTTCCATGTTAAACTTGATCAAAAGATTCTTCAAGTATCTCTCTTGTGAAACATATACTCCATGTTGAGTATACACAATCTGCATTCCTAGAAAATAAGATAAGTTTCCCAAGTCACTTATCTTAAACTCCTTCTCTATTTGCTTCTTGAGTTCATTGATTCCTTGAGCATCTGTTCCTGTAACAATAATATCATCAACATAAATGCACATGTAAATATATCCATTTTCACTTGCCTTCACTAGCAAGCTACTATCTGCCTTTGATGCTTGAAATCCACATTCATTCAAGAACTTGACCAATCTGTAATTCCAAGCTCTTGGGGCTTGCTTCAACCCATATAAAGCTCTCTTGAGCTTACACACATAATCTGATCCAATTGACTCCATGAAACCTTCTGGTTGCTCCATATATACTTCATCTGCAATGTAACCATTAAGAAATGCATTCTTCACATCCAATTGTGATAATTTCCATCCTTTGCAAGCAGCAATAGCAATCAATGTCCTAATTGTAGACATCTTAGCAACAGGACTAAAATTCTCATCATAATCTACCCCATAAGTTTGGGCATAACCTTTAACCACTAGTCTAGCCTTATATCTAGACACCTTACCATCTGCAAACCTCTTTGTTTTATATACCCACTTGCATCCAATGACCTTCTGATTCTTTGGTCTTGGTACTAACTCCCAAGTTTCATTCTCAAGTAGAGCATCATACTCTTCTTGCATTGCCTTCTCCCAATTCTGTTTACCTTTGGCTTCTTCAAAAGTAATTGGGTCTTCTTCTGTTTTCACAATGTAAGCATAATCTCTTGTTGTTAGGAAAGATGTATCATAACTATACCTTATAGGCTCTTTCCTTTCTCTTGTAGATCTTCTGATTTCTGCACTTCTTGAAGTTTCAGCCTCATTTGATTCTGGATCAAATCTTGGCCCTTCTTCTACATGATCCTGCACTCTACATCTAGAGTCAACTTCATCAACAATTTCTTCACATACTTTTACCTTTGCCTTTCCTTTCCTTTGAATTTCTTCAACACCTGCATACTCATTTGGTGATCCTGTATACCACATGTTTTGCTCATCAAATGTCACATCTTTAGTAACAAGAAATTGCTTTGTGGATGGACTCCACAACCTGTAACCCATTTGTCTATCATCATATCCAATAAACACATACTTCTCTGCTTTTGGTTCTAGCTTATGTCTTAATTGTGAAGGAACATAAGCATATGCAATACATCCAAATACTTTACAATGATCAAGACTAGGTTTCTTACCCCACCATGCTTCATAAGGGGTTCCTCCATCCAAAGCTTTACAAGGCAACCTATTCACAAGGTATGTTGCAGTGTTAATGGCCTCTGCCCATAAGTAATTTGGACAATTCTTTTCCTTCATCATGGCTCTTGCAAACTCTACAAGAGTCCTATTCCTCCTTTCTGCTACTCCATTTTGTTGAGGGGAGTACCTGCAAGTCACTTCTCTTTTGATACCTGCATTCCACAAATAATCATCAAACTCTTTTGAGAAATACTCTCCCCCTCCATCTGATCTTAACCTCTTTAGCTTTTGTCCTGTGATCCTTTCTGCATAAGCATGGAAATGTTTGAATGTCTTGAAGACTTCTGATTTATCCTTGATTACATACAAAGTAATCCACCTGGTTGCATCATCAACAAACAATACATAATATCTGGATCCATTTATGCTATAGTCCCTTGAGGGACCCCATACATCTGTATGAACCAATTCAAGCATGTTTGAATACTTGTACCCTGATTTGTTATAAGAACTTTTATGTGCTTTACCTAATTGACAAGCTTCACACTTGTACACCATATGTTGCCCTTCAATGTTTGGCAATCCAAGCACCACCTGATTCTTTGATATCTCCTTTATAGCTCTCTCATTGAAATGACCTAGCCTTTTATGCCATAGGTCTAATTCAGATACCTTTTGACCTCCATAGGTAAACAATGCATGTCCCACATTACCTTGAACTTTGAGAGTAAACAATCTTCCTTCCTTTTTACCTGCAATTATGGTTCTATATCCCTGATTTGGATCTTGTACATAGACACCATCATTTGTGAATCTTACCTCATATCCTTTCTCCACAATTTGCCCTACACTTATCAAATTTTTAGGAATAGTAGGAACATAAAGTACCTTACTCAGAAGTGTACTTCCACTCTTTGTCTTCACTGATCCAATGCTCTCCACTTTATGTTTAGTATTGTCACCTGTTTGAACTGTATGTCCATTCACCCTTGCTTCCATATCAGTCATCAAGGATAGATTCCCACTCAGATGGTTGCTACACCCTGAGTCAATATAAAACACTCTTTGATCTTCTCCCATTGATTCATGAGTTGCATTTAAGATAAGAGTCATGTCATCTTTCTGATCTGATGCATAATTGTAATAATTATTGTTGTAGGACTGAGATTGGAAGTTTCTTCCACCTCCTCTTCCATATGATGTCCTACCTCCTCTTCCTCTGAAGTTGCCTCTTTGGTTTCTGCCTCCTCTACCTCTTTGACTATAATTCTGATTGTTGTATCCTCCACTTTGATTGTTATACCAACAATCATTTGCCAAATGATTTGTTCTTCCACAAATCCAACAAGCTTTAGCATTATCTTTGTTCTTACCTCCTCTTCCTTTACCTCTGAAATTTGTCTTCCCTTTTGTGAAGTTGGCTTGATTTGAATTCCCTTCATCATCATTTGATTGCTTTCCCTTGCCATTCTTTTTCTTGTCTTTGGAGTACATAGCTTGACTTGTACTTCTATCATTGTCTCCTTTAAGATCCTGCTCAAAGGTTAGCATGTGTCCTAGCAATTGATTAAGATCAGGAGTAAAGTGATCAAGTGACAATTCTATGGACAAGATAAAAGGCTTCCACTTCTCATCACCTCTTAGACCTGTAAGTATTTGTCTTACCAACTTTTCCTCTTCAATATCTTCATCCACTGCTCCCAAGCTATCTGCAATATCTTTCATCCTTGCCACATAATCTGAAATTGATTGTGAACTCTTCTTCTTGAAAGTTGTGAACTCAGCCCATAGTGAGGACTTCCTTGACTTAGTAGTATTTTGGAAATGCTCTTCCAAGGCATTCCAAACATCTGTAGCACTTTCTAAACCTCTGATGTGAGGTAGAAGGTAATCATTTACAGCCATGTAGATGATACTCCTTGCTTGAGCATCCTTTCTCATCCAAGTCTTCAACATTGCAAGTTCTTCTCTAGTAGGAATACTTGGATCTGCAAACTCTGGTTTTTCTTCATCTCCTGTAATAAATGATATAAGATCTTTGCTCATGAGGTGTGCTTCCATCCTCATGGACCATGCTGGATAGTTCTCCCTATCTAGCTTATCAATCTGCAAGCTTTCTCCCATCTTGTATCCACCTGTGTATTGAAATCTTCAAGCTTTACAAACAATTTATGTACCTTTACTTCGAATTGAGCTCCTTTTGCCTTTCTTGATGTCAATTTGTCTTCTCCTCGAACTTTGACTCCAAGCTTTCACTTCTTGATCCTTCAAATGTTGAATCTCTTGAATCTGCAGCAGTCGAGATCCTCCTTTTCTTCAAATTGATGTTTCCTGCTCTGATACCACTGATGGAGAATGTTAATCTCCAAAAGAACAACTTATTCTTGTGATTAGAGCACCTCTATACCAAGAATAAGTCAAAACCTTTCACACTTTTAGAGGATCAACTTCTAATTATCAAAAGATGAACAAATCTGTGAAGAAGGTGATACACAGAAAAGTCTGCTGCACTATTTCCTTATATTGACTTATCAAACATGTAAAGTTTTTGATGAAACTTTGTACGAATCATCTCCTAGAGATTGCGCAACTATTCCAAGTTGAATTACTCCAAAAGATTAAGTGTGGCTTGAGAAATCAACTTCTCAAGTTACCTATGTCAGAAACTGTACTTCTGAGAAGTCGATTCAGACACCCCTAACTTCTTAACTTTGATTCTCACAGTATCTAACCCGTTTTGCCAAATGCTTTTAGCCACGAGTAGATCACCTTCCAACTTAAAGATTAAGTGCTTGCTTGCACAAAACTTTAAACTATGGAGTGAGCACTGACCAAAAGATTAAACACGAAATTTGCGCCTGTTTCAGAGAACTGTAGACATTCAACACATATGAATGTTCCTATTCACAATTCTCCTAGCCTGTTTACAATTGGACTCTGAAATTCAGGTCACAGGCTCATTAACTAACAACTTAGATATCCTCAAAAGGATTTTGCTAATGATCAAACACAGAAGGAGCAGACACGAAAAGATCGGGCGCAATATTTCTTCATTAACTCAGAAAATTACAACTGAGTGATGAGAGCAAAACCAAATTCACTTTTCACTATCTCATTTCTTCTATCTCCCTAATTCTTGACTTGTAACTATTGTCACATATGCTCTCATACATGCCCCGACTTTTCTCAAGGTATTTATAGATAATTTGTACATAATTCTTACTGAACAAAAGTTCTAAGTCATCTATGACTATGCTAATGTACATATGTGTACAAAACAACATTCTGACTTCTTCTTCATTTTGCAAATGTCTTCCATTGCTTCATTCTGATCATAAGCATTCTCCAAGATCTGTATAATCACCAATTTGTGATTGGTTTGCTCCAACAAAGGTTACAACATCAATCAAAGTTACCACATTTACGCAATGACCTTTTGGTTCGTTAAGAGTCAGATTTTACAATTGCCAATCCGGCGGCTTACACCACTAATTTGCACGATACGATACTTGATTAGTTGGCGATACGATACCAGTTTGTGAACGATACGATACTAGTACAGCCCGCGATACGATACTAGCGAATTTTTGGGACGATACGATACCAGTTTGCAAGCGATATGATACCGCTCAGTAGACGATAGGATACCTTCCAGGTGATACGATACCACTTGACCTCGTGATACGATACCAAAAATCATACAATACGATATTGAATCTTTGCACGATACGATACCAAAATAGGAGGCAATATGATACCAACTTGGCTGACGATACGATACCGCAAAGTGCACAATACGATACCTGGTGGACCACGATACGATACCACCGGGATGATCGCGATCGCGATACCAGCACTTGACGATACGATACCAGAATGGTATCGTGATACCTCAAGTGGGCATGCATGATACGATACCTCAACAAGTATTGTGATACACAGGAGTTCTGGTATCGAGATACCAACCGGACATGATACTTGGAGATTTTCATACCCAAATTCAAAATTTTTTGCAAATATGAGTACCTTGTGTCCTTCTTGTCACTTCTATCAGCCTGTAGATGCAAAATCACCCTCCCCAGTCATGATACGCCACTCGCAATACCAGGCGCTGTTCCTCTCATGCCGCGATACTGTCGCCCAGATTTTGGTATTTTTGAGAGTTTTTCAAGTGTTTTTCTTCAGCGTTTTTGGTTCTCAACTCCCCCTAAGCTTGTTTCTCACAGCCACGAGTAAAAAATGAGTGAATGTACTATCGAAAATGGAAAAAATCAGAGAATGTGAAGAGGGAAGAAGATGGTGATGATGATGAAGATGAAGAAGAAGAAAAACTCAGAGACTGAACTAAAAATGGTGATTTTTTTAGTTTCCAACGTCGCTACTCTACGTCTTACCGTCACATGCTCGTCCTCCAAGCTCTCTCCCCGGCAACGGTGCCAAATTTGGTGTCACTCTAGCACAATGGTGAGTACCAACATGAGGAGATACACCTCATAAATGTCAATCCGTGGAGACGTGAGGACCGGTATGAAGACCGTGAGCAAGTGATGGCACAAGTGCATGAGTGAAAGCACACAAGCATGCACACACATACACACCCACGTGCACAAGGTAAGAGCAAAGAGTGGAACAATGGAAAGCTTCAAAAAGAAATCTCTTACAAAGCTCAAATCTACAACAAGCTAACCTAAAAAATGAGCTCTCCAGCCCTTTTTATAGTTTTTTGAGTGGTTTTGGCCCTGTCCAGACCTAGTGTCCGGCCTAGTTAAAAAATAGGTTCCAGGGCTTATTTGGGGGCTCAAATGAAGTCTAAAAATTATGAAAATTTGTAGGATGATGCTTCTAATACTCCTCAACCTCGAGGACTCCTCAACTTGAACAAAATGGAGTTACAAAAATAGAAAATGGTATTTACAATGGTTTCTAGTGATGAAAATCACTATATTTATAGGGATTTCTTTTGAAAATTTGACAGGTGCTTCTTGGAGCTCCCTACTAGCTCCTTCTTCTTGTGTGTCCACTTCTTTGATGTGCTTTCATGCTTTATCCTTGACCTTGAGCTTCAACAACACTCTTAGCAGCTTCTGGTTTCTATGAGGGCTTCTCCCCTAATAGACTAGAAATTTCCTTTTGCCCTATCTTGGCTGAAATGTATCCTTGCGCTAGGTGGATGCTTAATTCATTCTCAATGATCCAATACTGTCCTAGGATCAAGTCTTCTTTTAAGTCTTTATCCTTGCACACTAAGACTAGTTGTTCCATGGAAGAATTTCCTAGGTGGAGGGATACATTAGTTTCTCCCATGCATTCTATGATTTGACTTGCGATACCTATCATATGAGCTTTTGTGGGATTCATAATCGTTTGAAGATCCATATGATAGTATGTAGTATGCAACTGAGTCCTGCTCCTGAGTCTATCAAGGCATCTATCAGTTTGTACTCTGCCTTGCCAATCCCTAGGTTTAAATAAGGATGTGACATGTAGGCATTCATCGTGTCCGACTTATGGACTTGGTAATTCGCCATAGGGATAGGTTCTTCTCCTAGGAGATACCGTTTGTCTCTTTGCCTAATCCACTATTTCTGTTTCTTAATACGTTCTAGGGCTTCTTGCCGTGCCTCCTCTCTAATTTGTTCTTCTTCTTTCTTCCTGTTTTGTGCACCTACGAGTCATGCTAACATGTGATTTGTCAATGGATCCATGAACTGCTTCACTCTACATCCACTTATGTAGTTAGGAAGAATATCTCCATCCAGAGTGGCTAGATTAACTGCTCCACTCGTCGAGATCCTATTAATGATTAGAGGTCCATATCCGCGCTTTTGTAACTTCTTGGCATGTTCCTTCAAGGTGTAGACCAGTACTAGATCTCCTTGTTTAAGTCCTTTGTCTTTTATATGTGCATCAGAATATGCCTTTTGCCTTCTCTTGGCTGCATATATTTCAGCGACAGCCTGCAACCTCGTTTCATGCAGCTTCTCGATTTGTTCTAGTTGTTGGGATAATTCATGTCCAGTCCATTCATACTGCTCGGCTACTCTCAAAGTGGGTATGAAAAACTCAATTGGTAAAATTGCATTCTGCCCGTATACTAAATTGAAGGGGTAGTTCCAATGGCAGTCTTGTACGCAACTCGGAAGGCCCAAATTGCATGATGCAATTGTTTGTCCCAGTCAAACCTCCCATTATTGACAATCTTTGTCAATACTGTACATAATACCTTATTGGAACTTTCCGCTTGACCATTGGCTTGGGGATGGTATGGGGCTGATTTTTTGTGGATCACTAGAAACTCATTCATTAGAGACTCTATCACTTCATTAATGAAGTGCATTCCTCGGTCACTCATAATCTCAATTGGTAGTCCAAAACGAGTGAATATATGCTCAAAAAGAAACTTAGTCGTTGTTTGAGCATCATTCTTTCTAGTAGCCTTTACCTCTACCCATTTGGTCAAATAATCGGTGGCTACTATGATATATTCGGCATGTGACCCTTTGGCCGGTGGGTTGATGGATCCTATGAAATCTATACCCCATTTAGAGAATGCTCTAGCACAAACCATAGGTCTCAATGGCATGTCATCTCTCCAACTTGGGTATTTAGCCCTTTGGCATGTCTCGCAGCTTCGTACATATGTCTCTGCATCCATATGTAAAGTTGGCCACCACAAGCCCATGAAGAGGATCATTTTTACGGTTCTCTCGGCTGAAAAATGACCTCCTGCCGCACCTACGTGTGCCATCTCTAATACGGGTAAATACTCTCCTTCATGCACACATAATCCTAATTGGTTGTCTTTTCCTCTTCTAAACAATTGTCTTCCCATAAGTACATAATCCTTGCTCATTTCTTCTAGGGATTGTTTTCTTGCCAAGCTAACTCCTTCCTCGTGCTCTCTTGTCTTTAGGAATTTTACCAATGTTTTGCTCCAATTGGGTGCTATCGTTGAGAAAGGTATGGATGTATGATCCTCGGGGATTGTCTCCTGGCATTCTGCATAGTTACTCACATAGTCATTGACATCCTTAGGCATGTCACGCCAGTATAGTCCCAATCGCTTTAACTCCCTAATGGTTTCATGAGTCCCTTTGTGTGTCCTCCATTTGTTCACATGAGCTTGTTCAATTAGCTTCAATTGTTCGTCTTCCTCAACACATCTTAGCAAAACACCATTGTGTTCCTTATATTACACACTTTCCGCAATAATGTGCAAATTCCTTGACTATAGAATCTCCTTTTTACTCTCTTTATTGATTGAATGTTGTGGGCCATGGGTTCTACTCTTTTTTTTTTATTGAGGGAATGCAATATGATTCCGAATTATGTTCGTACTCCCCTGTGTAATTTGGCAAAGCCTTCACACTGTCATTCTCCTTGTCGCTCTTGTCAAATTGTAATAATCCTTCTGAATTCAGCTCAGGTATTGAGTCTTCCAATTCACCTTCTGCTTCTAGCTCCTCGAAGGGTGGTTCAATTCCTTCCACTTTCTTCCATCTATCTTCTTGCACTCTTGCCCACAAGTCTTTAGGCCACTCCCCGTCTACTTCGGGGACAACGGATCCTTCTCTTTTATCCTCACAGTAATTCCCATCATAGGCTTTGTCTTCTTTTCCTTTCTCGGGATCATTGTGAATGACACACTCTTGGAATTCTTTTTCAGGAATTCGTGAATTGGGTAGTCGAAAAACAGGTTTTTCTAGGGTCTTTTGAGCTACTTCAATTAATTTTCTGCATATATCCAACCTTTCTTTCTCTAAGTCACCTCTAGGATAATCTTTTTCATGTTGTTCAATGGTTGGTCCGGCTCTTATTCGTGCTTGGTATGCCTGAATCCACATGGCTAACTCTTCCAGCATGGGATCTGCTAAAATTGATCCTACCTCTTCTTTTTTATACTTTCCCTTCTGATTTCCTCCTTCAAGTTTCTGTTTTTCTTCTTGATCTTGTTCATTCTTTTCATTCTCCTTCTTTTGTTGTAGTTTCTTTCCCTTTATCCTATCTCTACGATTCTTCCATCTTTGTGTTCGTTTACTTGGAACACTTTTACCAAGCTCTTCCGAGTCTTCAACTGCTTGGGGTGTAGGTATATTCACTTCTCTATCGCCTTGATCATTCTCTCCACTTTTTTCTGGGGTCTCTCTAGCTTTAGCTCTTGTTATTGCTTTCAATGGCACGGTGTAATCCTTATCACTTCTTGACGACTCTATCACTTCTATCATGTTGATCTGCACGTTTGAGTTAACTTTGTTGGGATTCTTGGGGCAATCTCTGAAAAGGTGTTCTTTACCACAATCACTACAGTATCCTTCCCAGACTTGTTGTGGTGGTGCTAGGTTTGATAATGTACATTCTCTGATAAAATGATCACCTCTGCATCTGTAACATGGTCCTCTAGGTGTAGGTAGTCTATTCATTGGTCGGGAGGGTATGGGTGCTCTGGGAGCTGTGTACATCAATGACACATAATCCTGCTCATATCCGTGAGAACTATTTGGTCCTTCTATGCCATACGCATATGGCTCGCAACGTTGTCCATATTCAATTATAGAGCTCTCATAAGCGGATTCATTCCCTTGAACATGGTCATAGGATGGGTCATATGGTTCGTTACTTGGCAATGGCGTGGCTAGGACTATTGCTCTTTCTAGGTTTTCTTCAGGTTGTATTTTCACTGGGACAACATTCTGAGGGTGGGGTGGTTGTTGACCTAACACTGGTTGTGGTTGAGAGTACCCTTGGTAAGCATAAGGTTGTGGTGCTGATCCCTGTTGCTGGTATGTGGGATATCTAAACGCTTCCCCTCCTTGATCTCTCTAAGGGTATCCATAAGGTCTCACTAGCAGTTGGACTGGTCTTGATTGCCGATTGTAAGGATAGTTTTCTGATCTATGATTTGTGTATCTTTGCTCTATGCTACAATATTGTAGAGGGCTCGGGGTAGGTGGTCTATAAGCATAAGCAGGTGGTGGGACTACTCCTCTAGTGCACAAATGAGAAGGATGATCACCTCCACAATGCACACATCTTCTAAGCATGGGTACTCTCATAGGGTTGTTGGGGTAGTTCCTCTGTCCTTGAACATTTAGTTTCTTTGCTACTAAGTCGGCTATTTCCTCTACATTGTTCTTAGAGTTTGACGTGCTACTGGCGGAATCTTCACTTTTCACACTACCTTGAGGTATTTTCAAGTCTTCTGCTAGATTGTCCTCTAGGTCACTACATTCTTTCATACATTCTTGCAAAGTTTGAACTCTTTTCACATATACCAGAGATCTTAATGATCCATTTACTAATCCTTCCAAAAACAATGACACCATTTTGTTTTGAGTGGGTCTCTCTTCAACAGGGCATCTATCCACATACTGCTTAAATCTTCTTGCTGCCAATCTCACTGATTCCGTAGGAGCTTGCTTAAAACTATGGATCAATGAGGAAGAGTTGTTTTTAATCCCAGATTTGGTGAATTCTTCAATTAATTCTTGATAGACTTGTTCCATGTTTTGAAAATTATTAGGGTCTAATGGTTGGAACCAAGCTAAAGCTGTGTCAGTTAGAGTTAGACCAAAGGGTTCATATTGAATCAAAAAATCTTCCACTTGTTTGGCTCTGATTACTTGCTTGAATTCAGCTATATGATTGTAAGGTTCGCTAGAACCATCATAATGGTTTCTCATGCATTTAGCAACTTGAATATGTCTAAATTGTCTTCCTGCTTCAAGTGGTCTAGGCATCACAGGGAAAACTAGTCTTCCTATCGGTATACCAGGTCCTCTTACTACAGGTGGTCTATCTAGGACAGGAATTCTATTCCTTGGTTCAACTGGTGGTTGAGGACGATAGTTAGGGTTATTGCCCGGCATAGAAAACTGCACATGTGGTCTGACCGGTATATGTGTTTGTTGTGTCTGTCCAGAATATTGATATGAATTATCTTGATAAGTTCCTTGGGGGCTCTGAGAAGTAGTAGCTTGATCCCTAGGAGGGAACACTGGAATGTTCTGATATTTCAACCCTGCTCTTTCTAACTCCGTTAGGGGCCAGTACCTCCTCTGGTTTTTGTCCAAATACGTGATAATGGTGGGAAGTTCAGGGTCTTGTAACTCATAGATGGTAACTAGGTTATTGGCCACTTCCCATAACGAAGAGTGGGCTCTGAGGAGATGTTCCATCCCATTGATCAAATAGACATCCATTAGGGAATCATCTTGGGGAACTAAATCTCCTCTCCAAACCTTAACAACCGTGGATCTCCCTCTAGGGGTGGTTACCTGCTCTTCATGTCCCTCTTCATTACGGTTGTGGGCATTGCCGTCTTCCCCTTGTTCATTGATGCTTTCAGGATGTTTCGTAACGAAATACTGAATATCTCTTTTGTCCATATAGAACCCTCCTGCATATTTAACTACTAGCCTAGGTACTATGTAAGCATTTGTAGCTTTCTTTAGTCTGGCCACTGATCGGTTTAGACCATCTAGGTAGATAGGTATCCCATGTTGGTTGGTGTTCACATATTCTAAAGATGTCCGATATTCACCCTCAATAATTGACATCATGCCAATCATTGGTACAGAACTCTGCATATCCTCTGAAGCCATGGGAATTTCTTCTTCAGACTCACTCAAGGTTTCAGAGTAATGTGAGCGACTACTTGGTTCGGCTACACTTCTTATAGAAGAAATTACACTTCTTCGGCTTCCTAGGGTTCTTCCAGACCTTAGGTTCATTCACTTAAAAATTCTCGTCTCGTTGTAGCCAACTCCTAGCTTCCAATGTTCTTTGCTGAGATCCCAATTTATAGGAATTACTTGATTGACTGAGAAACTCTCTCTGAATCCACGATACACGATATTCAACCCAAAAGAGTATGCCACGATACTCGATATCTGACACACTTGAATATTCCACGATACTCGACACTCAGGATTTCACGATAGTCGATATTTGACTCACTATAAAAAGTCATGATACTTGATACTTAACCGACTGGACAATACCACGATACTGATATCCAACAAGTATCGTGGAAGGACCCTCACGATACTCGATATTGCACAGGTATCGCCAAGAGGTAATCCCACGATACACGATATTCGATATGAGGCTAGAGCCCGACACACGATACTTGATGCTTTGTGAAAGTCCTGATACACGATATTGGGAAGGTATCGCGAAAAAATCACGATACACGATACTTGGAATTACCACGATATTCGATATTAGTCAAATATCATTTTCAAGTTTCTATGATACTCGATATGTGTCCAATATCGCGAGAAATTTCTCGACGATACTCGATATCTACCCGGTATCGCGAAAATCTAACTCCACGATACACGATACATGATAGGTATCACGATCAGAATTTCATGATACACGATACATGATACACTATATCTACCTAGTATCATGAGTGTTTCTCAGCGATACACGATATGTGACCATTGCAAGTATCGCGATACTCGACCACAAGAGTTCATGATATCCAGGGATCACTTTATCTCAACCGCGGGAGAATACGATACTTGACATTTTTTTGAATTTTTTAGCTAGTGTTTTTGGATTTTAATTGTATACAGATGTTCCTAGAGTTCATCTACCCTCTCCCCTCAGTCTAAATCACAAAAATAACTTCTTCACCCCTTAAATCATCTCTCACGATACTTGCCGCATGCTATTTGACTGTGTGGCTAGATTCCACCAGATTTTATGAGTAAAGGATGGTTATGGTTACCTCTAGGAGCTACTCTCCAACTCCTCTATAAACTTTTCTCGTCTGCATAGCTCAAAATCCTTGCTCCCCGATCGTGATATTTGATCTCCAATGCTCACGATACTTGCTTTGAGACAAATGACTTGCTGAAGACAAACGTTTTTTGGTTTTTTAACTTTTGAAAGTCTTCCTAACTGAAAAAGACTAACAAGAACCAAGGTTGAAAGCTACTCTACCTTCCTAACCTACTCCCTTCTTCCTCCTCCTCTACTCACTCCACTCACTTCCCTAGACTATCAACTCACTACACACACTCCGAGAGCGAGAAGTAGTAAGTGCAGATGAGTGTGACTTACCAAAGAAGAGAAATTCACCAACTCCTCAATTCACTTCAATGCTAAGAGATATTTACCATCACACGAGTGCCTCGTTTTGATTCGACCTCCCTGGCAACGATGCCAAAAACGTGTGTACCTAAGTACCAACTTAGGGACTTGTGGAGAAAGAGACTATACCTCGATCTCGCTCAAGTGCATATAGTGGGGATTCACGCTTTATTTATCAATCCGAGGAGCATCAAAACCTAGCCGAGTGTATGAGGACATGCATTCAAATGATGATCAATGCAAATGAGCTTCCCAAAAAGTGTAAATAAGTCTAAGCCTATTCCAAACAAGTTGCAGGGATCTGTTGAAATGTCATGATACTTGGAGCAGCAACCAACAGTAAATCAAGCTTTTCTCTTAGCTCCGAACTCCAAATATAGTGAATAGTGGGCTCGTTT
This sequence comes from Ceratopteris richardii, assembly GCA_020310875.1. Taxonomy (NCBI): domain Eukaryota; kingdom Viridiplantae; phylum Streptophyta; class Polypodiopsida; order Polypodiales; family Pteridaceae; genus Ceratopteris; species Ceratopteris richardii. The sequence continues at coordinate 163,696,397 of CM035430.1, read as the reverse complement.
CGAAGCTCTCAAGAAGACGCATTCAATACTGCTCAATCTGACACTTTTGCTTCAAGTTATGAGCAAAATACTGAGTCACGGGAATGAGCTTCCTACAGTTCAGCACTTCCTACACTTCACACACACCCTAACAACAGTAAACAAGCACTTTCATGGATAGACAACACTTCCGAACACTCTTTTCAAGCATCACACATGCACACAAGCTCACAAAGAAGATGATGTAGAGAGGAGAAGAAACAAATTCGAAATTCTGTGCTCTTGATTCTTACAATGGCAAAAAGTTTTTACAAAGATTCACAAATTGACTTATATACATGTGCCCTAAAAATGTTCCTTTCACACAAGAGACCGGAACTTTATTCACTAAAAGGTTAAATTCCTACGAATTTACATGGGTAAGCTACTAAGCTCCATGGGTATGCATCTAGAGGACTCCTTTAGTGCATTTACATCGGACAATATGTTACAAAATGGCTATGATACAAAAATAAAGTGTCCAAATCGGAAAAATTTTGGGGCCCATCTTTTTTCTCTACTTTTTTGCTCTTCTTACCTCTGCAATAGTGGACTATCATACTGATATGTTTCCACATGTTTTGGTGACTCCGTGTAATATGTAGGTGGACTATCTACATGAGTAGAGTCAAAACTATTAGAATTAGGGTCACTTTCAGTGATCAGGGGTGAAGAAGGCACTAAAGCCCTGTTGAGGTTCTCTTCTGCAGCATATTTAACTAAGATGACATTGGCTGGTGGGGGTGGGTGCTCAACTAAAACAGGTTGTGGTCTCTCTTCCTGATAAGGATAGTTTTGAGGAGGCCTATAGTAATGAGGCTAGGGATCTCCTGTTCCATCAAAGTATTTTTTCATTGACTTCACTAATTGAGTCTATCTTGACACATGGTAGATGAGTCGTCGCGATGGCGTGGGGTCGACGGGATCATCGCGATGGTCAGGGACAGTTGCGATGGCTCAAGTGAACCATCGCGATGGTGTGAGACCGTCGTGATGGTCCGGCCGAGTAGTTGCGATGGTGTGAGCCAATCGCGATGGTGTGACACAACGCGATGGCGTGAGCCCGTCACGATTGTCCACCAAAATGCAAATATGGATTTGTGTGTGCACTGGTATCACCTACACTGTGATGTGGTCGCCTACCTCAAATTCCGAGTTTGCCAAACAATTGTGATGGTCTGACACAGTTGGAAGATTCTGACAGAAAGTGGTTTTTTTAGCTTTTGGAAGCTTTCCTACTACTCTGGAGCACTATACCTGCAAGAAAACTCAAAAAAACACAAGTACATGCGAGCACAAAAGCTCTCTCTCTCTCTCGCATGCACAAATGAGAGGAAATGAGGAGAATGGGTGGATATGGTGAATTTTCTGATTTTTTTGGAGTGGAAGAAGATGATGCAGTGGTGAAGGAGTGTAGAGGAGATGAAAAACACAAAAAACTAATTAAAAACAACAATAAAAACTGAATTTCTTACCTTCCAACACCACTTCTTGCTATACTCTTACCATCACACATTCGTCCTAGACTCGATCCCTGGCAACAAATTTGGTGTTGCTCTAGCACAATGGTAAGTACCATGTTAAGAAGCTCCACCTCCTTAATGTCAATCCACAGAAGAGATAGGAGTGATATGAAGATCATGAATGTGAAATGTACTGAGAGTGAAGGTGAGAAGCATAGAGATGCACACACATACACACACACACACATGTATGAGACAAGCAAGACACAATGGAAGGTAGGAAAATAGACTCTATTACGCAAGATCTCAATTACAAGCTCAAGCTCACTCTAGCTCATACAAGTCTACACTAGCTAACACTAACCACCTCAAAAATGAGCTCTCTAGCTCTCTTTATAGATTCTAGACTAGTTTTGACCAGTTTCACATCTAGTGACTGGCATAGTTTAAAAATAGGTTCTAGGTGCTATTTGACAAGGTAAACGGGATCCAAAAATAGCCAAACTTGGTGGGCTTGTTCTACCCAAGCTCCTCAAGCTCGAGGACTCCTCAGCTTGCACAAAATGGAGCTACAAATTACAAAAGGAGTTTTTCTATGTTACATATGGTACAAAAGTGATGAAAATCATTGTTGAAGGTTTTGGAAAAGTAATGTAAAACATATTTCTGTGAAAAAATAATGTGTCTGGCTCCCCACTACTTCGTTGTGATCCGCCTTTACATGCTTCTGTGTCGTCTTTGCCTCTTGCTTCTACCAATAGCCTAATTGCCGGATCTTCTTTGACTGCTTTGCCTACTTGTTCCTACTTGAATTTTCCTCTACTCTCACTCTTTGCATCGGCTCCCTTGTCTTGTAATGTCCCAACTTCCTTAACTACTACCATCACCCCCTCTCTCTCACATCTGTCGTCTCTAACACACCCTTGTTGTCGAGAGTGTTTGATGTAATATTCAATGATATCAGTGGCGAGGTGATGTTCTTGGATGTGTAGTCCTCTTGCTATATCTGGCATCATCTGATCCGTGTTGACTGGACCTAGAACGCCCAGATGTGGTAGGCATAGCTGATCTACATGTATGGCTTGTTTTCCTGCAAAGAGATGCAATAGGTGTGTCGGTTTGTGAATGAAAATTTTTTAGTGGTATTCCCAGAATCTAGTAGAGAACATTTCTTCAAATGTCTGCTTGTAGCAAGCAAGTAAGTACCTTATGTGAGCAAGCCATGTGTAAATTATGTTGATGGAGGGGGTTTTTCTCATGTCATATACTAAATCTTGGTTCCCTTCAAAAAATCTCGAGGCTGAAATATATGGAGCTTGAATCTTGCAAAATGTCTTGAACACTATCAACATCAGCTCGAAAATCTTCATACACAACTGTGCGGCAATGTCTGCTACTTTCTTTAACCATGCAGACTAGTGGCGTATGGTGGAGATCATATAGGTGATGGTTGGGGGTGCTTTGGGTGGAGCAAAGTATGGATAGTTAACCAAATTTGAACACCCTTTATTATTGTTGACTTTAATTGCAAAAGCTTGGCAGGATCTACCATGGAGCACGGGGCAGTAACATGGGTTATATTTAATATAGAGTGGCATGCTTGCCCATGTGCGCATCATTTCAGGGTAGTCCGTTAACAATTGCTCATGCCAATTAGGTTGAAAAAAAGAGCCTGCTCATGCCTCTTTTGGTAGATCATTCGGTTCAAATTGAGTAGCGAATGTTGTATCTTTCCCTGTATGTCTTTTAATATCTGCATTATAATCGGCAAACAATAAAAAATAAGGCATGTATTGCTTCTCGGATGTGGTAATGAGCCATTGATGAGAGAGGTTCTGAAAATCAGCAGACTTAAGGACTATGTCTTCTAGATTGGAGAGCGACTAGATTTTTACATCAACTCGATCATCATGTGTTTGTTCTATCTGTTCTACCCTCTTTAGCCAATCTAGTGATTCTATCTCAAAGGTATCTTGGCCCTCAGTAATGAGACACCTGCCAGGTACTGGCATTGGCTCATATGGTTCTTCAAAACTTTCTTCAACTAGAATCTCCACCACTGTTTCAAGTTTTGGTTCTTCAATTGGAGAGGATGACCTTCCATAAGGTAGTAGGCGTGCTTGTAGTTCTTTGATCTATTTCTGTAAAGCTTCTAATTCCTCTGTAGGTTGAGGGAGAATAAACGTCTATGGTTGGGATGTGTTGACATTAGCTAGTTGCTTCTTGAGATTGGCACACTCTGATTCCAACTTTTCATATGACTCTAAGAAGTTGGCATGTTCGTCGAGTAGTATCCTTATGTCTTCGGAAGGAACAACTCTATACTTTGTAAGACTAATCTTTGTACCTGAGGACCCTTCCGTGGCAGCTTCAAGATTGTCTTGGTTTTGTTGTTGTAATTCCTTGTTCTCTTCCAATGTCGTAGCCATATGCTTCCGTAGAAGACCTATAGTTCTTCATAGTTTGGCATTGGTAAGAGTTTGTGCTTGAAGCACGTTCTCCAATTCTTTGACTGCTTGGGTATCCACAACTGACATCTTGGCCTACAATTCTATGTGTGCTTGTTGTAGAGTAGAGTATTCTGCCTAGCGTGTTTCATTGTCAGCTTCCAAGGAGGTGAATCTTGCTTGTAGTCTTTGCGATTCTTCCTAGAAGGCAACATTCCACTCTTCCATTCGTTGGTACTCTGGGTGTAGTTGCGTTACACACTGAATTGTTGTATTAAATGTATTATGTATAATATGAGATGTAAGGGAGACAGGTTGGAATGCAGGGGGAATGGGAATGGGGATGGGAATGGTGGATGCAGTGTCGAACAAAGAGGTGGGTGCTGGTGAAGGTGGTGGTAAGGGGATGGTGGAATCATGGGGGGAGGGGGAGGTGCGATGGGTGGTGAAATGTCCATAGGATTGGACAGTGTGGTATATGCGGGTGCAACCATGTATGTGGGTATGGTAGGTGAAGTGATTGTGGTGTTTATGTATCGTGAAGTGAGTGTGGGTGAGTGCAGTCCTAATATCTATGTGCTATGTTGGTGAAGGAAATCTTCCATGAACAAGATGTAGTGGGGTGGGATGATGGTTGCGACTAAAGTGTGGGGAAAGAGTGGGGAGGCGAATGGGAAGTAAGGATTGTGGGATAAAGGTATGTGTGAAGGGGGGTGAGTGGGGAAACTGGGAATACCATTGGTGGGCCATGGATATCCTATGATGCTAGGTATTAGCAGGTGGCCAATGATGGGTTCCATAAACAAAATTGGTGAAGTGAAAAGTGGGTTGGTAATGGGAGAGAAGAGGGTGGCATGCAAGGTTCAATTCGTGAAAGGAAAAGGATGTAGAAGAGGCTAGGTTTGGATCATGGTTACTAATGCTACTGCAATTTCAACAGTGGTTTGAGGTGGAGGTGGGTGTGAAGGAGGCAATGGGGGATGTGGGGGTGAAATTGGGGAAGTTTGTACAAATGTTTTTGCAGTAAGATCTATTATGGTTGTAGTGGTGGCGGTTGGTTCGATGGTTGCATCGGGTTCTAATACCAGTATTTGTATGTTCTTGCCTACCTTTGGTAGTGTGTTGACTCTACATTTGTCATATCAGAATGACTGGTAGACTACTATGTGGATAACCTCCTAGACTCCCAAGGATTATGACATTAATTTGAGGGTGGTGATGAAATGTGGGTCCATGCCTTCTTCTACTAACATCTATTTGATTAGGGCTTGGCATGTGTAGCTCAGTGATGAGTAGCACCTCCTTTAATGTCAATCTGGGAAGACGTGAGGATGGTGTGAAGACCTCGAGCAAGTGGAGGCATAAGTGCGTGAGTGAGAAGCACACAAACATGCACACACATACACACACACGTGCACACACGGCAAGACAAAGAGTGAGAAGCAATGGAGTTCTTAGATTACTTTCAAAAAGCTCTTACAAGTTCATTTCAATTACAATCCAACCTCCAAAATGAGCTCTCTAGCTCCTTTTATAGTTTTTGACTAGCTTTGGCCCTGTTCAGACCTAGTGTCCGGCCTAGTTAAAAATTAGGTTCCAGGGCTTATTAGAGGGCTCAATCGAGATCTAAAAAATATGAAAATTGGCAGGTAGATACTTCTAGAGCTCCTCAAGCTGAAGGACTCCTTGGCTTGCACAAAATGGAGCTACAAAAATACGAAATGATATTTACAATGGTTTTTAGTGATGAAAATCACTATTTGTGTAGGGGTTTTCTCTATTGATTTGCCATACATACGTTTGAGCTCCCTACTTGCTCTGTCTTCTTGTGTGCTCAACTCCTTGATGTCTGAAAAATTTAGATGGCCTACTTGTTGGCGAAAACTTCAGCTCTAATACCACTGGTGCGGAAATACTTTCGCCCTGAAGGTGGGTTTCGCGACAAAGCTTGAACTCTGTCAGGCCTGCGGAAATTGCCGCGCCACCGTAATAGGATGCTAAACTAGAGTGATTTAGAACACCTCTGTAATCAACAGTAGCTCAGCCTAATTAACGTCGCCTTAACTGTGTTATCCTGCGACACAAGTTCCACCGGAACTTCACCAGACTGTCACTGGACTGACACCGTAGTCGTACCGGAACTTCACCGAAATGAACTTCTATTCTGGTTATAATTTCTTCAAGTGAACATACAAGAAGTAAGAAAGTGATTCGTGACCTTTCTCCACTTAATGAACTCTTCTGAAGTTTAGGGAAAAACTTCACAGTTCTGAAGTGCTACTTTCCGGTTAGATTTTGTACTGCATGCACATCTCCTTTTCACCGGAAACTGTGACCATCTTAAAGTAGAGACGTCTAGCTACAAGATGAGCTATCTCTCATACAACACTTCAAACTCTGCTACGAGTTATACTTCGTTGTTCTACCGGAAAATCTTGTTTCTGAGAAACTGTAACTGACCAGAAATTACTGAAATATGTTTACTGAGTAAACTGTTATTCACCGAAACATGCGTTTACAGAGAAGGTACTGAAGCACGTTTAGTAACGAGTCGTGACAGTTAACGATAAACGAAGCTTCCTACCGTAACACGAAATAGCTTCAGATTAAGTAAAGATTACGCGCAGACATCCACATGAACATGTGTTTTCGATTAGAGAAGATGTGTACAAGTAAGCTTGGCCTCTTCTTGCTCAAGCTATAGAAACTCTCCTACAGTGAGTAGTTTCTTATTACCATCTCTCTTCAGATGAAAAGACCCGACACTTCAGGCTTGTGTTATTCATCTGTACATACGCGATCTATGGCGTCTTCTGAGAACTTCTAAATCTCTCTTCACTCATACGCGCATCTCGCACGCATCATCTCTCTCCCTCTCTTCTCGCCTTCTCCGTGCGTGTCTCTTCTCTGTGCGTGTCTCTTCTCTGTGCGTGTCTCTTCTCTGTGCGTGTCTCTTCTCTTGCTGTATTTATATGTATACTTTTCTTTGGCGCTCCTCTGCGCTGTCACTCTTCAATTCATGTTATGCACGCCTTACGTGCCCGCCGCGGTTAATTGCTCTGTTATGCGCACACCGTGCACTAACTTCGCATACTGTACACCTGTGCACTGATTTTCCGGAAGATTCTGTTTCTCTCTTGTCTGTTGCGTCAAATTCGTGAGTGTTTCCTTAACAGCTCCCCCTCAATCACTAATTTGACACCTTTTGGTCTTTCATATATCTTCCTTTCTTTTATTCCTGCCATCTCTTTGAATCTATTTGTCTTTGTTCCATCCAAGCTCTTGGTCAGAATGTCTGCAATCTGATCTTTCGTAGGAGTGTAGACTATTTCTATCTCTTTCTCCATTACTTTTTCCCTTAGGAAATGATACTGAATCTCTATGTGTTTTGTTCTTGTGTGAAACACCGGATTCGCTGCAAGATACAGCGAGCTCATATTATCCCCATGTATGATCGGTATACTTTGATCTATACCCATGCTTTTAAGTAAAGTCTGCATCCATATTACTTCTTTCGTTGCTTCTACCAGTCCTTTGTATTCTGCTTCTGTTGACGATAAAGCTACTGTGTGTTGCTTCTTCGAACACCAGCTTACCAGCTTATTTCCTAGGTATATCATATACCCATGCGTTGATCTTCGGTCATCTTGACTTCCTGCCCAATCTGAGTCACTATATGCTCTGAGCTTTATATCTGACGTAAAAGGATAATATAATCCTTCTTTTATAGTTCTTTTGATATATCTGAGAACTCTTTGTCCTGCAACCCAGTGTTGCTCTGTCGAACAATGCATAAATTGTGAGAGAACTCCCACCGGAAAATTGAGATCCGGTCTTGTTAGCGTAGCATATATTAGGCTTGCTACTAACGATTGATACTTCTTCATATCTTTAAACTCTGTTCCATCATATTTACTAAGTTTATGGTTTACTTCAAGCGGTGTTGATGCTTCTCTGCAATTTTCCATATTGAGCTTCTTCAGTAAGTTCAGGAGATACCTTTCTTGTGTGACATATACACCATGATCTGTATATGTGATTTCCATACCTAGAAAGTATGATAACTTTCCCAGGTCACTGATTTTGAATTCCTTTTCTAGCAGTTTCTTTACCTCTGTGATTCCTGCATCTGAGGTACCTGTAATTATTATGTCATCTACATAGATACAAATGTAAATCATTCCTTCTTCTGTCCTTTTGATGAGTAGACTTGCATCTGCCTTCGAACTTTGGTATCCAAGTTCATTGAGATATTTCACAAGTCTGTAGTTCCAAGCTCTTGGGGCTTGCTTTAGTCCATAAAGTGCTTTTCTTAACCTGCAAACAAAATTTGGGTATCTGGAGCTTATAAATCCTTCTGGTTGTTCCATATAGACTTCATCTGATATATATCAATTCAGGAATGCATTCTTTATATCTAGCTGACTTAGCTTCCATCCTTTTGATGCTGCTGAGTCTATGCCATGCGTCTGAGCATAGCCCTTGATAACCAGTCTCGCTTTATGTCTGGCTATCCTTCCATCTGCAAGTTTCTTTATTTTGAACACCCATTTATTTCCAATTACTTTCTTACCGTTTGGTTTAGGAACAAGCTCCCATGTCTTGTTCCCTTCCAGTGTGGTGAGTTCTTCTTCCATTGCTTCTTGCCATTGCTTCTTGCCTTTGGCTTCATCATAGCTCTGAGGCTCATCCTCATCTTTAACCATATATGCATAATCTTGTTGAGTTATATACGATGTATCATATGAATATCTTTCCGGTTGTCTTCTTACTCTGTTTGACCTTCTTAGCTCATATTCTTCGTGTGTGTCTGAGTACCCGTCTTCATCTTCGTTCCTTATACCTGTTCTGGTCCTGGACGTACTTGCCTCATCTTCTTTGTTTACCTGTACGATTGTTTTACCTTTCTCTTTTCCTTTTATCTCTTCTTCAAATTCTTCAGCTGTATGACTCTGATCTGCAAACCAGCTTTTCTGTTCATCAAATGTTACATCCCTAGAAATAGTAAAATGTTTGGTTAGAGGGCTCCATAACCTGTAACCCATCTGTTTCTCATCATATCCGACGAATACATATTTCTCTGCTTTCGGTTCAAGCTTATGTCTAAGTTGAGACGGTACATAAGCATACGCTACTGATCCAAACACCTTGCAGTGATCAAGTGTTGGCTTCTTTCCCCACCAAGCTTCATAAGGGGTCATTCCTTCTAAGGTTGTACATGGTAATCTGTTTACCAAGTATGTAGCTGTATTTACGGCTTCAGCCCAAAGATAATCTGGGCAATTCTTTTCTTTTAGCATAGCTCGTGCAAACTCGACTAGAGTTCGGTTTCTCCTTTCTGCTACACCGTTTTGTTGTGGTGTATATCTGCAAGTTATTTCTCTCTTAATACCTGCATTCCAAAGATAGTCATTGAATTCACGGGAGAAGTATTCTCCCCCTCCATCAGACCTCAGTCTTTTAAGTTTTCGTCCGGTGAGTCTTTCAGCATATGCATGAAAATGCCTGAAAGCTCCGAATACTTCTGATTTCTCTTTCAGAACATAAAGAGTTATCCACCTTGTGGCATCATCAATGAATAGAACATAGTACCTTGATCCGCTGATTGATCCTTCTTTCGTTGGTCCCCATACATCTGTATGTATGAGTTCCAGCACACTGTCATGTTTGAATCCTTTCTTCTGGAAAGGTAACCTGTGGGCTTTTCCCATCTGACAGGCTTCGCATTTGTGAATCATATGTTGGTTCTTTACGTTCGGTAATCCCAGTACAGACTGATTCGCTATCATAGCTTTGATTCCTTTTTCGTGAAAATGACCTAATCTCTTGTGCCAGAGATCAAGTTCTGTAATTACCTTTTCATCATGTGTGAGCAGCGCTTGGCCAATGTTCCCTTGTACTCTTAAAGTAAAGAGTCTTCCTTCTTTCTTACCAGAGACGATCTGATAATATCCGTTCTTGGGATCTTCTACAAATACGCCTTTGTTTGTAAATCTGACCTGAAAACCTTTTTCGACTATCTGTCCCACACTGATCAGATTTTTCGGTATTGTTGGAACATACAAAACATTGGTTAGCAAATCTGCTCCACTTTTGCATTTCACTTTTCCGATTGATTGCACTTTGTGTCTTGTATTGTCACCTGTTTGAACAGTGTGACTAGAACTACCTTTCTCTAGTTCTGACATTAGTTCTATATTTCCTGACAAGTGATTAGAACATCCAGAGTCAATGTAAAATACCTTTAGATCTTCGTTTTCTGATGTGCTGATTGAGTTCATCATCAATGATGTATGACTTTCATTCTGTGTGTCATTTGCGTAGTTGTTGTAGGTGGTGTTGTAGGATTGGCTCTGTCCCCAACTTCTCACTCCACCTCTACCATAGCCTCCTCTTTGGTTTTGTCTTCCTCTTTGAGCATTACTCTGATTTCTTCCGCTACTGCCTCTGCTATTGTTGTTCTGGTTTTGATTTGATCCTTGTTGATTGTGCCAACAGTCATGCGCCAGATGGTTACTTAGTCCACAAATCCAGCAAGCTTTCTTGATGGTATTCTGGCGACTTCTTCCTCTTGCTCTTCCTCTGCCAGTGCCTTTACCTCTTGCGTAATAGGCCTGAGAGCTCGACTCTTCTTCATCTTTTGACTTGCCTTTGTCTTTCTTCTTGTTCTTCATGTATATTGCAGAGCTATGTCCTTTGTCTGCGTCTCCTTTCAGGTCTTGCTCATATGTGAGCATCAAACCAAGCAGCTGATTTAAATCTGGTACAAAATGATTTAAGGAGAGTTCAGTTGATAGTACGAAAGGTTTCCACCTTTCATCTCCTCTCAACCCTGTGAGCACTTGCGCTATCAATCTATGATCTTCGACTTCTTCATTTATGGATCCTAGACTATCTGCTAGATCCTTCATTTTAGTGACGTAGTCACTGATGCCTTGACTCGACTTCTTTTTGAATGTCGTAAATTCGGACCATAAGCTAGCCTTCCTGGCTTTTGTAGTATTTTGGAAATGATCTTCTAATGCACTCCATATGTCCTCTGCTTTCTCCAGACCTCTAATGTGCGGTAGCAGATGATCTGAAACAGTGTTGTAGATGTAGGCTCTTGCTGTTGCATCTTTCTTTTGCCACAGCTTCAAAGCTTCTATCTCTTCCTTTTCTGGTTGGCTATCATCTTCGAAAGTCGGCTTCTTTTCTTCTCCGGTCACGTACACCATTAACTCCTTACTCATAAGTAAGGCTTCCATGCGCATTACCCATGCGGGATAATTATCTCTGTCCAGTTTATCAATTTGGACGTGATCTGTCATGATAGATAATATTCTGGGCTCTTGTACCAATTCTTGGGAAACTAACCTGCTCTGATACCAATTGTTGGCGAAAACTTCAGCTCTAATACCACTGGTGCGGAAATACTTTCGCCTTGAAGGTGGGTTTCGCGACAAAGCTTGAACTCTGTCAGGCCTACAGAAATTGCCGCGCCACCATAATAGGATGCTAAACTAGAGTGATTTAGAACACCTCTGTAATCAACAGTAGCTCAGCCTAATTAACGTCGCCTTAACTGTGTTATCCTGCGACACAAGTTCCACCGGAACTTCACCAGACTGTCACTGGACTGACACCGTAGTCGTACCGGAACTTCACCGAAATGAACTTCTATTCTGGTTATAATTTCTTCAAGTGAACATACAAGAAGTAAGAAAGTGATTCGTGACCTTTCTCCACTTAATGAACTCTTCTGAAGTTTAGGGAAAAACTTCACAGTTCTGAAGTGCTACTTTCCGGTTAGATTTTGTACTGCATGCACATCTCCTTTTCACCGGAAACTGTGACCAGCTTAAAGTAGAGACGTCTAGCTACAAGATGAGCTATCTCTCATACAACACTTCGATTTCTGCTACGAGTTATACTTCGTTGTTCTACCGGAAAATCTTGTTTCTGAGAAACTGTAACTGACCAGAAATTACTGAAATATGTTTACTGAGTAAACTGTTATTCACCGAAACATGCGTTTACAGAGAAGGTACTGAAGCACGTTTAGTAACGAGTCGTGACAGTTAACGATAAACGAAGCTTCCTACCGTAACACGAAATAGCTTCAGATTAAGTAAAGATTACGCGCAGACATCCACATGAACATGTGTTTTCGATTAGAGAAGATGTGTACAAGTAAGCTTGGCCTCTTCTTGCTCAAGCTACAGAAACTCTCCTACAGTGAGTAGTTTCTTATTACCATCTCTCTTCAGATGAAAAGACCCGACACTTCAGGCTTGTGTTATTCATCTGTACATACGCGATCTATGGCGTCTTCTGAGAACTTCTAAATCTCTCTTCACTCATACGCGCATCTCGCACGCATCATCTCTCTCCCTCTCTTCTCGCCTTCTCCGTGCGTGTCTCTTCTCTGTGCGTGTCTCTTCTCTGTGCGTGTCTCTTCTCTTGCTGTATATATATGTATACTTTTCTTTGGCGCTCCTCTGCGCTGTCACTCTTCAATTCACGTTATGCACGCCTTACGTGCCCGCCGCGGTTAATTGCTCTGTTATGCGCACACCGTGCACTAACTTCGCATACTGTACACCTGTGCACTGATTTTCCGGAAGATTTTGTTTCTCTCTTGTCTGTTGCGTCAAATTCGTGAGTGTTTCCTTAACACTACTTGCCAGATCTTCTTTGACTGCCATGTCTGCTTGTGCTGTCCCTTCGCTCTGACTCTCTTCGTCTTGTGGCTCCTTTGGTTGCCTGACTGCTGCCAACACCCCCCCCACTCTCGCGTCTGTCGCCCCTGACAGACCCTTGTCTAGAGGGTTTTTGAACATAATATTGGATGACATCGGAGGCTAGGTGGTGTTCTTCGAGTCGTAAGCCGCGTGCTAGATCTGTGAGCAAATCATCCCAATTCACAGGTCCGGGAACATCTGGATGAGGCACCCTCAATTGTTCTGAGTGAATAGTTCTCTCCACAGCAAATAATTGGAGGAGATGTGATGGTCTAGGTATAAAGATTTCAGAGTGATATTCCCAGAATCCTGTGATGAACATCTCCTCAAATGTCTGTTTAAAGCAGGCTGGGAGGTACTTGATTCTGGCGTGCCAAGCATATATTACTTCAATTGAGGGGGTGGTACTCATATCGTACACCAGATCCTGGTTTCCTGTCACGAAGCCTGCTCCTGAGAAGTGGGGGTCCTTAATATTCTTAAACGTCCTGAAAGTGATCAGCATTAATTCAAATATTTTCATACACATCTGGGCCATCACATCGGGATTATTGCGTAGCCGAATGCTCCAGTGACGGATTGTAGAAATCATGTAGTTCACCGTGGGGGGTCCTCGTGGAGGTGCTAGATAAACATAATTTAACCATTTTGCGCAGGCTTTGATGTCTCTGACGGCAATAGTGAATTCAGGCCAGGTGCGTCTTCGAAGAACTGGAACGTAACAAGGATTATATTTAATAAACAACGGCATATTATTCCAGGTTCGGACCATTTCAGGATATGTTTCCAAAAGCCTGATCCTCCAGGTGGGTTGATGGATGGACCCACACTTAGCACTTTCCGGTATATCATCTAGACCAAATTGTGTAGCAAATGTGGGAGGCTTCCCACATTGTCGTTGAATCTCGGCGTTGTAATCGGCCAAAAGTATGCAGTATGGCAAATATTGGTCATTATTGGTGCCGATCCATCTATGATGAGACATGCTTCTGAAATATTCTGACTTTATGACAGTTTCTACTAGGTTTGCTAGTGATTGGATCTGAATGGCCACCCGTTCTTCGTGGGTGTTCGCTGTCTTTTCCAGTGTCTGAAGCCACTCGGGTGCTTCCACTTCCAAGGTGTCTAGTCCCTCTAAGGTTCATTGCCCTCTTGGCATTGGCATAGGAACGTATGGTTCCTTGTACGAATCATCTACCTCAATGGGAACCAAGTCTTCTGGCTCAGGTTCAATAACTAGAGAGGGTTGCCTTTCATACTCTAGTAACTTTTTCTGGAGCTCAACCACCTGCTCTGTCAATGCCTTCACTTCCTCTGAAGTCGAGGCCGACTCTATTACTTTGGTTGGAGCCTCTTGTTCCTTGAGGTGGCCACGCAGCTCATCACGTTCCGTTTCCAACTCATCATGAGCATCTAATAGATCTGCATAGCTTTCTAAGATGGTCTTCATCGTCTCTGAAGGTACGGCTTTAAACTGCTCTGGATCAATTTCGTGGGGAGAGCCTTCCATTGCCGCTTCCAGATTCTCTTCATTTTGTTTCTGCAGTCTCTTGTTCTCTTCAAGTGCTGTGGCCATATGTTTCCTGAGTAGCGCCAAGTTACGTCTGACTCGTAGGTTATCAGCCTGGTATACTTCGAGCAAGGCTTCTAGTTGTTTGACGCCTGATTCTTTCGATGGTTGGGGTGCCTCCAGTAGTGTTTGGTGAGCCTACTCAAGCGTTGTATAACGTTGATTCACATCTGCATTTTCCTCTTCAAGAATTGTAAGTTGCCTTTGTAAGTTCTGGTGATTTGTTGTCAGTTGTTGATACCGGTCGTCAAGAGCTCTGTACTCATTCTGAAGCTGATATACACATTGATTTAATGCTAGAAATATACTATTTACATTAAATGATGCAGGGAGAGGTGAAGATGCAGGGGGAATGGGGGCGGGAAAGGGAGTTGTGAATGATGTGGATGCAAGTGGAGATGTGGGTGGAGGGGGTATGGGAGACGGAGGTTGCATGGAGGGAGGGAGCGGTGCACTAGCAGGAGATGTTTCCATAGTGTCAAATGTTTGAGTGACCGTGTAAATGGGGATCGTGGGTGGGGTGGAAGTGACGTTAGTGAAGAGAGTGGTGAAAGTGGGCATGGTGACTCCCCCGAATTGGATTCCCGGAGAGAGTGGAATTCCCGTGGCGATTGTGGTGATATTGGACGTGGTGGCAATAGTGTCACGTGGTGGAGTGAGTTGTGTAGTGAGGGGTGGGGAGGGTGGTGATAGTGGTGCTTCCTGATGTTCGTCTGCTTGCGTTGTATCTCCTGGTGCTGATACGTTGATATGAATTTGTTTCCCGGACCTCATGGGACGGGCGGGAACTCTTTTCTCAAATCGGTGAATGTAGGCCATTGCCTCATGAATGGCCTCATCCAATCCTACTGCATCTGCATGTAGGTTGATGGACTCGATGAACATATCATCCACGCCTTCCTCTGCCAGCAATTGGTTCATGAGTTTCTTGCCTGCTTCAAGTGACATTTTATGCTGTTCTTGAACTAGCTACATGGTTCGATATAGTCTTTTTATTTGTGCCGAATACGTGCGGGCACTTGCTAACTCTGAAAGTTCATCATACTCTTGTTCTTCGTAGGCTTCTTCCCCTTGTTCGGTCTCTTGTTCATCGACGTCGACTTCTACAACTTGCGGTTGGGTGGGGGCTGACGTTGTTGTATGGGTTTGTGGTTCCTGTCGCTCTGTTTCCGTTTCGAGATTAGAGTCGTAGATTAGTCTAGCCACTTCTTCATCAGTGAGATCATTGAGAGTAAAGCCCTGTGGAAATTCCAAGTCCGATGGGACGGGTGGAAACACCAGATTGGGTCCCTCTGTACTTGGTCTTGGTAGCCGAATGGTGAATGGTCTAATGCGTCGTGTCTGGGGAGGGGTAATCTCTGGTGTAGTGGTGGCTCCCCTTGGTTGAGCGCAGGGTAATTGGACTCCCCCTCTCATCTTCTTTGATGGAGGACCTGCCGCTGATAGCCTTCTCTGGAATTCCTGGGCCCGGGACCATACAAGTGCCCGCTGAATAGGCACGTCATAGGCTAGACATCGGTAGATTATCTTGGTCAGAGCACAACACCCGTGAAGCACATTTTTCTGCTTCTTGTTCCACCGTTGATGGGCTAGGTGAATCTGATCTATGATCCAATGTGGTATGTTGATAGGGAGGTTTTCTGTCTCTGCCAAATACAAGCTAAACCATATCTTCTTTGGGGGCATGGTGAATCTTTCCTGGGCGGGGAAAGCAAAATGCTGCATGACGTTCCGTAGATGAAGAGCGATGGTCGGTGTCATTGCTACCATATCCTTCAGCTTATTGAGATCTTTATGTTTCATTCTGCCTGGAACCATTGTTTCCTTTTCAGTAGGAATGTGCATACCATACATGCCCAATGCTTCTCGTACCAGATTGAGGGTCAGTTTGAATCTTTTAAGTTCGTGGCCCGGCAATAGTGAGGGTAACACAAAAGTGTTGTCGCCTCCCTTGGCCCTGCTAGGAGTGATGGTACTGATAAGATAAGAACAACGTAAGAAATCTGGCTTCGGTAAGTGGGCCCTGAAATAACTATCCAGGCCAGCTTTGGTCCATACTGAACGCATGACTTCGGCATTCTGATAGCTCTCAATTTTGCGCGTGAAAAAATGGTAGCGTCCCCATTTACCATTAAACTCCAATTCAGCTTCCCAAAAGTAGGTTCCATCACCCAATGGTCCTGCAACATCACTAAATCAATGAGCATGTTTGCCCACTTGAGAGGTGTGCCCCTGGGGAGGATCCTGAACTGGGAGTACATGCACAGCTTGAAGTTCTTGCGGTCTTTCGGTGAGATGTGGTTCGAGGAGGAGTGTTTCTATATCCACAATCTGTGCGTTGGATCCGGCGTGAGAACTGGCACCTCCGGCTTCTGCCATGGCCCTGCTTGCTTGTTGGTTCTGTGAGAATATAGAACCAGGTGTTAACATCGTAATGGACAGAATAAACCCGTTGTTGTCCCCGTTACAACATTAACAAGAGGTAGATGATGAGTCAGTGGTTAGTGAGTGCATGATGACAGTGCGTGTAGTTAATATCTGGATAGTCCTAGGAGCTAGATGGAAAGATGCACTGTCTGACTAATGCAGTTAGTAAGTGGAGATGAATTCACAGATTGGGGTCGGGGGGTTTATTACAAGTCTTAGGTTGCCAAACACCATGGATGTCTTTTGGTCTTGGTTTTGTGGAGATTCGAGAGGGTTGCATGAGTAATTCTGCTGGGAGTTGTTGTGTCATTGGGACCCATTTACGAGTGAGTCTGTGCGTGCTTCTAGGTGGCAGTGTGTTTGAGTGTATCAGACAAGAGTGGGTGGCGGCTGCTTGAGCGCGTGAACCCTGTCGTGTATGATGTGAATTGTGTGGGGTTAGTTGAGCCCGCAAGCAAGCCTTAGGCACCCAAATTTGTCTTGATTGTGGGTCGGCCTTCATCGACTTCTTGGGTACCCAAATGGATTTCACTTTCTCAACAGAGGTTTTAGGAGTCCTCGTATTAGCATCAAGTCGTCGATTACTAATCGGAAGTTGAGACCGTTGTTGCGACTTAGTTACGGCCGGCAGCTCGTCTTTCCGCATCCACATTTGTTTCATCGGCTGAGTTGTTCTGCTTCGCGCGTTCTTTTGGTCTCTCGCCTGGAGAATCTTGAGTGATTGATCTGCCCTTAGTTGCTGCCTCCTTCTGGCCTTTGGAAAAGAAGGGAGTTCCATTGTGGTTCTGGCTCCTTCTTTGAGATCTTCGTTCTTCTGTATCACATAGCCTTGGACAAGAACAGCATGGTCAACTTCATGTGTACCCCTAGAGGGACCAGGAGTCTGTGCCTTTTCTAGTTCCTTGAGTGCTCCATTATTTAACTCAATTGTAATTCTAGTTTGATTCACCCATACTTGAAGAAGTCCACTTCTTAGGTTTAAGTTGACGGCTTGGTCATAGATCCAGTCTTGACCCAAGACAAGGGGCTCAGTGAGGTCCTCATCTTGACACACTAGTACTTTAATTGTCATTGCCTCATCATGAATATAGAGGGGAAGTTCCACCTCGCCCATGCAAGGGGTTTCCACGCCTCCCAATCCTATGAGATATGCTTCCACAGGGTTGACAGTTAATTGCAACTCTTGACAGTAAGACAATTTAACAGCACTAGTGGCTGCACCTGAGTCAATCAAGGCTCTTAGAGTCCTTGCACTCTTTCCTTGTCCTATATCTAAGGTTATGAAAGGACGTCGATCAGTTATCCTATGAGAGCTAACACCTGAAACTTCACACATAGCCACGTCATATCCTTGATCTGCATATGCATCTTGCCTAGGGTGCTCTCTACCTTGTCTTCTTAATTTCATTCTCCGTATGCGCTCTAAGGCTTCTGCTTGAGCTTCTTCTCGAATTCGTTTTTCTTCCTCTTTGCGTTTCTTAGCAGTATTGAGTCGACTTAGCATTTCCTCTGTAAGAGGTTCCTGATACAACTTGACTCTGCATCCGCTAATATAACTTGGGAGAACATCACCTTCTAATGTGGCTAGTTGCACTGCTCCACTTGTTGAGATTCTGTTAATGATCATGGGCCCGTAGCCTCTCTTCTCCAGTTTCCTCGCATGTTGCTTCAATGTGTAGACTAGAACTAAGTCGCCTGCCTTTAAACCTTTATCTTTCACATGGGCATCAAAGTATGCCTTCTGTCTCTTCTTAGCTGCCTATATCCCTGCAGCTGCTCTCAGTCTTGTTTCTCCTAATCGTTCAAGGTCAAAAAGTCTAGAGGAGAGTTCATGACCCGTCCATTCATGCTCTTGTGCCACTTTCAATGTAGGTATCAAAAAGTCTAAAGGTAGCACAGCATTTTGACCAAACACCATTTGAAAGGGAGTGGCTTGGAGTACCGTTTTGTAGGCAACTCGGTATGCCCAAACAGCATGGTGTAGTTGTTTGTCCCAATCAGAGCGTTTATTGTTCACTAATTTTGTCAATACATTGCATAAGATCTTGTTGGTGCTCTCAGCCTGGCCATTTGCTTGAGGGTGATAGGGGGCAGACTTCTTATGTATTACCAAAAATTCTTGGAGCAGATTTTCAATAACTTCATTCAAGAAGTGAGTGCCTCTATCACTAACTAGCTCTATAGGTAGCCCGTATCTAGTGAATACATTTTCAAACAAGAATTTAGCAGTTGTTTGAGCATCGTTCTTCGTTGTGGCTTTTACCTCTACCCACTTTGTTAGATAGTCTGTCGCAACAATGATATATCTTGCATGGGAACCCTTAGCTGGGGGATTAATAGGACCTACGAAGTCTATTCCCCACTTAGAGAATGCACGTCCACCCATCATAGGTTTCAGTGGCATCTCATCTTTACGTATAGGATACTGAGTTCTCTGACAGACATCACATCGTTTCACATAGGTATGTGCATCCATGTGAAGGGTCGGCCACCAGAAGCCCGCAAATAGTATTGCCTTGATCACCCGATCTGGTCCAAAGTGTCCTCCTGCTACACCTTGGTGAGCAGTTTCCAAGATCTTAAGATATTCACTCTCATGGACACACAGTCTCAGGTAACCATCCTTACCACGCTTGTAGAGATTATCACCAATGAGTGAGTAATCCTGGGCTTCTTGTTCTAAACTCCTTTTCCTAGCCAGAGTCATGTCTGGAGGGAATGTTTTTGTCCTCAGGAAGGATACTAGTGGTTCACTCCAATCTGGCACTATGGACTCCTGATAAAGAGTGGCATGTTCCACAGGTGGTTTAGTGCAACAGATTGGGCATTCCTTGCACAACTTTTGGGCATCAGCTTCCATAGTTGGCCAATGTACTCCGAGTCTCCTTAGTGTCTACAGGGTTCGTTGCTTTGAGTAGTGTTGCTCTAATGCACCTACATGTGCTAAATGCAACCATTTATTGTACTCGTCCTCTTCCACACAACAAGCCAAGATTCCTTGATCCGTGTGCTTGTACATGCTTCCTGCCATGATGTGGTACTTTTGGGCTTTCACAACCTCTCTATTCTGTGTGTTTACTACTGGATGGTTAGGCCCGTATGTCAATACTGGTACCAATGGCTTAGCCCACTGCGGTACCACTTCCAAATTAAACAAGTAAGCGTCAGGAAGATCATCTGATACTCCTTGTGGGGCTTCTCCAGATGTGAGCCTAGAGAGATGATCTGCTCTCAAATGAGTCCTCCCTTTTCTCACCACTACCTCAAAATCATATTCCATTAGCAAGAGAAACCATCTTACTAATCTTCCTGTATTGCATGGCTTGTTTACGAGGTATAGCAATGCCTGATGATCAGTAAAAAATTTAAACTTATTTGCAAGCAAATAGTGTCTAAATTTCTTAACTGCATATACCATGCCTAAGCCTTCTCTCTCAGTAGTGGTATAATTTCGTTCAGCTGCATTCAATTGTCTACTGGCATAGGCAATTGGAAGATCCATATTACCTTCACCAGTAGGTTGTGCAAGCACACATCCAATGGCATAATTGGATGCATCCACGTGAACATGGAATGGCTTATTCCAATCTGGTGTGGTCAAGATTGGTGCTGAACATAATCGCCGTTTAAGCTCATTGAAGGAATTCTCGCATTCGTCAGTCCACTCAAAGTTAGTCAAAAGTCCATACAGAGGCTTTGCTATGATGGCATACATGTGTATAAATCGGCGGTAGTAACCACAATGCCCCATGAAAGCTTGTACTTCCTTGACATTCTTTGGCCTAGGTAGTTCTGCGATGGTTCTCACTTTCTCTTCATCAGTGGATATGCCATTCTTTGACACTATGTGTCCTAGAATCTTGCCTTGCCTGACCATGAAAACGCACTTTTCTGGGTTCAAGCAGACTTGATATTCTCTACATTTGTCAAAGATTCGTCTGAGTTCAGGAATATGGGTTTGTCTAATGTTGGAATGAGCACAAAGATCATCAACGTAGACTTCTAAGTTTTTTCTCAGGAACTCCTTAAGTACATGGCACATTAATCTCTCGAAGGTAGCTGGTGCATTGGTAAGCCCAAATGGCATTACCCGAAAGGCAAATATGCCCCACTCTGTGGCAAAAGCTGTCTTATGCTGATCTTCTAGAGCTATGGCTACTTGATTGTAGCCCGAAAATCCATCGAGGAAGCTATACACTTCCTTGCCTGCTACTCTTTCTAAGAGATGCTCTGTGATAGGAAGCGGATAGTTATCTCGAATTGTGGCTGCATTGACCTTCTTCAAGTTAATGCATACACGCAGCTTGCCATTCTTCTTGGGCACCACTACGATGGGGGATACCCACTCAGTGTGCTCAATTTCATAGATAAATCCAGCTTCAACCAGTCTATCTATCTCCTCTTTAATCTTGGCAGCGTAATTATCGTTATATGTATAGGGCTTTTGCTTAGAGGATTTAGCATCTGAGGTCATGGGGATAGTGTGTGAGCATATGTCTGGGTCAACACCCTTCAAATCCTTGTAACTCCAAGCGAATACATCTCTGTATTCTCTTAGCAAGGCTATTAACGCATGCTCTTCTTCCTCTGTTAGGTCATGGCCTATGTACGTGCATCTCTCCTCTCCTTCTTCTAGGGCCACTACTATTTTCTTGGTGGTTTCTTTGTTATCATAGGCCTCTCCTGATTGTGCCTCTCGTTTAGGCATTCTTATCATGACTCTCTTGTCGTCTATCTCATACTTCTTAAAATTTTCCGGGACCTCAAACAAAGATTCTTCCTCTTTTGGGGAGACTTCTTTCTTCTTTCATTTCTTTCCTTCTTCCTTTGGGGTCACATGTGTGGCTAATCTTACATCATTTGTAAGCTCTCCATGCCTCTGGGGTTGAAATTCAACTTCATGGAAGTATTCTTCATCTGATGCAAAAGGTGGGTCCATAATGATTGACTCTAGATCGGAGTCACTTGCATCCTCAAATGCATCAGGGCTAGGTTCGCATTCTTCTAGAACTGCCTCTCCCATGATTGGCTCTATGGAGAAGACTGAAATGTCATAGCCATCCTCATCACAGTGGGGTGTCCATTGTTCTTCATTGATGGCTACATCCATTGTTGCTAGGATTTCTGCCCAGCCGTGGGGTTCAAATTCTTCGTCAGGAAAGACTACAGGTGCATAGGCTGGGTCTTGAATGGATCTATGGGTTTCTTTTGCACCTATCTCCCTGGCTTTTTCTCTCTTCTCTTCTTCTACTGCTACTTTGCACATCCATAAGTGAGTGTCTTCATGCATCCATGAGGACCCTGATCCTATGGAATGCATTGATTCTGTATCATCTTTGGCTCTATGGATGGGATTCCATTGGATAGGAGGTACATCTCTATGAGAGTAATCCTTAGGATTCACTTTGGTCGTAACACCTAAGTGTTGTAGGTACAAAGAATTGGTTCCCCAATCCTGTACCACTTGCAACTGTCGCATAAAAGGTCGTCCCAAGATCATTTCATAGGCATGGTTCTTGCTAAAATCACATATAGCAAATGTATGCTCGAACTCGACACCACAGGTGGTGAGAGTTATTCCTTCTAGCAATCCTAAGGGCCTCTCAATATGACCATCGGCCATCTGCAATTTCATTCTCGTTGGCCTGAGTGCTGGCTTGCCCCAATGCTTCCATAGGGAAGTGGTCGCAATTGCAACACCTGCACCTGAGTCTAGAATGGCCTTGGTGGTGTACTCCTGGTAGGTAATGGGAAGATAGGTGTTCCCTTCTTCACCTTGACACATATCTCCTATCTTATCCAAGGGTATCTCTGGCACCGTTCTCTGTGATCCTACCTGGGAACGAGGTTTTGCTATCTCGGGCACTTGATTGGCTACATGTTTCCACACTTCTGGTCTAACCTTAAGCAGCTCTTCCAAAGTGAGATTGCACTGCACTTTGGTGTTCTTCACTACCTCTGTGTTCCTAGGTATGACTGAATCTTCGTTTCTTACCATGACTGTAGGTGCTCTCATACAGGTGGACTTTGCTTCCCATGGGCCTGTGAAATGGGGTAGTTCTTGTAAAGAATTAGACTCGAAGTCTAATCTTTCTTGAGATTGGGTGCTCTCCTGCTCTCCATAAATGGATGGGATGTCTTGTGGGAATTGGTCATGTGCCTCATCCACAAGTTCAATGGGAGGAGGGACTTCACTTTCTTTAGCCCATTTGTCTTCTTGAATCTCGCGTAGGAATTCTGGTGTGAACCGATTCATAGAAGATGATGTGTCTGGCTCCGTAGAGTTAGGCACATAGGCTTCAGGCACATAGGCTTCCTGAGCAGGAATGCTTACTCTTTCACTTGCCTTGTCCTTGTGTTGAGAGGCTGGTTCCTTTTGTGATTGTGCCATTAGATTTTCTATTCTTTCTAGGGAGGGGGGGTTGTCTGGTTCAGAGGAATTGGGCACATAAACTTCTGATGGGGGATGGGTCATGTTTTTGCTTACTTTATCCCTTTCTTGATTTTTTTCTTCCTTGGCGGATCTTGCAATTATGCCCTCTAACTTCTCTAGAAGTCCATCCAAGTGTAATTGCGTCTTGGCTGAGCCCGAGTAATTGAAAGGGCGGCTGGCTTCAAACATAGTCTGAGCCAATGCGACCATTTTCGTGCAAAGCTTGGTTCTTTCTATCTCTAGGTCAGCTCTAGGGTAGCACTTGTCATGATCCGTTACATTTGGCCCTTCTTGGATTCTGGCCTGATATGCTTTAAGCATCATGTCTATGTCTTCAGGAGTGGGATCAGCCAATACTGATCCTACTCTAGGGGGTGGTGGAATCGTATGAGGTGGGTTGGAAGGTGGCGGATCGGATGGCGATGGGAATGGTGGTGATGGGGTAGTGTGAGAGGGAGTTTGAGATGTGAGTTCAGTTATCCTTGCTTTGGTTTCCCTTATGCTTTCCTCAAGTTCACTCATCTTTTTAGCCCATTGTCTTTTCATTCTTTCCCGACTATCTTTCCACGCTCTAGTCCTTTTCTTTGTCACGCTCTCGGTTTCACTAGCCTCTGGGTTCTTATCCTGGTTTACCCCTTGGTTCTGCTGCAATGCCTGAGCTCTAGTCACTACCTGTACTGGTGCGGTGGATGTCACACTTCCTGTGGAGTCTACCACCAATCCAATAACGTTAATAGGAGTGATTTTTGGCATATTATTAGGATTCTTAGGGCAATCTCGTAAAAGATGCTCCTTTCCACATTCTTGGCAAAAGCCCTGAATTGTTATTGACTGGGGTTGTGTTGGTGGAGGTAAGGGACAATCACGAATGAGGTGATCTCCCTGACATCTGTAGCATGGTCCTCTAGGGAATGGGGGTCTTACCTGCCTAGGTTGAGGCCTAGGGTTTGGGTTTGCATACATGACGTTTGTGTAATCTGACTCCCAACTAGGTTCACTTGGCTCTTCACTATAGTAAGACTCACCATGCTCAGGAGACTACATGTAGTAGGCCTGGGGGCTATCAACATGTGTAGAATCAAAGCTATGGTCACTGGGGTCACTTTCAGAAAGCAATGGTGTTACAGGGACTATCGCTCTATTCAGGTTTTCTTCTGCTGCTGCATATTTTACTGGGATCACATTAGCTGGGGCAAGGGGTTGTTGTGCTAACACAGGTTGAGGCCTTTGTTGGGCTTGATATTGTGGTTGATAATTTTGTTGTGGCCTAGTATACTGTTGTGGTGGGTATTGACTCTGGTATCTGCCTTGTTGAGGGTATGGCTGAGGGTAGGGTTGCCTAACCGCCTGCTTGTTGTATGGGCAATCTTGCGCGGTGTGATTGGTGTACCTCCGTTCTATGGTGCAGTACTGGCTACTAGGATTTACTTGGGGTTGAGCCATAATGGGACATACGTTCGCCATGTGGTCGCCACCACAAGTATAGCATCTTTTCACCGGGGCAAATCTCGGAATTTGTTTGCTAGAGACACCTAGTTTTTGAGCAACTTTCTCTGCAAGTTCCTCAATCGATGTGGATTGCGTGGAAGAGAGGCTAGAGGCACTATCTGAATCTTTGTATATCTTGGAAAGCTCTAACTCCTCCCCTAGGTTATCCTCAATGACAATACACATGCGTACACATTCTATGGTCCTATGGTCCTTCAAGTACACATATGATCTTAATTTGGTACTTAGCAATCCATCCAAGAATAAAGCCACTTGCTTAGCTGGCGTGGGTAGCTCAGGGACAGGGCATCTTTCAAGATATTGCCTAAATCTCCTTCCTGCAAGTCTCACGGTCTCTTGCAGGGTCTGCTTGAAACTGTGAATCAGTGAGGAGGTGTTATGTCTTATGCCACTTTTAGAGAATTCAATAATGAAAGCCTCTAGGAGTTGGTCTATGCTCCTGAACTGTCTCTCATTCAATGGTTGAAACCACGTAAGGGCTGTGTTCCTAAGGGTTAGACCAAAGGCATTATATTGCGTGAATAAATCCTCCACTTGTTCAGCTCTCAAGACTCGCCTGAACTCGGCCACATGATCGTATGGATCTCCAGTGCCATCGAAGTAGTTCTTCATGGACTTAACTAGCTGAGTCGGTCTCAAGGTCCTTGTGTGCTCTCTAGGTCGTGGTAGAGGGAATTCATCCACATTTCTTTGATTCCTGTGAGCTCTAAGTACCTCAGGCTCTACTCTATTTGTTTCCGTCCTCGTTCTTTCTCTGCCCCCTGAGTTGGCAAAGCTCACCTCCGGCCTTTCTCTATGTCTGTCTCTTTGAGTTCCGTGAGCGTGGGAGGTTCCAGCTCCTGGGTGACCAAAGGACACGTTCGATCTCGGTTGGGGGAAAACGAATTCACCCTTCCAAGTGTAAGCATGCCTATCATTTTCTGTCACCACAAAGATCCTCTCCGACACGTGATCTAAGTAGGTCACTCTGCCTGGGCTATCAGGATCCTTAAACTCATAGATCATGATTGCTCCTATATCAGTTGGCTGATCAGGTTTATACCTCCAAAAGGCTTCGTCAGTTTCTCGATTGAGGAGCAAATCTATGCTCTTATTATCCTGGGGAATCCACTCGGGAGTGATGATCCTTGTTAGCACTGACTTTCCACGAGGGGTCCTAGGTTCTACACCCATGTTTCCTTGCTCCAAGTCACCTAAATCTGCTTCTGAGATCACATTTCCAAATTCGTCCGTCCTATCTGGGTGACTGGTGACTACGTATATGGTTCCTTCTTTGTCCAAGTATGCTCCGTTTTTGAACTTGACAGCTGGGTGCTCTAGTCCAATGGATTGATCAGGATTCTTAATCTGTACCACAGATCTTCCTAGGCCGTCCTCATAGATGCTGGCACCTAATCGGTTGGTCCTAAGGTATTCCAACTGCGTTTTGTAAGGGCCTTCTACTCTGTGCAAGTATGGCACTCCTGAACTTCCCGTAGGTCTGTCCATGCCTTGAGACATCTCTGATTCACTGGTATCAGAGCTAGGGTAATGCGAGTGGTGACTCAACTGCTGGGCCCAAGACCTCGCAGTATGATTGACACTAGCCTCTGAAGACCTAAGGCTCTATCTATCTCTTACTAGATGTCGTCCTGATCTAAGGTTCATATGCCTAACTGATTAACCCAATTTTTCCCAGGTACAACCACGTTTCTGAGTCCTTTGTATCAATTACTTAATCCCCTTTTTATGTTGATTATCGTGTTTATACTCTTGTCTGATATCACGTCGTTAGGAATACTTAAGTTTAATTTTGCACTTTAGTTTGGTCGTTTCACGTTAGGTTCTTTTCCTTTAAGGTTGTCGTTCACACACACAGATTATCTCTTGACTTGAACTTGATTTCTTAGATAGTCTTTGATTTATCTCGTGCCTATCGTTGCCTGGAATTACTTCTAACACTACCCGCACTTAGCCTAAACTAAGAATTGACAAAAGGTGTTGCGGGTTTTCCAACCTTGAGTTCCTTTCCTTTCCTTGTGTTGTTGCCCTGGTGTGCCCAGGACGCGTGTTCCCAAGCCTGCACTTACTCTTGCTTTGCGTACCCTTCGCTGCTCTCAAAGGACCTGTAAACGGCCCACCGTTAGCTCAAGACTTAAATTCAAAAGACAGAACCAATCACTTTCATTCATGTAACACCACCAATTTGCACTATGACTTTTTGGACACAACTCTAGAGATCCCTGAATTTTGCTCCCCCTGGGTATGGTCAACTTCAAAATACCCTATCTAATATTCTTGATCTTAATTTAACCGTAACCAATCGATGTTTTTGTTGTACTCCCTGCGAGCTTTCCAACAAAACAAAAATCACGGCAAACGGATTTTGTATGAGAAAGTTATGCCAGTTCAGGGTTTTGGGGCTAAAACAGGATTAAACTAGGTTAACAGGCAAACAGGAATTCTCGAGTTACTTGGGTCATGCCCTCATAATGCAATACTACACCCTAGTGTTTGTCCCACACTTGGCCAAAATTTAGACCATTATTTTTGCCTTAAAAATTTGACCTAATTTGCCCTTCTAACGTGTTCGCAAAGTCTGTCGGTTGCGATTGACAGGTCAGTCGCGATCGACGTGTCGATCGCGATTGACAGGTCCGTCGTGGCTGTCAGTCGCGATTGACTGGTCAGTCGCGATTGACATGTGGCCGAAAATTCAGTCAATCGTGGTCAAAGGGTCGTTGACTTTGTCGATCGCGATTGACAGGTCCGTCGCGAAGGCTCGGTCAGTCGTGGTCAAACAGTCGTTGACTGTGTCAGTCGCGATTGATAGGTCCGTCGTGGCTGTCCGTCGCGATTGACAGGTCGATCGTGATTGATGGCTTGATCGCGATTGACACGTGTCACGCATAGCTTCTGTCCGTCGTGGTCAATCGGTCGTTGACTCTGTCGGTCGCGATTGACAGAGCCGTCGTGGGTTGTCCGTCGCGATTGATAGGTCGATCGCGATTGACAGGTCTGTCCGTCGTGGTTTGTCGATCGCGATTGACAGAAATCTGAGGAATTTCAAAAAACTAAACACATTTTTGGGAAGCTCTAGGCCTGTAGGTCATGGATATGCACTTTGTTTAGCAAATAGAGCAATTTTTCTGTCGGTCGCGATTGACAGAGCCCGGCGACACAGAGACAAGACCGTACAGTTCCGTACCTGCGCAGAGTGCTGGGGATGGTGATACAGCAAGAACCTGCAGAATGCTCAAAAAACATGCAAAAAACAACGCACGCAATATCGCTCTCTCGCTCTCTCTCACAAGTAGAATGAGGGAAATGAGGTGGAGATGGTGATATGATCAAAAAACTGAAATTGTCGCGATGATGGAAATGGAGGTGGAAGATGGTGATGATGATGATGGTGATGATGGTGGTAAGGTAAGAAAGAGAAAAATAGGAAAAGTAAAGAAATTACCTACAACGCCAACGTCTCCAATCTACGTCTTACCATCACACGCTCGTCCTCAAAGCTCGATCCCCGGCAACGGCGCCAAAATTTGGTGTAGCTCAGTGATGAGTAGCACCTCCTTTAATGTCAATCCGGGAAGACGTGAGGATGGTGTGAAGACCTCGAGCAAGTGGAGGCACAAGTGCGTGAGTGAGAAGCACACAAACATGCACACACATACACACACACGCGCACACATGGCAAGACAAAGAGTGAGAAGCAATGGAGTTCTTAGATTACTTTCAAAAAGCTCTTACAAGTTCATTTCAATTACAATCCAACCTCCAAAATGAGCTCTCTAGCTCCTTTTATAGTCTTTGAGTAGCTTTGGCCCTGTTCAGACCTAGTGTTCGGCTTAGTTAAAAATTAGGTTCCAAGGCTTATTAGAGGGCTCAATCGAGATCTAAAAAATATGAAAATTGGCAGGTAGATACTTCTAAAGCTCCTCAAGCTCAAGGACTCCTTGGCTTGCACAAAATGGAGCTACAAAAATACGAAATGATATTTACAATGGTTTTTAGTGATGAAAATCACTATTTGTGTAGGGGTTTTCTCTATTGATTTGTCATACATACCTTTGAGCTCCCTACTTGCTCTGTCTTCTTGTGTGCTCAACTCCTTGATGTCTGAAAAATTTAGATGGCCTACTTGCCAGATCTTCTTTGACTGCCATGTTTGCTTGTGCTGTCCCTTCGCTCTGACTCTCTTCGTCTTGTGACTCCTTCGGTTCCCTGACTGCTGCCAACAGCATGATGCAAATGAAAGTTTGTGCATGTCTTGCATTGATTTGATCCTGTTGTATAACTTTTGCAACATGGCCATGTATGCAGGAGCACCTATAAGTTCTGGCACTTCAATTTCCTCCTCTTGATGTCTTCCTTCATATTCATCATCACCCTCTTTCGATTCTTCATTCTCATTATCATTTTCCTCATCCTCTTCCTCATCGACTATTGTGACTGGTACTTGAGCGGTGGTGGCTTTTGGCTGAGAGCTTTCTAACTGTGGTTCCTCACCACCTTCAAGATTTATTTCCCTTAAAATTTGCTCAAAGTCTTCATTTGTGAGCTCTTCCAAGGGTGCTCCACCAAGGAATTCAAGGTTTGTGGGAACTAGTGGGAATATCAATTTGGGGCCTTCAGTGCTATGTCTTGGGAGTCTTAGTGTAAAAGGGCATACATGCGAGGTGGGGGAATGATGTCGAGGGTTAATGTGGCTCTGCAAGATTGAGCACAAGGTACTTTCACAACTCCTCTCATCCTATTGGAAGGGGGTCCAGTTGATGTTCGGCCCTTGAATTGTTGTACCCTAGTGCACATCAGGGCCCTTTGAATTGGATTGTCGTAAGCTAAACATTTGTAAATGATCGTAGTCAATGCACAACACCCATACGAAATTGACTTATGCAACCATTGCTTGTGTGCCAAGTGTATATAATCAATGATCCAATGAGGCAAGTTAACTGTTAAGTTTTGATTCTCAGGAAGATACAAGCTGGACCATATCTTCTTGGGTGGCATAGTGAATCTCTCTTGGGCAGGGAAGGAAAAGTGTTGCATGCACATCCTCTAATGAGCTGCAATGTTTGGCTTCTGCTCATCTGCGTGTTTTTGGTTGTTTGGCATATGCACAACATCCCAAAAAAATGGATGATAAAGCAGTAAAATGTATTTTTGTTGGGTACAGTTCTGAAAGTAAAGGCTATCATCTGTATCATCCACATATTAAATGCATTTTGGTTAGCCGTGATGTTGTTTTTGTGGAAGATATTCAACCATTGCTTTCATGTACTAAGGAGACATCTGTTAGCTCCAAAGACATGTATGATACTTTGTTGCCTCTTTTTACAGGTAGACAGTCTAGTGCTGGTCCTAATGAGGCAACTTCTCAACCTTTGTAGGTTCATGTGATGATGCAGACAATTCCATTTCTGATGCAGATGTACATGATGCACTTATTGATGAGAGAGCTGATATTGAGCACACAAGAACTATGACAAAATGGCTGGTGCAGACCTTGGGTGACAGCAAATTAGATGCACCTCTATCATATCGTACTCGATCAGGCTCTCATAGTGCCTCTTTCGCATCAGATTGCTATTCTATGGCTGCATATAGTCTCTGTGATGAGAATGAGCATGTTTCGTTTGATGAAGCACAAAACTCAGAAAATTGGATGGCTACTATGCAATCTGAATATGATGCAATAATGAGGAATGGTTCTTGGTCTTTATGTGACTTCCCTCTTGGCAAGAAGGCCATTGGCACTAAGTGGGTATACGAGCTGAAGCATAAACCTGATGGTACAGTTGACAGGTATAATGCTAGAATTGTTGCAAAGGGATATGTGCAAGAAAGGGGCATTGATTTTGATGAGACCTTTGCACCTACACATCGTATGACCACTGTTCGGAGCATTTGTGCACTTGTAGCCCATCATGGTTGGAATGTACATCAGTTGGACATTAAAACAACATTTTTGAATGGTGACTTGCATGAAGAAGTGTATGTTTTTTAGCCCCGTGGCTTTGTGCAGAAAGGGCATGAAAACCAAGTGTGCAGGTTAAAAAAGGCATTATATGGTTTAAAGCAAGCACCACGTGCTTGGTATGAGAAGATACATGCCTATCTGATTACACATGGTTTTGAGAATGGTCCAATTGAAAGCACCTTATATGTTAAGCATGCTAATGATGTGCTTCTGATCATTGTTGTCTATGTTGATGACATGCTGCTCACTGGTCCTATTGAGAAGCATATTGCTGATTTTAAGGCTGATTTGCATGCCTCATTTGAGATGTCTGATTTGGGGCATTTGCATCACTATTTTGGCATTTAGTTTATGCAAGTTGATGGTGGATTGGCTTTGTGTCCCAAAAAAGAAAAAACAACTACAAATTTGTATAGACCACACAATATTAATGAAGCCACAGTACGTGATCATTTCCCCTTATCATTTCTAGAGAGTGTGCTAGATGAAGTGAAGGAAGACAAATGTAATCCTTTACGGATGGTTTCAGAGGATACACACATATCAGAATGGTAGAATACGATGTACAAAAGTTTCCACCATCACCAATTGGGGTACATATGCCTACGAGGTTATGTGGTTTGGTCTCATAACTACACCGAGTACATTCCAATGGTGCATGTGTTGAAGTTCAAGGTTTGCGGAAGCACACAAAAAGAACATGGAAGAAGAAGAAGAAACTTGGAGCACAAAACAACATTGAATGTATTACCAAATGAATGTACAAAGATAAGTAATCTATTAGGGTTAAAGGTGTTACACTTATGTGTCCCTTGATTAGCTTTGATGTGAACCTTTTCCCTATACATGGAAACTTTTTACCCTAGTGCTGACTAAAGGTTTTTTCCCCATGTTACCACATACATGATTCACTCATATGTGGGGGTACTTTGTACTTACGGATATTATTTAGCTCTTATGTCAGTTCCATTCATCATGAATAGAGAGAGCTATTCCAACCACCTGTCTTCTCCATGTGTCTTGTTGTGTTTGTGCTCCTTGTGTGTGCTCGTCATGTGTCTCTTGCACTTCTACACACACCAAACAATGGTATCAAAGTAGGTTCAACTCCTTCTCAAG
This sequence comes from Ceratopteris richardii, assembly GCA_020310875.1. Classification (NCBI taxonomy): domain Eukaryota; kingdom Viridiplantae; phylum Streptophyta; class Polypodiopsida; order Polypodiales; family Pteridaceae; genus Ceratopteris; species Ceratopteris richardii. The sequence goes on along the minus strand of CM035430.1, from coordinate 163,664,720 downwards.
TTCAGTTTTTTTGCATCATGATGTGCACACTTTTAACAATGCAAATTGATTTCGAAGCATAGAACAATGCTTTTCCGCAACCAAGAAGCATTTTTACCAATTGCAATGGGGTTTTACACCCATTCTAGAGCCATTCTTGCAACACAAATCACCATCAGAGTGACAAACTGTGAGCTGAAATGCATTCATTTCAAATTTCATTGAGGCAAATATCTTGTCATATTTTTGTTCTTTAGTGAAATGGGGGGTAGCAAATGACTTGGTTGGCATGTTTCAAGCTGGAGATAAGCTTGATGGGACCAACTACCCAATGTGGTTTTACATGATGAATCATGTTCTTGTTGCAAAACAACTTTGGAACATAGCGGTAGATGTAGATCAAAGACTCACACGTTCTTCTACTTCATAGTCCACTATCAAAGATGGAGCTTCTTCTTCAAGTTCAGAGGTTAATCCTTCTCAAGCTATAGAGGATTAACTTAGGGGTGGAAAAGATGCTCAAGCTCATGTTTTGATTGCGATTTCTATGAAGATTCATATAGTTACACACATTCGGTCATGTTTTACATCAAGATAGACATGAGACCCTCTTGCTTCTTTATATGCCTTGGGTAATGAAGGACATGTTGCATACTTGAGAAAGCAACACATATATACAAGCCGGAGGGAAAAAAATCTTAAAGAGCAAAAAAAGTGTCCCAACGGTCCTAAATGTGCTCACACACATCACTACCAAAATATATCAACAAATCCCCCCTAGAAGTGATGAGATGAACAAGGAACTAGCACTCATGTATAAGGAAGTGCCAAGCTATGTGGAAAGAGATAAATCCGCAAAAGAAATTGAGCCCAAAGCTTTGCAAAAAGCTTCAAACTTCTCCCAAGGTAGAGCCTTTGTGAAAAAATCTACAATGTTATCTTGTGTGGGCACATATGCCAAATTGATCTCTGGAGTAGGGAAACTCTCCTTGACATAATGATAATGCACCTCAATGTGCTTTGTGCAATCATGGAACATAGGGTTCCTTGCAACTGCCAATGGGTTGTGACTATTAGTGAAGATGGTGGTGGTAGAAGGCTGACCAACACCCAAATAAGACAAAAGGTGTTTGAGCCACATACACTCAACTCTCACTGTGAAAGGTTTCCTATACTCAGCCTCATAACTAAAAGTGCCCACAATAGTTTGCTTCTTGCTCAACTAAGATATGCATGAGCTACCAAGAATGAAGCAAAAACCACTATTGGAAACACGAGTGTCATAGCTGAGCTACTTTCTTTGCAAGTTCCTCAATAGATATGGATGGACTTGAATTGAGGCTAGTAGAGCTATCTGAATCTCTGTAGATTTTTGAAAGCTCTAATTCCTCCCCTAGGTTATCCTCAATGTCTATGCACATGCATACACACTCTTCTATGGTTCTAGGGTCCTTCAAATACACATAAGATCTCAACTTGGTACTCAACAATCCATATAAGAATAAAGCCACTTGTTTGGCTGGTGTGGGTAACTTAGGAATGGGGCATCTCTCTAGGTATTGCCTAAATCTTCTTCCTGCAAGTCTAACTATCTCTATTTGAAGCTATGTATTAAGGAAGAGGTATTGTGTCGTATGCCACTTTTAGAAAATTCTATGATGAAGGCTTTGTTGGTGCAAGTCAATCACCAATTGAAGTTTTAATAAAAGGATTGAAGTCAAGGATTGAAGAAAAGATCAACTTATAAAGCATGAAGAAAGTACATGTTCAGAAGATGAAGACTTGTATACGTATATACATTAATTTAGAGTTAGCTCATTTATACCTTTTGTATGGTTATGAGCTTGTACATATTTGCCTATATATATCAGAAAAATGTCGAGGCAAGTATGAGTTGTAAGAGTTATTGGACATTTTAGAAGTGTAAGAGATCTCTCTCATTAATCAGATGAAAAAACTTCTCAGAAATGAAGAAATATTGCGCCCGATCTTTTGCTTAGTAATCCTTCTGTGTTTAATCTTTTGTGAAATGCTTTTGTATAACTCTAAGTCTATAGTTGATTGACCTCTATACAAGTTTTCAGCTTCTAATTGTGATCAGGCTGAGAGAATTAAGAGTTTTGTGGTCATTTTTCCTTCCATAATGTAAACTTTTGAGCAAGCAACCAATCATTCTTTAAGTTAGAAGGTAAGCTACCTATGGCTAAAAGCATTTGAATAAAGGGGTTGTAGTTTGGGAGAACAATGTGTTAAAAGTTACAGGTGTCAAAGTCAATGTTGGTAGCAGCAGTCAAGGCACTGAAGGACTCACAAGACAAGGAAGCCAAAGAAGGGAGCCAGAGCGGAGAGAAGGCACAAGCAGACTAAGAAGTCAACGAAGATCTAGCAAGTAGGCCATTCAAATTTTTCCAAAACAACATCTTCATAACAGTGATTCTCATCACTACAAATCATTGTAAATACCATTTCACCTTTTTGTAACTCCGTTTTGTGAAAGCCGAGGAGTCCTCGAGCTTGAGGAGTATTAGAAGTAGCATCGTACCAATTTTCATAATTTTTAGACTTCGTTTGAGCCTCCAAATAGGCCCTAGAACCTAATTTTTAACTAGGCCGGACACTAGGTCTGGACAGGGCCAAAAGCTAGTGAAATTTTTATTCTCGATAGAGAGCAATATGGCCATTCAATGAAATATTGAGATTTTTAGTGGTATGTGAGATACATACAAAATTATTGGTTCAACGATATGTAGCATATCTTTATGCTACTATATGATGGTTTTTGAAATAAAACCCATACCATTTTAGTGTTTTTATGAATCAATATCATATAGAAGGCTGCTAAACTATATAGCTATATAATGAGCACCCTATATTGTACTAATTTTTTTATTATAGAAATGATTTTTCTAGTTCCCAAGACTTGTCTTAAATGATTATATGACAATAAATTAACATTAGAAAAATGATTCCAATAGGAGGAAAATTCTTTTTATGGAGATATTTCTTTCTTCTCATATATAAGTTTACAAAAAAACGGGTTTTCTCAACCATATTCGATCATTTCCATATTTTGAGTTATCAAAAAAGGTTATTTTTAAAAATATATAGTTTTTATAGATCATCTAGGTATAGGTCTTTATGGGGCTTTAAGGTTTTTTCAAAATTTTATTTGATTAGTATGTGAGATTTTTTTTATTTATTAGAAAAAAGGACACTATAGTGTCCTATTTTAGTACAACACTAGTGTTAAACTTTCTCTTAGAAGTACTTGCTTCATTCTATTGAGCTTGTTCAGCTTCGTTCCATGCCTGACTGTAGCTTGGATCCTCTTTGAAGCTTCCTTTCAAAGTTGAAATAAATTCACTTTGAATTTGTACAAAACTTAGATTGTGCAACATAGGCATCGGACTTAAGGTGTCTGCCACTTCATTGAACTTTTCTGATACCAATCTAAGGAATTGAACTCACAACCTCTTGGTTAGGAATGTGATGGGCTAACCACTTGCCCCAAAAGCCATGGTTGAGGATTTTCTTAGGGTGTAGTTCAACCATCTCCTACTGTCAATGGTGTGGTTCAACCATCTCCTACTGTCAATGGTGTGGTTCAACCATCTCCTACCTATCACTTTATTACATGCTTCTTCCGCTTTTAGCACTTCCCTCAACCTTTTTGCTCCTCGCATCATTGGTTGTGAGCTTGTTCTTGCGTCTTTGGTTATCTTCACTCCTTTCTTCTTTTTTGAAATTATGGTTGGCTTCACATACTTAGCCATTTCAGTAGATGATGGCATCTCTTTGAGGTATTCCCAAATACCTAATGCATGGTATATCAATATGATCAGATCCACACTGCTGTTCAAAAATTTCTTATGACCCCATTACTTCTTGGCTTCAAATAGTCGTTCCTGAATATAGAGCATCAAGTTTATTTGGTTGCAGATTTGCTTGGTGGCATGAGATAGTAATTGAACTATTATCTTTTGTGGTGTCGTATATTTGTGCATATTAAAAGCAAAAATGTTGATGCACCAATCTGACTTCTTCTTCAATATCAACACGTTTATTATCCACGAATGTTTTGGTTTTAGTGCCATGAGTTTCTTCCTTGAGGTTCGTGGTCCCATCCTTGATCCATCCAAATGCTTCTTTAATGAGCTCGTGCATGAATTGTATTGTTACCCATTCACATTCTGCATCAAGAACTTTGGCTTCTAGCACTCATGTTTTGTATAAGGCTAGATGAATGGTGTTCGTTACTTGAGTGCATCTCTAGAAATCTGGCTTATAGATTGGCAACTCAAAAAATACGTATGGATCCCATCTTTTGTCATCACATCCACCGTAGATGGAAGCTCATGTAAGACCTTGAAGTCTTGGGACATCACGGGAAATTGATGGTCTATATCCATGATTTTAATATTCACCAAGAACAAATGTTATCCTGTTGGTTGGTCTTCTCGAAACCAATGACCTTTGGCCTTTGTCACACTTTTCATTGGAAATTCAAGCATTTCCTCTTGAATCATTGCTTCAAAGCCTTCGGAAGCCATCTACACTCGTAATGTAGTAGAGATCAGTTCAAGAAGGAAATTAATTCCCCATGTTTTTGTGTAGTTTGTTAATATGTCATCCTCCGCCACTCCATATCCCCTTTCATAAGTAGAGACAAGTAAGGTACCTTACCATACTTTTCTTAAGTTTTTAATCCTGAAAGAAAACAAGAGATTAGTTGATAGCCAAAGCCATTATTTATTTACATTGGATGATCATTCCTATGATAGTAGACGCTAAGTCCTATTTTAGTTATGGAAATTTGCACCACTATGTTTATTGAAGAAGCTATGTGCCAAATGCATGGCCTTGTAATGGGGCCCTATCATGCATACTCTAGATGCAATGGATTCTTCATGAGTGCAAGAAGAGTCTTCTTGATTCTTTTGGTCGATTCCTTGTCGCTTCTTGGGTCTCCATATTAACTTTGTAGTCTGTGTTTGTGGCATGACTCGCTTTCACGTTCCTCTTCCTCTACTCTTGAATGTGGTCTTTGACTTATTCCTGTTTTGGATTGGGTTTCCTGTGTTGTGTCTTTTGGATTCTCTGAGATCTTGGATAGTTTCCTTTGCTTTATTCTGTTGGTATGACATTTCTTTGAGTTTCTCTATCTCTTGATTTGCTACACTTTGGACTGCTTTCGTGATCCATATGCATTTCTAAGATTTTTGAGCCTCCACCAATGATTTTGGAAGCCATACACAAGGAATTCTTGGTCTATTCCCTTGTGATTTCGAACAACAATTATTTCGTTGCATTTTTGCTGGATGGTTGCACTGTTTCAGCATTGTACTGGCATGCTGAGGTAGTTGATCCTTGCGTATCCATCGTACTCGCTTGTTCATTCTAGGTGGTATTCTGGCAATTGACATCCATGTCGGTTTCTTTCATATAGTGTTGATGGGTTGAGAGGAAATATCCTCACTTTTGCCTTCAATCTCATATCCTATAGGAGAATTGGTTACAAACTTATGCAACACCTCACTACTCGCAGGTAAGTCTAATTAAGGCACTCATGATACACATGCCTATTTGAAGCTTCCTCCCTATCTTCCTTCACGTCTCTTTCCTTAGGTAAGATTGTGCTAAGGATTTGTGAGGATCAAGCTTCCAATAGACTAAAGACTTCTTTGTGCCCTATTTTGGCTGATATGTATCCTTGTGTAAGGTGTATGCTGACTTCATTCTCAAAGATCTAGTCTTGTCCTACGATCAGGTCTTCAATAAGGTCCTTGTCTTTGCATACCAAGAATCTTTGCTTCACAAGGAGCATCCGGACTTCTTCTATACACTCATTGACTTGTCCTCCAATTCCTATCATATAGGCCTTAGTGGGACTCATGGTCATTTCGAGGTGATGGGCTAATGTAACTCCCATGCAATTGAGTGCCGCTCCTGTGTCGATCAATGCATCCACTAATTGATATTCCTTGTTTCCGATTCCTAGGTTTAAGTATGTTCGTGAAATACTATTGCTTGCATTGTTCACATTACCTACTTGGTAATTTGCCATGGGTACCAGTTCCTCTCCCTATACATATCGTTCGTCTCTTTGTCTCATCCACTCTTTTCGTTTCTTGATTCACTCTAGAGCTTCTATTCGAGCTTCTTCTCTAATCCTCTCTTCTTCCTTTTTTTGATTTTGCGCTCCCATGAGTCGTGCTAACATTCTGTCTATAAAAGGTTCCATGTACCTTTTAACTCTACAGCCACTAATGTAGTTGGGAAGTACATCTATGTCTAATGTGGCTAAGTTTACTGCTCCACTTGTTGAGATTCAATTTATCAATAATGGTCCATATCCTTGCTGCTACAATTTCTTCGCATGATGTTTCAATGTGTATACTAATATCAAACCTCCTTCCTTTAAGCCCTTATCTTTAATATGTGTGTTGTAATAGGCTTTCTGTCTTCTTTTAGCCGCATAAATTCTTGTTACAGCTTGTAATCTTGTTTCATGCAGTTTTTCAATTTGCTCCAATTGTCCGGATAGATCATGGCCTATCCAATCGTTCTGTTGTGCTACACATAGGATAGGAACTAAAAAATCAATTGGTAAGATTGCATTCTGTCCGTATACTAAAATAGCCACTTGGAAGGCCCAAATTGCATGATGCAATTGTTTGTCCTAGTCCAACCTTCCGTTGTTGACTATTTTGGTCAACATAGTGCACAATACCTGGTTGGAACTCTCCCCCTAGCCATTGGCTTGAGGGTGGTAAGGGGCTGATTTTTTGTGAATCACAAGGAATTCATTCATCAGCGATTGTATTACTTCATTGATGAAGTGTGTTACCCTATCATCACTATCTCTATTGGAAATCCAAAGTGAGTAAATATATTTCCAAAGATAAATTTAGCTGTGGTTTGTGCATCATTTTTCCTCGTTTCTTTTGCTTCTATTCATTTTCTTAAATAATCCGTGGCCACTATTATATATTTGGCATGTGATCCCTTGGCTGGAGGATTTATAGGTCCTATGAAATCAATGCCCCATTTTGAAAAGGCTCTTGTGTAGATCAAGGTCCTTAGAGGCATGTCATCTCTTCTTATAGGATACTTGGTTCTTTGGCACACCTCGCAACTTCGTACATACGTGTCGGCATCCATGTGTAGAGTTGGACACCACAAGCCTGCAAATAAAATCATTTTTATAGTATTTTCAGTTCAAAATTGTCCTCCTGTTGCTCTTGCATGCGCCATCTCTAAAATGGGTAAGTTTCTCCTTCATGTACACATAACCGTAACTGATTGTCCTTTCCCCTTTTGAATAATTTTTTTCCAATTATCGTGTAGTCCTTACTGATTTCCTCTAGGGTCGATTTCCTTGCTACATTGTAATATTCTTCCCATGTTCTAGGGGGTGGTGGATTGTAAGGAAATGCACATTCCCTTATGAAGTGGTCTCTGCCACATCTATAGCATGGTCCTCTTGCTACAGGTGGTCTAGTAGGCAGTGTCATTGGGGCTTGTGCTTTAGGTGTGGTATACATCAGGTTCGCATATTCTGATCCATAAGAATTTTCATACCCTTCATAAACATAGTATTGTTGCTCGTAGGTTTGGTCGTACTCTATCAGACTTGCATCATAAGGATAATCTTCTCCCTAGGTCTTCTCATATCCCTGATTTGTCGTTTTTGCACTAGCTAAAGGTGTAGCTGGTACTATAGCTCTTTCCAAATTCTCCTTCGGTTGAGTGTATTTGGCTGGCACTACATACTATGGATGGGGTGCTTATTGTCCTAACGCTAGTTGTGGTTGTCCATATCCTCCTTGTTCGTATGGCCTAGGTGCTCGCGGTGGTCCTGGATAAGGGTCGTATCTAGGAACCTCTCTACCTTGTTCCCTAGGAGGATATCTGTAAGGTCTATTTTGGTTGAGTCACTGGCCTTGGTTTTTTGTTAAATGGGCAATTTTCAGTATTGTGGTTGGTATATTTTTTCTCAATACAGGTTGGGTCCTTGAGGTGGCTGCCTGTTGTATGAGTAAGGTGATGGTAATCCTAATCCTCCTTCTTAGCCACCAATTTTTCTAATTCCTCCACATAAATTGGGTTAGGTGTCACAGTACTCCGAGTGTCTTTTGATTTACTAGAGCTTTGTGTATTTTTTAGATCATCCGCTAAGTTTTCTTCTAAGTCAATGCATTCTTGGAGACATTCGCTTAATGTCTACAACTATTTCACGTAGACTAAGGTTCTCAATGTCCCATTAGTCAATCCATCTAGAAATAGGGATATCATCTTTTGTTGTGAGGGCCTCTCCCTTACTAGACATCTATTAACATATTGGTTAAATCTTCAGGCCACAGTTTTTACTATTTCATTCGGGGCTTGTTTGAAACTATGAATCAATGATGACAAGTTGTGCTTAATCCCTCGATTGGTGAATTCTCCAATAAAATCTTGGAAGAATTGATCAATATTACTGAAGTGGTTTGGTCCAAGGTTTAGAACCAAGTTAAGGATGTTCTCGTGAGGGTTAGCCTAAAGGATTCGTATTACACAAAAAATTCATCAACTTGTTCCACTCACAACACTTGCTTGAATTCGGTGATATGGTCATAGGGCTCTCCCATGCCATCATAATGATTTCTCATGCATTTAGCCACCTGGATTGGTCTAAGCCTTCTCACTGGCTCTAGGGGTTTGATCACTAGAGGGATTGTTGGTCTTAGTGGTTGCATTCCTAGTCTTACACCTGGTTGTGGTCTTGTTCTAATGGGTGGTCTATTCATATTTTCTATCCCTCGATTAGTTTGGTTGTGTGAATTCATTCTTGGCATAGTAAATTGAACATGTGTTCTAGTGGGGATGCTTGGTTGACTCATTTTACCTCAAATAGTGTTCTCCATTCCCTGATGGGGTCCAAAAGGATTTTGTGAGGTAGTGGCCTACTCTTGAGGAGGGAATATAGGCAACCCCATATACTTTAGTCGAGACTTATCAACTTCATCTACCGGCCAATATCTCCTTCAATTTTGGTTTAGGTAGGTAACTCTAGATGCATCCTTTGGATCACTCAGCTCATATATAGTTATCAGGTTTACTCCTCCCCATGTAGGTGAGTCATTTTGTAATAGTAGATCTGATCCATGAATCAAATACACATCCACTAGGTATTTATCTTGAGGTATTATATCCCCTCTCAAGACTTGGGTTACTATGGACTTTCCCCTGTGGGGTAGTCATTGTGTCTCCATTGTCAGGTCTCTCTAAAGTTCCTTGCCCTTCTAGTTCCCCTCTATCATTGAACTGATCTAGGTTTTCAGTCACTACATAGATCAGACCCAACTCATCCATATAAACTCCTCCCTCATATTTGACAGCAGGTCTTGGAACTATCTCTGAATCCATAGAGTTTACCATTTGTGCTACTAACTTATTTATGCCATCAAGGTAAATAGGTACTCCTTGTAGGGTGATCGACACATACGGTAGGGAAGTTTGATATTCTCCCTCTATGGTGGACATGAAGCTTTCCCTTGGCACTGAACCGTGCATGTCTTCAAAGACCATGGGTAATTCCTCCTTTGAGTCACTAAATGTATCAGAATAGATAGAATGAGAGTTTGGTTGGGCAACACTTCCTACTGATGAAATGGCGCTTCTTCGATTGCCTAACACTCATTCGAACCTTAAGTTCATTCACCTCTTGAGTCCTATGTCTTCTTTATGCTCTCCCCAATGCTTTTGCTTCCCTCACTATTCACTTTCACGTTGTTGGAGTTTTCCACGATACACGATACTACTCAGGCCGATACCAACTCTAGGTGATGCATGATACCAGATTGAGGATGATATGATGCCTCCTGCTATCCCTAATACGTAATACCAATATGGGGGATACCAACTCTAGGCAATACATGATACTACTGAGGGCGATACCAGCTCCCAATGATATGATACTGGAAGGGATCACGATACGATACCTCTAGACTGATGATACACGATACCTCCTACTATGCGATATGATACCGTTTTGTGGATCATGATACAATACCACAAGGTGCACGATATGATACCACTTAAATCACGATTTTGATACCTTGACTTGGTGATACATGATGCTTGGATGGTATCACGATACCTCAAGGAGGTACTCACGATATGATACTTGGCGAGTATCACGATACTAGGGAATTTTGGTATTGCGAAACCAAAACTCGACTGATCCTGATACTACAACCAAATGAGACCAAATCTTAATAATTTCTTGTGGAATGTGTACTTCCCTCTCTCCTATTCCCTTTTGGCTCACTCGGCAAGACAATAAATGCACTCCAACCCTTTTGTCCTACCCCGTGATACCAGTTATGTATTAAATCACGTTTTTCAGTATGTTACTGATTTTCAGAAGTTATATGGTTAAAGTGCTCACCTTCAAGATTATCTCTCCCAAGTTTTGTCCTCACCCCACTGCTACACTCCAAGTTCTCTCAGATATCAGCTTCACGATACTGCACGCTGCTCTCCCACAATACTTGCTCTAGACAAGTGACTGGAAATTGAGTGTTTTTGGATTTTAAGGCCTTAGGTGATCAAGTGCCTAAACTAAAAAGAACTAATTTTTTTTTTCTCTTTTGTTTTGTTTTTGAGTTTTCCTGTAGTATCTTACCTATCCTAACTCTACCTCTCTCCTTCACTCCTAACCCTAAAAACTCATTACACACACTGCTAAAGTGTGAAGTAACAAGTGCTGAATTTTTTGATGACTTGCCACTAAGTGAAATTACCTCTACACATACGATTCATTCACTACGTAGCTATAACCATCATGAAGGCACCTTGATTGAGCTATTCCCCAGCAACGACACCAAAAACATGTGTACCTAAGTCGTAAAGCCTTAGGGAATTGTGTCGATGAGACTGTACCTCAATCGCCCCATAAGTGCATATAGTGGTGTATTAATACATCTTTGATTAACAATCTGAGAGATTAGATGTATCAAGTGTATGAGGACATGTGCACATGTGATGGTAAGTGAAGTGCCAATGCTAAAATGCATGAGACTTGTCTCAGCTACCTCTCCCACTCACTAATCCTCAGAAAATGCATGTCAAAATACATGTTATAGTAGTAAGCACAAGTTTGAACTTTTCTCTCATTCAAAACTTCAAATATGGTCAATAGTAGGTTTATTTCGAAGCTCTTGACGCGACACACCTAATGGTTGTATTTTCAATCGAATTTGATAAAGATACTTCAAGTTATGAGCAAAATAATGAATGGTGGGAAACACCAACACCTGCTCCACAACTCCTCAAGTCTCACACACACACACACACACTATAATAGTTCAAAAGTGGTGGGGAGGGTTAGACAACAATCCTATACACACATTTCAAGCAAGAGACACACACACAAGCTCTTGGAGAAGAAGATAATCAGTAGGAAAGAGGCAATTTCAAAATTCATCTTCAATTCTCACAATGGCAAAAAGTCCTTTACAAGAGTCACCAAGTGACTTATATACATGTGCCTTAAAATTGGCCCTTTCACACTAGAGATTGGAAATTTGATTGAAAAACCTTAATCTCCTACTATGTTACAAGGATTATGTTACAATAATTGGGGTTCATGCATCTAGAGGACTCCGCTAGTGCATTTACATGGCTTCATGAGGTTTTCATAGAAACTCGAAGAAGAAAAATTATGCCTGCAATTTGAAAATCTTGGGGCTCCCTTTTCTATGCTCTTTTTCTCTACAACAGTGAACAACCCCCTGCTCGAGCGACTATACCCGAATGGTGCACCAAACAAACTACAAAGAAAGACTGTTCAAGAAATCTCCCACAACAGACCATTTCTATTTGGGTCCCAAAGCGGTCGATGAAGGCTGACCCTAATGCACGACAAATCTGGGTGCCCAAGACCTACTTCCATGCTCAAGTATCTTCATATAAGCTCACAAGCCTGAAGCGCCACTCACAATCATTTACATCATACACTTCAGAGCACACATCTGCATTCCAACACTCCACACATTGTGATCACACCTAGAACTGCTTGGAAATGGGTACCTAAAAAGTCCCAAATCCAAGATGACATGATTCAAAAACATGAGAAGACCATTGCATCCAAAAGAAACCATCTCACACATAAATTTTGGAGAGTTAAACTCTGTGATAAACCATCTGACCCCACCATGTACACTACTTTGCATAGACATAGATGCATTTGAGTACATTCCACAATCGAGTATGCATATAGGGACATTACTACCCTCCTAAATCTAACTCACACACACACAATACCCCACTCAACTAACTTCTAACCCCAACAAATGATATGTTGGTATTGTAAAGGGAACACGGTATTATCATGTTTCCTACGCAATGCTTACATTTGGGAGGTAGGGCTAGAACACAATGGCAAGTGGGGAAAATATCACTTCTTCACATGGGAATTTGAAAAGTTACAGAATGCAGAAGCACTATTCCTAGTATGGCAAAAAGCAGGATTGGGTGCATATTTCAGTGTGCATCTTCCCAATCCCGGCTTCATGCATTTTTATTATCTAATTAACAGTCTAACCCCCAACAAGAACCCCTAGGCATCACGCACATTCGTGCTTCCATCACTAACTAAAGGAAATGAGTTGAAGAGGTTTAAGTGTCATCAACAAATTTCACAACCAAGCCAATCTTGGCTAATGCAAAAACTGATAACAGGTTCTTCTTGATCCCTGGCACAAATAAAGCATCTGACAAAGTGAAAGAACTACCATCAACAGTAGTCAAAATGATCTTACCAACTCCCATAACTGGATAAGAGGAGTTGTTGGCGCATGTAACAGTATTCCCTGTAGGGGTAGGCTCGAGTGAAGAGAAGAAACTGCGTTGCGAGATAATATGTTTGGTTGCCCCACCGTCAAAATACCAAACATCTGAATCTACTACAGACATGCACTGCTCATGAGAAGATGGGTCAAAACTGCAGACAGTAGTAAACGCCCATTCTTCTTCCTGCACAAGATTAGCAGACTCTATTTTTGGTGTAGAGGCCTCTGCAACAACCATTCCAGCCTCTTTCTTCTTTGCCTCTTTAGTAGCCAGTTTTGGACAATTCTTTATGATATGATCATTCCCTTTACAGTACTTACAAAACAATTTCTGCTTTTCTGATTTCTTCTCATCTTTATCTTCCTTCTTCGAATATGCAAAATTAACAAATTTCTACTTACTAGTTGAAGAGCTCCATTTTCCTTTGCCCTTTTGACTAGCCAGGAAAGCTTGATTTGCAACCCGCATAATGGACATGTTCTACCTGGACTGATCTTCCTGCAATAGAACAGAGACTAACTCCTCAAATGATAAGGCATTTGGATTGCCTTTCATCATCAACCGAAGAGTAGAAGCAAAACTCTGATATGAATCAGGAAGTCCATTCAGAATGATCTGCACAAGTGAGCTATCTGGTATAACCTCATCAGCAGAAATCAACTGTTCCTTCAAGTCTTTGATCTTCGTTAGGAAACTGTCCATAGAATCACCTTCATTCATGTGCTCACTCTCCAACTATTTTTGGAGGTAAGCAACACGAGCCTCATTCCTAGCTTGGTACAATGTGGTAAGTGTATCCCAAGCATCCTTAGCTGTTCTGCAAGAGCGAATGTGAGGAATAATGGCACGTTTGACAGACAAAGCTATCAATGCATGTGCCTAGGCATCTCTACCATCCCACTGAATCTGCTCTGCAATAGGTGCAGCAGAAACCGCAGCACGAACAGGAATATGCAGAATATCATCATCTTTAACACCTTTTGCATCAGCTTCAGTACCTGCAGTTGTAACAATTGCAGGTGTGATAGGACATTTTACGACACCTTGCACAATGTTCCAAAGTCCTTTTGCAACCAACACATGTCGCATCATATAAGCCCATAATGGGTAGTTGGTACCATCCAACTTATCCTCAACAGCCAACATACGGAATACATCATTGCTTTCAACCATGGCCAATGACTAAAATACCTTGATGCAAAAAATTGACTGTATCTCAAAAAGTTGAACAGAACTGCCTAGACGAATTCCACTAGACCTATAGCAGACTTCGAGACGCTTATACTGGCGAACAGAAATTGGTATATACCTTTGGCACAAAAAGACAAAATAGCCTACACAAGTGCTACGATAGTGTGTTCGGAGGCCGAAATTCGTGCGATTCTAAGACTACAAACGGAGGAGTGTCGACGGTGCCCTAGATGAAGCGACGACCTGCTTTGATACCAATTGTTGGAGTTAGACATCTGCGGAAGCACGCGAACAGCACACGGAAGAAGAAGAAGCTTGGAGCACAACACACAATATTGAATCTATTACTAGAGAATGTACAAAGATATGTAGCCCATTAGGGCAATAGGCATATATACAAGCCGGGGGAAAAAAACCTCCTAAAGAGGGAAAAAAGTACCCCGACGGTCCTAGAGTGTTCACACACATCACTACCTAAATATATCAACACTATAGTTGATCTTCATTGATAAAGACTCATCTTGGTAAATCTTCTTATTGTTTAAGTAGTATATTTTCATCTTCCTCGATAATTATATTAGTTGCATTACAAGTTGTAGACATTATAAAAGTCCATGGATAATAGATCTCTATTGGATTTTGGGACGGCTTGTTTTTCATCATCCATTAGGCCATCAATGAGTTACATTGGTTAGGAAAGCTCAAGGGTGTGACACTTGTTGTACTTACTAATTCCATCAAATAACTCCAAATTTGCCATCGATTAGTACTTGGTTGACTAGCTAATTCTTTTACCAGACTATAATGAGAGGTACTTAATCATCAACAAAACCTACTACAATGATTTACATTACGTAATGAAGTAGGGGTAAGACCTTCCTCTAGATGTTCTAGTAATTCTTGACTAAATATTGGGCATAGCAAAAAGAAAAATCCTAATGGGATTTGAATGGGAACGTGTAGACAGTAGCATAGAAGAAAGAGTTTTGGGAAAATTTCAATGAACTTCAGTGGGATCCGATAAAAGGATCAATATTAATTGTGACCTAAGGATTCTCATGTGGGGAAAAGTATTCTTTTACAAAAATGGAAGGTATAAGAGAGGTAGTTGTTGTTGAAGTCAACCATGTTCCATGATCCAAATTACATTGGTCCCTTGGGGCACCAAAAAAGGAAGTAATGATCTTGGAAACAAAGATTCAACCGATAAAATAAAAGAGAAAAACATGACTAGGTCCAAGCAGAGATGAAGGCTTAAATTAAATATATAAGCAAACATATGTTTAATATGACTAGACATATATATAAGTAAATGATGCTATCTCAAGAATTTTTTTAGTTTTAAAAGTCAAAACCATCATACATGAGATGGAGGTTGGTTGGGTTGCATGGGCTGTTGGAGGAACCCATCCATTTTCCAATGACCATGCTTCTACTCAAGTTCTATATGAGTATAAAGTGAGCAAGGGAAATGAAGTCCATACAAGTGGGAGATGACCATCTACTCTTTTCCAAACTCTATGGCCCATGCTCCTCAAAATAAAATAGTTGAATGGAAAAGTAGAAGCTCCATGGAGATGGCATGCACATGCTCCATCACAAAGATATTCTTTAAAAAATGTGGATCAAATCAATACTACTACACACACCTTGAGAAAAGGCTACATTAGTGCTTATCTAATAACACTCCCTTTGAGGCTTATTGTACAAGGAAGCTCTCTAACGGCTACTTTTGAGTTTTCAAGAGTCATCTTTTTGTGCATATCCCCAAAAATGATTGACACAATCTTTCTTTTAAGTCTAAGAAGCATATATTCGTGGGATATAATAAACCCACCAAGGCTTATCATCTTATGATCTGGAGCATTACTCCATCAGTATCTCAAAAGATGTCATCTTTGGAAAAAACTCCCAATTATTTATTCAAGATTAAGACCAAAGATCCTGGCAAAGTATGGTGTTGTTTGCTCTCAATAGTTTAGATTTTCTCACCTTTGTTCAAGCTTATCGTCATTTGTAATTAAGTGTTTTCAACTAAGCTCTTTGCTTTTTCAAAAAAGGTAATATTTCAAGAAAATTTGAAAGAAGATAATGTTTTTCTTACTTCCTAACAAGTTCATTTATGGTTTTCCTTCTTTTCATATGTTGAAATGGATCAGTAGTAAATTCAATAGACAAGAAAAACTTTATAATCATTGATGATAGATTTTTTGGGGGATTTTTTTCACTCTTTATTTATAGTTTTATTCTAATCTTTTTCTTTATTTTTATATTTTCACTTTGCATTTTTTTAATTTATATTTATTTATATATATTTTTTGGAATATATATTTATTTGTATCTATTCTTTTATTTTTATATTAATTATTATTATTATTATTATTATTATTACTATCATCGTCATCATCATTGTCATAATCATCATTATTTTATTCTATGTGCAAGAATGTATCATGGTTGAGTTTGCCCTTTAGTTCTCGAAGTGATAGGGACTCATCTCGTTGACTTTGTTAGAAGTCTTTATTTAGAAAGCCTCTTTCTTAAAGTTTGCACCTATTCTAGGGCACTGATGATATGAGTAGAAATGTCATAACTATTCGTCCAAGCTATGCATGATAAAGTTTAAATTCTAATACTTCTTGTTTTAAAATATATAGAAATTGAAGATACAATTTTTTTTTCTTTTATTTACCTTTTTTATATATACTTTTTTTCTTTTCTTTTCTTTTTTTTTCATTTCCATTAATAATGGCTCTTTTTAATAGCTATTTTTATTTTTCTATTTAGTTATTTATATATTTCAAAGATTTTTTCAATAAGATTTTTTTTATAGTTTTTATTCATGATTTTTTATCATTAATTTTTTATCTATGTATATTTCTTGTTTTTTTACTATATATTTGTTGTTTTTTACTATATATTTGTTGTTTTTTTACTATATATTTGTTCCTTTTTTTATATACTTTTGTTTTCCTCCTTCTAATTTAAATTTTAATTTATTTATTTATTATTTTATTTAGATATATTTTTTTTTACTATTATATTACTTTTCCTATTTATTTGAATTTTTCATTACTTATATTTTTTTGTAGTATCTTGCTTTGGTTCTCAATTCTTTCTTATGCTTGTGCTTGTGCTCTGTATCTTTTATTTGTAATTTTGGATACCTCTAAGATTATGAAGGTATATATATCTTCTATTTCACCTCCTCCCAATACTCCACCTCCCACTAATTGTCTAGCCATTACCATCTCCGAGTACCACCATCATTGAGATTATGTACCCATTTAACACTCCTATTAACCCTTTTCATCCTCACTCTTATGATCTTTCCTTCGACTTTGATTTTCTTGGGACTATACTTATGGAGGATGAGGATGCAATGTGACATATTATCCATTACAAATTCCTATGTAGATGGTGTCACCAACACTCATGTACTCCAACATCATTCAACTTCGTTATTGGAGTAGGCTCAGATCCTCGTGCATATAGAGTGAATGTAGTATACATCAAGATTCCATGTTGTTGAATGAAAGGAGCTTCTAGCTCGATTGAACTTCTATGGTGAGAAATACACAAACACAAAGAGATTGAGATTTGGGAGAGACCTTACAAGTTATGTTATCAATATATCGAGTGGACTTTTGATGATGTATCGACTTTGGACCCACATACTTTGAACACTAGACATGAAAACACCTCATACTCATTTTGAGCCACCATGAGGCATACACTAATCATGCATAGTGTAGTAACATCCACAAATTGAGAAATATAGGTTCGTGCACTACTAGATGCATATCACATATAGTTACTTTTTATTTGGGACTACATCACATTCTGAATGGATTACCAAACAGACTCTATGTCATCATGTATCTTGTCTCAGCTTGTATTGAAGCTTCTATGTTTTACTTCTCTCTGATACAAAAATCTTAGTGGCAAGCATATCGTGCTTTGTCTATTCATGCAAAACTAGGACATTTGAGAGATACACATCATCATGGAAAACATAGCCCTACAAGTTCAACTACATGGGAATCACAAATCTACAAGTTCATCTACACATCATGGGAATCAATGAAGGTCTAGACCCAAAAGGCAAAATGATATAGTATGCATAAAAACCATTTATCTTATGTGAAGTTGAATGGACAAACTCTCAAGGACCTTTTAAGTCATCAACCACCATAGTACAAAATGGTGGCCAATGTGTGTAGTTGGATGATAAGGCTACGTAAAGGGCTTCCTCCCCCAATCTTTATCTCTCAAGCTCCATCTCTTGTCAATTTGGTAGACATCCAAACATAGCAACAAGCTCATTGTCACTAGCATGTGCATGTGTAACTCCTTACCCTATCCTAGATTTACATTTAGGTCCCCCTTCTTCAAGAAGTGTGTGACTAGGAAGTTTTTACTCCCTCTATATCGGTTGGTACTTAAAGCATTTTCTATTGAAGATAGGTTGCCTCAAATGGGTGACTACTAGGATAGGGAGTTCCATTCTCAATGAATATGATCAAGATAGTGTAAGAGTGAGGATAAAGGAAGTGACTCAAGAAGAAACACGAGATAGAAGACAATTGAGGCAAGCCAAACATAAGATACTCCAACTTGTTGCACCTATGGCATCTATGTGAACCCTAATTCTTAGATACGATATCTGGAAGTGTTTGTTATTTAGTTCCCCTTTTCCTTTAAACTACTATATGTGCGAGTTGGTCGTCACATGCAAATACATGGTGATATACCATTCCACCAATTCGCACTGTTGAATTACCACATTTCTAAACTATCATCTAAACTTCAATTATCATCTAAACTAGAAATACATGGTGATATACCATTCCACCAATTCGCACTGTTGAATAACCACATTTCTAAACTATCATCTAAACTTCAATTATCATCTATATTTCTAGTTTCGTAAACTCTCTTTCTAAAAGCGACTTCCTACTTTCCCAATTTTGTGGAGAGTACTTTTTCTAGATAGAAAAGAAACTGCTGAATAGGATTACGTTGTATGATCTCATTAGAAGAAATGACATCACAAAGCAATATGATTGTCCATGTCTGTTCCTTAAAAAAAATAGATCGTTATTACATTCTTCTAAGAATTGGAATTGTGAGAAATCCATTATATCTTTTCAAAACATCAAAAATGAATTCAACAACTCTAACCTTATTTATGAGAATTCTTTTGCTGAAGACTGTTTTAATGATTTTTTTTACTAACTTGATTTCTTTTTCTTTCTATTACATTCTATACAAGTTATGAATTTGTTCGCATCTTCGTGATGCCATAGCAAACAATTTGATTGTATTGGATTCTTCTTATCTATGCACCTTGCATTGGTAGAATCCTTCAACGTCAATCATACACTTGGGAATCCATCGACTCCCTTGTACACCTTTGCCCCCTATTTTCATTGTCTATGTGGAAACATTAGCAACCTCACAACAAGTCCAATAACATATGGAAATCTATTACGTCTATGCAACCTACTTCTGGAAGTAACACAAGCACAATGTCTCATGACTTGATTATGTTATCAAGATGGGTGATCAATTAGATTACAAGTCAAACAGCCCATTGGTAGATACGCACTTCAACCAACTTAGTTTACTATAACTAATCCAATTGCTTTGAATGTTGTAAACCTTAGGAATTGATGACATTTTTCTGAATTCTTTCTTCCTTCCATAGAATCCATCTCGAGACTTCCCACCTCACATAATAGCAACAGAAAGAGCCGCTTTCTTTGCATAAATAATCATCCATGTTGTATTCAATCAACAATGTCAAAGTTCACGGATTTCTCGCGTATGCATGAGAGGATGTTCTACAATTTTTTATGCATAATGGATGCTTTATTGTACTAGTATAACATGGTCCAAAAGGTAAGTTACCTCAGTATACATGCTCCATACACATCTCAGCGTACATGTTACATGGGCGGCTTTGTTAGGATGTGTGTGTGCGCGCGCGCACACAGAGAGAGAGAGAGAGAGAGAGAGAGAGAGAGAGAGAGAGAGAGAGAGAGAGAGAGAGAGAGAGAGGGTATGTATGCACGCGTTTGCGCACACAATTATGGCTGATAATGTTCCCATTGAGGTTATGGCCACGAAAGCAAAAAGTCAATGGTCATTCAAAGGGAAGTCAGTAAACTCATCACTACAATTTAAAGCAGCATTTATGATGACGAAATCAATTTATGCTCGTCTTTGTTCTTCTGCAAATCACTTCAAGATTTACTAATGCATCTGCTAAAAGGATCATATAAAATACGTTCACCGCACCGCTAAATCTAATACAAAATATGCTGTGTAGAGAGAACAAAGAAACTGAACAGCTCCCTTCCGCTTTTAACAATTCTCTCCCAACATGCAAAGTTGAGTCTCCCTTCGTGATGGTGAAAGTTGATCAGGATCCAAAGCCGCACGGGCAACAGTCACACAACTACCTCCCGTCTGCTGTGTTCCATTAAAAACATTTACCACTCCATCTGGAACAACTGCTGCTTCCACACTGCTTTGACCACCATTGCTTCCAGTGTTACTCCCAGATAGATTTACATTCAGGGTGACTGCTACATTTCCATTGCCCCCGTCAATATCGTTGTATCCACGTTCCACATTGTTACATTCAAGCCCTTCTTTCATGTTGATTGACCCGCATTTCTGTACGAAGTCCTCTTGTATACTCTGTGGCATCTGCAGCTGAAGCTGCTCCTTATCATGGTAGTAATGATGCTGAATATGGTGGTGATGATGATGATAATGATGATGAGAATGGTGATGAATCTGAGTTTCTTGATCATTATGAACATTAGTATGGCCTTGAATGTGGTTATATGAAACATAAAACCCCTGATCCTCAACATTCTCAGATGAGGGTCCACAGCCAGAGGGGGCAACATCAGGAACTCGTTCACCGTTATTATGTGGTTCAAACAAATTTGAAGGGCCGAAGGGAGGAATGTGCGAACCTCTCCTGGGAGCAGTTACCAAACCTGTAGCATCCTCTTTGAGAGCAGAGCCTGTACCAGATTCTGTTTCAACTAACAAAGGTGGATAGCTAGAATTTTCCTGATTTCCACTAACGTGCTGAAGTTCTCTGGAAAAGGACTGTGCCATAAACTCTCCACTTTTATGTCTGGAGTCAAGTATTTTGTCTAGTTGTGATGAGAAAAGACTGCTTTGGCAATGGTTACTACCCACAGAGCTTGCCTGCACAAAGTTATCCGCAAAGGCAATCGTTTTATCGACTCCCCGTGCTGCAATGTGTCCAGCATCGTTGTATCTAAACCAAACAAAGAAAAAATAAATTCATATATTATTTACGTGTGTGTGTGTGTGTGGGGCCGGGGGGGGTGTGTGTGTGACACTCTCCTTGGTGTTTTGTTTTCTTAAGTTTTTCTTAAAAACCACAAAACAGACGCGCACGCACACACACACACACGCACGCACGCACACCTACAAAACAGTCCACCAATGTGCTTCTGAAGGAAGTGAGATCCAAGCTCTCTTTCACTACCTCTCTATCTTGTTGTGTAGTGGTAGTGACTCGACTAGAGTAATCTGTAACATGTCGCTGAGTCTCCCTCTCTAAAAGCCTCAATAGGCTATCTCTATGTCTCAATAGGCTATCTCTATGTCTCAATAGGCTATCTCTGTGTCTCCTCACCTTAAGCAAAAACAAACCCAAGCATCTCTGGTCCTCATATCCCATAACTCTAGAGAATGATCCAAAGCCCTCTCTAAATAAGCAATGGAAGCGCTCCCGTATCTCATAGTATGCAAAGCAATGACATATGTAATGTAGCTCTATCTCCGGCTCCCTACGACATAAACGACATATTCTGTCTTGAGTTGGAACCCCTCTATATCTTCCCGTCTCAATCTCAAGCTGATGTGAGGATGTACGTATTTGACCAATAGCACATTGCACCCCATATGATAAATGTGTATCCATGTAACTTGGCTTGACTACAAAACCATCCCTTGTGAGTCGGAGAAGATGATCTCTATAAAAGACCATCTTTGTGCCCAACTCCTAAGTAGGCTCTATCCATGTTCTCTTAGTATCCAGCTGAATTAAATCTCGATGGATGAGGCTAGTAATCTTTGTCCGTGTCAAAGTGAGAGATGGAGCCTCCAAAGAGTACTAGAAGGAGGGTCGTCTGTCCATGTTAAATCCATGCATCTCAAACCATGATGTCATCTGTGCATACCAGCAAGCCATGTCTCCCTGTAGGGCCAGCTGTCGAGACTATTCGAGAGCAAGTCGAGCATATCTACCTGAGACTATTCGAGAGCAAGTCGAGCATATCTACCTCTGGGGAGATCCCACAAACTATGCACGAAAGACACTGATCTAGTAAGTGCCTCAATCACTGCAAGGGGGGAAGCTATTTCTGCCCTAATAATCTCATGAGGTACCGAAGCCTTGGCTCTAATCATATGGGAGATCATAGATACCAAAGGCCTCTCCATCCCTCTCCATCCATCCGTGCTCCGAGCTCTACCATGACCGCCAACAGAAGGTCCCCAAATTTGCACTCCATAAAGCATGGCTGATGTCACAAGAGTATCAAAAAGCAAAAGTTTGGTGCGAGGTTCCTGAACTGAACCTGCGAACACATCTTCTCTAATCTGCCCAAGGCTGCATAGGCTCTGGTCAATCTAGATTCGGCTTCTCTCCTCATTGAAAATATAGGCCCACTGAAGAAAACACCAATATATGTATATGCATCTGTATAGTCCACACTCTCCTACCCATAAGTAAACGTGGGAGTTCATCTCCTTATCCACTAGGTGTAGTGTTGAATACCATAACCTTGGTTTTACCAAGGTTGACAGACAACCCACTATCGTGAACAAATACATGTAGTGCATCCAACTGCCGTTGCATTCCTCCTGGATCAGCAAGCATATAACAACAATGGGATCCAAGTTCTTGCTAGTGTTGCTCCTCTGTTCCCTAGTCTCTCAATGTAATTAGAAACCTCATCCACATACATACCAAACAGTGTAGGAGATAGCGGACAGAGAGAGAGAGAGAAAAAGAAAGACTTTTTAACGTCTATTAGAGGCCAAAGTCAGCCTATGAGACAACACATATACATGAGTATGATCCAATCCACTGTGATCCCAAAAGGAAAATAAAGTGTGAGAGTGGATAATAGCTGGCGTCAAGGGTGTGGGGTGCTATGGGTATGCACTCTATATGCTCAATAGATGAGATACAAATATGATATGCATAGGGAGGGGAGGGGAGGCTCGGTGGTGTCATAACCCTCTAAATGCCTAGAGTGGGTGTAGTATATAATGCATCGGTGGGTAAGGCATCGTGGCAATTAGAAGGTCGCCACGATATCATAACGTCTATTCGAAGGTCGGACTCGACCTATGAGACACAATCAAATGTGCATGTGTTATGTCTCCGATAAATCGGAAAGACAAATGTGCTGAGAGTAAAAATTGATGCTAATACAAGGACAATATGACTCTCCATAGCATGTGTGTATGGAGAAACCACGAGGGGGAGGGGATAAACGGGGTGCTATCCCTATGGTAGAGAGGTAGAGAGAGAGGGAGAGAGACTTTTTGACAATAAACATGTGATAGGCTAGAGTGTCACACATGACGCTTATATGCTATAGCCCATGATGTATCCAGGGACCAGTACATATGTATGTTTTCTATTTCATTTTTATCAGATTTTTGTAACTTCTCCTTGACTATATTGTGTTTTGAAAATTGATTCTTAAACATTGAGTGATAATTGATTATTTATATGTATATATATATATATATATATATATATATATATATATATATATATATATATATATATATATATATATATATATATATATATATATTGTGAATCATGATTATTGATTGTAAATCTTGATATGTAGTGGAGATTAAGATTTAAATCATGCCACATGGTTCACTAATGGCTGTAATTTGTTATTTGTAAGTTTCAACCCATTTTTATCAGATTTCTCTAACTTCTCCATGACTATATTGTGTTTTGAAAATTGATTCCTAAACATTGAGTGATAATTGATTATTTATATATATATTGTGAATCATGATTATTGATTGTAAATTTTGATATGTAGTGTAGATTAAAATTTAAATCATGCCACATGGTTCACTAATGGCTGTAATTTGTTATTTGTAAGTTTTAACCTGCATAATATAAATGTATATACTATATCTTATATTCTTATAAATATATGTGTATTTGTAACGACGCACCTTACCTTCGAATACCATTCCGTCTTCGCACCTTATGCACACCAAAAGCACCGGACTGCCTTAGAGAGGGGGAATAAATGGAGTGCTATCCCTATGGTAGCCTCTACATGCAAGAGGGTAGTACAAATATGAGAATGCATCTAAGCGACTGACTGATCATCTCCACTCAGTGCTCAAGTGTGGGTGTAGTATGCGGTACATAGGTGGAGGTGGAGAGAGAGAGAGAGAGAGAGAGAGAGAGAGAGAGAGAGAGAGATGCGAAAGACACAAAGATGAGAAAGTTACAGATATGCAAAATGGGATCAATATGTATAAGGTGTGACTTGTGAGGTCTTCCTCATCCCCGAGTTCCAAATGTATCATTCCTTTTTAATTTTATGAACTCTGGATATTTGCCATAGGTCATATAGCTTCTGTTATATAGAACAAAGCTAATTCCATATGCACATAAGATATTGTAGGCAATTTAATATAGATAAAAGGGTGCGTACTACTCTGACTTATGAGAGCTAATACAATAGGTAAAAAAGAAAAATATATACATGACCAATTCCTCAAGAATACACGGAATATTTTCCTTATTTAGAGAATATTTTTCTTATTTTTCTCATTTAAGGTGTAAATTGCAATGTGAGTCATGATTTAAGTTTGTAGTCTATTTATTCTCTATTATATATGTATGAGACGCGTATTGTTACTTCTATAACATGCTACAACGATCAGTGATGTACCATCAAGTATGTAGAAGGTAATCACTAATAAACTAGGTATTTTATGTGTTTCTGACACTAGGTATGTACAAAAATGTTGAAATGGTATTCTGCATACCTTAGGTGCAAAAAATATGAAAATTGAACGTGACCCTCCCTCACCCACTGAGACACACATCACGATACACTTCACACACGAGCTCTCACACGTTTATGCACACCATTTACACACCCGCCTACTCTCCCTTGATCCACTCTCACCCTTGGACACACTTACATCACAGTTCACCACCATCCTACACGACTCAGCTCTCTGCAGTTTCCCACACCGCACACATATACACCCTCCGCGCACAGGTTCATGCCTCAGAACCGCTCGTATGATGCAGATTGCCGCGAGCTACGGAAGCACCTACGCATTTTAGAGCATAGAGGGAATATTACACACACAGGCACAGCGTCGCATGCAGAGCCTTACTCGCCGCAAACAGCGAGATTGGGAGGAGAGACAGTACTGGGATATTTATCATTTACCCATGAGTCCAGACAGTGCAGTGGCATGGCGACATTTGAGAGAGAGGAGACAGCAGACACCCATCCGAGACTCGAGCACTTGGCATAGCTATGCACAGAGCCTATACAAGATCCCATACCAGCCCCCCATTCCCAGACCATAGAGCTCACCTCCTACATCATCTAACTTCTTCACACCCACTATGGTGGGACGAGCTATTGCCCGTCTACAGCATGGCAGCGCCCATGACCTTTTCGGTTTACAAGTTGAGCACCTCATCTACGGAGGCACGACCCTTGCACCGCTCATTGCCCACCTCTTCAACCGTGCACTGGTTGAAGGGTTCCATGACTCATGGACTGAGCACACCATAGTGCCCATTCATAAGTAAGGAGATACTATGGATCCAGCTACATACCGGACGATCATGATTGGCCCTATTGGCCAAGTTATATGGGGCAGTACTAGAGATAGAGTTGAGTACTCTCGCTGAGAGGAAGGGTATCAGGGCTCCAAGACAGGTAGGCTTCAGACGAGATTACTCTACCATTGATCACATCTTCACTCTGAGATGCCTAATCGACCACGCAAGGGTGAGGGAGAGAAGATTATATTGTTGCTTTGTGGACTTCCGCAAAGCATTTGACACTATTCCCACGGGACGACTTTTCAGACGACTACTTGATATTGGAGCTCCAGAGGAGATGATATGGGGGATATACGCCTTATACGAGAGAGTATCTCGCAGAGTCAGCTGTCCGGGGGGCTTATCTCATCCACTTGCTAGCACTATCGGGGTGAAGCAAGGATGCCCTCTTTCACCCACCCTCTTTGGTCTCTACATTGATGAAATAGTGGACTACATACAGCAACAGGGGGGGGTGATGGCATTGAGGTATGCGGGTCCACTGTCCATATTCTTTTATACGCTGATGATATTGTACTGGTCTCAGAGTCTGCGGAAGGTCTACAGCATCATCTACATGGCCTAGATGATTTTTGCGCACACAGAGGTTTATCTGTGAACCTTGGTAAAACCAAGGTCATGATCTTTCATACATCAGCACAGGTACGCAGACATAGTTTGTTCACAGCGGCAGGTGGACCGATTGAGGTGGTCTGATCATATGTTTACTTGGGAGTGACATTTACAGTAGCATCAGGGGTCTTCTCTATGTCTCAGGCAGCACGTGACCACATCACACATGGGTATGCAGCACTTGCCTTGATGGAGAGACAGTGCCACCAGGCATATTTTCAGGAGCCCCGCACAAAGGGGTGGCTCTTCGACACTTTGGTTACACCAGTGCTCATGTATGGGGCAGCCATATGGGGACCAGGATTAGCCACATCAGTATGGACAGCATTAGAGAGGCCACAGATCCTAATGATTTCCAGACTTATCCGAAGCAAGCCTTCAGTACCACACGATATCATTAGAGCAGAGCTCGCTCCACCACCGATGCTAGTTGAGGCACTATTCAAGACAGTATGCCTATTACACAGACTTCTGAGCATGGATACAGAGCGCATTGCTTATCGAGCTTTCAAGGCATCACGGGACATGGCATTAGCAGGCGACACCTCATGGTATGCACAGACACGAGACTGGCTCGCCCACCATGGCTTTGACATAGACAGGCTACCACCACTACAATACGACTCACATGCACCTACCTACTCACTCTCTCATCAGGAGAGGAATAGGGTCATTCGTCAGGAGATATGGCATACATACATACAGAGGACATGGGTGAGCCCTAGGGGTACATTGCCACCGAAAATGCTCTATTACCGTGAGCATTTTCTACATATATCATACGCGGGCTTCATCGAGATTCCGAGATACATGCAGACATATCTACCCCACCACCTTCGAGTCATCATTGGGCAGCTCCGGGTTTCATCACATCAGCTCGAGATTGAGAGGGGTCAGTCGAGGGAGTCCCCCGTGAGGAGAGGTGGTGCCCAGTATGGGAGACAGAGGTAGAGAGTGAGGAGCATTTTGTTATCAGATGCCCGGCATACTTAGGCCTACGAGCACAGTTCTAGATAGAGGAGTCACTTCCGGTATGCATGACTATGGGAGACCAGCGACGTTTGGGACGCTTCCTCGCAGCAGCATACGAGAGGCGAGATCGGTCACTCCAGCCCACACATCAGCCACGGGTGAGTACACAGCAGACAATTACCCAGTTTTTTTAGCGAGCTGAGCTACATCAGAGAGGTCCATCTATAGGGCTCACGCTCCACCAGGCAGCAGCACAGAGAGCACGGCGCCGATCACGCATGGGCAGATATCATCGACCACGACTATATCAGGAGGATATCTCACGCATAGGAGGATATCTCACGCATCAGGACAGCCTACGACCACATGATGGAGCATAGGCGTACCACCACCTCCTGGGTTGTCTTCCTTCAGGAGGCACTCAGACCACCCCCGATGTACCACATACTACACCCACCTCCACCCATTCACCAGTAGATAGGGTGTTTTACTCACACTTTTACTCACATGTCCCCCATGTATTAGGTGGCCACTATCTGCAGAGTCAGAGCCACGTCTCCCCAGACTTTTCCTGCCTTATATATCTTTGTGTCGCGATATACTTTTTATTTCATTTCATCCTCTACACAGGGTTACTACACTTGTACATGGTTTTTGTCTCATAGGCCAAGTTTGGCCTCCAGAAGACGTTAATATGACTTTCTTTCTTTCTTTCTTTCATCATCATCCGAGTCATCCTCCCACTGTTGCAAAGCATCTTTCCCCCCCCGTCATGCATGCCGAGAGTACACCAAGCTCGCAAAGAAGGAAAAAGGGCTTCATACAGAGATGGTCGTGTCATCATTGATGGCAAGGTCATCCCATACGGATTCGTGGCATGTGAGACACTCGAGGAGATACACCTTGCAGTTTGGAACTATAATGGAGATCTATGGACACATCCAGAGAGGTTAGAAGAGGTGCACAGAGGCAGAGACATAATTATGCTGACAGAGACACATGAGAGCCCAGGTCGGAGCCTTCCTCGAGTCCACGGTTTCCAGTGGGAGTCCACATACAAAGAGTGTACACGTCAGCACACCACCAGAGGATCGGGTGGAGTAGCCATACTCTTCAGAGATGACTTCAGAGAAGGATACAGATAGTCACACGTGACTCACAGGCCAAATATCTTTGGATTCGACTCCTTCTCTCACAAGAGCATATTCTCTTCATAGCGTTATGCTACTTTGCTCCTTCTAGCTCGCGGTTCGCTATCATAGATCGAGCGGAGGACTCACCATACACTTGTTTGTTAGAAGAGATTACAGAGTACTCTGCATTAGGGGAAGTCTTCCTTATGGGAGACTTCAATGCCAGGACAGGCAGTGATCAGTGTGAGATATTTGACCCAGAAGACCCACAGATACTGCATACCATAGAGGATGAGTCTACAGCTCGAGCTTCAGCTGACTCTACATGCACTCACTATGGCACTCACCTACTCAGACTAGGCTCTCGACATAACCTCCTTATCTATAACGGGATGGCTCAGTGGCCTACCTCGGGAGGATTGATGTGTATACCACACTCCGTCAGAGATGGCGGGGGGAGTAGAGTAGATTACATCATGGGATCCAGAGAGGCCATCCACCTACTTACCTCATTCAACATCCCACCCATACCCATTGGGGCCGATCACACGTACCTCGCGCTCTCCCTCAAGGGAGACACCCCTACACCCACACCTGCAGCACGAATCCCACATACCACCATCCATTTCACACATGAGCTGGCTCACATATATGTGACTCAAGTCGAGAAGGATCTTCTTTTGCTTCATCCTGACACTCCACTATCCCTACTCACCTCAGAGATAGCATCAATCCTTCATACATCAGCCATCAGCTCGTTCCCACACACCATCCATTCTGGTCACACACCTCCCGGGACCATGCCACAACATCGTTGGTAGGATGAGGAATGCAGAGGCCTTTACCGCCGACTACGAGCTTAGCGAGCATTGGGAGAGATCACAGAGAGAGAGGCCAAGGGATGGATGAAGACCCCCACACGTCAGAAGAGGCGAGCCTTTGAGGAGGCACAGGAGCTTGAGCTATACCATCTCTTTATGAGTATGGACAGTGCCGCAGCATGGCGTACCTTACGACAGCCACGCCCGACCACACCTATTGGGGACCTACACACATGGCATGATTATGCTGAGAGATTATATCAGGTACCTCGGCAGCCTCCCATTACCCAGCCACTTGAGCCTCGCCCTACTAGTTCTTCTCTCTTCACAACAAAGATGGTTGAGAGGGCCATAGGACGATAGGACATGGACATTCGACAGACCACATGGGATTGCAGAGCGAGTATCTCATATACGCAGCCTCCACCATAGCCCCGTTGATTGCACATGTCTTCAACCTGGCTATAGGGGAGCGCTTCCCAGAGGAGTGGACTATGCACACCATTGTGCCTCTCCACAAATCTGGAGACACCCTGGACCCAGGGAACATCAGGACCATCATGATTGGCCACACCATGGCCAAACTATACGGTGCCATACTTGAGGTAGAGCTCAGCTCATATGCAGAGACTGAGGGGCTACGAGCACGAGGCCAGGCAGGTTTTCGCAAAGCTTTACATCTTCGTTTTGCGTTGCCTCATTGATGGGGTAAGGGTGCAGAAGAAGAGATTATATTTCTGCTTTGTGGACTTCCGCAAAGCTTTTGATACAGTGCCACAAGAGAGACTCTTCCGACGCCTCCAGAGCTTGGGAGTACCATCAGGGATGATTTGGGCCATCTATGCACTCTATGAGCGGGTGACTTGGTCTCTACATCGACGAGATTGAGGACTACATTCTTCAAGCCCCTCTGTGTACAAAACTCATCGAGGGCATCCAAGTGGCGTTGTAATCCCTCCGGTGACAACACAATGTCATCCGCATATAATAAGATCTGGACATGTGTACCTGCGAGGTCTGCACCGTCTCCTCGGAGTCACATTCACGAGCTTGCCTGGCCCCTTCGTCATGCGACAGGCAGCCACCGATAGACTCACACGAGGATATGCAGCTTTAGCCATGTTAGAGCGGAGATCTCACCAGGCACACTTCCAGGAGCCCCGCACGAAGGGGTGGCTATTTGACACACTAGTTAGACCAGCTATGATGTATCCTGCGATAGTTTGGGCCCTGGGCCTCACAGTCACCCAGTGGAGTGCGATCAAGAGGCCACAGGTACATACGATCTCGCGACTATTTCGCGGGGAACAGTCAGTGCCACATGACATCATCAGGGTAGAGCTAGCTTCACCACCCATGGTAGTAGATGCACTATTCCAGACTATCTGCTTTATTCAGAGGATGAGGGAGCTCCCTACAGACACACTCACACACACAGAGCTTTTGAGGCATCTATACAGATATCAAAGTCTGGATATGAGAGAGATTGGTACACTCAAGTTAGAGTCTGGGTTGATAGTCATGGACTTGATATGGACAGATTGCCTCCTTTTCAGTATGACCCAGACTCACCCCACATCCACCTCTCTCGTCGTGAGAGGAATGTTGTGCTCAGCCAGGATCT
Source organism: Ceratopteris richardii (assembly GCA_020310875.1). Classification (NCBI taxonomy): domain Eukaryota; kingdom Viridiplantae; phylum Streptophyta; class Polypodiopsida; order Polypodiales; family Pteridaceae; genus Ceratopteris; species Ceratopteris richardii. The sequence goes on along the minus strand of CM035430.1, from coordinate 163,633,625 downwards.
CTGGCAGCTCTACATTAGTCAGACATGGCACACACCACACATGGGGATCGAGACTATCACACTACCGGGACCAGTTCTTAGACATACTAGTGGACGGTTTTATCCAGCGACCACGCTACATGGATACTTACATGCCTCATAGCTCGAGGGTAGCGATTGGCCAGTTGAGAGTCTCACCACACTGACTAGAGATTGAGATGGGCAGAGCCGTAGACATTCCAAGAGAGCAGCGCATATGCAGGGTATGCAGAGTAGAGATGGAGGATGAGGAGCACTTTGTATGCAGATGTAGATTATATGATGACATCAGAGGCAGATATGAGACTCTGTTTACAGGGCAGCCCACCCTCCGAGAGATCATGGACTCTAGAGACCAGCAACAGCTCGGGTGATTCTTACTAGAGATAGAGTCACAGAGATTCCCTACTCCAACCTACTGTAGCAGCCCATACAGGAGGGAGACAGAGTCAGCTCACTGACTTCTTTATTCCACGACGTGGAGCAGCCCTCGCCCCCTCAGCTCACACACTGAGAGGGGTGACCCTTCAGTAGGCTCAAACCTCTCGAGCTAGGAGACGACCCCGTGCTCTAGGATATTGGGCCTTGAGACTTCACCGACACCAGATTGCAGAGATCCAGGCCTGTGACTATCGTGCCATGGAGGAGAGACGATTCCAGATGATGGCTGACCCTGTTGTAGCCATGAGGGTGGCCCTGACTCCACCTCCACCTATGTATCACATCGTACACCCGCCCACTAGCACAGAACGGAGCTAGTTAGTCCTTTCATATACATTTCCATGCTTGTTGTACTACCCTTTTGCATATAGGTTATCATAGATCTCGCAGTCCATACACCCCCCACTTCCATGGGTATCTCCACATGCACACTACGGAGATCTCTATCAGCTTTACCAGTTTTTTCAGCACTTTTTTCTTTTCTGATTGATAGAAGATACACCCATGTACATCGATTTGTCTCATAGGCCGAGTTCGGCCTCCTAATAGACGTAAAAACACTTCCTTTCTTTCTTTCCTTCCTCTCTCTCTCTCTCTCTCTCTCTCTCTCTCTCTCTCTCTCTCTCTCTCTCTCTCTCTCTCTCTCTCTCTCTCTCTCTCTCTCTCTCTCTCTCTCTCTCTCTCTCTCTCTCTCTATTCTCTCTCTCTCTCTCTCTCTCATCTCTCTCTCTCTCTCTCTCTCTCTCTCTCTCTCTCTCTCTCTCTCTCTCTCTCTCTCTCTCTCTCTCTCTCTCTCTCTCTCTCTCTCTCTCTCTCTCTCTCTCTCTCTCTCTCTCTCTCTCTCTCTCCCAACACACTCATAGCCCACCTCTTCAACCGAGCACTGGTTGAAGGGTTCCATGACTCATGGACCGAGCACACGATAGTTCCATACATATGTGAGGTGATGTTATGGATCCAGCTACATAGCGGACGATCATGATTGGCCCCACACTAGCCAAGGTATATGACCACATCTTCACTTTGAGATGCCTGATCGACCAGGCTCGAGTGAGGAAACGGAGATTATATTGCTTCTTTTCGACACAGTTCCCAAGGCGAGACTCTTCAGACCCCTACTCGACATTGGGGCTCCAGAGGAGATGATATGGAAGATCTACGCCTTATGTGAGAGAGTATTAGATAAAGTGAGATGTCCGGGCCGCCTTGCTAGCACCATCGGGGTGAAGCAAGGGTACCCTCTCCCACCCACACTTTTTGGGCTACACATTGATGAGATAGTGGACTTCATACAGTAGCAGAGAGGGGATGGCATTGAGGTACCATGGTCCATATTCTTTTCTATGCTGATTATATTGTCTTGATTTCAGAGTCTGCAGAGGGTCTGCCGCAGCATTTACACGGTCTAGACGACTTCTGCACACATAGAGGGCTGTCAGTGAATCTTGGTAAAACCAAGGTTCTGATCTTTCATACATCAGCGCAGGTGAGGAGGCAAAGCTCTTTCAGAGCAGCAGGTGGATCCATCGAGGTAGTCAGCTCATATATATATCTGGGCGTGACGTTCACAGCAAACTCCTGGACTTTCTCCATGTCTAAGGCAGCTCGAGACCGCATCACACGAGGGTATGCAGCATTAGCTTTGATGGAGAGACAATGCCACTAGGCCCACTTTCAGGAGCCCCGCACAAAGGGGTGGCTCTTCGACACTTTGGTCACCCCGGCACTTATGTATGGAGCAGCCATATGGGGGTCAGGCTTATCAGCATCAGCATGGACAGTGGCGGAGACACCACAGGTTCTCATGATTGCCAAACTCATCCGCAGCAAACCCTCGGTACCCGATGATGTCATAAGGGCAAAGCTTGCTGCACCACCGATGCTAGTAGAGGCACTCTTCCATATAGTATGCTTACTTCAGAGGATCCAAGGCATGGATAGAGAGCGCACCACTTATAGAGCTTTCCAGGCATCACGCGACATGGCATTAGCGGGGGACACCTCCTCATGGTATGCACAGACACGAGATTGGCTGGCCCACCATGGACTTGACATAGACAGACTACCACATGTACGTTATGACTCCCACGCCCCCACCTACTCGCTCTCCCACCAGGAGAGGAATAGGCTCATCCGTCAGGAGATATGGCATACATCCATACAGAGAACATGGGTCAGCCCGCGAGATCCATTGCCACCAAAAATGCTCTACTATCGTGAGCATTTCCTAGAGATCTAAGATCAGGGCTTCATTGAGACCCCACAGGCCACGTTACATGGAGACATACCTACCACACCACCTCCGTGTTGTCATTGGACACCTTCGAGTTTCATCACATCGGCTCGAGATCGAGAGTGATCGGGCCAAAGGAGTCCCCCAAGAGGAGAGGTGGTGCCCGGTTTGCCATACAGAGATAGAGACCGAGGAGCACTTGATTACGAGATGCCGAGCATACTTGGACCTACGAGCATAGTTCCAGATTGAGGAGTCACTCCTGTTATGCATGACCATAGGACACCAGAAAAGGATGGGCCTCTATATCACGACAGCATATGAGAGACGAGAGCATATGCTACTGTGCACACGCGGGACACAAACAGGTACACAACAGACTATTACTCAGTTCTTTCCGCGACTTGAGCCACATGTGCCTCCCAGAGGCATAGGGCTCACGCTCGCGCAGGCAGCGGCACAGAGGGTGCCACACAGACCACGTACGACTGGGTACCGACGACCACGACTTCATCATAAGGACATCTCTCACATCAGGTTAGCACATGATCACATGATGGAGCATCAGCGCACCACCACCACTTGGGCCGCCGTCTTGCAGGAGGTGTTGAGTCCACCGCCCATGTACCATATACTTCACCCTCCTCCACCCATCTCTACCAGTTAGGGTATACATATTCACTCTCAAATATATCCCCATGTAGTAGGTGGCCATTATCTGCAGAGTCAGAGCCACGCTCCCCCACACACCACTACTCTATCTCCACTACTCCATCATTGCTAGGTACACCATCATCTTGTTGTTTTCAGCCTACATAGTTCTTTTTTTTGTAGTGAGTACTTTTCTTTTCATCGATACACTGGGATGACCACAGTTGTACATGGTTTTGTCACATAGGCCAACTTTGGCCTTTTGGTAGACGTTAATATGACCCTCTCTCTCTCTCTCTCTCTCTCTCTCTCTCTCTCTCTCTCTCTCTCTCTCTCTCTCTCTCTCTCTCTCTCTCTCTCTCTCTCTCTCTCTCTCTCTCTCTCTCTCTCTCTCTCTCTCTCTCTCTCTCCACCTCTCACGTCATGAGAGGAATCTTGTGCTCAGACAGGACCTTTGGCAGCTCTACATTAGTCAGACATGGCATACACCACACATGGGATCGAGACTATCGCACTATCGAGACCAGTTCTTGGACATACTAGCAGATGGTTTCATCCAGCGACCACGCTACATGGATACCTACATGCCTCATAGCTCGAGGGTAGCTATTGGCCAGTTGAGGGTCTCATCACACCGACTAGAGATTGAGATAGGCAGAGCCACAGACATTCCCAGAGAGGAGCGGTTATGCAAGATATGCAGAGTAGAGATGGAGGATGAGGAGCACTTTGTTTGCAGATGTAGCGCATATGATGACATTAGAGACAGATACGAGACTCTATTTACAGGGCAGCCCACCCTCCAAGAGATCATGAGCTCCAGAGATCAGCGACAGCTCGGGCGATTCTTACTAGAGATTCAGAGTCACAGAGATTCTCTCCTCCAGCCTACTGAAGCTGCCCAGACACGAGGGAGACAGAGTCAGTTCACTGACTTCTTCATTGCACGACATGCAGTAGCCCTCCCCCCCTTAGCTCACACATCGAGAGGGGTGACTCTTCAACAGGCTCACACCTCTCGAGCTAGGAGACGACCCCGTGCTATAGGATATCGGGCCCTCAGACTTCACAGACACCAGATTGAAGACATTCAGGCTCGTGACCATCGCACCATGGAGGAGAGACGATCCCAGATGATGGCGGATCCCGCTGCAGCGATCAGGGCGGCCTTGACTCCACCTCCACCCATGTACCACATATTACACCCGCCCACTAGTACAGGATGGAGCTAGTTAGTCATTCAGATGCATTATCATGCTTGTACTACCCTTTTGCATATAGGCTATAGATATAGCACTTCATTCACCATCCCCCCCTCCCACTTTCATCGGTATCTCTACATGCATGCTACACAGATCTATATCAGCCTTGCCAGCTTTTTTTTCAGCACTTTTATCTTTTTCCGATTGACAGAAGAAACACCCATGTACATTGATTTGTCTCATAGGCCGAGTTCGGCCTCCTAATAGACGTAAAAACGCTTTCTTCTTTCTTCTTTCTCTCTCTCTCTCTCTCTCTCTCTCTCTCTCTCTCTCTCTCTCTCTCTCTCTCTCTCTCTCTCTCTCTCTCTCTCTCTCTCTCTCTCTCTCTCTCTCTCTCTCTCTCTCTCTCTCTCTCTCTCTCTCTCTCTCTCCGTGGATCCCCCCATGTATTAGGTGGCTACTATCTGCAGAGTCAGAGCCAAGTCTCACCAGCCTTTTCCAGCCCTATATAGCATTGTGTAGCGATATACTTTTTATTTCATTTTATCTTCTACACAGGGTTACTACACTTGTACATGGTTTTTGTCTCATAGGCCAAGTTTGGCCTCCAGAAGACGTTAATATGACTTTCTTTCTTTCTTTCTTCTCTCTCTCTCTCCCTCCCTCCCTCCCTCCCTCCCTCCCTCCCTCCGTCCCTCCCTCCCTCCCTCCCTCCCTCTCTCTCTCTCTCTCTCTCTCTCTCTCTCTCTCTCTCTCTCTCTCTCTCTCTCTCTCTCTCTCTCTCTCTCTCTCTCTCTCTCTCTCTCTCTCTCTCTCTCTCTCTCTCTCTCTCTCTCTCTCTCTCTCTCTCTCTCTCTCTCTCTCTCTCTCTCTCTCTCTCTCTCTCTCTCTCTCTCTCTCTCTCTCGACTATTTCGCGGGAAACAGTCGGTACCAAATGACATCATCAGGGCAGAGCTAGCTGCACCACCCATGGTAGTAGATGCACTATTCCAGACTATCTGCTTTATTCAGAGGATGAGGGAGCTCCCTACAGACAGACTCACACGCAGAGCTTTTGAGGCATCTATACAGATATCAGAGTCAGGATATGAGAGAGCTTGGTACACTCAGGTTAGAGTATGGTTTGATAGTCATGGGCTTGATATGGACAGATTGCTGCCTTTTCAGTATGACCCAGACTCACCTCACATCCACCTCTCTCGTCATGAGAGGAATGTTGTGTTGAGACAGGATCTTTGGCAGCGCTACATTAGTCAGACATGGCACACACCACACATGGGATCGAGACTATTGCACTATCGAGACCAGTTCTTAGACATCCTAGCAGATGGTTTCATCCGGCGGCCATGTTACATGGATACTTACATGCCTCATAGCTTGAGGGTAGCGATTGGCCAATTGACAGTCTCATCACATAGACTAGAGATTGAGACGGGAAGAGCCACAGACATTCCCAGAGAGGAGCGGATATGCAAGGTTTGCAGAGTAGAGATAGAGGATGAGGAGCACTTTGTATGCAGATGTAGCGCATATGATGGCATCAGAGGTAGATACGGGACTCTATTTACAGGGCAGCCCACCCTCCGAGAGATCATGGACTCTAGAGACCAGAGACAACTCGGGCAATTCCTACTAGAGATACAGAGTCACAGAGATTCCCTACTCCAGCCTACTGTAGCAGCCCATACAGGAGGGAGACAGAGTCAGCTCACTGAGTTCTTTATTCCACGACGTGCTGTAGCCCTCCCCCCCTCAGCCCACACACCGAGAGGGGTGACTCTTCAGCAGGCTCAGGCTGCTCGAGCTAGGAGATGACCCCGTGCTAGAGGATATCGGGCCCCGAGACATCACCGACATCAAATTGCAGAGATCCAGGCTCGTCACCATCGCGCAATGGAGGAGAGACGATTCCAGATGATGACTGATCCCGCTGCAGCTATCACAATGGCCCTGACTCCACCTCCACCTATGTATCACATCTTACACCCGCCCACTAGCACAGGATGGAGCTAGTTAGTCGTTTCAGATGCATTCCTATGCTTGTTGTACTACCCCTTTGCATATAGACTGCCATAGATATCGCACTCCATACACCCCCCCCTTTCATGGGTATCTCCACACGCATTTCACGGAGATATGTATCAGCTTTACCAGTTTCTTTTTCAGCACTTTTATCTTCTCTGATAGACAGAAGATACACCCATGTACATCGATTTGTCTCATAGGCCGAGTTCGGCCTCCTAATAGACGTAAAAACACTTAAGTATGGATAGCAGATGAACTCACCCCACTCCAACTTAAAAATCGACCAGCAGAGTTAACTAAAGTCAGAGAAGCCAAGAAGAATGGAAAGTGGGCAGTATTCAGAGGCGGTCAAGCTATTATCAGAGATTTCCATACCCATACCACATAGGAAGAAACAGCTATCTCCCTCATTTGTAATATATATTGATGTAATTTTGAAACTCTTATGAGTCTAAGAGTGCTTTGGAAGCCACATCCCCCCCTTTTATTTTTATTTTGATTTTTCCCTTTTATTATAGCCCCTTGAGGGCTTCCCCCCCAAGTGGAATGTAATGTTTTGATGTACCTGCTCGGTCCCATAGGTCGATTTCGGCCTCCCGTGGACGTTAATATATCTTTCTTTCTTTCTCTCTCTCTCTCTCTCTCTCTCTCTCTCTCTCTCTCTCTCTCTCTCTCTCTCTCTCTCTCTCTCTCTCTCTCTCTCTCTCTCTCTCTCTCTCTCTCTCTCTCTCTCTCTCTCTCTCTCTCTCTCTCTCTCTCTCTCTCCCCCCCCCCCCCCTCTCTCTCCCCCCTCTCCCCCCTCTCTCCCCCTCTCTCCCCCTCCCCCCTCTCTTCCTCCCCCTCTCTCCCTCCCCCTCCCCCTCCCTCTCCCTCTCTCTCTCTCTCTCTCTCTCTCTCTCTCTCTCTCTCTCTCTCTCTCTCTCTCTCTCTCTCTCTCTCTCTCTCTCTCTCTCTCTCTCTCTCTCTCTCTCTCTCTCTCTCTCTCTCTCTCTCTCTCTCTCTAGACATTTGGCAGAGACAGGGCATGAGAGAGTATGGTATGCACAGACTTACCGATGGTTAGCAGACCATGGCATGAGCATTACGGATCTCCCCCCTTTTCAGTATGACCTCTCTTCCCCCCACATTACCCTCTCTCGTTCCGAGAGGAATAGGATCATCCGTCAGGACCTACTACAGATACACGTCAGGGAGACATGGATAGCACCACGGGAGCCTCTTCCCACAAAGAGGCAACACTACAGAGAGCACTTCCTGACTGTGACAGCGGATGGTTTCATTCAGAGACCACGATACATGGATACATATATGGCACCAGCTGAGAGAGTGGCCATTGGGCAGCTCAGAGTATCATCACACCAGCTCGAGATTGAGATTGGGCGAGCCACACATACCCCCAGGGATGAGCGACTATGCAGGATATGTAGAGAGGAGGTGGAGGACGAGGAGCACTACACATGTAGATGCCAGGCATATGAGGACATCAGAGACCGCTACCCACAGCTCTTCAGGGGGCCTAGAGAGATCAGGGCTTTATTGGGGACAGAGGACCAGCACCCTCTAGGTCATTTCCTAGTAGAGCTCCAGCACCGCCGCGCATCACTCCTCCACCACCGCGCATCACTCCTCCAGTAGCAGATGGAGATACACCTGCCCCCCCCCCCCCCCCACCTCAGACTTATATTACAGATTTTTTTCAGACCCACATACACTCGAGGGCCCAGCTCGATGCGGGGTGTCACATTACACACAGGCGATTCACCAGAGACGTCAGCAGCGCACCCCTATCGATTTGGACGCCCAGAGCATTTTGAGGATCGCCATGATGCCTTACCCACCGATGCATTATATCCTACACCCACTCCAGGCATTTAGGGGGTTGTGATACCATCGAGCCTCCCCTCCCTATGCATATCATATTTGTATCTCACCCATTGAGCATATAGAGTGCATACCCATAGCACCCCACACCCTTGATGCCAGCTACTATCCCTCCTTTTATACCCGTTTGCAGTACTCACACTTTATTTTCGTTTTGGATCACAGTGGATTGGATCATATTGATGTATATGTTTTGTCTCATAGGCCGATTTTGGCCTCTAATAGACGTTAAAAAGTCTTTCTTTCTCTCTCTCTCTCTCTCTCTCTCTCTCTCTCTCTCTCTCTCTCTCTCTCTCTCTCTCTCTCTCTCTCTCTCTCTCTCTCTCTCTCTCTCTCTCTCTCTCTCTCTCTCACACATATGGAAGAGCTCATGACGAGTTCAGTTTACAGGCAGCGCACCTCATATACGGGCGTAGGACTCTAGCACCACTCAATGCCCACCTCTTCAACCATGCATTGGTTGAAGGGTTCCCTGACTCATGGACTGAGCACATCACAGTGCCCATTCATAAGTCAGGTGACGTTATGGATCCAGCTACATATCGGACGATCATGATTGGCCCCACATTGGCCAAATTATATGGGATAGTGCTAGAGACAGAGTTGAGCCTTCTCGCAGAGAGGAAGGGTATCAGGGCCAGGACAGGCAGGTTTTAGACGAGATTACTCTACCATTGACCACATCTTCACTTTGAGATGTTTGATCGACCAGGCAAGAGTGAGGAAGAGGAGATTATACTGCTGCTTTGTGGACTTCCACAAAGCCTTCGATAGAGTTCCCATGGAACAGCTCTTCAGACACCACCTCAATATTGGAGTTCCAGATGAGATGATATGGGGGATCTGCGCCTTATATGAGAGAGTATCTGGTAGAGACAGATGTCCAGGTGGCTTATCCGACTCACTCGCTAGCACTATCAGGTTGAAGCAAGGGTGCCCTCTTTCCCACCCTCTTTGGTCTATACATTGATGAGATAAGGGACTTCATACTACAATAGGGAGGGGAGGGCATTGAGGTACAAGGGACTACTATTCATATTCTTTTATATGCTGATGATATTGTGCTAGTTTCAGAATCTGCAGAAGGTCTAGAGCGCCACCTACACGGCCTAGACGACTTCTGCATGATAGAGGGCTCTCTGTGAACTTTGGTAAAACCAAGGTTATGATTTTTCATACATCAGCACAGGTGAGGATACATAGTTCTTTCAGAGTAGTAGGCGGACCGATTGAGGTAGTTGGGTATTTTGTCTATCTAGGAGTGACATTCACGGCAGCCTCGGGGGTTTTCTCTATGTCTCTGGCAGCCCGGGATCGCATCACACGTGGATACTCAGCACTAGCCTTGATGGAGAGATAGTGCCACCAGGCACATTTTAAGGAGCCCCGCACAAAGGGATGGTTATGCCAGCGCTCTTCTATGGAGCAGCCATATGGGGGCCGGGGTTAGCTACATCAGCATGTACAGCATTGGAAAGGCCACAGATTCTCATGATTGCCAGACTCATTCAAAGCAAGCCTTCAGTACGACATGATATCATCACAACAGAGCTTGCCACACCACCGATGCTAGTGGAGGCACTGTTCCAGGCAGTATGCCTACTACACAGGATACAGAGCATGGACACAAAGCGCATCACTTATCAAGCTTTCCAAGCATCACGCGACATGGGACTGGCAGGTGACACCCTCTCATGGTACGCACAGACACGAGATATGGCTGGCCCAGCATGGATTTGACATAGAAAGACTACCACCTCTGCGGTATGACTTACACGCCCCCACCTATTCACTCTCCCACCACGACAGGAACAGGGTCATTCGCCAAGAGATATGGCATACATACATAGAGAGGACGTGGATTAGCCCCAGGGATACACTGCCACCAAAAATGCTCTACTACCGTGAGCATTTTCTACAGATCTCAGATCAGGGCTTTATTGAGACTCCGCGATACATGGAGACATACTTACCACATCACCTTAGAGTCCTCATCGGGAAGCTTCGAGTTTCATCACATAAGCTCGAGATCGAGAGGGGTCGGACCACAGGAGTACCTAGAGAGGAGAGGTGGTGCCCATTATGCCATACAGAGATAGAGAGTGAGGAGCACTTTGTTACCAGATGCCGAGTATACTCAGATCTACGAGCACAGTTCCATATAGAGGAGTCACTACAGTTGTGCATGACCATTGGAGACCAGCGGAGGTTGGGACGATTCCTCACAACAGCGTATGAGCATCGAGAGCATAATACACAGATGAGTACACAACGGACCATTACTCGGTTCTTTCAACGAGATGGGCTATATCAGACAAGCCCACCTTCCAGACGCATGGGGCTAACGCTCCAGCAGGCAGTGGCGCAGAGAGCGCGACGTCGACCACATAGAGCTGGGTACGGACGACCACGACTATACCAGGAGGATATTTCACGCATCAGGATAGCCCATGACCACATGATGGAGCACAGGTGCACCACCACCACCCGGGTAGCCTTCCTTCGAGAGGCACTCAGACCGCCCCAATGTACCACATACTCCACCCACCTCCACCCATTACTTGTAGCTAGGATATACATATACACTCCCATCATCGGGGCCCCATGTATTAGATGGCCATTATCTGCAAAGTCAGAGCCATATCTCCCCACACACCACTACATTAGCCCCACTACCTCTCCGTCACCCGGTACACTATCCTGTGGTTGTTTCCATGTTAAGCCTACAAAGATTTGTGTAGCGAGTACTTTTCCATTTTTTATTTCTGCACAGGGTTACTACAGTTGTACATGGTTTTGTCTCATAGGCCAAATTTGGCCTTCAGAAGACGTAAATCTCTCTCTCTCTCTCTCTCTCTCTCTCTCTCTCTCTCTCTCTCTCTCTCTCTCTCTCTCTCTCTCTCTCTCTCTCTCTCTCTCTCTCTCTCTCTCTCTCTCTCTCTCTCTCTCTCTCTCTCTCTCTCTCTCTCTCTCAAGGACGAGAGATTTTGTAGGATATGCCGAGAGGAGGTGGAGGATGAGGAGCACTACACATGTAGATGCCAGGCATACAAGGACATCAGAGACGGCTACCCACAGCTCTTCAGGGGGCCCAGAGAGATCAGGGCTTTATTGGAGACGGAGGACCAGCACCCTCTAGGTCGCTTCCTAGTAGAGCTCCAACGCGGCTGTGCATCACTTCTCCAGCAGAGGATGGACATACACTTGGCCCCCGAGACTTCTATTACAGATTTTTTCAGACCCAGAGCCACCCGAGGACCCAGCTCGACGCAGGGTGTCACATACAGAGAGCAGAGGAGCTTAGACGACAGCGTCGACGACCGAGACCCCCACTCAGGAGAGCCCGTCCCCACCAGAGAGAGATTCAGGCGATTCACGCACACCATGACATGGAGATATGGAGACGTCGGCAGCGCACCCCTGTCGATCTCGACATGCAGAGCATTTTGAGGATTGCCACAATGCCTTACCCACCGATGCACTATATCCTACACCCACTCCAGGCACCTAGAGCGTTATGACACCACCGAGCCTCCCCTCCCTATGCATATCATATTTGTACCTCACCTATTGAGCATATAGAGTGCATACCCATAGCACCCCATACCCTTGATGCCAGCTATTATCCACCCCTTTTATATTCTGTTTTGTACCCACACTTTATTTTCCTTTTTGTGATCACAGTGGATTGGATCATACTGATGTATATGTTTTGTCTCATAGGCCGATTTTGGTCTCTCTCGCACCCGAAGAGGGAGAGATTAATATGAACAAGACAGAAGCTCTAAAAGAAGAACTCACCAAAGCTTTGACCGCGAGCATGGAAAACAAATTAGAAGCTACCAAAGAAGGATGGATCGACATAGTGAAAAAGAACATCAAAAAAGAAGCCAAAGAGGAAGCACAAAAGCAAGAAGCACTCATCGTGCACACCACCATTGAAGAAGAAAAGATGAGACATGCCCGTCGTCTCAATGTATGCATCACGGGCATTGTAGAAAAAGAAGGCTCTACACCCGAGTCCGATGGGAAGACACTATGCAGGATGCTCGGCTACAAAGAGGACTCCCCTCCATTTATCAAGTCTTGGAGAACGGGACGAGACCCCACGAAGAAGAGAGCTCTCATTCTACACTTCCCTTCAGAAGATGTAAGATCTACTTTCCTACGCAAGAGGGTGATTCTGAGAGCACTTGATGGCCCCCCCATCTACCTTGATGATGATCTCACACCCATGCAAGTAGCACACCGCCGGGAATGCATGCCGAGAGTACACCAAGCTCGCACAGAAGGAAAGAAGGCTTCATGCAGAGATGGTCGTGTCATCATTGATGGCAAGGCCATCCCATAGGGATTCGCAGCCTGTGAGACACTCGAGGAGATACACCTTGCAGTTTGGAACTGCAATGGAGATCTATGGACACACCCAGAGAGGTTGGAAGAGGTGCGCAAAGGCAAAGACATCATTATGCTCACAGAGACACATGAGAGCCCGGACCGGGGCCTACCTCGAGTCCACGGTTTCCGGTGGGAGTCCACATACAGAGAGTGTACACGTCAGCACACCACCAGAGGATCGGGAGGAGTAGCCATACTCTTCAGAGATGGACTTCAGAGCAGGATACAGATAGTCACACGTGACTCACAGGCCAGATATCTTTGGATTCAACTCCAGCTCTCACAGGAGCGGATCATCTTCATAGCTTTATGCTACTTCGCTCCCTCTAGCTCGCTCTTCGCTATCATAGACAGAGAGGAGGACTCACCATATACTTGCTTGTCAGAAGAGATTACAGAGTACTCTACATTAGGGGAAGTCTTCCTTATGGGAGACTTCAATGCCAGGACAGGCAATGATCAGTGTGAGATATTTGACCCAGGAGACCCACAGATACTACGTACCATAGAGGATGAGTCTACAGCTCGAGCTTCAGCTGACTCTACACACACTCATTATGGCACTCACTTACTCAAACTAGGCTCTCGACATAATCTCGTTATCTATAACGGGATGGCTCAGTGGCCTACCTCAGGAGGATTGACATGCATACCACACTCAGTCACATATGGCAGGGGAAGTTCAGTAGATTATGTCATGGGATCTAGAGAGTCCATTCACCTACTTACCTCATTCACCATCCCACCCATACCCATTGGGGCCGATCACGCATACCTCGCTCTCTCCCTCAAGGGAGACACCCCTACACGCACACCCGCAGCACGCATCCCACGCACCACCATCCACTTCACACACGAGCTAGCTCACATATATGCGGCCCAAGTCGAGAAGGGTCTTCTCTTGCTTCACCCTTACAGTCCACTATCAGTACTCACCTCACAGATAGCATCAGTTCTTCAGACATCCGCCATCAGCTCCTTCCCACTCACCATCCATTCTGGTCACACACCTCCTCCCGGGACTATGCCACAACATTGTTGGTATGATGAGGAATGCAGAGATACTTACCGCAGACTACAAGCTCAGCGAGCATTGGGAGAGATCACAGAGAGACAGGCCACGGGACAGATGAAGACTCTCACACGTCGGAAGAGGCGAGCCTTTGAGGAGGCACATGTGCTTGAGCTATACCATCTCTTTATGAGTATGGACAGTGCGGCAGCATGGCATACCCTACGAGAGCCACGCCCGACCACACCTATTGGGGACCTAAACACATGGCATGATTATGCTTAGAGATTATATGAGGTGCCTGGGCAGCCTCCCATTCCCCATCCACTTGAGCCTCGCCCTACTAGTTCTTCTCTTTTCACAGCAAAGATGGTTGAGAGGGCCATTGGATGACTGCGACATGGACGTTCGACAGACCTTACGGGATTGCAGAGCGAGAATCTCATATATGCAGCCTCCACTATAGCCCCGTTGATTGCACATGCCTTCAACCGTGCTATAGTGGAGGGCTTCCCAGAGGAGTGGACTAGGCACACCATTGTGCCTATCCACAAATCTGGCGACACCCTAGATCCAGGGAATTACAGGACCATCATGATTGGCCACACCATGGCCAAACTATACGGTGCCATACTTGAGGCAGAGCTCAGCTCATATGCAGAGACTGAGGGGCTACGAGCACGAGGCCAGGCAGGTTTTCGGCGAGCTTTCTCTACCATTGATCACATCTTCATTTTGCGCTGCCTCATTGACGGGGCAAGGGTGCGGAAGAAGAGACTATATTGCTGCTTTGTGGACTTCCGCAAAGCTTTCGATACAGTGCCACGAGAGATGCTCTTCCAACGCCTTCAGAGCTTGGGAGTACCATCAAGGATGATTTGGGCCATCTATGCACTCTATGAGCAGGTGACTGGGAGAGTACAGTGTCCAGGAGGTATGTCTCAAGCCATTGCTAGCACCATCGGTGTTAAGCAAGGCTGCCCGCTCTCTCCCACTCTATTTGGTCTCTACATCGATGAGATTGAGGACTACATTCTCCGAGCTGGAGGGGAGGGTGCAGACCTCGCAGGTACACCTGTCCACATTTTATTATATGCCGATGACATTGTCTTGATTTGAGAGTCACCCGATGGATTACAGCGCCACTTGGATGCACTCGATGAGTTTTGTACACAAAAGGGCTTGACAGTAAACCTTGGCAAGACCAAGGTCATGATCTTCCACACCTCCCCTTGGTGAGGAATGGAGCAGGATTCACAGCCGGCGGTCGACAGATTGAGGTGGTCACTTCCTATGTCTACCTCGGAGTCACATTCACGAGCTTACCTGGCCCCTTCAGCATGAGACAGGAAGCCAGCGATAGAGTCACACGAGGATATGCAGCTTTAGCCATGTTAGAGCGGAGATGTCAGCAGGCACAGTTCCAGGAGTCCCGCACGAAGGGGTGGTTATTTGACACACTAGTCAGACCAGCTATGATGTATGCTGCGACAGTTTGGGCCCGAGGCCTCACAGTCACCCAGTGGAGTGCGATCGAGAGGCCCCAGGTACGTATGATCTCGCGACTATTTCGCGGGAAACAGTCGGTACCACATGACATCATCACGGAAGAGCTAGCTGCAGCACCCACGGTAGTAGATGCACTATTCCAGACTATCTGCTTTATTCAGAGGACGAGGGAGCTCCCTACAGACAGACTCACACGCAGAGCTTTTGAGGCATCTATACAGATATCATAGTCAGGATATGAGAGAGCTTGGTACACTCAGGTTAGAGTATGCTTTGATAGTCATGGGCTTGAAATGGACAGATTGCCGCCTTTTCAGTACGACCAGACTCACCTCACATCCACCTCTCGCGTCGTGAGAGGAATGTTGTACTCAGACATGATCTTTTGCAGCGCTACATTAGTCAGACATGGCACACACCACACATGGGATCGAGACTATTGCACTATCGAGACCAATTCTTAGACATCCTAGCAGACGGTTTCATCTGGCCGCCATGTTACATGGATACTTACATGCCTCATAGCTCGAGGGTAGCGATTGGCCAGTTGAGAGTCTCATCACATAGACTAGAGATTGAGACCGGCGGAGCCGCAGACATTCCCAGAGAGGAGCGGATATGCAGGGTGTGCAGAGTATAGATGGAGGATGAGGAGCACTTTGTATGCAGATGTAGCGCATATGATGGCATCAGAGGTAGATACGGGACTCTATTTACAGGGCAACCCACCCTCCCAGAGATCATGGACTCTAGAGACCAGGGACAGCTCGGGCAATTCCTACTAGAGATACAGTCATATAGAGATTCCCTACTCCAGCCTACTGTAGCAGCCCATACAGGAGGGAGACAGAGTCAGCTCACTGAGTTCTTTATTCCACGACGTGCTGCAGCCCTCCCCCCCTCAGCCCAAACACCGAGAGGGGTGACTCTTCAGCAGGCTCAGACTGCCCGAGCTAGGAGACGACCCCGTACTAGAGGATATCGGGCCCCGCGACATCACCGACATCAGATTGCAGAGATCCAAGCTCGTCACCATCGCGCCATGGAGGAGCGACGATTCCATATGATGGCTGATCCCGCTGCAGCTATCACGATGGCCTTGACTCCACCTCCACCTATGTATCACATCTTACACCCGCCCACTAGCACAGGATGGAGCTAGCTAGTCATTTCAGATGCATTCCCATGCTTGTTGTACTACCCCTTTGCATATAGACTGTCATAGATATCGCACTCCATACATCCCCCCACTTTCATGGGTATCTCCACACGCATTTCACGAAGATATGTATCAGCTTTACCAGTTTCTTTTTCAGCACTTTTATCTTCTCTGATAGACAGAAGATACACCCATGTACATCGATTTGTCTCATAGGCCGAGTTCGGCCTCCTAATAGACGTAAAAACACTTTCTTTCTCTCTCTCTCTCTCTCTCTCTCTCTCTCTCTCTCTCTCTCTCTCTCTCTCTCTCTCTCTCTCTCTCTCTCTCTCTCTCTCTCTCGACATTTGGCAGAGACAGGGTATGAGAGAGTATGGTATGCACAGACTTACCGATGGTTAGCAGACCATGGCATGAGCATTACGGATCTCCCCCCTTTTCAGTATGACCTCTCTTCCCCCCACATTACCCTCTCTCGTTCCGAGAATAATAGGATCATCCGTCAGGACCTACTACAGATACACGTCAGGGAGACATGGATAGCACCACGGGAGCCTCTTCCCACAAAGAGGCAACACTACAGAGAGCACTTCCTGACTGTGACAGCGGATGGTTTCATTCAGAGACCACGATACATGGATACATATATGGCACCAACTGAGAGAGTGGCCATTGGGCAGCTCAGAGTATCATCACACCAGCTCGAGATTGAGGTTGGGCGAGCCACACATACCCCCTGGGATGAGAGATTATGCAGGATATGTAGAGAGGAGGTGGAGGACGAGGAGCACTACACATGTAGATGCCAGGCATATGAGGACATCAGAGACCGCTACCCACAGCTCTTCAAGGGGCCCAGAGAGATCAGGGCTTTATTGGGGACAGAGGACCAGCGCCCTCTAGGTCGTTTCCTAGTAGAGCTCCAGCACCGCCGTGCATCACTCCTGCAGCAGCAGATGGAGATACACCTGCCCTCCCCCCCCCCTCAGACTTATATTACAGATTTTTTTAGACCCACAGCCACTCAAGGAGCCAGCTCGATGCGGGGTGTCACATTACACAGAGCAGAGGAGCTTAGACGACAGCGTCGACGACCGAGACCCGAGTCCGGAGAGCCCGTCCACATCAGAGAGAGATTCACGCGATTCACGCACGCCACGACATGGAGATACGGAGACGTCAACAGCGCACCCCTATCGATTTGGACATTCAGAGCATTTTGAGGATTGCCATGATGCCTTACCCACCAATGCATTATATCCTACACCCACTCCAGGCATCTAGTGGGTTGTGATAACATCGAGCCTCCCCTCCCTATGCATATCATATTTGTATCTCACCCATTGAGCATATAGAGTGCATACCCATAGCACCCCGCACCCTTGATGCCAGTTACTATCCACTCCTTTTATACCCGTTTGTGGTACTCACACTTTATTTTCCTTTTGGGATCATAGTGGATTGGATCATAATGATGTATATGTTTTGTCTCATAGGCCGACTTTGGCCTCTAATAGACGTTAAAAAGTCTTTCTTTCTTTCTTTCTTTCTTTCTTTCTCTCTCTCTCCCTCCCTCCCTCCCTCCCTCCCTCCCTCTCTCTCTCTCTCTCTCTCTCTCTCTCTCTCTCTCTCTCTCTCTCTCTCTCTCTCTCTCTCTCTCTCTCTCTCTCTCTCTCTCTCTCTCTCTCTCTCTCTCTCTCTCTTGCCACCATCTTCTGCTCAGTCGCCACCATCTGCTGCTCACTCGCCACCATCTGCTGCTCAGTATTAGGGTTTTGGCCACCATCTGCTGCTCTGCTAGGGTTTTCGCCACCATCTGCTGGTCAGTTTTAGGGTTTTCGCCACCATCTGCTGCTCAGTTTTAGGGTTTTCGCCACCATCTGCTGTTCGCGCAGCAGTCAGCAGTACTCAGGAGTACAGGCGCAGCAGTTAGATTTGAAGTCCAAAGTCAGGAAGGCATTAGGATTTCTGAGCTGTCCTTTGAGCTCGAAGGCAGAAGTACAGTCAGTACAAGTCCTCATAGCAGCTTATGGGAAAACTTAGGGGGCAGACACAACAGTCAAAGAGAGGGCAGCATATCAGAACCCTAACCCTAACCTAACCCTAACCCTAACCCTAACCCGAACCCAAAATGAACCTAACTCTAACTCCAGAACCAAACCCTTAATCCCAAACCCTAAGAACCTCTCTCTCTCTCTCTCTCTCTCTCTCTCTCTCTCTCTCTCTCTCTCTCTCTCTCTCTCTCTCTCTCTCTCTCTCTCTCTCTCTCTCTCTCTCTCTCTCTCTCTCTCTCTCTCTCTCTATCTACCCGAGCCCTAATCCTAAACCTTGAAATGGCTCCCATGGACCGGAAGGAAGTGGACGACCTTATCGCTAAAGCTCTCAAAGAGGCCAAAAAGGAAGCAGACCGCAACCTCAATATGGAGATACGAAAGATGATGGAAAAGTTCAAAGGACTCGAAGAACAAGTAATGAATAAAGTCAAAGGACTGGAAGAACAAGTGAAGACTCTCACAGAAGAAAGAGACCATTGGAGGACAGCTTATGAGCACATGAAAGAAGAGGGGAGATCTCCAACGTGGAGATACTCAAGGAAGAAATAAAGAAGGAAATCAAAACGGAGGTAGAATCTACTCGAGAGTCATGGTTGGAAGTAGTACACAAAAGGGTTAAGAAGGAAGTTAGGGAAGACGTGCAGAAAGAAGAGCTCACACGAGTCCAGGATACACTTGAGGAGGAGAGGCTTCGACACACTCAAAGACTTCACATTCGGATTACAGGCCTACCCGAAGGGGTATCACCGGAGGCAGACGCCACTGACATTTGCCATCGACTTGGATACGAGAGCATGCCTTACACAGACGCATGGAGGGTTGGGAGGGATACATCACGTTTGCGAGCACTCATCCTCAAGATGAGTTCGGAGGAGGCACGGACCGCCTTTTTTAGACGTCGATCGGTACTACGTGGACTACCCGGCGGCACCCTCTACATGGACGAGGACCTCACGAGTATGCAGGTGGCACACCGACGCGCTTGCATGCCACAGATACTCAAGGCACGTCGAGAGGGGAGGAAGGCCTTTTACCGTGATGGTAAGGTCTTCATAGATGGACGCCCTATCAAATAGGGCCATGCGGCCTATGAGACATCACTACACCAGGTGACACCACTCAGAGGAGCAGTGTGGAACTGCAACGGGGCACTCTGGACGCGACCAGACAGAGTCGAGGAGATCCTCGCATCACATGACTTTGTGTGCATCACAGAGACACACGAGAGCCCAGAGAGAGGTCTACCACGCATTGCAGGTTTTCATTGGGAATCTGCATTCAGGACTACGACGAGACAGAGTACAGCGCGAGGATCGGGAGGAGTGGCCATCGTATTTCGACAGGAGATACAGAGCCGGATCCATATTATAGGTAGAGATGAGGAGGCACGATACATGTGGGTTCGCATAGAGATAGCACAGGGGAGCTCGATTTACATTGCTATATGCTACTTCTTACCAGGCCGATCTCGATACGCAGGACAGGATCTAGGGGACCGATCCGAGATAGAGACTCACCATACACAGCGCTTTCAGATGAGATACTACATTACAGCACACTTGGTGAAGTCTTCCTTATGGGGGACTTCAATGGCCGCACTCAGTCGCATCAGTGCGAGGCATATGACATGGATCACCCGCATCTCATGAGGGCCAGAGACCCGGTTGAGATTAGCACCAGCAGAGTATCGACAGATACGGGTCAGGACACCACCGGCTATGGCAGACATCTACTCGAGCTAGGCAATCGACATCATCTCGTTATATATAACGGGATGAATCGGTGGCCAGGTTCAGGCGGATTTACTTGCTTCCCTCACGGGGGAGGTGAGAGCACAGTCGACTACATTTTGGGTACTACCTCTGGAGCTTCACTCATCCCTTCACTTAGTATTGGACGACGCCCACTCGGTGCTGACCACACATTTATTACATTCACACTCTCATCTCCGATTCCATTAGACCCTCCCTAACCCACTGAGATACATACCACGATACACTTCACACACGAGCTCTCACACGTTTATGCACACCATTTACACACCAGCCTACTCTCCCTCGATCCATTCTCACCTTTGGACACACTTACATCACATATCACCTCCATCCTACAGGACTCAGCTCTCCGCAGCTTCCCACACCACACACATATGCACCCTCCACGCACAGGATCCATGCCCCAGAACCGTTGGTATGATGCATACTGTCGTGAGCTTCGGAAGCACCTACGGATTTTAGAGCATAGAGGAGATATTACACACACACAGGCACAGCATCGCATGCAGAGCCTTACTCGCCGCAAACGGCGAGATTGGGAGGAGAGACAATATTGGGATATTTACCATTTGCTCATGAGTCGAGACAGTGTAGTGGCATGGCGACATTTGAGAGAGAGGAGACAGCAGACACCTATCCGAGACCCGAGCACTTGGCATAGCTATGCACGGAGCCTATACGAGATCCAAGACCAGCCTCCCATTCCCAGACCGCAGAGCCCACGTCCTACTACCTCTGACTTCTTCACACCCACTATGGTGGGACGCGCTATTGCCCGGCTGCAGCATGGCAGGGCCCATGATCATTTCGGTTTACAGACAGAGCACCTCATCTATGGAGGCACGACTCTCGCACCGCTCATTGCCCATCTCTTCAACCGTGCATTGGTTGAAGGGTTCCCAGACTCATGGATTGAGCACACCATAGTGCCCATTCACAAGTCAGGTGATACTATGGATCCAGCTACATACCGGACGATCATGATTGGCCCTATATTGGCCAAGTTATATGGGGCGGTACTAGAGACAGAGTTGAGTACTCTCGCTGAGAGGAAGGGCATCAGGGCTCCAGGACAGGCAGGTTTCAGACGAGATTACTCTACCATTGACCACATCTTCACTCTAAGATGCCTGATTGACCAGGCCAGGGTGAGGAAGAGGAGATTATATTGTTGCTTTGTGGACTTCCGCAAAGCATTTGACACTGTTCCCAGGGATCGACTCTTCATACGACTACTTGACATCGGAGCTCCGGAGGAGATGATATGGGGGATCTACGCCTTATACGAGAGAGTATCTGGTAGAGTCAGATGTCCAGGGGGCTTATCTGATCCACTTGCTAGCACTATCGGAGTGAAGCAAGGATGCCCTCTCTCACCCACCCTCTTTGGTCTCTACATTGATGAGATAGTGGACTTCATACAGCAGCAGGGGGGAGATGGCATTGAGGTACACGGGTCCACTGTCCATATTCTTTTATACGCTGATGATATTGTATTGGTTTCAGAGTCTGCAGAAGGTCTACAGCATCATCTACACGGCCTAGATGACTTTTGCAGACACAGAGGGTTATGGGTTATCTGTGAACCTTGGTAAAACCAAGGTCTTGATCTTTCATACATCAGCACAGGTACGCAGACATAGTTTGTTCACAGCAGCAGGTGGACCGATCGAGGTGGTCGGATCATATGTTTACTTGGGGGTGACATTTACAGAAGCATCAGGGGTCTTCTCTATGGCTCAGGCAGCCCGTGACCGCATCACACGTGGGTACGCAGCACTAGCTTTGATGGAGAGACAATGCCACGAGGCATATTTTCAGGAGCCCCGCACAAAGGGGTGGCTCTTTGACACTTTGGTTACGCCAGCGCTCATGTATGGGGAAGCCATATGGGGACCAGGATTAGCTACATCAGTATGGACAGCATTAGAGAGGCCACAGATCCTCATGATTGCCAGACTTATCCGCAGCAAGCCTTCAGTACCACATGATATCATTAGAGCAGAGCTCGTTGCACCACCGATGCTAGTTGAGGCACTATTCCAGACAGTATGCCTATTACACAGACTTCGGAGCATGGATACAGAGCGCATTGCTTATCGTGCTTTCGAGGCATCACGTGATATGGCATTAGCAGGCGACACCTCCTCATGGTATGCACAGACACGAGACTGACTTGCCCACCATGGCTTTGACATAGACAGGCTACCACCACTACAGTACGACTCTCATGCACCCACCTACTCGCTCTCTCATCAAGAGAGGAATAGGATCATTCGTCACGAGATATGGCATACATACATACAGAGGACATGGGTGAGCCCTAGGGGTACATTGCCACCGAAAATGCTCTACTACCGCGAGCATTTTCTACATATATCGGGCACGGGCTTCATCGAGATTCCGAGATACATGCAGACCTACCTTCCCCACCACCTACGAGTCTTCATTGGGAAGCTCCAGGTTTCATCACATCAGCTCGAGATTGAGAGGGGTCCGTCCAGGGGAGTCCCCCGTGAGGAGAGGTGGTGCCCAGTATGCCAGACACAAGTAGAGAGTGAGGAGCATTTTGTTATGAGATGTCCAGCATACTTAGACCTACCAGCACAGTTCCAGATCGAGGAGTCATTCCAGCTGTGCATGATTATGGGAGACCAGAGACACTTGGGACGCTTTCTCACAGCAGCATGCGAGAGGCGAGAGCGGTCACTACAGCCCATACATCAGCCACGGGTGAGTACCCAGCGGACCATTACGCAGTTCTTTCAGCGAGTTGAGCTTCATCAGAGAGGTCCATCTATAGGGCTCACGCTACACCAGGCAGCGGCACAGAGAGCACGGCGCCGACCACGCATGGGCGGATATCGTCGACCACGACTATATCAAGAGGATATCTCACGCATCAGGATTGCCTACGACCACATGATGGAGCATAGGCGTACCACCACCCCCTAGGTTGTCTTCCTTCAAGAGGCACTCATACCACCACCAATGTACCACATACTACACCCACCTCCACCCATCACCAGTAGCTAGGGCGTTTTACTCACATTTTGGATCCCCCCATGTATTAGGTGGCCACTATCTGCAGAGTCAGAGCCACGTCTCCCCAGCCTTTTCCAGCCCTATATAGCTTTGTGTAGCGATATACTTTTTATTTCATTTTATCTTCTACACAGGGTTACTACACTTGTACATGGTTTTTGTCTCATAGGCCAAGTTTGGCCTCTAGAAGACGTTAATATGACTTTCTTTCTTTCTCTCTCTCTCTCTCTCTCTCTCTCTCTCTCTCTCTCTCTCTCTCTCTCTCTCTCTCTCTCTCTCTCTCTCTCTCTCTCTCTCTCTCTATGTTCTTTTACTCAATTCTTTCGACGACAGACAGACCATCATAGGGCTCATGTTCAAGCAGGCGGCGGCACAGAGAGTGCGACGCAGAACACGTACGACTGGGTACCGATGACCAGGACTTCATCATGAGGACATCTCTTGCATCAAGGTAGCCCACGACCATATGATGAAGCATCGACGCACCACCACCACTTGGGTCTCCCTCTTGCAGGAGGTGTTGAGTCCACTGCCGATGTACCATATACTCCACCCTCCTCCACCCATCTATACCACTTAGGGTTTACATACTCACTCCCAGATATGTCCCCATGTAGTAGGTGGCCATTATCTACAGAGTCAGAGCCACGCACCACTACTTTATCTCCACTACTCCATCATTGCTAGGTACACCATCATCTTGTTGTTTTCAGCCTACATAGTTCTTACTTTTGTTTTCATCAATACATAGAGATGACCAGAGTTGTAGATGGTTTTGTCTCTCAGGCCAAGTTTGGCCTTTGGTAGACGTTAATCTCTCTCTCTCTCAAATGGTAGCGAGAGACCCAGAGGCACGTTTCATGTGGATACGACTCTAGCTATCAGAGGAGAGAGCAGCGTATTTCGTCGTCTTCGATATTGCACCCATCGGCTCGCGCTTCACACATACCCCCGAGCAGCCCTCAGAGGGGGAGGGACCCGACACCCCATCGCCATATGACTGCCCAAGTGACACCATTATGGAGTATATCGGGATGGGCGAAGTCTTCCTTGTAGGAGACTTCAATGCCCGCACTCAGAGCCACCAGTGTGATATCTACGACTTTGACGACCCTGAGATGCTCCGCACCATGGAGCTGTCTACACTCAAAGCCTCAGCCGACATGGCCACACCCACCTCATACGGCCGACACCTACTCCAGATGGGAGCAGCACACCGTCTCATTATCTGTAAAGGGATGGCGACTTGGCCCACCTCCGGTGGTCTCACCTTCATTCCACCGACTATGTGTGGTAGACTATGTTATCGGACCCTATGCATAGCATTGCGCCTATCCATATGTCCGATGATATAATGGACTCGGGGAACTACAAGACTATTATGATAGGCCACATCCTGGCCAAGATCTATGGGGAAGTACTAGAGGCAAAGCTTAGTACACACGCTCAAGCAGTTGGGATCAGAGCACCCGGCCATGCAAGCTTCCGTCACACTTTCTCCACCATCGACCACATCTTCGTACTTCGTTGCTTGATAGAGAGCGAGAAGGCGAGGAAGCAGAGACACTATTGTTGCGTTGTGGATTTCCGCAAAGCCTTCGACATGGTCCTTTGAGAGAGACTATTACGGAGACTCCAAGAGTTACAACTACCATAAGACATGTTATGGGCCATCCATGTATGCACGAGTCACAAGCAGGGTGTGCTTCCCCGGCGGCCTATCAAACAGCCTTGTTAGCACCATTGGTGGTTTCCCTCTCTCACCCAGTCTCTTCGATCTCTGCATCGACGAGATCACCGAGTATATACAGCGAGTAGGAGGGCTGGAGGAGACCTCGGAGGTATGCCAGTACACATCCTATCATATGCTGATAACATTGTCTTGCTTTCAGAGTCAAAGGAGGGGCTACCATCACATTTATAGGCGCTTGATACCTTCTGCATGGAGAGAGGACTCACAGTGAACCTTGGCAAGACCAAGGTCATGATCTTCCACACCTCAAGGACGGTACGCCATCGCACCTCCTTCATCACAGCTGGAGGACAGACAGAGGTACTGGACTCCTACGTCTACTTAGGTGTCACCTTCTCGAGAAGCACACGGGTATTCTCCATGGCACACGCAGCGAGAGATAGATTGACGTGAGGCTATGCGATGCTTGCTGGATTGGAGAGGCGATGCTTTCAGGCACATTTTCAGGAGCCCTGGACTAAGGGGTGG
The DNA here is from genome assembly GCA_020310875.1 of Ceratopteris richardii. NCBI lineage: Eukaryota > Viridiplantae > Streptophyta > Polypodiopsida > Polypodiales > Pteridaceae > Ceratopteris > Ceratopteris richardii. Next base: position 163,607,999 of record CM035430.1, on the reverse strand, counting down.
CTCTTTGATACTCTAGTGTTATAACCTCCCTGATCCTCCCTGTTGGACAAGACAAGACACAAGCCATATTCACACACAATAGAAGGGTGGACATCAGACTCACCTCCCAGCCGTAGAGCCAATACGGGCTCACCCCCGAGCTTGGGAGCCTGCAGCCAAGCGGGCAGCCACCTCCAAGGGACTGGAGTCCCATACCACCAGCCCCCCACTAGTACGGGTGACGAGGCTCTGCCAAAGGGCCAAGAGTCCAAGTACCTCACGTGAGAGATATCCCACAAATGAGGCCATGGGTCCTATTTATAGGCACAAATGAGGGGATGGGCCAGTTCACACTGGGTTCATATTTGGCCAGACACTTTTAACTACAGGTGCCCATCCAAATGTCCTTTCATTTTGGGGACGTAACATCTAGTGACACCCGCATTGATGTATGCAGCAGCAGTATGGGCACCAGGAATCACAGAGGCGATCTGGACACAGATTGAGAGGCCCAAGGTCACCATGATCTCACGCTTGCTCCGCAGCAAGCCCTCGGTTACACATGACATTATACGAGTTGAGCTTGGTACACCACCGATGCTAGTGGAGGCCCTCTTCCAACTGGTGACCTTTATTTTGAGAGTCAGAGAGCTCCCCACCAGTCGACTCACTAGGCTTGCATTTGAGAGCTCTAGACATTTGGCTCAGACAGGGCATGAGAGCGTATGGTATGCACAGACCTACCGATGGTTGGCAAACCATGGCATGAGCATTATCGATCTCCCCTCTTTTCAGTATGAACTCTCTTCCCCTACATTACCCTCTCTCGTTCGGAGAGGAACAGGATCATCCGTCAAGACCTACTGCAGATACACGTCAGGGAGACATGGATAGCACCACGGGAGCCTCTTCCCACAAAGAGGCAACACTACAGAGAGCACTTCCTGACACTGACAAGAGATGGTTTCATTCAGAGACCACGATACATGGATACATACCTGGCACCAACAGAGAGAGTGGCCATTGGGCAGCTCATAGTATCATCACACCAGCTCAAGATTGAGGTTCGGCGAGCAACACATACCCCAGGGACAAGAGATTATGCATGATATGCCGAGAGGAGGTGGAGGACGAGGAGCACTACACATGTAGATGCAAGGCATATGAGGATATCATAGACCACTACCCAGAGCTCTTAGGGGGGGGCAAAGACATCAGGGCTTTATTGGAGACGGAGGACCAACGCCCTCTAGGTAGTTTCCTAGCAGAGCTCAAGCACCGCCCTGCCTCACTCTTCCACCAGACAGAGATACATTCGGCCCCCCTACTCATATTACAAATTTCTTCATACCCAAAGCCACCCGAGGACCCCGCTTGACGCAGGGTGTCACATTACAGAGAGCAGAGGAGCTTAGGCGACAGTGCCGACGACCGAGACCCCCACTCCGGAGAGCCCGTCCCCACCAGAGAGAGATTCAGGCGATTCACGCACGCCATGACATGGAGATACGAAGACGTCAGAAGCGCACCCCTGCTGATCTCAACATGCAGAGCATTTTGAGGATCGCCATGATGCCTTACCCACCGATTCATTATATCCTACACCCACTCCAGGCATTTAGAGGGTTATGACACCACCGAGCCTCCCCTCCCTATGCATATCATATTTGTATCTCACCTAATGAACATATAGAGTGCATACCCATAGCACCCCACACCCTCGACACCAGCTATTATCCATTCCTTTTATACTCTGTTTTGTACTCACATTTTATTTTCTTTTTGGGATCATAGTGGATTGGATCATACTCATGTATATGTTTTGTCTCATAGGCCGATTTTCGCCTCTAATAGACATTAAAAAGTCTCTCTCTCTCCCTCCCTCCCTCCCTCCCTCCCTTCCCTCCTTCCCTCCCTCCCTCCCTCCCTCCCTCCCTCCCTCCCTCTCTCTCTCTCTCTCTCTCTCTCTCTCTCTCTCTCTCTCTCTCTCTCTCTCTCTCTCTCTCTCTCTCTCTCTCTCTCTCTCTCTCTCTCTCTCTCTCTCTCTCTCTCTCTCTCTCTCTCTCTCTCTCTCTCTCTCTCCCCCCCCCTCCCTCCCCTCCCTCTCTCTCCCCCCCCCCAACCCCTAGAGTATGATACTCATGCTCCCACCTATCCTACTTGGGAAGACGCTACTAGTGAAAAAGCTCCATTATCGTGAGCTTTTTCTACATATTTCAAACCACGGGTTTATTGAGATGCCTCAGTACATGCATATCTATATGCAATATCACATATGAGTTACTATCGGGAAGCTTCGAGTATCTTCACACCAGTTGGAGATCGAGAGGTCTGGTTAGCAGGACACCCAAAGAGGATTGCGTATGCCCAACTTTTCAGACAGAGGTGGAGAGTGACATTTCCAAATAGAAGGATCCTTACAGCAGTGCATGAGGAGAGGGGATCAGTGTTGTTTTGGTTGATCTCTCATTGCTGCATACCATCGACTCATGACTTCGATACAGCCTACACAGGCAATGGGTGAGGTTGTCGAGCAAAGGATTACTGATTTCTTTCAGATGATCGAGCCACCGCTGATCCCCAATGGTCGAGGGCTCACTCTCGAGGAGGCAGAGACTCAAAGAGCTAAGAGACGACTGCATGTCCATGGGTATAGAAGACCCTGTCTTTACCAGCATGAGATATTGAGAATACGATGCATAAGCAGCAGATGCAGTGGAGACGACTATCCACACCTTGGCATGTCATTTTCCAGATGTTACTTCATACAACACCCATGTATTAGATCCTTCATCCACTCCACCCCATACTCATCTAAGTTGCTTCCTTTACGGCCCACACACACAGTATCATGGTAGTCCTTTCTTGTACTATGTGGTCATTTTCTGTGATGCCGAAACCACATCATATTCAGCACATTGTTATGCTTTGATTTCAGTTCACTTTAGATGTTTTCTTTCTTATTATTACAATTTGGTCTACAAATACATGGTATATCACAGTTGTATATGGTTGCCTCATAGGCCAATTTTGGCCTTTAGAAGACGTTAATATAACTTTCTTTCTTTCTCTCTAACACAATGAAATAATAAAACAAAACTTCACCCAATCATTCCTCTACATGAACAATCAATTGTGCTTCAGAATAAAAGAAGAATGAAAAGTACCTTAAGAACCCAGAAGCACAAGACTGCTTTAATCCTCTGATTCTATAATCCTCTGCACTTTCAGCTTGGCAAGTTCTTTTCGATCTATGTTTTGATAGTGGTGGTGAGGAAGAATCACAAACCGTCTTTTCCATTGAGCTAGGTGAATTACTTGCATTGTTTTCCAACAATTCATTTGCTTGCTCAGTATCAGGCTGCTCCTCTTTCATGCTTTCTTCTTCTTTCATAGGAAACACATCGACCAAACCTTTTCTTAGACGAACATCAACATAAGTGCCTTTAGTAAAATCATCACAAACAACAACTGTTTTTCCTGCAATATCATGAACAGTACCCTGTTTACATCTCTCTTTCTCAAAGAAGCCTAGCTCAGTGCTGCCACCAGGTGAGACAACTTGACGCACCTCCCCATCAATATCTTCCAAAAGAATTGGGAATCGGAGATGAAAAATAGAAAAATAAGTCAAATTATATTACCGATGAATATCTATGCATTCTTCTTATCTACTAACCATTATGTTTTGACTCTTGATGAAATGTGTCAGACAAGCAACCATTCTTTACTGGCAAGTTTTGACCGTCAGAAATGAGTTGATTATAACTTTCTATCCCCACAATTTTCTTGTTCCATGAACCCTGTCCCTAACAAAAAAGCCAACACATGAATCCTGTGTCAAAAATATGAATTTCATAAGCTTTGTAAGAAACTTGCTACCTTATTGCCGCTTCCATTCTCATGTCCATTTTCAATGTTCACTTCACTACCTGTGTTAACACTGTCATCCCTGCTTTCAGAAATGTTAGGCTCTCTTACAGTTTTGGGCCGTGTAACTTTCTGCGTTGAACTACTACTTCTGATGCCACTCGCGTTTCCACCCCTTCTGCTAGCACTAGACTGGAAAAGAAAACAACGCATTCAAAATTTTATCAATTAAAAGTATCCAGAGGCTTCATATCATCAGATCATAATAGCTTGATTTCACAAACGCATGTTTTGTAATTCTTCTGTTCAAGTACACAATCAATGATGGGCATACAAAACCATTACATACCACCACTGATTCAAATAAAAGCTGTCATGAAAAAATCACACTAGTAAATGAAAAGGTAAACCACCAATAGTAGCTGTCAAAACTATGAATATAAAATAAGATACTGTCAGAGCATGACTTCTTTTTCGTACTTAAGTAACCTTCTCAAGAAGGTTTAATTACTCGGTTGACCAACAGTAGAGTCAGCTTGACCTGCAAGCTTGGACCAGCATCTAGTTAATATTTTGACCAGCAGCAGTCACCTTGATTTAGGTGCCTTAAAGTCAGACTTTTGGTATGAAATCGGCAGCAGATATATTGATTATTCACTTTTCAGAATTTCATGTATTAAAAAAAAAATCCAATGATATTTTTTTGCATCAAAGCAGTGCAACTTTAGTTTTATTCCTAAAAGCATCAGCAAAGAAGATTAAATAACCAGGACCTTGGCAGCTATGATATGGTACAAAAAGCTTTTTTTATCATCTTTACTTTTTACATATGTATTCACAAGTACCTTAATGTACTTTATCTTTGAAGATGCCACACCTTTGCCATGCACTCAGGCTCAACTACAATGCACATGTGTGAAGAGAGCCGTAAGAAGGGGGGCAGGGGGGGAGGGGGGGGATCTCTTCCATGTACTTCCAGGACTCCAAGATGTAAAATTACACTGCTTCGATCCAAGCTGACATGAAAAAAAATTACACTAGTACCAGCAAGACAATGTAGCCCCCCAGGAACTAACAAAGGCCAGGAACTAACAAAGGCCTAGGCATACATCATGGAAGAGAGAAATCCGCGCACACATCTCACAAAACCGAAGTTGAAGGGCACGAATCTTAAAGAGCATGATGTTATCAACGATCATGGAACGAAGTGGTCGCACATTTGCACTTGGCAACAAGTCTACATAAAGAGCCATAATCCAGAGAAAAAGGGTCTTTTAAGCATGATCTACAAGGCTTGCTGCATGTTGCATCTTTTTGTATATTATAGAGTTTTTATGAAGCATTACGACGAGGTATACAGAGAGATGAGTCTCTTTTTCCACCCAACCACATGCCTCTATGTATAGCTTCTCTAATCAATGAGGACCACAAATGTAATTAGAGTTCACAAGTGCATGTGCGATCTCCACCATTCCTTTAATATATTCCACTAGAGTCTACTAGTGGTTGAAGTGATCTCGACCACTGCTTTAGTACCTTCTACTAGAGTCCACTAGTGGCTGGTATACTCGCCACTCAAGTTAAGTCTCTCTGAACTCAAGTTAACTCACTTTAACTTGAGTTAGAAGGCTCTTTGGGCAAAACTCTCTCCCCATGCTCCCCATGGGGGGTTGAACCCAAGACCTCCTCTTTCAAAACCTTGAAACTTAACCACTAGGTTAAGTGGATCACTTCTTTAAGAGAGCACATGAACTTATGCTTAAGTCTAATCTCTAGATCTTTGGCCATACACATGAGCAACCAAACGATGTCCGATTTCAGATCTGTCTGAACCGACCGAACCCCGACCGGACCCTCAGATCCTAGACTCACTCTATTACATTCTTTCTCCCTTGGGAAAGGTTTTCGTCCTCGAAAATAAAGCTATATGAATACTCTAGACATCCCCCGAGCTTCATGTACAAATTGTACACGATCATCTCTGTGTGTTGTTTCCTGTATCCTTCCCCTTAAGAAGTTTAATAAAAGATCATCTTAAAAGTGGGAAACCTTTTTAGTGGTGCCTACTATCTCCCATGTATACCTAATTTTCAAACAATTACTCCCATCACATATAACATCATCAAAATGACCTAAGTCCATATGATGTATTCTCTATAGAGTAATAATATGAAAAAAAAATGTAAGGTGCCAAGCTTATAAGCTTGACCAGTCACCATACCAAAATGGAGATAACAAACCATAAAATCCTCTAAAATGTAGAACAAAGTCCCATTAAAAAATAACTCCAAACCCATCTAGACTTCATATGATAGACTTACCCTCATTGCACTCTAGGTCTTCCTAACCTTGAGTATACTCACAAGTGATAGTTTTTACCTAAATCATCCTTGTGATCTATGCAAATACATCATTCTAGCTCTCATAAAAGAATTTCTTGGAAGTAAAATGAATCCTCTACATTCCATTAACAAGAAGTCTTTGGTTTGTCATCCATTAAATTTGGACTAAGCTCTCTTGGAAGCACATATATTGGCACTAATACAAACAATATCATTTTCTCTTCTCTCTAGTTTGCCATATGAATGTAAAAGCATTCGTCTTTGAGATTCACATAATCCTTAAGTACCCATTCTCCTAATTGATGGTTACACATAATCCTCATGATAAAACATCAACTAAGAGTTTGGTAACCCAATAGGTCAGATATATGCCTATCTCTTAGAAACCCTATAAAGAAAAGTCATAACTCTACTTCGGGTCTTACAAATGTCAATCACTGGATCATCTCATCTAGTCAAGGACCATCACTAGAAATAAACATGACTCCTCTCTAGATTTTGCAAGCGGGACTCAATCTAACCACCATGATTAATTAATCTCCCTATTGCCTTTGATAGAAGAGTGCCACTCTTATCTAGACAATTTAAACTTAAGAAAGTCACACTGTTTCCCTCTCTCTCCAATCTGATCTAACGAAAAGATCTCTAATAGTGGAATCTATTCCACTTTCCCTTTCCCTTTCAAAGAGATTCTGTTGAATCCAATAGCTCTACTCATCCATAGTGGAGAACATGCACATAATTTCATGTTTTTTCCTTCCGAAATAGTGGAGAATCAAGCTCAAAAGTGAATTTTTATGACTTTTGGTCATTGATCATGTGTGAACATGCCCAAATGACCTAAAGGTCACTTATCAATAAGACTTGGTCCCAAATCTATCATAGCTTGATTGGGATTTCTTAAAGTTAAGCTTCTCCATCTTCTTCTCCAAATTTTTGCACAGGTTTCTCTCTCTCTTCTTTATCTCTCCTCACTCAACAACCCACTCCCTTTGTGTTCGGAGGAACCGAGCACACAACCATGTATCTCTCCGCCGCCTCTTTCATCTTGGATTAGAGCTTTGAGTTGTTCCAACGCGACAAAGTTGATTCAAACGCTTTTCTACTTCACTCTATGCTAAGTTGAAGGCATTTCCCTGCATTTAAAAGAATTTCATCATGAAAAACCTTCATTTTTCGTAATAAAAGTATTATTTTTGAAGGATTACTTCAGCCCACAACAAAGCTGAAGTAAATTTTGATATTTTCAGAGACTTTCATCGTGGAGAACCTCTTGTATTGTGCTTCTTGTATTCCCACGTGTCGTTTTGCAGGTATTCATTTACAGATCCTATTGCTGCAGATATTCCCTCTCATTTCAAGTGAGAGTAAATGTATAAGGATTGTGGAAGTACATACTTGCTTGAAACTTATTACATGTAATTTCTCTCATTTTACATGTCATAGGGCTCCAAAAATTAGGGTTTTTGTGTAAACAAGCACTCATCGACTCTATTTTGTGTCTATGTAAATCTTGTGGTTGAAAAACAAACAAATTTGTTGTTTTTTATGCAATTACATCTTTCTATGCAGATAATTACACAAATTGTTTTTTCAAGTTTTGAATAGTTTTTGGGCTTAATTTCACCTTTTTTGATAAAATTTTGAAGCTTTCCGTTTGTAAACATGGCTTCTTCCTCCTCTTATGTCAAAAACTTGTTTGAGATTACAAGATTTGAGGATAATGGCTTTGATTTATGCAAAAAGAGAATGCTCAACATCTTCTTTCTTGAAGATTGCAAAGGGGCTCTTGAGGAAGTCAAGCTTAAAGATATGACAGGTGCAGCATGAAATAACCTAACTAAGAAGGACATCACTAGAAAGAACACGGAACAAAAAGTGGAAATGCACACACGAGCAAGAGCAAAAGCAAAGGCAAGGCTGAAGTGACTTGTTATCAATGTGGTAGAAAAGGTCACAAGAAGCCTGATTGCAGATACTACAAAGTTGAAATAGAAAGAAAGAAGAACGCAAGTGACAAGGAGGACACCAAGAATGAAGCACATGACAGCTCTAAGGACAAGGACAAAAAAAGGACCAATGTGGCCTCTAGTATCGTCATTGAAGAGCTATAAGATGCAAAAGATATTCTTTGTGCTACTATGGAAGCACATCATGCCAAAGTTAATGATGCTTCTGTTAATATTCGTGCGTAAGATATGCAAATCACGAAGAGGGATCTGATTGATGCCTTGCTTATTGTGAATGATGCTTTGTCACAAACATAGATTGTTGATTCAGGTGCATCGTTCCATGTTTCTCCTATTAAGGAGTGGTTTATTTCCCTTCATGCATGTAGCCATGGACATGTATAGCTTGGAAATAACCATGCGTGTTCTATTGAACGTATTGGCACAATGCATCTCGCTGTAGATGGCACTAATGAGCTAGTTTTGCATTATATAAGGTATGTACCACGCATCAAGAAAAGCCTATTGTCTTTAGGGCAAATGGATATGCATGGATATAGTACCCTCTTTCAAGAGAGTTGAGTGAATGGGTAGAAGTAAAAGCAACTAGGAAAAACTATGAAAACTCGTTGCCGCATGACTGCTACTTCTCCCCCTCTCCTCCTCGTTTGCCCTCAACACACACCCCTGCGACTGCTGCCTCCCTCCGCCGTCCATCCCCCGAGAGGCAACTCCCCCTCTCCCTTCGCCTTCCCTCCCCCCTCCCCCTACTACGCCCCCTGTGCCTTCCAATACCCCCCCCCCCCCCCCCTCCTTTTCCCTCTTCGACCCTTCCCTCTCCCCCCCTCCCTCAACCTCATCCATCTCCCCAAGCTCTCTATCCCCCTCTTACCCTCCTCTTTTTCCTACCTCACCCTTCTTCATCCGATTATCCCATCCCATTCCACTCAGCATCCTCTTCCTTCCCTCCTAGCTTGTTTTGGGGCTATGTTGTTGGTGATGATGAGGTGTCCCATGCCTCTTTCCCTCTTCTCTCCTGCCCCCTACGTATGTGCGGCACACACAAATGGCGTCGGACCGCCCCACAAAGTGACTCATCTAAAGATCCCTCGTCCGCCTCCACTCCGTCAACCGTTCAACTCTCCCATACTGATGAGGGTAGTGCGAGTTTAATCTCAGAGATGGAGCACCTGCAAGCCGCCTCGATCACTTGCAAGATCATCGGTTTGCTCCCAAGCGTGGCGAACTCAGGGACCTCCTCCACAGCAGCAGTTAGTTGATATTCAGACCCTGGGTCGCAGTTTTTATCAACTGGAGCTTGAGACTCGAGAGGTTGAAGCACAAATAATTCCTTTATCTCCGATTGTAGTTCTGGCTGACCGAGCTTATGTTTGCCCATGGACACATGGCTTTGATCCCTCAACAAATTCTTCCTCAACTTTCATTCCTCGGGACGCACATAGCTTCCAAGTGACTGCATGCCTTGTCGAGCGTATTTTTCTTTGTTACCTCAGATTCGTGGATCTCTTGGCACCTTTATGGAGGTTCCACAATCGGCGGCCTCAGTTGTGGCGACGAATGTGGGCCTCCCGTCCATGAGGATCCTCATTTATGACCGTGCACAGTTACTGTCAAAGATTGAGCTCCCACTTATTTCAAGTGATTAGCTGACTCAAAGGATCGAGTACTCGGACCTTCCGAAATAGTGTTTTGCATGTCGTAAGGTTGCACACCTTGCGAAGGCATGCCCCTCGAGGACAAGGCAACATTCTTTAAAGGAGCCATCCCAGCCCCCCGCGCAAGCGACACCTCCTTCCCCCTCTCCGGCTCCTCTAGGTCTTCGGTCCCAGATGAGGGTGGGGTCATGCCTCCCCCTCATACCTTGTCTACTCCTAGTGATCCTTCCTCGTCTTCCATGAGATGGAGGCAGCCCCGGCAACGCAAGCATATGGACCGACAACACAACCTTGCAACTCAGCAAGTCTTTGTTCCCACTAGGAACAGGTTCGGTACACTTTAGGAGGATTCCTCGATGGCCCCTAGTGCTCCAGCGGAGCAATAATTCCCCATTTCTGTTCCCACTCCTCTCGTGTCCTCTCTGGGGCCTTCTTCCTCCTTGCGGCCTCATCGATCTCCAAACGCTTCTCCCTAGGGCTCTCGATGGTCCCTCCACAGTGATTTCTTGGCGAGCAAGGAGGCTCATGAGGGACATTCGCCTCCGCGTCTCCCTGTCTCTGTGGGTACCTCTCCCCTGACTTCCATTCCTTCGGGACTTGCGAGCTTCGATTATCACTTGTGGGGAGAGCGCTTCGAGTATGAGTTCTCGCGGTTCTTTGGGACGCAAGAGGATTGGGTATCCTCTTCCATTCGGGTCCATGTCGTGGCTCTTGCTTCTCGTCGCCAAACTGCTCTGGCGTCAACTCTTGCTTACTCTTTTCCCTTGTGTGGAGCCTCATAGCCTTATTGATCTCTTTGAGAGGTCCTTCCCTTTGTTCCTTCTCAGGTTATTGAGTTTTCCCATTGCCTCGGTGAGCTTGACTATGCTGATCTTTTTATCGAAGCCTTGGATACAACACAATTTCTTTCCATTCATGGCCCTTTGGAGAGCGAGCTCATTCTGTATGTGATTGCGGACACTCATATTGCACCCTGCTATATGTATATACATGAGGCGCTCAGCAAGGAACAGGCTCAGGAGTCAAGCGCGTCCAAGTCAAGCGCGTCCACTTGGCGAAGTCTTTGTCGGGTTCTCCCTGAGGAGTTTTCTTCTCATCAAGGGAGTCTAGACTCAGATTACTCCCTATCCAAACTGGCCTTGAAGATGGCTCGTCTTGTTGTTGGTGCAGCCTCTTGGTTTGCTCGGTCTCCATGAGGATTCCTGCATGGAATGCTCAGGGGATGGATGGGCTTCACTTCTTGCAGTATAGAGGTCGCCTACTTATGGCTTAATCTTTATGCTCAAAACCATGAGAGTGCATGTGCTTCTTTCTAGTCTCAAATTACTGATGCATTGCCTAGTGTTGATGCTTGGTGTGTTGCGGATGACTTCAATATAATTGAGGCACCTGAGGATCGCTATGGTGGCAGCCAGACCATAGTGCATGGCTTTGAGCTTGCGGTCAGAGAGAGATTATGTCTTACCTTGAGGATGCATGATGTGTGGCATACCGAGGGCTTTGTCGGGGAGAGAGGCAGCCTCCTCTTCTCGCACTCGGACAAACGGATTGGTGGGATGAATCTCTCCAGGATTGATCGCATTTATGTGAGTGATGTATAGGTTGATTGGGGACGTATGGCATGTATTGTGGCGGGTTCCTGCATATCTGATCATTCCCCCATGGTTGTCACCTTTAGGGAGGAGGATTCGTAGGGCTCCCCTTTTTGATGGGGGTGTAGCTAAGGAGATTGCGGTGATCTGGTGCCAGGTTCCGTGGAAGGGAAGGCACTAGGGCTAAGTCCTTGGCTATTGGCCTTCAGCAGATTGCTTCTTTTTTGCTTGAGGTGAGTACCTCGTGGTCGGCTTGTCTTCAGGGGGATGCAAGCTCCCTCCACAGAGGTGTCCCCTCCCTCTAATGCATTCTTGAGCGCCGCTCTGATTGTGAGTGGGCTCGCTCACAACTCGCCAAGGCACATCAAGAGTTGTACGAGATCGAGGATTGGCAAACTACCTTCTTCCACCATATGCAGGCTTCGCACTAGACTTGGACTGGTGAACATGTTTCTGGCGAGTTTTTCTTTGCTTTCGGCCGTGGCATGCGAGGGGGAGGATCAGGAAGCTCTTCTTTTTAGATGGCTTGATGACTATGAAGCCTAGCATGTCGATGAAGATTTCCACTCAGTTCTACCGCACCTTGCTTTCTGTGGAGACCCCTCCGAGATTTGTCAGGAGAGCATACGTTCCATCTTTCAACGTGTGCGCAATATGTGATTGATGAGATGCAGGCTTTCCTTCTTACCCCATTCTCTGATAGTGAGCTTGATGATGCTTTGCATGGTCTAGCTAGGGACAGTTGCCCTAGTGAGGATGGTCTCTCGGCCGGCTTTGTTCTCCGCTACTCAGGGTCATGGGTGATGGGTTAAGACTTGTTTTCCAGAGATCATTCAAAAGAGGGGGGGGAGGGGTCTCCTCCTTCCGTCTCTTTCGGAGGGTCTGACTTTTCTCATCCCGAAGGAAAGGGGGAGCTTGGATGATATCAGGCATTGGTGTCCAATTACGATCCTCAACTCGGCCTACAAAATTCTTGCGAAGGCCCTTACTTTGAGATTGAAGCCATTGCTTGAGATGCTGATTCATCCGATGCAAACGGGATTTGACAAGGGTTGTAGTATCATTGACAACATCACTTTCTAGGAGGTTGTTTCCCTTGCCCGGATACGAAATGAGCCTCTTGCAATTCATCTGTTGGACTTTGAGAAAGCCTATGATTGGGTTGACAAGGCTTTTTTGAAGGACACTATGCCTTGTATGGGCTTTCTTGCTTGATGGATCAAGAGTGTTGCTTCCCTTTACCATTCAGTCCATAGGTTATTGTGGTTGGGGGCCAGGGGGAGAGATTCAACATATCGAGATCGGTCAAACAGGGCTGTCCTTTGGCTCCTTCCTTGTTTCTCTTCTTTGTTGAGGCCATGAGCTTCTATTTATCAGCTCAGGACACTGGTTTACAGGGTATCAGACTCCCTATTAGAGAGGAGGTTTTGTTGGATGCTTAGTTTGCTCATGATATTGTCATTTACTTGCATGGCCATGAGGCCAATATGACAAGGTTCCAATATGCCTTGGATAGATTCTCTCAGGCTTCTAGTGCCAAGATCAATTGGCACAAGTCTTGTGGCTTTTGGATTGGCCCTAAGGCTCTCCCTAGGTAGTTCCCTCATGCCAAGTTTCAGTGGATCCCCCCCCCGTGCACTGTGGTTCATTACTTGGGGTGCCATATTGGTCTTAAGCTCTCTAGTGAGCAACAAATCTCGCCTCTCCTCTTGTCCATCATGAGGAAGTTCTTGCATTGGAGCTCTGCCAGCTTGTCCTTGGCCGGTATCCTCGTAGTAATCAAGTACTCCTAGCTACGTTGTGGTATGTCACTTCCTATTGAATCTTTTCGAGCTCCTGTAGCCAGATTCAACGGCTAAAGAGGAACTTTCTTTGGACTAGGGGGATGGAAGCCTTGCTCGGGCTAAGGTGTCATGGAAGGTCATCACCCTTCCTATGGAGCATGGTGGCCTTGGGATTATTAATCCGGTTTGCAAGAGTCGTGCCTTGCTAGGCAAGTTTGTTGTTTGAGGCTTATTTCCTGGTCCTCGGCCTTGGAAGGACTTTCTCTGGCATCAAAGTAAAATAAAACGCCTTTTTTATGGAAAATAAAAAACGTTTAGTACTATAGAACGTTCTAAACGTACTAATACGTTTTTTTTAACAGGAAAACGTTTTTTATCATATGAGGGCTATTTTTGGGGTTTTTTTTTCTTGTTTTCAATATGTGAGCAATGTTTTAGTGTGTGCACCCCGTTAGCACCCTTGCTTCCCTTGAGCATTTCTTTGAGCATCTTTGGTTCACCCTTGACCTTTTAGTATTCACTTTTAAGTCTTCAAACTTCAGCACTTACAAAAGTTAGGATTCTTCTTCACACACATAAAAAGAGAGATAAAAGGCCATCAACTTCTTTTCACCGTCCATTAGCTTCAGCCTTCCATTAGTTTTCATCATGGTCAGAGTTCATGATGTCATCATAACTATGTGAAAATAACCCTATCTCTTGGCAATGCAATTATCGCATGGGTGTTTATGGTGGTTCAGCATCCCGCATGCAGCATGAAAGCTCATCTCCTTGGTAAAAGCATTGGGAAATGCCCTTGCATACCTCAAAAAACCATGAAAGAGTTGATTGCTCATATTCAATTAAGTCGAGTAGCTAATATGCATATGTCTCCATCATTTGAGAGCACTCTAACCATGATCCATGCTCGCAAACCTACATGTCGACGCTCACGGATCATGGAAAATACTATCTTCAATAAGGTAGCAAATCAAGTTTCTTTATGTGTTTTTAGCACTAGATATGTAAAAGAATTCTAGATATGCATTATTCATGGGTTATTTTAAAAATAAAAATAAAGATGTTGCGAAGAAATATAATACTTCTTTTTTATTTCCATTTTTTAAGTACCCTACGTACTAAACGTTTTAAAACCCGTTTTTAAAGCTCGTTTTTAAAACTCTCTTTGTACTATGTCTGGCATAGATTGGCCTATTTGCACTTGCTACTGGTGGATGTTGGTTGTCTGAGATCAAATGGATCTTTTTTAAGACGAAGCGCACGAGGTTCTCGAGGAGGATTGAGGATCATTTTGCTTGTAGTATCTTGAGATCTTGGGAGTACTTGCGTCTTAGTCATATACCACTCTCTCCCTCGTGTATGGAGAAGAAGCTCCGTTATTTACTTGGAATCATCTTCTTCGTACAAAGAGAGGATTCATGATTGGCTCTAGGCCTCGTATTTCTTGGGGGGGAGTTTGTGAGGGGTCCTAGGCGAAGCTTGACAAACTTGCTAAGTTTCAAGAGGCTCACAGAGGGGCAATACCACGACCACGACCGATGTATGGGGATGCACAGTGTGCCTCACATGCTCTAGGATATTGAGGCCGCTATTCCGAGGGATTGGGGGGAACTCGATTGACCACCCACCCCTGGCTAGCTGAATGGGGCCTTCACTCAAACGGAGGTTTTGATTGCTACATGGGGATTTACTCAAGATGGCACTCTCTTCTTTGCAATTGGTGAGGAGGTCCAGATGATTAGCATGCCTCAGGAATCGGAGATAATCATAGACTTCACCTTTGAGCGATTCGGGTGGTGGGCACTCTTGGTCGTGATTAGCACATTGATCTCGACCATGAGGAGATTCAAGCTCATCGTGGGTGGCACCTCTATGTCTGGGAGGCTCGACCGTTGTCCCACCTTCAGTGAGAACTTGAGGAGTGGCAGTGGCACAATCCTTAATCTCCTCCCAAGGGGCCTGCTATTCCCTTCTTCTAGTATTCTGCATGATTGGGGAAGAGGATCATCAAGTCGCATCGTCCCACCAACCTTGCTGGGGTTGAGGCCTAGCGGAGCCATGACCTTTCGGAGGATTTCCTCTCTTCTTTTTGGCGACACATTTGGAGTAACCAGCAGCCTCGTCGGACTGTTCTTTTCTAGTGGTTGGTTACCCACAAGAGCATTGTTGCCGACACCTGGCTGAGTTATGGGGTCTGCCACCGGACTCCACGAGTTAGGTATGGCTATCACTATGAGCCAGAGCATCATTGTTTTTGGATTGCCAACTTGCACAACATATCTGTAGTGGATCTTGAGACTTCTAATTTGGAGGGAGGGTCGTTAGACCATTTCCTGGGGCGAGTTCACTTAGGGTTCGCTTTTTGTTCCGGCCCTCAGCTATGAGAATTTGGTTGATAGTACCATTTTATCGATTAAGGATGGACGGGTTGACACCACTCAGGATCTAAGCATCTCCATGTGAAGTGGCAATGATGAATCCTACCAAGAGCTGATCAATAGCCTTTCCATGTGGTCTATCTAGAGAGCATGGTGCCGATGTATCTTCGAGCGATGCATGATTCCTCCGGCCGAGACCGTTCAAGACCTTTGGCTTGAGCTCATCCACATTGTGCGGAGGAAGTTGGACCATCTCTAGGATGATTCGGATTGCACGACTTGGCGGAGGCTTTCCTTTCTTCAGCTTTGGAAGAAAGGCCCCTTCTTTACCCTTCAAGATGATACTATCCATTGAAGCTACCGACCGTATACTTGGCTTTTCTCCCCTCCCCCCATCCCTATCTCTTGGAGCAAGGGCCTCTTGCCAATGTTAGGTGTGTGTGTGTGGTGATTTTTCCCCTTGTATTTATTTGTTTCTCTTGTTAACTAATGAAAGGATCTTTTTGTGGAGGGAAAAAAAAAAAGAGAGTTGAGTATCTATGATCCACTTATGTTAATCGCTGGTTTTAGGCCCACATTCAATATAGAAACCTAAAGAAAATAGAGACAATGGGGAAGAATAGACAAGACAATGAGAGAGAAAGGATTATAGCTCCTTTATTTTCCATATATTCCAAATATGAAGTACATGAAAATTACAGAGAGGCATATGAATACACATAAAAATGCTCATGTTGTTTCCTTTCTTCATAACTTCACAATCTCTATAACATGAAGATGATCTCCTTCAAGTATAGATAAGCTTCAAGCTTCTTCCCTCATAGATATGGATGGAGTACAAACAACTATTAATCATTGCCCTCCTTGTGAAGATGAAGAAACCCTAGCTCTCCACTCCTTCGAGGTTGAAGTAGACCTTCTGTTTCAAGCTTGCCTAAAAGCTCTCCTTGAGGTGACAATAAGAGCTTATAACCCTTGTCCTTCTATTGAGATTAATTCTTCGAAAAAAACTCATGAAAAAGCTGTTCTGAAAAAGCTTCGTAAAGCTAAGAGTAGGTTTTTTGTGAAAAAAGCTAAAAAGCTATTTTGTATGTCACCTATGCTTTTCAAGGGTTAATTTTGTAGTTATTGGCTCTGGAGCACAAGATCTTGCCATATGTCAAGTATTCTTTTTAATTTTAAATTTGCTTTCACAAAATCTGAAAATTAGGGTTTCAATTTTGATCCTCAAGATATGCTCCAAATGCTATGTGTCATATATCAATAGATATATATTGGAGAATGGTATCCAAATCTGTTATAAAAATTTCTTGCAAATTTTGACCATTTTTTACCATATTTTTTACCTGATTTGATCAAGATTGATTTTGCCAAAAATCTAATATTCTCTGAAATTTTGTTGTGATATGTACAACCCTTTTGTGGAAGGTTTTAATTTTCAATAATCCCCTCCTAACATGACACAAGGGGTATATGCGAGGTAGGCATATTTTTGTTGGTTCATAATATTTAGATAATATTTTGATGTAGGTACCTTTACAATTTTCATATGCTATATGGTTTCATGCAAGTCCATAAACACACATAGGGACCCTGATCATGACAAGTCCTCCCATAAAACACATCATCAAAAGAACTCACACATCCCATACTCTTCTCAACCAAAAACTACTTGGAAGGATAGAGACAAATGAAGGGATGATAGTGTTGAGATTAGATAGCCGTCCATAGTGTGTAGAGTCAAACATACTTCCTCAACTCTCAAGGTTGGACAAGCCTATCAATATCAATCATATGCCATTATTTATATCTATATGAATAACACAAAACACACAAATACAAGAAGATGAAAAAACATGTACATCAAATTTTGAATGTAGATCTATTTCCCCTCCTTGCTTGTATAGTTCTTTGTCTTGCTTATTTTGCATAACTTTCATAAACATCTTATAAAAATCTGAATATGACATGTTATAATAACAAGAAAATCTGCAAAATGTTTGTATGATTGTATGTGCAATCAAATAGGACAGATGTGACCCCTCTTGGAATCATAGTACAAAGTGAGTTTTAAAAACAGGTTTGAAAACATTTAGTACGTAGGGTACTAAAAAAAAGGAAATGAAAAATGAGCATTATATTTTGTCGCAAGGTTAAATTTTTTTTTTCAAATAAACCATGAATAATGCATGTCTAGCAGTCATTTATATATCTAGTATTGTAAACACATAAAAAACTTAATCTACAACCTTATAGAACTTAGAACTTAGAAGACAAGTCACAATACTAGAGCAAAATGTATATATGAATGATGAACTGTGAATGTCATAAATGGTAAAACCATGTCATAAGTCTAAATCCAACAAGATACATCCATGATCCAAATGATCACTATCACACAGTCCAAAAAAATATGAAGCATGCTATACAAACTAAAGTCTAAGATGACTCTGCAATGTCTTCGGTAGAGACATCTTCTATGAGCTCATCATCAAATGTGCTAGCCCATGAAGATGTACTATCTGACTCTATATGTCCAAATGTAGCTGCAATCTCAGCAATCTCTAGTCCCAAGTCATCATTTCCACTAGAAGATGAGGTTGAATCTTGCTCCCAATCCTCTCGAACAACTGGATGATCTCTCTAAGTGGTAGAGTATCCACCACACCTTCCACGACGTGGTCCACCCATCTTGAAACATACTTCTGTGGATGTCGGCTAGTGGACGGTAATGATGGATCACCTACGTAAACAATGCATATATATAAGAGAAAATCGTAGCAATGGGCATACTTGTAAGTTGTGTTACGTGTAAAAGTTAGTACGTAATAGTGTTACAAATTTACAATTTACCTACCCCTTTGAGTGCGGCTACGAGTCTCTCGTACAAATCTCTGAGACTTCTCTACAAGCATGGCAAAGATATTCCTCTCTTTATGAGGGATTTGAGGAATATCTTTGACTTTACTAATATCACATAGATCAACATTCACCTGCAAAATTCAATTTTTTAATCAAAATTCAGTCTAGACTCTAATAAATAGCTTTAAGCTTTCATAAAACTTCAAAGTTAGAACTTACCTCTAGTGGGGCTATGTTGATCCCTTTAGTCTCTAACAACTTGAGGTTACAATTGCAATAAACCAATCTCTCAAGTTGTTGAGGACTCAATCTATTCCTTTTTTTCGTATGGAATAGGGCCAATGTACTCCAGTTCCTCTCTGCAGGACCTGTGCTACAATCTTGCGAAAGAATTCGCAAGGCTAATTTTAGCTATGATTCGTGAAAAAAATAATAAATCATGATTCATAAAAAATAGATTCAAATGGGTTTTGAAAGATTCAAATGGTAAAAATACTTACCAATAGCGGAGTACTCACTCCATATTTCTCCCACCATGTGACCGAAGCAGCCTGGTTCTTCTGTAGCCGTGCAATGGGCTGTCCAAAGTAGCACTCCATGCTACGGAACTGCAATCTCTCACTCTCTAACTGTGACAAAATACCAACATCACTGCCGCTCCATCGCATGATGTAGTCAATCCAGCTATCCTCTAGCTCAATGTCTGTAAATTGTTGCTCACTTCTCCATAATGGATCAAGAATATGAGCAACGGCATGGATTGGTTTATGAAACCAAGCCCATCTTTTTCTCACTGCATCACATAAACTTGTCTTCCTATATATAATATAATAAACAATGAAGTTATAAACATATGAATCATGATAAATTACTATTAGAATTTAGTACATGATACTTCATATGATCAATTCACAAACTTACTCAATGTTCGAGAGTCCGACAACTTTCCGGATGCTTTCTTGTATATGATCAATGTACTCATATACAAGACCAAGTGTGCTTCCCTCCATATCTGTGATGCGAAGAACACTGTACACTCGCTGAGTGGAAGCTACCAACGTATCCCCCTTCGTCCAAAACACTACATAGAAGCCCTTTTCTTACTCTAAGGACTCTATCAAGTACCATATACATGTAACAAAACCGTGTGATAGAGGGTTTCTGGAAATCCAAGGTAGAATGGGCACGAAAGATGTTCAATACTTTTGGCTTACTAGTGACAAATTTCACAATGAATTTTGCTTTATCAAGGATCGATTTCACCCATGGAAGTGCTCCAACGTCTTCCATAAGCAAATCTAAACTGTGGGATGCACATGGTGTCCATGTAATCTTGGGGTATGCCTCTTCAATCATATTCCCCATCGACACGCAGTTGGACCCATTGTCGATCACAACTTGCACTACATTCTCACTTCCCACATCCTCAATGGCTTTCTTAACATGTGAGAATATGAATTCACCTGTCACTACTGTGCCTGGAGCATGGCCGGTATAGCACGTAAAAACATTGTGCCCTTGCAAGAGGACACAAGGATGTTATAAACATTCCTTCTACGAATGTCCGACCAGCCATCACATGGAATAGAGCATCC
This sequence comes from Ceratopteris richardii, assembly GCA_020310875.1. NCBI lineage: Eukaryota > Viridiplantae > Streptophyta > Polypodiopsida > Polypodiales > Pteridaceae > Ceratopteris > Ceratopteris richardii. The sequence continues at coordinate 163,587,972 of CM035430.1, read as the reverse complement.
ATATTTCTCCCATACATATCTTAGGGATAACATTTCAGTCTCTACCAGCTTTGTTTGCCTTAACAGCTGAGTAGTGTGCAAGGTTTGTCCCGTAGGGCCCTCCCAAGCAACACCTATTCTACTAACGGCTTTCATTGCCCTCTTCCATGGAAGAGTATTGGCAACATTAAATGGAATGCCACACTGAATGAAGAGTTTGGTCAACTCTCTAGTGGCCTCTTCCATATGTTTCTTTTGCACTCCAGCCCTTATATTGCCTCTCATGAATATATTACTATCAAGGATCTTTGAATGTGCTAGATGACGTGAAAAAGAGGGAGAGGCATTGGCACCCACGAAACTCATGCTCTCTGTGCATGGCATTTTAGTTGCACTCTGATCATGAACTTGATGAGACAAAATTTCATCATGAAGAGGCTCATTACCCGCACCCACAGTGCTCTCAGATGATGGAGGCATAGGCAAATTACCCACCCCTTGACTCAACTGGAGTCAACTCAATTGGAGTCAACTCCTCTATGGTTTTTTAAGGTATGGATGTGCATTTTCCAATGCCTTTTCCTCTCAACCCAAGGAGATGACATTTCATGCAGAATGTCGAGCCACCATACATGCCCTTGCAATAATTGCATTCCCAAGAGGTAGGGCTATGAATTTTCACATGGTTACAGATGACTTCAGGAGCTCTTGAAAGCAAAGAGGGAAAGAGATTCTAGACTCTAGACGGACCATGGAAAGAATCAAGAGTGTGTGCAAAATTCAAAGAGAAGAAGGTAAGGGAGAGAAGAAGGCAAGGAAGAGGAGAAAGCAAGGAGACTACAATGCCCTAAAGCACAGCTCAACGGCTGCATATGCAGCTGAAACGCCACAAAAAAAAAAAAAAAAAATCAAAAAAAAAATTTGCAAAAAAACGCAATAGGATGTCCGGACATCCTAAACGTTTTTTATTTTGGCAAAAAAACGCGTTTTATTTTATTATGCTTGGAATGGACTTCCCTTGGTTCATCTTCCTTGTTGAAGGATCTCCTTCCACCTTCTACTTAATGAATTGAGCTTGACTTGTGTCTTCCATAATGCTCTTATCTTTCTACATGTTGCACTATTCTCTATGTGCAATATTTTCACATGCTTTGATACCAATTGCTAGCTTTTAGACCCACAATCAATATAGAGACCTAAAGAAAATAGAGACAAGAGGGAGAATAGACAAGACAATGAGAAAGATAAAGGAGCATAGCTCTACATATTTTCCATACATTCCAAATATGAAGTACATGAAAATTACAAAGAAGCATATGAATATGTATAAAATGCTCATGTTACTTTCATTTTTCATAACTTCACAATCTCCATACCATGAAGATGATCTCTTCAAGTATAAATAAGCTTCAAGCTGCTGCCCTCATAGATATGGATGAAGTACAAGCAACTATAAACTATTGCCATCCTTGTTGAAGATGAAGAAACCCTAACTCTCCACTCCTTCAAAGTTGAAGTAGACCTTCTCCTTCATGCTTGCCTAAGAGCTCTCCTCAAGGTGATAATAAGAGCTTGTAATCCTTGCCTTTATATAGAGATTAATTCCTCTAAAAAACACTCATGAAGAAACTGTGATGAAAGCTCCATAAAGCTAGGTGTGGTTTCTTTTGCGAAAAAAAGCTAAAAAGCTATCAGATTTTTTTGAATATCTTTGATCGTGCTTTAGTTGTATGCAGCCTATGCTTTTCAAGGATTAATTTGTGTTGGATCTAGCGCACAAGATCTCGCCATGTTTCAAGTTTGCTTTTCAATTTTAAAGTTGCTTTTCACAAAATCTGAAAATTAGGGTTTCGATTTTGACCCTCATCTTTGACCTAATTCGACCAAAATTGATTTTGCCAAAAATCTGATATTCTTTGAAATTTTGTTGTGATATGTGCAATCCTCTCATGGAAGGTTGTTATTTCCAACAATCCCCTCCCAACATGACACAAGGGGTATATGCGAGGTAGGCATATTTTTGTTGGTTCATAAAATTTAGATAAGATTTTGATGTAGGTAGCTCCATAATTTTCATATGCTATATCGTGTCATGAAAGTCCACAGACACACATAAGGGCCTTGATCATGATGAGTCCTCCCATAAAAAACATCATTAAAAGAACTCAAACATCCCATACTCTTCTCAACCAAATATTGCTTGGAGGGATAGAGACAAAAAAAGGAAGATAGTATTGACATTAGAATGCCTGTAGATAGTGTGCAGACATACTTCCTCAAATCTTTAGGTTGGCCACGCCTATCAAGTACCAATCATATGCCTTCATCTATACCTATCTTAGTAACACAAAACATATAAATACAAGAAGGTGAAAAAACTTGTCCATCATAAGATTTTGAATGTAGATTTGTTTCCTTTCTTGCACAATTCGTTGTCCTGTTGATTTTGCAAATCTTTCATAAACATCTTATAAAAATCTGAATGTGACCTCTTATAATAATAAGAAGGTTTGCAAACATTTGTATGATTGCTTGTACAACCAAATAGGACCGGTGTATCCCCTCCTCAAGTTGACTTCCCTTGGTTCAATACTCAGCAAGCACTTGACATCTTCCTTGTTGAAGGATCTTCTGCCACCTAATGATCAATGAACTATGAACTGAGCTTGACTTGTGTCTTCCAAATTGCTCTTATCTTTCTACATGTTGCATTATTCTCTATGTGCAATATTTTCACCTTCTCTAATACCAATTGTTGGCTTTTAGGCCCAAAATCAATATAGAGGTGTAAACGAAATAGAGAGAAGAGGGAGAATAGACAAGATAAGGAGAGAGATAAGGAGCATAGCTCCAGCTTGCACATAATATGGATTCCAAATATGAAGTACATGAAAGTTAAAGAGAGGCACATGAATATGCATAAAAATGCTCATATTGCTTCCCTTCTAAGTTCATAACTTCAAAATCTCCATAAAATGAAGATGATCTCCTTCAAATATAGATAAGCTTCAAGCTTCTTCCCTCATAGATTTGGATGAAGTACTAACAAGCATAGTACAATAAAATCGTCGATTTTCAAATAAAAAACGTTTTAAAAATCGTTAAAACGTTTTTTATGATTTTTTTCGAGATTTTCTTTTTTCTTGGACAGTGGCATATATGATCGTTGATATTACACATGACACTACGATGGTTTTAGTATCTACATGTTTGTTTTGTATGATCACTGATCATTAACATTGCTAGCAGTTGTATTATGTATAGCATGACTCATTGACTTGAGTCATTAATTGATTGGTAGTTCATTATGTCCATTGTTTCACTGTTCACTTTCATGTATGATGTATCAAGTATCATGTATGTTCATTGTTTGCATTTTTGTCTTGACTCTTCACTCCTTTATTTCAAATGCATGTCACGTGATTCTATATGTTATTCATGCCAGGTATATCACAAAGGTGTTAAATATGCATTGGTACATAGCTTTATGTTTCAAAATATAAAAATCTCTCACAGTGCATAAAAACCCCGATTTTTTTTTTTTATTTTATAAACCTCTATGATTTAAACAATTTAAACCTCGATTTAAATCTCGTTTTTAAATCTCTTCTTGTACTATGCTAACAAGCATAAGCTTCTCCCCTCGTTGAAGATGAAGAAACCCTCGCTCTCCACTCCTTCAAGGGTAAAGTAGACCTTGTACTTCAAGCTTACCAAAGAGCTCTTGTTGAGGTGATAATAAGAGCTTGTAACCCTTACCTTTATATAGGGATTGATTCTTCTAAACAACTCATGAAAAAGCTATTCTTAAAAGCTCCATAAAGCTAGGCATAGTTTCTTTTGCAAAAAAAGCTAAAAAGCTATCATATTTTTCAAATATCTTCGATCGTGCTTTAATTGTATGTCACCTATGCTTTTCAAGGATTAATTTGCAGTTGTTGGATCTAGAACACAAGATCTTTCCGTGTGCCAAGTCTGCTTTTTCAATTTTATATTTGACCTTCACAAAATCTAAGAATGAGGATTTCAGTTTTGACCCTCAAGATCTAGTCCAAATGTTATTTGTCATATATCAATAGATAGCTCTTGAAGAGTAGTATGCAAATTTTGATGATTTTTTACCATATTTTGATCTAATTTGACCAAGATTGTGTTTGCCAAAAATCTGATATTGTCAAAAATTTTATCATAATATCTGCAACCCTCTTATGGAAGGTTGCTATTTCCAACATTAATGAGCATGGCCCCAAGAATTTGACCTACGTTGCTTAGAACGCGTTGGAAGAATTGCTTAGAGGAAGAGCCAAAATCAGTATGTTAACAACATCCAGCCATTATTTCTTTTTTTTTATTCACAAAGACAATGTAGAGAAAGTATACAAGAGGAGATGTGGAATGGACATAACCTCCATAATATAAACTAAGAACCTAACTAGCAAGACCACAATAGGAAAAAGATGCACGTGTCCACCCAACCAACCCCTCCAATATATAGTGCCTAAGGTACTCAACCTTAGAAAAACCAACCCTAATGTCCAAGATCCTTCAAATAGGGGTAAATCTCAAATAAATCCCAAAGCTTTCAAACCAAGAAACCCAAGGGTTCTATCCCTTAGAGCCATGTAATTATACAACATTCCCTTGCCCTTAAAAGCATTCCCATCCTCGAAAATGTGTGGGGACATATATCTTGGGTTATTCCCCTGTGCCCCATGATTAGTCTCATCAATCATGGAATTCAGCTGTCTAATCCACCTCTTTACTAAGAAGGGGATCCTATTCTGGAATGGATCTAAAAAGAGGAGAACGATGAAGAATCTAAGTGTGGTCTGATACTCAAAACATCATTATAAACACCATCTAGCCTTGCACTTGAGAAATTGAATCAAATGCAAAATACAAAAAGATTGACAAGGGTGGAATAAAACAGCCTTGCCTAACTCACTTCTTTTCTATGTACAAACTTGGCATAGCACAATCATCTGAATTAGGTGGACTCTAAGTATCTCTGGTTACATTGCTATTTGGGTTCATCTATGCACCACTTATGGATGAACCTAGCAAAATAGGTGGATTCTCTCATTAATTTAAGACTTTCTCATTAGATTCATCTCTATAGTCATACCTACCCCAACCTAAAAGGGAGATGAACCTTTCGTAATCCCTATCCAAATCACTTTCTCTCAAATCTAGTTTGTACATTTGGAGTAGAGAAATGGGTGGATTTCTTTCTTTTGATTCGCTTCAACTCATTTCATCAAGAGATCAATCTAAATAGAGGTGAATCTTTTTAATAATCGGTACTCAACCATTAAAATGGTATAGATGGATTATCTATTTGGTTTTATAAGAGGATATAGTACCCTCTTTTTTGGAGAGAAACTTACGTAATTTTAAGAGTCCACTTTAGGGTCCATTAAGATCAATCTAGCTTTTGAAGACTAATTGCTTGAAGTATCTTTTCTTATATGTTTTACTTATTTCTCCAAAAAGAATAAGATCTTTATAGCTTCCGCTCACTATGTTCAAAATGGGAACTTATAGTTTTTGGAAACGATCCTACTATCTTTAAAGTCACAAGTATTTTTAGGGGTGGATTATTCCAACCAATTCTTCAAGCTTTGGATTGATACTTAATCCTTTAAGATCTTACCCATCCTTCGAGGATTCCTTCCCTTTGTATTTTAGATCTATTTCAGATTTCATATGTTGACATCATAACTAGATCTTTCTTATTCTTCTCATTTGCTTTCTTACTTGAACTATCAAAATCAACCTTAAGTTCCAAAGATGATCTTTCCAAAATTTTTTCCAACTCTAGCCTTTCTTTAGATCATCTTTCTACTCCTTTGATTCAAGTTATACTTTTCAATGAAGCTTTAGAGCTTTAATCTTTGGAGTTTAGTTTCAAACTCCCATTAGTTAATCCTCTAATTAATCTCTCTCTCAAATTTGAATGCTATCCATAGAGAGAGAGAAAGAATATTTCTTGTATTTGATGTAGAAATTCTTCTTTCCATTGAGAGTATAACTGAAGGAATGCCTATTTCAAACATTACATTTTTTATATATTCCATTGGATCATGAGTCCCTTTTTCTTATGGCCATCAAGAAGCAGTACTCAATGGGAATCATTTCCATCATCCCATACCAGTGGCTTCTTCATCCAATCCATAGAACTACATCTCTATAGTTTTGTATTTCCCCTTCTCTATCTCCTTTAATGCTCTTTAAATCATATCCTATGATTTATGGTATCAAATTATGAGAGCAATGATTAAGGTGCTTAGTTACACCACAACTAATAACCACTAGTATGGACTCCCAGAGGAGTTCCTCTCTTCCTTTTGGCCACTGATATGGGGTGATCAACAGTCTCGTCGGGTTGTTCTCTTTCATTGGTTGGTTTTCCATTGGAGTATTGATGTCGGCACCTAGCTGAGTTGTGGGGGCTGGCCTATGAATTGCATGGGTTGTGGCTATCACATGGAGTCTCAGTAGCACTGCCTTTGGGATTGTCAGCTGGCCAACTGATTCGGCAGAGTATCTTGAGACTCTTGGCTTGGAGGGTGGGACCTCAAACCATTTCTTCGGGCGCAGTTGATTGGGCCTCGCTTACTGGTCAGGCCCTCGGTTATGAGCATGAGGTTGGAAGTACTATATTATCCATCTAGGATGGGCGGATTGACACCATTTCCCCGTGGAGTGGCAATGATGACCCATACTGGAGTTGGTGAGCAGCTTTGCCATGCGGTTTATCACTCAAGAGCGGCATGCCTTTCTTCAGCTCTGGAAGAAAGGCCCCTTCTTTACCTTTCAGGGTGATACTATCCATTGGAGCCATGAGATGGCTTCTTGGCTCCCCCTCCCCCCAATCCCCTCCTCTAGGAGCTAGGTCTCTCACAGTGTTGGGTGGGCGTGTGGGGTGATTTGTCCCCTTGTATTCATTTCTTGATTCCCAATTGGGTTTGTAGCCCTTTGGGTGTTTTTTGTTAACTAATGGAAGGATCCTTTTTTCTTTCTTTTTGGGGTTTTTTTTTTTTTGTTTTTTTCTTTTGGGGGGGGGAGGGGGGACAATGTGGTTAGCAACGGGATGGCAGCATCGTAGGCAACACGCTAGCAATGCATTAGCAACGTGATGAAGTTGCAAACCAGGAGTTGCGATAAAGTTGCATACAGTTCTTTTTTTTTTTAATTCAAATTTTTAGTAGTTTTTTAGATTTTAGGTATCCTAAATGTATAAATCCTCTTATAAGTGCTTGAATTATTCAAAAACCACATATAAGCATTATATATCAACATTTAAACATATCATATATAGTCGGACATCGACTTCTAAGTTCTAACTTCTAACTTGCACAATGCATTTCAAGTTTCAACTTACTAGTAACTACTTAGAAATTATGATCACAATGCACATTAACTTTTAACTTTTGTGACCTCCGGTCTCCAACAGGTGAAAGTTACAGTGGCAATATACTAGCTGCTCCAACTGTGGAGTAGATAATCGAATCCTCTTCTTTGTGTGGAAGAGGGCCCAAGTGCTCCAATTTCTTTCATAGAGACTAGCACTACAATCCGGTGAAAGAACGCACATGGCAAGTGATCTCTGCATGTTCCATATAAAAAAAAAAAAATCTTGAATTATCGCTCAGAAATAATGAATTAAATGTGACTTACAAGTTACTACTTACCAAGTGAGGTGCAGATTGACCATATTTCTCCCAACAAGACACAAGTGACAACTGACTAGACCGGAGCATGGCAGTGTCCTTCCCGAAACTATCCGCATAGTTTCGGAATAGTAGGAGTTGATCCTCAAGTGCTAAGCGCATATCAACATCATAACATATAATCTATGAATGTATGAAGTCCATGCACTTCCAACATCTACATCTCATATCTCCATAAGGGGTGTAGAATATGAGCCATGCCATGAATCGATCGATAAAACCAATCCCATCGATCCCTCCATATAGATCTAATCTCATCAGGCCTATTTATTCAAGAATCAAGAATCAAGAATCAAGAATCAAGCATGTGACATGTCATTGGTAATAAAAATAAGAATACTAAAATTTGAATGTGACATTATCAAAATGCATATTGCATACATATCTAAAGAAATAGAAGTGCATCGAGCAAGGGACTCTCCAATGCGGTCCATATACTCATAGACAAAGCCTAGACTACTCTCCTCCATGTCAACGATGCGTAGCATGGAATATAGAGGCTGCATCACTCCCACTAGAGCCTCTACCTCTTTCCAGAAGCTGTCACTCAAACAAGTAATGAGGACCATCTCTGCTTTCTTGGTTGTATGGCCACTCCATGCCAACCACTCAAGAGAAACAATTGTCTGCATAAGTGATTGCCTCACTCAAAGCAATCTCTCCATCACAATGCACATATAAGTAAATCTGGTCTTTGCAAGACTAAGAAGCTCCAAATCACAGTATGATCTGAAAATAGCAAGCAACTTTGGCCTCTTCATGAACAAGGTGACCAGTCTCTAACATTTGGAAAAAATCTCATGTATCCAAGGGACCTTCCTGACATCCTCAATTAGCAAGTCTATGCTATGAGCTGCACATGAAGTCCATACAATGGATGGGAACTCCTCCTCTAACTTCCGTCCCATGGAAACACAATTACTTCCGTTGTCCGTTATGACTTGGACAACATTGTCCACTCCAATGTCCAAGACTTCCCGTCTCATATGTCCAAAAATGTACTCCGCTTTGATGGATAGGCCTAGAGTAGATGCATCAATGGAACATAGGAACATAGTGCCTTTGCAACAATGAACGAGTATATTATATACATTTCTTTTTCTAATGTCTGTCCATCCATCACACATCAAAGTGCAGCCACACTTCTTCCAAGTCTCTTGCATAGGTTCCAATTGCTTTTGCACAATCTCTTTTGTTCTTTTGAGCTCATTTCCTCTTAGCTCTTCATAAGAAGGCCCTTCCCACTCAACCCCAAGCCTACTCACCATTTTTATGGCCTCTTTCCATGCGGGAGTTCGCACTACATTAAAACTTAGACCACACTTAAAGAAGAGCTTCATAATACCTTCGATGGCCTCCTGCTTCCCTTGCTTTTGCAAACTAGCCCATATGGATGATGCATGTAGACTTCCACGACCTCCACAAATGCTTTGACTCTCGCGTGGCCTCTTTTGTTGATCTTGAGATGCATGTGCTGCCTCCTCGGTCTCCAAGTCCTCAATGAGAGGGGATGAAAGAAACTCCCCTTGAGATGCTTGTGATGATTGCCCTTCAGGCCTTCCATTTTCTTGGAAGAGTTGTTTAAAGCTCCAAATAGTTCATCATTCTCATAAATGAAGAACTTCCTTGAAAGCGAGAATGAGTGATTTAAAAGATGATATCTTTAACATCTTTTCAATCGCCATTTCAAAGAATCTAAAAGAGCAACTCATAATTGTTCATAGGTATTAATGTTTCCATCTTTGAATACTATTTATATTCTCTTATCCCTTATTTTCTCTTCTTTAGAACTTGATAATAATCACTCCAGTTATCATCATTACATCATAGTTTAAGAAGAGAAATATTTTGACCTATTACTTAAGTTCCTTGCCCTTGCCAATCAGGCATGCCATGGGTTTTATGAAACTCATAATTCCATGAGACGGATTTTAAGCTCAAGTATTCTTCTAATGTAGAACTATTTGTCTTTTTTGCAAGAAGCCAACAACATAGGAATCAAATGGTTTAGTACTTCCAATAGGCTCTATCACCTTCGAAGTAAAGTCTTAACTTAAGCTTAAATAATTTTAATATCCCTCTTATCCCATAAACTCATGCATATGTAATACACTTTATTGATATGCGTATATAGTGTATGTCAAAAAAGGGAAGGGGTCTCCTTGGCTGCTTGTTGGGTGGCTCAGGGGCTTACATTAGCCTTCCTTAGAGAAGGGTCCTGTGGGACATCCTTAAAAGATTTGGGAAGAGACATATCTTACGATGGCCAGCTGTATATTTATTTTGTGGAGAGAGAAAATCGGAGAACTCACTCCATCGGTTATACAAGGCCCAAGAAAACTATGCCAAGAGGTTATGATTTAGATCAATTAGTTCTAAAATACCAATGTTGCGGAAGGAACATAACCTCCACAATATCAAATAATAATCTAGCTAATGGAAGACTTGTACACTTCCTATATAGAACAAAAGTGCATGGAACCTCCAGGATCTATTTTTTCCCGACATAGTTGACCTCGAATGAAAACTTCTCGCAACTCATGTTTAAGATGACTTTGAAAATTTGTTATACTTATATTAAACTTATGTATCTTTTCGATGAGCTTTAGCATGCTCAACGTAGACACCGTTAGTTATACCAAACACTCTCTGCAAAACAAACCACGCGTTGAACATAGTGAACACACGTGATAGACAGATATGGAATTGCCTATAGCTCTTGATTCACATATCCAATGAAGTTGGAACTTTGGCTATCGAGATTAAACTTCCTTAGCTTTCTAATAAGCAATAGCATGCTCCATTTGGACATGGTTAGCTATACCAAACATTCTCTGTAAAACAGACTACCTCTTTTACATAGTGAAGAGACTCGATAGACAGATAGAGAATTGTTTATATCTCGTGATTCTCGTATCCAATGAAGATGAAACTTTGGTTGTAGAAATAAGACTTCAAAAGCTTTCCAATGAGTTATAGCATGCTCAATTTCGGACATTTATAGCTATACCAAACAGTCTCTGCAAAACAGACAACCTGTTACACACAATGAACAGACTTGACACAGACAAAGATTTTGTCTATATCTCCTAGCTCACACAGAGAATGAAGATGAAACTTTGCATGAAGAAAGTAGACTTCATTAGCTCTCAAATAAACGTCAGATTACAAAAGTTGGATGTCAGAAAGTACATGAAATAACTTCAGCAAAATAGACCATCTGAAAAAGAACCTAATCTAGAGAGAGTATGGAGACGAAATGGAGCCTTGGGGGATAATCTCTGAATAGATACGAATCCTCTACACAATGGGGTGCTCTTGCTTGTCCTCCTCTACTTCGTTATGAGTAGAGTGATCCTTAAATGCTAATGTACGATGGGATACACTCCAAGTGACTCTTCACCTTCCAAGGTGACTCTTCATCTTCTTTGTTGTTTGGTCTTTCATCTACCCTGACTTTTGGTGCATCAACTTCTCAATTTGGATAAGGTCCCAACTTTTGTGACTCTTGGGAACCTTCGTAAACCTTTGGCGCTTCAATTTAATGTGTGAGCTTTCCTCAGAGCTGTCCAAAAACCTTAAATTCTCAACACTCCCCCTCAAGTTCAAGCTTCTTTGACCTTGAACATAGATCCTTCATGGATATAGCATCCTTGAATTTCTCAAGCTTGTTTGCACTCAAGAATTTAGTGAACATATCTGCAACCTGTGCATCTAGCGTTTATTACCTACCCAATCAGAATCTGAAAAACCTTTTAGTAGAAAATGCGGCGACTTTGGAAATACCATAGCTATAATTTTCATCCAAAGATACTTATTTGAAAGAATAAAAATAAAAAAGAGATGCAACTTCTACATGCACATTCACAACGTTTCCTTGAGGAGATCACAAACTACAGACAATTTCTAAAAGACTTGGCCACAAAATACAAAATAAACAAACAATGTATGGGCCAAACTAATATTGAATTTTTAATTATGATACTCATAAATTTTATCGTGACTATTTCTCTAGAGACAGACCAAAAAGATACTGAAATTGTCAGGGGTGCATGGAATAGTGTTTAACACACTTGGCTGTCGTCTGATGGTCCAGGGTTCAACACCTGCTGACTGGCCCAATGTTAGACCTGAAAAGGGGATAAAGGGGGTCCCTGGATGTGTGTGTGTGTTCTCTTTCGAATTTCAAGCTAATGGAAGAGTAGGTACTGAAATCTGAAAAACCTAATAATCACAATCATTACTAAAAAATAATAAGCTTACAGAAATTTCTGGAGCATGCTGCCTGCCAGAGGGCATCCTGAAATCACCATACATGCCTTTTCAGGGGGAAGGATAAAACACGTATTGATTGAAATAATTCACTCGAAGATATTCAACTGAAGAGTCGGCAAAAAAATATTATATGTTCATTCAAATTATCATCATTATCATCCTCATCAATAGTAGAACTAATATTAACAATTAAGGAAGCACAAATAGAGCCACAACAGACATAGCAAATCAAGAGTCTCACCCTTATCTAGCGCTGCATCCTATGTATCGATAGATATAACCCGACGAAAGAGTTTTAATCCCTTAACTTGCAGAACAAATTGGAGGAGAAATAAAAGCTCAAAACTATGTAGATACTCACACAATGACACCTCCTCCAAATGTGCTGCCAAAGATTTTTCAGCTCATTCTTCCTAACAGGCTTCACCAGAAAGTCAACAGCTCCTCCAGATAGGCATTTGAAGACAACACCCATAGAATCATGAGAAGACATCACTGCAAACCACGATGCTTTCATGATCTAGCAAGATGCAAACCACTCAAAAATGGTATGATAAAATTTCAAAAGCATACTAATGACAGGAATGTGTCTGAGAGGTTCATGATTCATTATTCGAGTAAGGAGACTTATGCCAGAGAGGCATGGCATAACCACTTCCGTTAACACAAGGTCTACTTTGATGCTTTGGTCCATCAGCAGCTCCCATGCCAAAAGTCCATTAGCAGCAGAGGTGACTGGGAAGTCATAAGATAGCTATTCGTTTAGTTACTAGTATTACTGATTACCTATCAAAACCATTGAAATCATGAGCGAAGGACAAGTTGCTCTTGTGCCGTTTCACTTTCTTTGAGAATTAGCAGTGAAGGGTAGCAACGGTGACCTCGATAACTACAATTCCGAAGCAGAGCACTCACAACATGCCGAGTTGCATCATCATTCTCTACAAGTAAAATTCTGAGCTGGTGCTGTGGAAGAAACCTTTCCCATCTGACTGCAGGGTGCTGACGGCGGGCCTGTTGCTGATTTGTTCGCCCCAGCCTTAAATTGTGAGATACAGCAAGCTCAATTATAGTATTATTCCTGGCCTTGGAAATGTCATGATTGACTGCCGTATCCCTCAACTTGTTGCTATTTTCTTTGACGAACTCCGATTTCTTGCTGATGCATTCTTTATCGAAAGTTCCGACTATCGGCACTACACCTGTACAAGAAAGCTCCATTTTGTCTACATCAAAATTTCCCCCTTTCCGGAAATTGGACCCCTTGGTATTGATTAAGCCACCCGTCATCAGACCCGTCCCTGTTTCCTAAGTTAAATGTGCCTTCTCTACTTCCAAAACGTCGATCTCGATCGCTAATCATTGCCATGTCACAAATGAGATAAGCGAGCCCATTGCTGAAACCCGACACGCTGGTCTTGATCTAAATCACCAGATAATAATGTAGTACGCAGGTTTAAGAATATCATCTCCCTTCCTTAAAGTCCGAAATTGGATACAAATTTGTATTTGGATGGGGAACAAGCGTTTCCTTAATGTCTGGGATACTGTGCGGAGGAAGGCGTCGTTAAGATGGCATTTCAACGTCTACCTCGATGGAAATTTAAACACTCCTCCATTCCAACGGAGGGATGAATCCAATGACCCTGAGAGACGTCTGTACGGCGGAGAACAGCGGGTCTGAAAGAATCGAGAGTTCCATATGTTTTCCAGATAAACTGCTTTTCAGGAAGCAGATTAAGGTGTCGTACACTTCACTTCTAATGGAGGTGAGGAACGGCAGCTTAGGCTGCAGCGTCAACAAAACGAAGCATTGGCCATGACAAGTATTTAGAACTGAACTTCTGAGATGGCACGGCATCTGAGATAAAGCTGCTGAAGGATGACGTGGATGTCAGCGAGACAATCATCCTACGTGCTCATCAGTGAATGGAAGAAATTCTGGTGCCCACGAGGACCGGAAACGACGTGGCGCGACGAAGATCAGCTTACTGATCCGCAAATCCAAAAGTGACCTCAGATGTCAAAAAAGTTGAGATATTTCTTCCACTTCACGCGATCACCCATGGCAGCTTGATCGATATCCAAAACACCAAAAGGGGGCATGAGCCGAGGACCCTTACGGCGCTTTCCAACGCCTCACTGCTTTTTCTTTTAACAAAAGATAAGCATTACAAGGACCTCTCTTGAAAGGCGAGAGGTGCACCAGCTAATCTCTTGACACTGCATTAGCTCTTGTTAATTGAGATCCTCTTGAAAAATTCCCTTCTTTTTCTCGGTCTAGTTATGCAAGATATACTCGGCTTTGAGAAGAAACCAGGACCATCTTTGGATTGTGACTCAGATTGGGCAAGAGATATTGATACCAGAAAATCAGTTTCTGAATATTGCTTTTCTTTAGGATCAGGGATCTTCTCTTGGATTAGTAAGAAGAAGCCAATTGTAGCATTATCTTCTATTGAAGTTGAGTACAAAGCTGCATGCATTGTAGCATGTGAAGCAGTATGGTTGAGGAGGATCCTATGGCACATAGGAATACAAGGATAGGAGGCTACAGAGCTGAAATGTGACAACCAAAGTTGCATGTCCATCACCAAAAATCTTGTTTTCCATGCACATACCAAGCACATAGAAATTTAGTATCACTATGTGCGTGAGTTGATTGAGAATGGGGTCATGGAGATAAGTTATTTTCCTACTAAAGAAAATGGATCACACATCTTCACCAAGGCTCTTGGGAGAGAGCAACTTCTTTGACACTTTCCAAAGCTTGAGATTGGACCAAGGAGGTAGTTCACCATAGGGTGGACGTTGACCGGGGGGGTGTTAGATATGCTCAATACTCCACCCGCATGTGACCACAAATGATCCATGGTGCTCTAAGTTGTAAGGCCCCCATTATGAGGAGAACCGATCATGAGAGCTCGAACATTTGTGGAACCCTAACTTCCAAGTTAGATGAGGTCTACGTGTGTCCGTTGATGGTTGTAGATTATCTTTGTGAGCCTAGACATTAGTTTAGGTAGGGCATACACTTCTAGGCCATTGGATTGCCATTTAAGGTGAAAATAAAGGCCCCGTGGCATCGCGTAGTTTCCCCATAGAACCTTAGAAGGGGGCTTGCCCCCTTCTACAGGGTCCGAGGGCCTATCCCCCCAGCCCATAGGGCTGAGACGGTAGGACTTCTGGTCGTGGAGATATTTTCGGATCGTATATTTTACCGACTATTTTGTATCTCCCAACTATGTTTATCTATATAAAACCACCTTGTAAAAGCTATATAAGCACGGTCCAGGTTGAGCTTTACATAGCATTGCACACTAGTAAGCCCTTCATCTAGAGTTTGTCTAGATCGCCATCTAAGCTCCACATTGGGAGCGCACGGGTGGACAACACCATCATTGGAACTGCATTACGCTCAACAATCTGAGAATTTGAGTTCTCTATCTCTTAGTCTGCGTTTATCTTTGTCTGTGTTTTTCTCTCAACTTTGTCTACATGTCTATTCCGTTGTGCTGTTATTTTCTTACATTCACATCATGCACTTCAGGTGGGTTTGTTATGCTTATGTGCATGCGGAATAGTTTTGATGTAGACGGTTAAATTATTGTCTTGAAGTCAAGATATTTTTGTCAAAAGAAAATATCTAGTCCGAGAAAAACTAGTTTTGTCATCAAATGATATAAAAATGGTCTTTTTGAACAAAGAAATGATTAGAGAGCCAATCTTTAATAGTAAGTCTTTCAAGCTGCAAATGCAACCGAAGCTCGGTAAGTTAAAATTTTTCTCTCTAGCATGAGCACCAAAATTGCCATGCAACATAAGTAAAACATTTAAGTCTAAGTAGTCCATTAGACTTAATTATATTAGAAGAAGTTTTAGTCACTCCTTTATTACTTTATGACTATTGTTGTATCACTTATTGAATGCATTGATATCATTCACCTCATGTCGGTTTGTTATGCTTATGTGTGTGTGTGGAGTAGTCTTGATGTAGACTGTTTCCCCATTGACACTTTCTAATTTGGAGTTGGCTAGAGGCTAATGTTTCCCTATGTAACCACATATACATCACATACACATATGTCGTGGTACATAGTACTTAGGATTCACAGATGCTTTCACTTCACTCACCCTCACACACTTATCATTGTTCATCATCTATCAACAGAGGGCTATTCCTACCACCATGTCTCTTTTCTTCATTGATGTACTTCATTGCTCTTGTGTGTGCTTTCTTGTATGCTTCCTCACTCTCTCAGACATCCAACAATCACAGCCTATGGGGAGCACACTTACCAGTAGGATGTTAAAAGCATGGATGAGAAAAAAGAAGAAGCATAACATCCCACAAAGAATAGTTAGTAATATATCTTTTCTTTTGTAAGAATTACTATGGTTTGAAGGTGTTAATTTTTTCTCATTTCCAAGTCAATATTAAGGCAAAATCATGGCAGGATGTGATCCATTATGAAAAATTCTATTTGCTAATATCAAAACTTGAAGAAAGGAGCTTAAGTGAAGCTTGCAACAAAGAAATCAAAGAGAGAAATCCGATATTGAAGGAAAGGTGCCCTCCAAAAAGAAAGCCTAGTAAGAAAGTCAAACAATTTAGTCATTTTCTACTCTTAAAATTTAACCATAGAAGGACGGTAAATTGGAGACCTAAGGAGTGGATATATAGGTTTAAATGTATGATATTACCCAAAAACTATTAAGCAATCTATGCTTAAGTTTGATTTTACATAATGTTCTAAATGTTGATTTTACTTAATGCTCTATGGACAACACAAAGGGCACAAGAAGCAATGATATGAGGTGGATGATATAGCAAGTTTACTAAAATATGAGTTTGCTCAGCTCATATTTTAGTGATCGCATACACAATGCAAATAAGGTAAGGATATTTCATGATATATGTATAAGGGAGCACCTCTTTGATGTACTCCAACAACATAAGAGATGTCTGTTTTGTTATTGCACAAGTAGATGAATCTTCCAACCAATTTCCTAAATCTTCCAATATCCACTAGAGGTGAAGTATCTTCAATAGATAATTTTGTGTTGACCTCCATAGGTGTAGAAATTTCCTTGCAATCCTCCATGTTGAATGCCTTCAATATCTTCCTTGCATACTTTTGTTGAGTGATGAAAATCTTCCTTGGTTCCTGCCAAACTTCAAGACCTAAGCAATAATGCATTAAGCCCAAGTCTGTCATTTCAAATTTTGAACTCAGGGCATCTTTTGTTTGTTGAAGAAGAGCATCATCATTTCCTCTAATCACAAGGTCATCTACATAGAGTACAAGCACAATTGTCTTCCCTCCTCTCTTTAGAACATACAAGTTAGCATAAGAAGCACATCTTTTGAAACCTAGATCCAAGAGATATTTATCTATCCGCTAGTACCATGCTCTAGGGGCTTGTTTTAGCCCATATAATGCCTTCTTCAACTTACATAACTTGTTCTCTGAATGGGGAGCCTCAAACCCTAGTGGTTGAGACACATATACCTCCTCCTTGAATTCTCCATTCAAGAATGCTGATTTGACATCCATGTGACGGACTCGCCAATGCTTATGTGCAGCCACAACAAGTACTACTCGGATAGTAGTCATTCTTGCAGTCAGGGTAAATGATTCACAAAAGTCAATGCCTTCAACTTTTGAGTAGCCTTGTGTAACAAGTCTTGCTTTATACTTTTCTAGAGTACCATCAGCCTTGTACTTTAACTTCTAGACCCACTTGGTGCTAATGAATTTACGTTTAGGGGGTTGATTCACTAGCTCCCAAGTTCCATTCTTCATGATATTGTTGTATTTTGTTTGTATGGCAGCCCTCCCATTCGGATCATGGAGTGCCTCTTCCACATTGGTTGGTTCCTTTGCTTCGTCTTGAATAAGATCAGCCATAAAGGCTGTGTTTACAATATGGGCACTTGCCCGTCTCTGTTCCTCTATTCTCTGTGATCGCCTTGGTCCATCTGCGACCTGTTCTAGTGACAGTGGGATGGGGTTTGCAAAATCATAGAGCTGCCTCACCCAATGTGGCAATGGCTTTTCCATTTGGGTGTCGATAGGTTGGTGACTTTCAGACTCATCATCTGAAGATGATGCTTCCCTCTCTTGTGTAGAAGGGATATCCCTTGGGCCAAGTTCATAGTGGATTGTCCCTTCGCTTGATGATAAAGTGGAAGCTCTCTTTTCCTTCTCCACTGCATGTGGCTACTCCTCCTTAAACACCACATCACAACTCGCCATGATCTTCTTAGCCTCAGGGTCATAAAGCTTATAAGCCTTCTTATCTTCGTTGTGCCTAGGAAGATACATTTGATGCTTTTAGGTTGAGGCTTGTTTCTCTCCCTATCTGGAACATGTACATAACATTCACTTCCAATATACTTTGAAATGGGAAACAAAAGGATTTTTACCAGTGTAGGCTTCTTGTGGAGTCTTTCCATCAAGTGCCTTGGTGTAGCTTTGATTCAAGATGTAGACAACAGTGTTGATAGCCTCTGCACAAAATTGATTAGGCAAACCCTTTCCTTTCAACATGCACCTTGCCATATCCATGATGATTCGATTCAGACGTTCTGCAACACCGTTTTGTTGTGGACTATGTGCCACTATGAGTTGATGCTTGATTCATTTACTCTTGCAGAAATCTTCAAACTCTGTTGATGTGAACTCACCACCACCATCTATCCTGAATTTCTTCATCTTCTTCCCTGCTTCAGTTTCAACGAGCTGAAGCCATTCTTTAAACTTACCAAAAGCTTGAGCCTTATCGCGAAGGAAGTACACCCACATCTTCCTACTATAGTCCTTGACAAGTAACATGAAGTAGGAAGATCCGCCCAAGGCCTGTGTAGGCATTTTTTTGCACAAGTCAGCATGCACCAACTCTAGAGGATAGCTTGCCTTGTTCTTGCTTTCTTGTGGAAACGCCTTCCTTCTTTGCTTGCCCATCATGCAAGCTTCACATGGTTGCTTCATTTCTGCAATCAATAATAGGTGTGCAATCATACCTTTGCAATGCATCTCCTTCAGTACAGGGTATCCAACGTGGCTGAATCTCTCATGCCATAGCTTTCTTGTGCTCATGTTTGTAGTGGTCATAAGAGCACACAACTCATACAGGTTGTTCCTCCTTATGCCAATCCCAACAATGTTGTTGTTACTATCCATAATCTTAGCTCCTCTCTTACTGAAAGATACTTGATGACCTTGATCAGTTATAGAAGCTCTTGAAAGTAGATTTTGTTTTATTTGTGGAACATACAACAAATTTGAAAGCTTTCTAATATCACAATCAGAGTTAATGAAAGAAATCATACCTTCACCCTCTGTAGGACATCTTGCATTGTTCCCTACCTTTACTGTGATGGGTTCCTTTAGAGGTTGTAAGGAATTGTAAAGGTCTTTTCTACTCGTCATGTGACAAGATCTACCACTGTCCAACACCCATGAGACATATGTTCCTAAATCTTCAGCCGAGAAGCACATCTCCTCTATCGTAACAAATAACTCAAGCTCTATTTCTACTGTGTTGCCAGACTCCTTGCCCTTGCCACCTTTTGAAGAGCCGCTCTTCTCTTCTGCCTTCTTGATGCAACAATCTTGGATTCTATGTCCTTTCTTCTTGCAGTGGAAACACTCTCCCTTGAACTTCTTTTTGTCGTTCTTCTTTTTGTCTGCATCTTTTGAAGAGTCTATTTTGCCTCCTTTGGCATTTGTTGTGAATGGAGCATCTCCTTTGCTACCACCACTCCTTGCCTTGAGGTGCAGCTCCTCCTCCACGAGTAAGGCACTGAATTCTTCAAAAGCTAGTGGTTCAGGTCTGGTTTGAGTATTAAGAGCAGTTACCAAACCATCAAACTTAGGGGGACATACTCAAGACAATGCCGAGCTAGCTCCTCACTTGTCTTTTGAACACCTGCTCCTGCCATTTGATCTCGTAGATTCTTTATGTGAGTGATAAACACCTCTACAGTCTCCCCGTTAGCAAACCGTTCTGCTGCGAGCTGATTCTCCAAGTTTTGAATCTGTGTCAGATTATGAGTTTCATATTGATTTCTCAATATGTTCCATGCTTCACATGCCTTCGTAGTATGTTGAATGAGAGTCAGAACACTATCAGAAGTACTTGTAACTAGAGCATAGAGTGCATCTGCATTTCTACATTTCCAAGCACATAGAAGATCAGCATCAGGATGAATCATTCGACCAGGATTATTTAGATCAGGTCTTTCTTGGGGCTCATGATCAATCCCAAGAACAGTCTCCAAAAGCTCATATGAATCAAGGATAGAAGTGATTTTAAACTTCCACAGGGTGTAGTTCGTACCATCAAGTTCACCTTTTGTGAAGGCTAGTGGCCGTATCGACAACGTTGGGATGATCGGCATCATTACTACTCTTGCTTGTGTACCACCTACTCCTATTGATGAACCACCTTGACTCCTAGTCATAGGTGACTGCTTGACATCTTCTCTCTTTTGTCGTTCAGACCTCTACAACTTTTGTGTTTCTGCTTCTATACTATTGAGAGCCTACTGAGCTCTGATACCATGTAAGAAAATAATAGCACAGTGGAATAGACCTGTAGATAGAGTTGAGAGAAAAACGCAGACAAAGATAGATGCAAACTAAGAGATAGAGAAATCAAATTCTTAGATTGTTGAGCATAATGGAGTTACAATGATGGTGATGTCCATCCATGCACCCCAAATGTGGAGCTTAGATGGCGATCTAGAAATAATCTAGATGAAGGGCTTACTAGTGTGCAATGCTATGTAAAGCTCAACCTAGGCCGTGCTTATATAGCTTTTACGTTGCGGTTCGGTATCAATAAATGTAGTCAGGAGATACAAAATAGTCGGTAAAATATATGATTTGACAATATCTCCACGACCAGAAGTCCTACCATCTTGACCCTATGGGCCGGGGGGATAGGCCCCCCCGACCCCGTAGAAGGGGGCAAGCCCCCCTCTGCACTCCCCCCATTAAGGTTCTATGGGGAAACCGTGCAACACCACATGGCCTTTATTTTCACCTTAAATGGCAACCCAATGGCCTGGAAGTTTATGCCCTACCTAACTTAATGGCTAGGCTCACAAAGATCATCTACAACCATCAACGGTCACACATAGACTTCATCTAACTTGGAAGTTAGGGTTCCACAAATATCCGGGCTCTCATAATGGAAGTCCATACAAAGCCTTATACAAGTAGCAATCCATATGCTATTGACCTTAGATGGAAAATCTAAGTGGTTCTTTCACATAAACCTTTCCTTGCACCTTGCCATGCAAAAAAGTTGTTTTTATATCTAATGGATGCATTTTCCAACCATTATGGGTAGCAATGCAATCACAAGATGAATGATAGTCATGCAAAAAGTAGGTACATATGTTTCCTCATAGACAATGTCATATTTTTGCATATAAATTTTTGCAACTAAGCTTGCTTTGTACTGATCAATGCTACCATTTGACTTTCTTTTAATCTTCTAGACCCACTTGGTACCAATGGCATTCTTATTATTAGAAATTCACATAGCTCCCAAGTATAATGTTCATCAACAAGATTGATTACATTTCATCCAATTTGAATCATCATGTGCATCATCAAAAGTGAGTGGCTCTTCATTACATGTAAAATAAGAGATACATCCTTAAAATAAGTTAATGCATTGTTAGAGGTTGATCTTGTTCTATCATTCAAAGGAGCACTCACTTTGCTATATCGCAATGTCATTTGTAGCCCTTTTGACATAGATTGTGCATTTTTTATAGATAGGCATTGCTATGTGTTGGAATACAAGTCAGATGAAGAGCATACTAGCGCAACGGAGGAGTCATGCACAATACGGCAACAAGGCCCAATCATTTTTTCCATGGATCATTTACAACTCAAGTGATTTTAATCACTACACAAACATTGTAAATTCCGTTTTTGGTAGAATAGACTCCATTTTGTGCAAGCCGAGGAGTCCTCGAGCTTGAGGAGTATTAGAACTAGCTACATATCAATTTTCATAATTTTTAGACTCTGTTTGAGCCCTCAAATAGGCTCTAGAACCTAATTTTTAACTAGGCCGGACACTAGGTCTGGACAAGACCAAAGCTAGTTAGAAAACTATAAAAAGAGCTAGAGAGCTCATTTTTGAGGTTATATTGTTTGTGAATTGAGCTTATGTAAGAGACTTTTTGACTAATGCAAAGAACTCCATTGTTCCTCTCCTTGTTCTTGCCTTGTGTGCGCGTGTGTGTATGTGTGTGCATGCTTGTGTGCTTCTCACTCACACACTTGTGCCTTCACTTGCTCATAGTCTTCATACTAGTCCTCACATCTCCACGGATTGACAATTATGAGGTGAATCTTCTCACGTTGGTACTCACCATTGTGCTAGAGTGACACCAAATTTGGCGCCGTTGCCGGGGAGAGAGCTTCGAGGACGAGCATGTGATGGTAAGACGTCGAGTTGAGACATTGGAGTTATAGTTAATATCCTTCCTTCTCTTTGTTTTTCTTCATTTTTTCCTTACTTTCGCATCATCATCATCACCATCATCATCCCCACCATCTCCTACCTCCATCTCCATCTCCACAAAAAATTTCAGTTTTTGGTCATATTACACTCCCCACCTCATTTTTCATTGTGAGAGAGAGCGAGAGAGAGCTTGCATGCTATCTGTTTTTGGTGTGTTTTTGAGCTTTTGTTGCAGGAACTAGCTGTACCACCTTCTCCAGCAGTGTGCGCAGGTACGACAGACTCTGCACATGTCTCGGGACGACGACCTCTGTCTGTCGCGAGAGACAGAAAAACTTAATATTTTGTGAATGCGTGTTTGGCATGGTAACCCACACCATTAGAGCACTCCAAATCACTAGAAGTTTCTAAAAAATTTGCGTTTTTTCAGTCTATCGCGACAGACACCGTCTATCGCGACAGACAGAGACCCACGATAGACCCCGTCTATCGCGACAGACACCTGTCTATCGCGACAGACCAAAATTCCACGATAGATCCAGTCTATCGCGACAGACACCGTCTATCGCGACAGACCAAATCACGACAGACGACAGACACCGTCTATCGCGACAGACACCGTCTATCGCGACAGACAGAGACCCATGATAGACCCCGTCTATCGCGACAGACACCTGTCTATCGCGACAGACCAAATCACGACAGACGACAGACACCGTCTATCGCGACAGACACCGTCTATCGCGACAGACAGAGACCCACGATAGACCCCGTCTATCGCGACAGACACCGTCTATCGCGACAGACACCGTCTATCGCGACAGACCACTCTATCGCGACAGACACCGTCTATCGCGACAGACACCGTCTATCGCGACAGACAGTCCCCCACGATAGTTTGTGTCTATCGCGACAGACACCGTCTATCGCGATAGACAGACATTTTTGGCAAAAAATTAAGGGGTAAATTTTTTGGAAATTTAGGCTAAATGTTGGGCATATTTGCACTCTCAAATACTCACACACTTGCAAAGGCCTTAGAAAAATGCATTAAAACTCCTGAAAGGTTCTGTTTGTCTGTTTAACCCCCTAAAACCCTGAATGGTTATAACTTTTTCATACGAAATCCATTTTTTGAGCTCTAGAGCTTGTCGGAAAGCTCGTGGCATATCCTACACGCCCTCAACTGTTTTTTATAAGAATAATGCGTTGATTTTCAGATAGGATATTTGGAAGTTGACACACTGAGGGGTAGGAACACCAAGGGAGCTCTAGAGGAAATTTTTAGCAATACAAAAGGGGGAACAAGGGTCATTAAAAAAGTGTCTGAAATAAATTGTCTGTCAATTGAAGGATCAACTTGAAGCTAAACTTGGGATTCTTACAGGATCATCGAGAGCTCTTGGAGAAAGCAAAGTAAGTGCCAAGGAGAACAAGCTCGGGAACGTGCTTCCTGGGTAGACCCGCATCGCCAGGAGGAGCGACTTGAGGTTGGAACATCACTTAACCCCCTCAGTCTATTCTTAGCATAGGCTAAGTGCGAGTAGTTGTTCTGATCGACTAGGGGTACGATAGGAACACTCAAGTTTGAAGAGCCCTTAATTTCTCAAGTGCAAGGGTAGGCAAAATTGTAGTCAAGGGATAACTTAAAGGAAAAGAACTTAAACTAAGCGGACGCAGAACATCAAGTACGACCCACGAAAGTGCTCCTGATGACGCTTAACTAAAAACAAGAAAACACATCCAAAGGAACTTAAAAGGAACAAGTGACTGGTACCAAAGAATCAGCAACGTACAAAGGGCATATGAACCTTAGGTCAGGTAGACACCTAGGGAGAGACAGACAAAGTCTTAGATCTTCAGAGGCTAGTGTCAATCATACTGCGAGGTCTTGGGCCCAGAAGTTGAGCCATCATTCGTATTACCCTAGTTCTGAGACTAGCGAGTCTGAGATGTCCCACGGTATGGAGAGACCTACAGGAAGTTCTGGGGTGCCATATTTACATAGGGTGGAAGGCCCTTACAAGATGCAACTCGAGTACCTTAGGACCAACCGATTAGGTGCTAGCATCTATGAGGACAGCCTAGGAAGAGCGGTGGTCCAGATTAAAAACCCTGACCAATCCATTGGACTAGAGTGCCCAGCTGTCAAGTTTGAAAATGGAGCATACTTGGACAAGGAAGGGACAATATATGTAGTCACCAGTCATCCCGATAGGACAGATGAATTTGGGAATGTGGTCCCGGAAACGGACTTAGGTGACCTAGAGCAAGGAAACATGGGCGAAGAACCTAGAACCCCCCGAGGCAAATCTGTTCTCACGAGGATTATCACACCAGAGTGGATTCCCCAAGATAATAAGAGCATAGATCTCCTCTTGAACCGAGAGACGGATGAAGCCTTTTGGAGATATAGACCTAGTCAACTGAGTGAGGTAGGAACAATCATGATATATAAGTTCAAAGATCCTGATATTCTAGGAAGAGTGACCTACTTAGATCACTCTTCAGAGAGGATCTTTGGGGTTACAGAAAATGATAGGCATGCTTACACTTGGAAAGGAGAATTTATCTTCCCCCAACCAAGATCGAATGTGTCCTTTGGTCGCCAAGGAGCTGGAACATCTCAAGCTCAGGGGACTCAAAGAGAAAGGAATCGAGAGAGACCTGAGGTAAGCTTTGCCAACTCTTGGGGAAGAGAAAGAACGAGAATGGACACGAATAGAGGGGAACCTGAGGGACATAGAGCCCCAGGGAACCAAAGAAATGCCGATGATTTCCCTTTGCCAAGACCAAGAGAGCACACGAGGACCTTGAGACCGACCCAGCTAGTTAAGTCCATGAAAAACTACTTCGATGGCACTGGAGACCCCTACGATCATGTAGCCAAGTTTAAGCAAGTCTTGAGAGCTGAACAAGTTGAAGACCTGTTCACGCAGTACAATGCCTTTGGTTTAACCCTTAGGAACACCGCCCTGACATGGTTTCAGCCACTAAACGAGAGGCAATTTAGAAGCATAGATCAACTTTTAGAGGCATTCATTATCGAATTCTCTAAAAGTGGCATAAGGCATAATACTTCCTCATTGATATACAGCTTCAAGCAGACCCCGCAAGAGACTGTGAGACTTGCAGGAAGAAGATTTAGGCAATATCTTGAGCGATGTCCTGGTCTTGAGTTACCCACAGCCGCTAAGCAAGTGGCTTTATTCTTGGATGGATTGCTAAGTACCAAATTGAGATCATATGTGTACTTGAAGGACCCCCGGACTATAGAAGAATGTGTACGCATGTGCATCGATATTGAGGATAACCTAGGGGAGGAGTTAGAGCTATCCAAAATTTACAAAGATTCAGATAGTACCTCTAGCCTCTCTTCCTCACAATCCACATCAATTGAGGAACTTGCAAAAAAAGTAGCTCAAAAACTAGGCGTCTCTAGTAAACAAATCCCTAGATTTGCCCCAGTAAAGAGGTGCTATACTTGCGGTGGTGACCATATGGCAAACGCATGTCCCATCACGGCTCAACCCCAAGTGAACCCTAGCAGCCAATATTGCACCATAGAGCGAAGGTACACAAATCACTCAGCACAGGACTGCCCATACAATAAGCAAGCGGTTAGGCAAACCTACCCTCAGCCATACCCTCAACAAGGTAGATACCAGAGTCAATATTCACCACAACAGTATATTAGGCCTCATCAAAATTACCAACCGCAATATCAGGCCCAACTGAGACCCCAGCCAGTGCTAGCACAACAACCACCTGCTCCTACTAATGTGATTCCGGTCAAGTATGCTGTTGCAGAAGAAAACCTGAATAGAGCGATAGTCCCAGTAACACCATTAATCTCAGAAAGTGATCCCAGTGACCATAGCTTTGATTCTACACATGTTGATAGTCCCCAGGCTTACTACATGCAGTCTCTTGAACATGGTGAGTCTTACTATAGTGAGGAACCGAGTGAACCTATTTGGGAGCCTGAATATGCTAATGTCATGTACACAAACCCCAACTCTAGACCTCAACCTAGGCAGATACGACCCCCTTTTCCTAGAGGACCTTGCTTCAGATGCCAGGGTGATCACCTCATACGTGATTGCCCCATACCTGCACCTACACAACCCCAATCAGTGACGATCCAAGGCTTTTGCCAGGAGTGCGGAAAGGAACATCTCTTACGAGATTGTCCCAAGAATCCCAGCAATATACCAAAAATCACTCCGATTAATGTTATTGGGTTAGTGGTTGTGCCATATACACTTCCTCAGAAATCCATCCATTCAAGAAAGCATTCTTTACATCAAGTTGATAAAGATTCCAATTTCTAGATGCAGCAAGACTAATGAGAACCCTAATTGTAGGCATTTTTGCAACAGGAGAGAAAGTCTCCTCATAATGAATACCATGGGTTTGAGCAAACCCTTTAGCAACTAACCTTGCTTTGTGTCTATTTATACTTCCATCTGGATTCCTCTTGATTTTGTATATCCATCGAGATCCGATTATCTTCATAGATGGCTTGTTAGGTACAAGCTCCCAAGTGTCATTCTCCTTCAATGCTTCAATTTCTTCATCCATTGCATCTCTCCAAGCTTTCTTGCTTTGTGCTTCTTCAAATGTGGTAGGTTCTTCATTGGTTGAATCCTTTGCAATGTAGATTGAGTGCTTGGTGACCAAAGAAGTATCATAACCAAACCTCTATGGTTTCTTCTTCTCCCTTGAAGACCTTCTAAGTGGTTGATGTGAGCTCTCGGGTCCATATGTAGCATCCTGCATCTTTGCTTTACCTTTGTTCTTCCATAGCTTTAGTCTTTCCAAGTCTTCTAGGTCAATCTCCGAATCACTTTCTTCAATCTGCTTTGGCTCCTTTGGTTGAAGTGATGGAAAGTCTTCATCCAAGTCATATGGCAGCTTCACTTTCCTGTCATCATCAAACTATGATTTGTTTTCATCAAAAATTACATCTCTACTCAGAGAAAATCCTTTATTGGTTGGATTGTACAATCTATATCCTTTTTGGTTTTGATCATAACCAATAAATACGCATTTCTCTACCTTGGGATCCAATTTCCCTCTTACTTGAGAAGGAATGTGAGCATAGGCTAAGCATCCAAAGATTTTACAATGCTCTAGACTAGGTCTTCTTCCATTCCACACTTCATATGGAGTGGTTCCATCTAGTGACTTAGATGGAAGTCTATTTATGAGATATGTGGCTGTCGACACAGCCTCTGCCCATAGGTAGTTTGGCAATCCCTTTTCGTTGAGCATGGACCTTGCAGCTTCGACAATAGCTCTTTTCCTCCTCTCTGCTACACCATTGAGTTCGGGTGTATACCTTGTAGTGACTTCCCTTTTAATGCCTCTTTCATGCAAGAAGGCATCAAATTCAGAAGAGTATTCTCCTCCACCATCTGATATGTCTTTTCAAAGTCCTACCTGTTTGATTTTCAACAAGAGCAATATACTTCTTAAAGCAATTAAACACTTCATCCTTGTGCTTCATGAAAAACAGAATGGTCCACCTGCTACAATCATCTATGAAAGACACATAATATCTTGAGCCTGATATAGATGGCTCCTTACTTGGACCCCACACATCCGTGTGCACTAGATCCAAAGGATTTTGATACATATATCCTTTCTTATTGAAAGGTTGTCTATGAGCCTTGCCGAGTTGACAAGCTTCACACTTATAAATCATGTGTTGCCTTGTGATATTAGGCAAACCAAGTACACTTTGGTCCCTGCAAATTTGTTTGAGTGTCCTCTCACCAATGTGAGCAAGCCTTTTGTGCCATATCTCCAACTCTGTAAGAGTTTGAGATCCATAGCTAAACAAAGCTATGTTCTTTGTATCTTCCACTTCAAAAGTGAAAAGCCTTCCTGTCTTTTCTCCTTTGGCAATCCTTCGAAGCCTTGCCTTGGGTCTTCAACATATGCTCCAAATCGATTGAATCTAACCTGGAATCCTTTTTCAACAATCTGTCCAACACTTATTAAATTTTTGGTAATTGTAGGGACATACAAGACTTTGCTTAAGAGGTTTATATTCTCATCTGATGTCTTCACATTACCTATCTTCTCCACTGAGTGCTTTGTGTCATCTCCTGTCTGCACTTCATGCTTGTTATGAGGATCTTCCAAATCAGAAAGTAAAGCCACATTTCCTGCTACATGGTTTGAGCATCCCGAATCAATGTAAAATATGTGATCATCATCCTTACCCTTCTTCGCTAATAGATTCATAATCAATAATGAATCTTCTTGACTTTGGTCCTCTGCATAGTTATTGTAATCTCTTCTTCCTCTATGGCCACTTTGATAGTTGTTGTTGTTGTAATTGTTGTTGTAGTAGTTGTTGTTGTTGTAGCCTCCATTGTATCTACCTCTATTTGATCCATAGCCACCTCTATTGAATCCTCTTCCTCTTGAGTTCCTCGGGTTCCTGAAACATTCTTCAGTAGTATGGTTAGATAAGCCACATATGTTGCAAGGTTGAGATGATTGGAATCTCCCCCTGCCTTGCTTTCCACCTTTGCCTCTTCCTCTAGCTCTTCCTCTACCTGCAAAGTTTGCTTGGAAAGAGCTACCTTCATCTTCATTCTTCCTATTCTTTGACTTGTCTTTGACCTTAGCTTTATCAGAATATAAGGCAGAAGTTTGATTACCTCTTGAGGACTCACCACCTTTGCTAATCTTTGCTTCATGAGTGAAGAGTTGGCCCATGAGTGTGTTGAGGTCGGGTACATGCATATCCATGTATAAATCCATGGCTGTTGTGAATGACTCCCACTTGTCGTCTGCTTTGATTCCATTCATGATTTGTCTTATGATTTGCTCCTCTTCGATTACCTCTCCAATGCTTCCAAGTTGGTCGGAAATCTCCTTCATCTTTGTGACATAATCAGTCACATTTTGCTTCGGGCTTTTCTTCATTGTTGTGAACTCCATCCACAATTGGTTCTTCCTTGCTCGAGTGTTGGAGGAGAAGAAAGAAGCAAGTGCATTCGAGGTTTCTCTTGATGTCTTGCATCCCTTGACATGAGGTAAAAGAAAATCAGAGATTGAGTTTAGTATATAGGACCTTGCAAGTGCATCCTTTGAACACCAATTCGAAAGTCCTTCCACTTCTTCATGTGATGGTTGCCCTTTGTTCCTCATGGTTGGCATTGCTTCATCTCCGGATATGAATCCATATAGATTCCTCCCTTGAAGGTAAGCCTCCATCCTTAGAGACCATGCCAGGTAGTTGTTTCGATCCAATTTGTCAATTGTTGATGGAAATCCATCTCCCATGTTACTTGACTATGCTCTGATACCACTGTGAAGAGAGATGGTGGATGCAATCCAAAGATGAGTAGGTGCCGCTACAACCAGCTTCACACCAGCCAACTGAGACTTCAGAGTTGATTAGTAGACCCTTTGAGCTTCCTAAATCCACCAAAATATCAGCCAAGTACTTTGGAACATGTATCCCAAAAGTTTAAGTCAAGACAGACTAGTTGTGAAATGACTAGCTCCCAAAATTTTTGGACATACACCTGCTGGAAAAAATGAACAGTGCTCTCAACCTGGTAAGAATTTGAAAAATTCCTTTTGGGCATAGCAAATAGACTTAGCAAGCTTCCCAATCCAAGTTAAAACACTTCAAATGATGGACTGAGCACTGAGAACAAGTTTCAACAATTTCTGGAACCTCCCCACAATTCTCGGGGCTCTGCAGAGATAGACCAGTAAGCAGTAAAATGCAGATATCTCCAAAAGTATTAATTCAATGACCTTGAAAATTTATACTGGAAAGTAGACAGTAAGAGATATCCAGCGCACTTTAAAACACTGAAAATGGATCGGTAGAACTCGAGATATGACCTTCTGAAGGTACTGCTCTGAGTGAGTATAGCAGAGAACAAAACAGAGAAGTAGATGATGATAAATGTATAGATTCACATATGATTACAACCACATTGGCAATGAATCTTTGCACAATGGGAGTAGAATGATAGAGCTATGGAGTAAGCTCTTCAATCTCTACAAAATGACATGAAGTGGTCACGTACAAGGCTTGCTAATCGCCTCTTCCTTCTTGCTCCTTTTATAGCTATTCTTGGAGGGAGTTTTGAATTCGAATTCGAATGGCTCCACCTAAAAGTGATCCCCAAAGTTAGGAGAGATTCCCTCAGCTCTAAATTTCGTGGTTTTAGGTAGTTAGAACCACGAATTTGCTTTTACATCATGGATGAGGTAAGCCATCCTTTTCCTTTTTTCTTTTTCCATTTACAAGAGATAAAATGTACTCTTTTACAAGAGGTGTTCACATGACTACTCATGTGACTTACAAATGAGGATAATATCAAATATATCAAGCATGTAGGCTTGGGTAAAATGCACCAACAAATCATACAGATGATGAGATAAATATAGAGAAAGAATAGACGACATGTGTAAGGTGTTATGTAAGCCATCGCTTACTCATAGTATCATATATACCAATGTTCAATGTACAATGTGGGAGCAAAACTCTCAACCACTCTATGTGATGAGAAATAGATGGATGAATGAATGTACAAATGTAACAAACATATTCAAATGTATGGGCAGTAATCTGAATATACATGAGATGTGTGATCTTATAGGTTATAGAAGAGTGAATATGAGTGACTGAAAGAGGAAGGATCAGTGTGAAACTGATAATCAACAAACCCTCATCTGAACTTAAGCTATGGAAGACCCTAAGTCAGATACGTGTGTGAAAAGATCACATACTTAAAAAATAGCAAAGAATGCTAACAAGTTTGCTGCCGGAAATCCTCAAACTCATGTGAACACACCTTCTCAAACACCTCATCAAATATGCATAAAGCATATACGTATTGATTCTCTTGTACCTATGCCGAATAGGGCTCCTCCTGATATGAATGCTACTACCTCCATAAAATTCAAGTAGTACCTGTGTGCATAAAGAGAATATGTACCTGAATACTTAACATAAGATGTAAATCTTATGTTAAACACCATCCAATGTCTTTGACGTAGCCCAAAAACTTCATGTAGAAGAGAATCTTCAACTACAACATGTAGACGGCCGATCCTCACCATCAAGCTACTAATGACCAAGTCTTTTTGCCATGAATAAGAGATAACCTCCTCTCCATGAACTAGAGTGTGAGCACACCCTTCATCTTCTCCAAGAAGAATCACCAAGAAGAACTCCATAGCTGCTCCTCAACATGCTTCAAGTTAGCACCACGGCTGCCCCATGTGCTAGACGAAACACCACCTCTATTGAGGTCCAAGCTCCAAGCTTGTGTTGAACACTAGGTGAAGGATGCATAGAAGTGACCCCCAGCACTTCTTACATAGTCTTTTGTCTACCTTGAAAAGCAATAATAAAGCATGTCTCCACGATCGCTACGCGATAATAAAGCTAAGTAAAATAGCGATTGCTATAGAAAATAAAACTCCATCGTTCGTCCATCATTGCGAAAAAATGGGATTTTAATAAAACAACTAAAAAGCTACCGCCACACGATCTGCCAATTAGGAGATTCGAACTCGCGCCGATAGTTTAAGAGGATGTTGAGCTATCCACAGCGTTCGCGTTGTTTTCCTTTTAGACGGAGTAACATTGAGGTCTATAAAACAACTAAAAAGCTACCGGCACACGACCTGCCAATTAGGAGATTCGAACTCGCGCCGATAGTTTAAGAGGATGTTGAGCTATCCACAGCGTTCGCGTTGTTTTCGTTTTAGACGGAGTAACATTGAACGCACCCGTCTGCTTGTAGAAAGAAGTATAATAGCTACTCATGCTGTAAACAGTCAGTTCTATGGACCATTTTGACCATGGATAATGTCCTATATGACATTGTATTCCAACAATCCCCCCTGCAATGTCATATTGGTACAAACTGAACTGGATCTGCAAACTTCATAAGCTGTAAACTATTACAAGCTTCAAGCTTGTACTCCCGCACTTCAGAACTTGTTTTTCAAAAGTCTTCTTCAAAATTGAATTTTGACTTTCCTTCAAAAAACCTGAACTTGCTGAATATGAACCATAATACTTGAGAAAATATGCAAACTAGATATCCAATAGTGTACTCATCAAGCAATCACTGCTTGATAAAAATGTAGCAACCTGCTATCTCCTGTCTTCAAAAACCTGAAAACATACACTAGGATCCACATATTTGCATTTACCTTCCAAAAAGGTTTCTCAGCGTACTTCTGCTGTGTCATGTAGATACACTAAACAAAATCAGGAACTGAATCCTCGAACCTGTGACTGACAACTCACAACTTAGTGTATTATGAACACTGCTGGTTCATCTCTGACTGTACTCAAGTCAAGTCAACTCAACTCAATTGAAATCAACTGAAATCAACTGAAATATGAGTCATCAAAAAATCATATCTATGATGTCATCATGTCATCATCCTTGTTTATCTGTAAACCTTCATACCTCTTTCCCCTCTTTCCTTTAGAACATGGTATAAACATATATGTGCGCACTTCTAAAATATACCTTTCTGAAACATCAAGCTTCTCTTCAATAGAACTCTGGAACCTTCTCCTGAACAGGAACATCCTAACAGGAACTTTCTCCAAACATTCTTTTTCTTCCTTCTTCTTACAAAGCTGGAACATAAAGAGAACCTGACAAAGGAAATATAGGAATACATGATATAGGAATACCTGTAAGTATGAATCTGCATTCTTTCACATATGGCTAAAAATAAGTCTTCATGTTTCATCACCCCCCTGGATGACTTAACACTAGTATCCAAAATTCTTCCTTCGTAAATCTGTTGTTCAGTGATCAATACCTGTATCTGGAACAAAATCTCTGAACCCTTTTATTAGCATTGTGCACATGCCAATAGCTTTCCATGTCATTCCTCAGCTTTCCAAATTGTAGAATAAGGTTAGCTGAACCTAACATAACAAAACCTTGCTGAAAGCTTTTAGGATTCATAACCTTCTGTAACATAACAAGTATCTTTTTATATCTTTGTGCAACACAAATCTGATAGAATCTGAATCTTTGACTTACTTCTTCCAATGCTAAGAACCTTACACAAACAAAGGATAGACAACTGAATCATAAATACTCAAGATCATACAAGATCTATTAAGATTAATGATCTCTCTTGTGTAGAATCTGCTCTTATCAAACCTTCATGTCTAAATGTTTGATTTGGTACCTGAATGTCTCTAAGTATCCATGCTTCTTAAAAAGTTGTAAAACTTTTCTTCAAACCAATCCTTCCCAAGAATCTGTAGCTCCTACTTGAAACATAAGTGGACAAACTTCTCACCTTGAGAACTCCAAAAGCTGCAAGTTGATACTTCATAACTTTCATATTTTACCCGGGTGAAATGTGACAGTACCTGCTTGACTTTCTTTTGGCTAACTCCACTTCTCAATCAAGTGATAGGATCTGATGGAACATTTTTTTGAATACAAGCATGTATCCAAAAATCAAGACAATCACTGAAAGTAGATTCTCCATTGACTTGTACATCAACAAGACTCTGAATTTTCTGAAGTTTCTGGAAATACTGAATATGAGTTAACCTTTTCCAAACATAAAAC
This sequence comes from Ceratopteris richardii, assembly GCA_020310875.1. Taxonomy (NCBI): domain Eukaryota; kingdom Viridiplantae; phylum Streptophyta; class Polypodiopsida; order Polypodiales; family Pteridaceae; genus Ceratopteris; species Ceratopteris richardii. Next base: position 163,553,885 of record CM035430.1, on the reverse strand, counting down.
CTCAACCCAAGTCTTCAACATCTGCTACAAAAAACTCTTTTACCTCAAGAGTTAGATAAAGAAGAAATATACTTCTCTGCAACTTGTCATATACCAAGTAGCTCTGTATTGACACTCCAAGAATTCTTTGAGGGAACATATAAGCTGCCTGCTTAAAAGCTTCAACTAAAACATAACTCATATACATATGAGTCAAAACATATATCTGTTGCTTTTTCTTTCTCTCAATGCAATTCTTTGTCAAATCTACTAAATCATGACCAAGTGTAATGCAAAACAAGAAACTGCTTCTTCTTTAAACAAGATGTTCTCGTAGACTTGTCTTTGGATGTAGAGGATAAAATAGGAAAAGTATATGGAAAATATATGAGAAAAGGAAGTCTTACTTTTCTTTTGGAAATGATGGACTTTCTTTTTCTGCATCTTTCTTCCACCTGATGATGTCAACATCTTCAAACTTCTCTTCCATACCTTTTGTTCTCTTCATCTTGAAGTAGCAAACACTCTTGACTTTTTCAAATGAACTTTTTCTCTTTCTCTAGTACTAAGAGTAAGAGATAAGACAAACATGGTATACAAATGGAAGTGAATATAGAAACATGTTTTACCATCTCCTCATATCTCTCAGTCAAAATTCTGCTTCAAATGTCTGAAATGACTAAATTCACCAATCTTTTGTCTGAATGATGAATTACCCTTCTAGAGTTACCTTCTCTAGATACATTTGTACCTTGATATCCAACCAACTTACAACCGAAAATTGGCTGAAAATAAAACTCATCTCATCTTCACATTTGTCTTCTTAGATGAGCCTTCTTGCCATGAAAGAGATCTCTCAAAACTCTATAGAAAAACCTCTAGATGCCTGTTTTGATAAAAAGCCTTTAACTTTCAAATGATGAAAGTGTATAAAAGCACTCCTTGAAACCTTCAAATCTCTTCATAACTGCTCTTCTAAGACATGACCTCCAAATGATAATCTGATAGTAGAAATTGATACCTGTGATTTGATGTTGATCTGATTCCTTCATCTTCTCTAAACCATTGTTCTTCCTTGGATTTGAAGTAGCCTTCTCTTCATCAACTCTGGGTCTTCAAATAATACTTTTGTAAAGTATTTGCTTACTCTTCCAAAAATATTCGGCTCCTAACAGATCATCAACTTCATACTCCACACTGATGAATACACATGTGATTGAATTGTCTAATTCTCAAATCTCTACTCATCTAGATTAAGTGTGTATGTCAAATGTCAAATGTTAGAAGATGCCTTTAAATCATATGTTGTAAACCTCGAAGTCTGGTAAACTTGGGAATCTGAGAGAGCCTTAATGCATTGATGACAAAGACCTAAAGTTTTGAAACCAAAACCTTAGTGCTCTGATACCAAATGTTGGAAGTGAGGTAGGCCCTTGGCTCTTATCACAGGTCCATGGTTCCATAGTTTCAGTATATACAACATTAATTCCAGCATTCTTCAATATTGACAAAACATGAACATACCACAACTTAATCATACAGATGATGAGATAAAGATAGAGAAAGAATAGACAACATGTGTAAGGTGTTATGTAAGCCATCGCTTACTCATAGTATCATATATACCAATGTTCAATGTAAAATGTGGGAGCAAAACCCTCAACCACTCTATGTGATGAGAAATAGATGGATGAATGAATGTACAAATGTAACAAACATATTCAGATGTATGGGCAGTAATCTGAATATACATGAGATGTGTGATCTTATAGGTTATAGAAGAGTGAATATGAGTGACTGAAAGAGGAAGGATCAGTGTGAAACTGATAATCAACAAACCCTCATCTGAACTTAGGCTATGGAAGACCCTAAGTCAAATACGTGTGTGAAAAGATCACATACTTAAAAAATAGCAAAGAATGCTAACAAGTTTGCTGCCTGAAATCCTCAAACTCATGTGAACACACCTTCTCAAACACCTCATCAAATATGCATAAAGCATATACGTACTGATTCTCTTGTACCTATGCCGAATAGGACTCCTCCTGATATGAATGCTACTGCCTCCATAAAATTCAAGTAGTACCTGTGTGCATAAAGAGAGTATGTACCTGAATACTTAACATAAGATGTAAATCTTATGTTAAACACCATCCAATGTCTTTGACATAGCCCAAAATCTTCATGTAGAAGAGAATCTTCAACTACAACATGTAGATAGCCAATCCTCACCATCAAGCTGCTAATGACCAAGTCTTCTTGCCATGAATAAGAGATAACCTCCTCTCCATGAACTAGAGTGTGAGCACACCCTTCATCTTCTCCAAGAAGAATCACCAAGAAGAACTCCATAACTGCTCCTCAACATGCTTCAAGTTAGCACCATGGTTGCCCCATGTGCTAGACGAAACACCACCTCTATTGAGGTCCAAGCTCCAAGCTTGTGTTGAACACTAGGTGAAGGATGCATAGAAGTGACCCCAAGCACTTCTTATATAGTCTTTTGTCTTTATCTACCTTGAAAAGCAATAATAAAGCACATCTCCACGATCGCTACGCAATAATAAAGCTAAGTAAAATAGCGATCGCTATAGAAAATAAAACTCCATCATTCGTCCATCATTGCAAAAAAATCAGATTTTAATAAAACAACTAAAAAGCTACCGCCACGCGATCTGCCAATTAGGAGATTTGAACTCGTGCCGACAGTTTAAGAGGATGTTGAGCTATCCACAGCGTTCGCACTGTTTTCCTTTTAGATGAAGTAACACTAAGCTATATAGATGGTGAAGGCGCCCGTCTGCTTGTAGAAAGAAGTATACTAGCTACTCATGCTATGAACAGTCAGTTCTATGGACCATTTTGACCATGGATAATGTCCTATATGACATTGTATTCCAACAAAATCTATCTTGAATAGGGTGATTACTCCATAGTGGGTTCCCCAAGACAACAAAAGCATAGAATTATTCTTGAATAGAGAAACAGAGGAAGCTTTTTGGAGGTTCAAGCCAAATCAACTTAGCAAAATAGGCGGAGTCACCATCTACGAGTTCAAAGATCTTGAGATACCAGGCAAAGTTGTCTATCTAAATAACACATCAGAGAGAATGTTCTTGGTAACAGAACAAGGTAGGCATGCTGTTGAAGCTGAAGGTCAAGGACAAAGCATAGGAGCACATCTAAGAGGTGGACACACAAGAAGAAGGAGCAAGTAGGGAGCTCCAAGAAGTACATGTCAACTTTTCAGACGAATCCCCTACAAAAATAGTGATTTCCATCACTAAAACCATTGTAAATATCATTTTCTATTTTTGTAGCTCCATTTTGTGCAAGCCGAGGAGTCCTCGAGCTTGAGGAGCATTAGAAGTATCATCCTACTAATTTTCATAATTTTTAGACTCCGTTTGAGCCTTCGAATAAGCCTTAGAACCTAATTTTTAACTAGGCCGGACACTAGGTCCGGACAGGGCCAAAACTAGTCCAAAAACTATAAAAAGAGCTAGAGAGCTCATTTTTGAGGTTAGCTTCTGGTAGATTTCAGTTTTGTAATAGATTTCTCTTGTAATCAAAACCCTTCCATTGTTCCTCTCTTTGATCTTATTTTGTGCACGTGTGTGTGTATGTGTGTGCATGTTGGTGTGCTTTCACTCCCACACTTGTGCCTTCACTTGCTTGTGGTCTTCATACCGGTCCTCACGTCTCCGCAGATTGACATGTAAAGGAGGTGGTGCTTACGCTTGAGCTACACCAAATTTTGGCGCCGTTGCCGGGGAGAGAGCTTCGAGGACGAGCGTTGTGATGGTAAGATCGTAGATTTGCGACGTTGGAAGGTAAAAAAACTATCATTTCAGTTCATTTTCTGTTTTTCCCTCTTCATCTTCATCATCATCATCATCTCCACCTTCTTCCATCTTCTTCTTCATAGAAATTTCTTGTTTTTTAGTGCATTTTCACCATTTTCATACCATTTTTCATGCATTATTGTGTGGGAAGGAGTTAGGAGGTGCAAGAGAGAGCAAGCGCTGTGTTTTTTTTCATGATTTTCTGTTCATACGGAGCTAGCCATTGCTGGCGCTCAGAAATTTGAATTTCCCGCCAAAAAACGCGATTTTGTGATGAAAATCGCGATTCTGTGAAAATTCAAACTTTTTTGAAAATCACGATTTTCTGTTTTCCCGCCTAAAAGTTGACTAAAAGAATCACGATTCTGTGGTCATTCTTAGAATCGCAATTTTGTGATTGTGCTCAAAATCGCGATTCTCAAAAACACGATTCTCTGTTCAAAATCGCGATTCTCACCAATCACGATTTTCAACAAAAACACGATTTTTAGCAAAAACACGATTATGAGAAAACGCGATTCTATGGTTGTGCTCAAAATCGCGATTCTCATAAATCACGATTTTTAGCCAAAAACACGATTCTGTAAAAACACGATTCTCTGCTCAAAATCGCGATTCTCTAAAACACGATTTTCTAAAACAAGATTTTGTGAAAACACGATTTTGTGAAAACACGATTTTGTGAAAACACGATTCTCTGAGACAAAATCGCGATTTTTATGTCAAAAACACGATTTTGTGAAAAACACGATTTTGTGCTCAACATCGCGATTTTCAAAAACACGATTTTGTAAAAACACGATTCTCTGTGACAAAATCGCGATTCTCTAAAACACGATTCTCTAAAACACGATTTTGTGAAAACAAGATTCTCTGAGACAAAATTACGATTTTCATGTAAAAAAAACACGATTCTGTGAAAACACGACTCTCTGCTCAAAATTGCGATTCTCACCAATCACGATTTTTAGCAAAAATAGGATTTTGTGAAAAAGGCGATTCTGTGAAAACACGATTTTTTGCTCAACATCGCGATTTTCAAAAACACGATTTTGTGCTCAACATCGCGATTTTCGAAAACACAATTTTGTGCTCAACATCGCGATTTTCTAAAACACGATTTTGTGCTCAACATCACGATTTTCAAAAACACGATTTTGTACTCAAAATCGCGATTTTCTAAAACATGATTCTGTGCTCAACATCGCGATTTTCAAAAACACGATTTTGTGCTCAACATCGCGATTTTCAAAAACACGATTTTGTGCTCAAAATCGCGATTCTTTGATTTCACAAAATCGCAATTCTTTGGATTTCACAACATCGCGATTTTCTCTAAAAGGTCCTGTTTGCCTGTTTTGACCCCCACGAGCCTGATTTGACATAACTTTTTCATCCAAAGTCCATTTTTTGAGCTCTATAGCTCGTTGGAAAGCTTGTTTCAAATCCTACACGGCCTCAACTATTTTTTATAAGAATAATGCATTGATTTTCAGATAGACTAATTTGAAGTTGGGCCTCAAGTGGGACTAGGAAACCAAGGGGGCTCCAAAGGATTTTTGAGCAATACCAAGGGGGAGAAAAAAAATTGTGTCATGGGAAAGAAAAAAGCAAAAGATAGAAGAAAGGGTGCTAAGATGGGAAAAGAGAAGGGAGATAAACATGAAGTGCAGGAAATAATCTCACACGAGGGTGAAACATCTATAGAAAAATTGCAAGGAGTCAAGGAAATGGAGGAAATGTCTAGGGGGGTGGGATCCATATTTGCACCAAGAGAATATCACAATACTTTTGTGCACATAAGAATAGGATATGACTATAGAAGGTTGAGTGCATATATCAATCCTCATTGTGAGTGGAATTTAATTCATATTGACCTATTGACCATTATTTTTGAGAACATTCAACCAACAACTCATTCTTCTATCCTCATGGATGATGAACATTATGAATGCATGGGTCAAGTTGTGTTGCCTGTTATGATGGATGATATGCAATTTTCAGAAACATTCTTTGTCATGGATTGTATAGATGAAGACTTGATCATTGGCACCCAAATGTTCATTACACAAAATCATCAAGAATTTGAGGTGTCTTCTCCACCTATTACCCGTGCTTCTACATATATGCCTATGGAAAATCCTAATGACTATCCACCTTATGATAATTGGGGGCAAAATCATCTTTTCAAAGAGTGTGCTTTTCATGAAAAATTTTTTCTTTCTACTCATGTTTTTGAATCTAATCCTTCTTTGAGTAAATCACATGAAACCTTAGAGAATGGAGAAATGGAGGACTCCAAGTGTTTGGGGGATGTGAAAGGACCCTCTCTTCCTGTAAATTTGGATTCCCCTCATGAAGCCATAAGCAGGGATGATCTACACTCATATGGTCAAGAAAGAGATGATCAACCAATGCTTTGTATCACTGATGTGGAAAAGGATGTCGACTATAGGGTGAATCATGACAATCCATCACCCATTTGTACACCTAGGGATTCTATGTGTAATAAGGATAAATGTCTCGATGAATCTCTAGATCAATCTCAAACCACACAACCCATTGATCCCTTGCATAAGCCTGATATATGTATAGAAGATCAACCCTTGTTGCATTCCCCATGTAAAGATGAGGGTTCTCAAAAAACTCACATAGAAGGCCCCAAAGACCCTTATATCAAGAAACACAAATCACATTTTCTTGGTAATGTCAAGCAAATTTGGGTGGCCAAGAAATTACTTTGAGCCCAACCAAATCGCACTATGATATGGGTACCAAAGACAACCTTTGCACAAAATCAGCCCCCTCACACTAGACTTCAAAATCTATGGTCTAGGCCTACCATGACTTATCCTCAAGAAAGACCACTTCCAATCGAAGGACACAAAGCAATCAAGCCAAAACTCAGAAAGAATCCAGGGGGGGACTTCAAGGCAACAACCTGCACAACAAAGACACCAAGGCGAGGTAAGGGACGAAATCAAGCACAGAGCTCCAAAAAACATCAAAGAACCTCTTCTACAAGGATATGGGTATGGAAACCAAAAGCATCGGTAGGCCCCACAGAACCACAATGCCAACGACGCAGGATCAAAGCCTCAAGAAAGCATCCAAACATGGAACCGCCAAAGGAGATCACTAAACAAGCGAAGACCAATCTCAAATGGATCCCTATAAGGAGGAAGTATCAATTGTCATTTGGGAATCCAATGGATACTTCTAACAAAGGCTGCCATAGCATCTGCAAATAACATCGAAAGCCTCGACGAGCGACAACCATGTGCTCCTTGCACAACCATGTCTTATGCACCATTCAGGTCATGCATTTCCAAAGTATGCATTAATATAGGGCCACATTACACGGCCGTGCATGACACACTTGAGAATCCCAAGCACAAGAGCACAATTGACATATGTCAAATAGTTCTATTGATATTAACTTTTGCGTTCTTGTTTTGTGATATTTTTTCCAAAAAAAAAGAGAGAGAGAGAGAGAAGAAAAGCAAGAGAGAGCAAGGTTTGGCTTATGGAACATGAATGAGTCATGCTTATATGGACCATCAACCAGGGCATTCATCGACAATGATAAACCAACCAATGGTCCATCACAATGAAAGATTTACAACACGAGGAGATCCGCATTGACTGACCTTTCCTTATGGTAAGAATCTCCTACTTGGGCCACATTATAACCATGATAGAGTAGGAAACCTCTTCATCAGCATACCCTTGAGCACTTAGCTCAAAACCCCAAATTTTTGCACCATACTTCTTCCAATGCATTTTCCAAGTAAGCATGCATAGGGCTACATTACAAGGTCGAGCACAAGGCACATATTTTTTTCAACCCATGCACTAACACACTTACCCATCATTCACTATGGGTTATGAGTACTTGGAATGACTACTCTGAACATCATCTTTAGAAGTAGCTAGAGGACATCCTGGGGGCAACATCAATACCTAGGAAGCAATTCGAAGCTAGCAATTGCTCCAAATCAATATTGATAACCTCTTTTGAGCAACTCACAATCTTTGAAAGCTCACAATGATGCATTCATGCGGGAATTCACAAAAGAAGCACATACCAAGGGACTACGACTTGCAAAGACTTGCAGTGACAAATGAAGAACCGGACAACCAACGCTGCCAAATTTGGAAGATAGACGGCTCTTGTTCATACAGAATGGATACTACCTCTCAAAGCACTACATGGAACAACCACTACAACAAGGGTCTGTCAGGGACGACAAACTCGAGAGGGGGGGGAGTGTTGAAGCTGAAGGTCAAGGACAAAGCATAGGAGCACATCTAAGAGGTGGACACACAAGAAGAAGGAGCAAGTAGGGAGCTCCAAGAAGTACATGTCAACTTTTCAGAAGAATCCCCTACAAAAATAGTGATTTCCATCACTAAAACCATTGTAAATACCATTTTCTATTTTTGTAGCTCCATTTTGTGCAAGCTGAGGAGTCCTTGAGCTTGAGGAGCATTAGAAGTATCATCCTACTAATTTTCATAATTTTTAGACTCCGTTTGAGCCTTCAAATAAGCCCTAGAACCTAAATTTTAACTAGGCCGGACACTAGGTCTGGATAGGACCAAAACTAGTCCAAAAACTATAAAAAGAGCTAGAGAGCTCATTTTTGAGGTTAGCTTCTGGTAGATTTCAATTTTGTAATAGATTTCTCTTGTAATCAAAACCCTTCCATTGTTCCTCTCTTTGATCTTACTTTGTGCGCATGTGTGTATGTGTGTGCATGTTGGTGTGCTTTCACTCCCACACTTGTGCCTTCACTTGCTCGTGGTCTTCATACCGGTCCTCACGTCTCCGCGGATTGACATGTAAAGGAGGTGGTGCTTACGCTTGAGCTACACATGCATACACTTGGAAGGGTGAACTGGTTTTCCTTCCACCAAGATCTCATGTTTCCCATGGCCTCCAAGGAGCAAGATCATCCTGTTGATATATTTAGGTAGTGATGTGTGTGAACACACTAGGATTGTCGGGGCACTTTTTCCCTCTTTAAGAGATTTTTTTCCCCCAACTTGTATATACACCTATTTCCCTAATGGTTTACTTATCTTTGTACATTCTAGTGGTAATACATTCAGTATTGTGTGTTGTGCTCCAAGCTTCTTCGTCTCCTTGTGTTGTTCACATGCTTTCGCAGACCTTGAACTCCAACAATTGGTATTAGAGTAGGTCGTCGCTTCATCTAGGGCATCGTCGACACCCTTCCAGTCACAGTCTCAGAATCGCATGAAATTTGGTGAGCATACTCAGAGTGATTAGGAGATCAAAGAATCTTTGCTATGTGTGCCAAAATTGTGATCTGAGCTCGTTTTGGTTTCTGAGCACACTATCGTAGAGCTTTTATAGTTTATTTCATCTTTTTGTGCCAAAGATATATACATGTTTTGGTTTACCAATATAAGCATCTCGAAGTTGGCTACAAGTTTAGCAAAACTTGACATGGTAGTTCTGTTCAATTTTTTGAGATAAAATCAATTTTCTGCATCATAGTATTTTAGTAAGTGGCACTGGCTGAAAGCACTGATGTATTCCCTATGTTGGTTGTTGAGGATAAGTTGGATGGTACGAAGTACCCATTATCGGCTTATATGATGCGTCATGTATTGGTCACAAAAGGACTATGGAATATTGTGTAGGGTGTTGAAAAATGTCCTATTACACTTGCAAATACAAGTACTGAAGTTGATGCAGATGGCGTCAAAGATGGTGATATTCTACAAATTCCTGTTCGTGTTGCGGTTTCTACTGCACCTACTGTAGAGCAAATTTTTTGGGATGGTAGAGATGCTCAAGCACATGCATTCATAGCCTTGTCTATCAAATGTGCCATTATTCCTCACATTCGCTCTTGCAGAATAGCTAAGGATGCTTGGGATACACTTACCACTTTATACTAGGCAAGGAGTGAGGCTCCCCCTGCTTATCTCCAAAAACAGTTGAAGAGTGAGCACATCAGGAGCCAACAATTGAGTCCATTGAAAAGCATGCATGTGAAGGTTGCATTCTTGGAAAAATGCATCCTGTTTCTTTTCCAAAACATAGTCATACACACATTACAAGAAAATTGCAGCTTGTTCATAGTGATGTAGGTGGTCCAATCAAGCCTCCATCTTTTGGGAAGCATGCATATTTTGTTACCTTCATTGATGATGCTACTCACCATACATGGGTGTATTCTATAAAATCAAAGAATGAGGTAGTTTCTTGCTTCAAAGCATTTTTAGCTTTGGCTGAAAATTTTTCTTCAAACAAACTTTTGACCCTATGCACGGATCATGGTGGTGAATACATGTCCATGAGTTTAATGCTTTTCTTTGTGAAAGAGGTATTTCACACCAATGTACAGTGCCATATACACCTCAACAAAATGGTGTTTCCGAGTGTAAAAATAGAACTCTCCTTGAAATGACATGATGTATGGTTAAAGGAAAACACCTTCCTAATAAGTTTTGGATGGAAGCACTCATGTGTGCAAACTATGTGTTGAATCACTCCCCTACAAAATCATTGAGAGTCATTACTCCTTATGAGGCCTGGAATGGACATAAGCCTATGGTTAGTCATATGTGCATGTTTGCTTGTTTAGCATATGCTCTTGTGCCATCACAACAACGTCACAAACTTGATGACAAGGCAAAGAAATGTATATTTGTTGGTTATAGTGCTGAAAGTAAGGGATATCATTTGTACCATCCATTAACGAACACAATTATTGTGAGTCGAGATGTGGTATTTGCTGAAAATTCAGTTCCCCTCTACTTGAATGCAAAAAACAGCCAACAGTTAGCTTAGAATATGTGTCTGATACACTCATGCCTTTGTTCCAAAATGGTGCGGCTGACTATGACCATGTAGATCAACCAACGAAAGCTTAAAGGGCTGAAAATTTCTAGAAAAATAGAGAGGAAAATGCGGAGAATTTCCAGCCAAACATGGCTGAATTTTTTCAGCCAAAAATTGTTTGAACTGCTAGAAATTTCCAGCCACATATGGTTGAACCTTTGCCTCAAAGTATGGCTGAAAATGAGCATGAAATTTAGCCCACACATGATATACATGTTGATGATGTATTACATAATGAACACACATCTATCAAGAGTGCACAAACTTTGCCAAAGTGGTTGAAACAAACTTTGTAGGACAACAAATCGAGTGCACCTTTACTTGGTAGAACAAGATCAAGCTCTCGCCATGCATCTTAGGAGTGAGTGGTTGGGAGGATGGTACATATCAAGATTGTGTGGTGGCCAAATTTTTATTTTTTAGTTGGCATACATTCCACTTCAACGTTGGAACCCGTGCATCTAGTCTATTGATAGGAGGGTTCATGGGAAGATCCAATAAATGCAGTACTTTTATGCATAACATTTTACAACTACTCTACCTTTAAAGCAATCAATACTACCATCTGACTTTATTTTCATCTTGTAGACCCACTTGATACCAATGGCATTCTTGCCTTTTGGCAATTACATAGCTTCCCAAGTACAAATTTTGTGAATAGAATCCAATTTCAATCGTGTTGCCTATCCAATTTGAATCTTCACATGCATCCTCAAAAGAGAGTGGATCTTCATTACATGCAATTGCAATAATAGCTACATCCACAAAGTCACTTGATGTGTCGCAAGATCTTGAACTTGTTCTACCAGCTAAAGAAGCACCAAATCTGATATGTTGATATGTGTTCCTCATGTGCACTCTTCATAGACAAAGGTTGTGCACTCTTCATAGACAAATGTTGTCCACTCTTCATAGACGTGTTCCTCATGGAATGCATCATCGAAATTTGCTCATCTATGAGACAACAAAATGAATATCTAGCAGAGTGATGCATAAGTAAATCAAGCATCCAACAACCCGCAGATAGAGAACAACATCAAATGCATCTCCATCATCATGAAGACTCAATTGTAAATCTATCTCCATAGGAGTGGTAATAGGTTTACAGTCTTCAAGGCCAAAATGTTGCAATAATGTGTCAATATATTTTGTTTGACACAAAGCCATTCCACCATCAACATGCATAAAGTGAATGCCCAAATAATGATGCAAATGCCCCAAATCAGACATCTCAAATGAGGCATGAAAATCAATGTTAAAATCAGCAATATGCTTCTCATGAGGACCAGTGAGCAGCATGTCATCAACATACACCACAATGATTAGAAGTACATCATTAGCACGCTTAGCATATAAGGTTCTTTCAATTGGATTGTTCTCAAAACCATGTGCAATCAGATAAGCATGTATCTTTTCATACCAAGCACGTGGTGCTTGTTTCAAACCATATAAAGCCTTTCTTAACTTGCACACCTGGTTTTCATGCCCTTTCTGCACAAAGCCACAGGGCTGAAAAACATACACTTCTTCATGCAAGTCACCATTCAAAAATGCAGTTTTAATGTCCAGCTGATGTACATTCCAACCATGATGAGCTGCAAGTGCACAGATGCTTCAGGCACTAATGCATATTCCAGCCAACCAAAAACACACAGATGAGAAACAGATGGCTTGTGACCATGCCAAGCCTCATATGGAGTGATAGAGTGTAGCACTTTAGTGGGACACATGTTAAGTACATATGCTGCACACATGGCAGCCTCAAGCCAGAAACTATATGGTAAAGCCTGGCTCTTGACCATACACCTCACCATCTCCATGACTGACCTATTCTTTCGTTCAGCAACTCCATTTTGTTGAGGTGTATATGACACTGAACATTGTTGTCTTATCCCACATTCAACCAAAAATGCATTAAAGTCAAAAGACATATATTCCCCCCCTCGATCAAAACGGAGGGTGCCCATTTTGCATGCTGACATATTTTCAGCCAAAACCAAAAAGTGTTTGAAGCACATAAACACTTCGGACTTTGCTTTGAGTGGATATACCCATGCATGTCTGGAAAAATCATCAATGAAAGTCAGGAAGTAAAGATAGTTTCCAAAAGAAGGTGTTTGCATAGGACCACATACATCACTATGTACAAGCTGCAATTTCTGTGTAGCCCGAACTAAACCATCAAGAATCATGTACTGCACGTGTCGAATCATTCATAGATCTTTCTATGAGCTTATAAAACCCATGACATAAAATGCCACAAGTAATAATCACATCGCCATTTGACAGACCATGAACTATACACCTATCATCAAAAAAATTTCACAACCAAGCCAATCTTGGCTAAAGCCAAAACTGATAATAGATTCTTCTTGATCCCTGGCACAAATAAAACATCTGACAAAGTGAAAGAATTACCATTAGGAGTAGTCAAAATGATCTTAGCAACTCCCATGACAAGATAAGAATAGTTGTTGGTGCATGTGACAGTATTCCCTATAGGCGTAGGCTCTAGTGAAGAGAAGAAACTGCACTACGAGGTAATATGTTTGGTCGCCCCACTATCAAAGTACCAAACATCTGAGTCTATTGTAGATATGCATTTCTCATGAGAAGATGGGTCAAAATTGCAAATAGTAGTAAACACCCATTCTTCATTCTGCGACATCAATATACATGTTTTTGTATGTATAAACTCAATGCCCAAAAACTTGTGCAACACACCAAGTTCTTTCATGTCATCTTGCATAAGGAGTTGCTTTACCTGTTTAATGCTTTCTTCAATATGACCACCTACAATCGAGTCATCAACACAAATAGCCACAATCACCATGCCATCATCACCCTTCCTTGCGTATATTAATGAGTGATCTGCATCACACATAGAAAATAAAATGGTGGTTAGTAATATGTAGTCCTTGCATGCCAAGTTTGAGGGGCTTGTTTAAGCCCATTAAAAACCTTTTGCAATCTACAAACATATTCTAGGTGCTTTGAATCCTCATATCCTAGTGGTTGGTCCATGTATACTTCTTCCTGCAACTCACCATGTAAGAAGGCATTCTTCACATCCATTTGATGCAAAATCCATCCTTTTGTTGTGGCTAATGCAACAAGTACTATGATAGTAGAAATTTTAGTTATAGGGCTAAAAGTTTCCTCATAATCAATGCCATATATCTGTGCATATCTTTTTGCTACCAAGCGTGCTTTATACCTACTTATGCTACCATCAAGATTGTGCTTAACCTTGTAAACCCACTTGACGCCTATGGGTTTCTTTCCTCATGGAAATGGAACCAGCTTCCATGTTTTATTTCCATAAAGTGGAGCCATCTCCACATCCATATCTTTCTCCCAATCTGCATTTCCAGTTGCATCTTCAAAACAAAAAGGTTAGCATCTTCTGTTACCTTGATCATGTAGGCACAATGATGAGCCATGTAACTATCATATGTTAATTGTTGCACTAAATTCTACATCCTCTTAGATCACCTTAGTCATGAGTCACTTCTTCTTGTTGTATCAACTGCATATGCCTTTCTTACTCCTGGAGTCTTCAGAAAGGGCAATCTAAGTTCCTCATTAAGGCTCTTTTTTGAACCACTTGGATCTCCATCAATGTCTTCAAAACTTGTAGATGCTTTATTACCAGTAGAAACCTTTTCTTTACCTTTATTGGATGTAGTCAATGAATTTGTTGAACTAAAATTTCCACACAATCTTCCACTCCATGGATTTGAGTTGGAACTATTGCTTGGTGACAAATGAGATGCAATCAAAACTCGAGATTGTGCACTTGAGTTTTTAGTATTTCCTTTGTCATTTGCATCAACATTAAGTCCTTCTTTTGCATCTACATAGAAGCTTGAAATTTCATCAAACACCACATCCCTACTTATCTTCAACTATCATGTGAGTGGGTTGTAACATTTTTATCCCTTTTGCTCAATGGAATACCCAATGAAGATATATTTTTCTGACTTTGGATTAAGTTTTGTCCTCAACTCATTTGGAACATATGCAATACAAATGAATACTTTCATATGTGATAAATTTGGCTTTTTAGCTCTAAACTTCTCATCAGTTGTAACTCGATGTACAATAGCAATTTGCGTTCTATTCATGATGTATACAATAGTGTGCACAACTTCTTCCCAATAAAATTGAGGCATATTTTTCTTAGCCATCAAGGCTTTTGCTATTTTTGCATTTAGCAAGAACATTCTATTGTGGTGTGTACGTGCATCAAAACTATTGTCAAATTCCATGACTTTTTAGAAAGCTACTAAAATCATTTGACATGTATTCACCTTCTCCATCATATCTTAATATCTGAATATACTTCCCTATCTACTTTTCCACCATAGCCTTAAAATTCTGGAAGTGATTGAACACCTCACTCTTGTCTTTCATGAAGTATACCCATACTTTTCATGTATGGTCATCAATGAAAGTGACATAAAACCTACATCCTCCCATAGATGTGGTCTTTGCAGGACCCCAAACATATGTATGTACTGTTTCTATCGCATTGTGGTTAACATGCTTGTCATGCAAAAATGACGCCCTTGACTGTTTACCAAATTGACATGCTTCACATACCTTTTGCATCTTTGCAACCTTGACATTTTGTAGTCCACTAAAAATCTCCTTTGACTGCATGAACTTTAGCCTCAACAAATTCACATGTCCAATTTGCTTGTGCCAAATCTCTATATCAACAATAAACTTGCATCTTTTGCAAACATGGTTGCATTCATTTTAGGAATTTTCACATTTAAGAGCATCCTACTAACTTTGTTCCCTTTGGCGACCAAACTTTCATTCTATTTGTACTCTTCTACATATAAACCATTAGCATTGAACCTGAATTGTAATCCTTGTTCAACCATTTGTAAAAAAAAATCAGATTCTTTGTTATATTTGAAACATGCAATACATCAACAAGATGTTCTACCTTCCCATCCTCCATAGATAGTGCTATGTTTCCTGTATGCTTGATAGGATGTGATGTGTCATCACCTATTTCAAAAAATCCAAGAACATATGATTTTTGCAAACTACTAAACCATGCTGCATGGCTGGTCATGTGATTTGAAGGTCCTAAGTGTCTATGCTTACGTAGATGGAACTTATTGTTTACACATATTTTGATTATGATGGTTGTGTAGACAATCGAAAGTCTAGATAAAGGTACATTTTTCAATTTGTTGGAGGTGTTATCCCTTGGAGATCTCGTCTTCAAGAATGTATAGTTGTTTTGAGTACAAAAGCAGAGTATCTTGTAGCAAGTTAGGCATGTAAGGAAGCATTGTGGTTTTCGTGTCTTGCTTGTGATATGGGTCTACCTCAACATGTACCTCGTTTGCTAAGTGATAGTTAGAGTGCCATTGGCTAAGAATCTGGTCTATCATGCAAAGACCAAGCACATTGATGTGAGGTACCACTTCATTTGAGATTACATGGCCACTGAACACATTATTCTTGAGAAGGTTCATACTCGAGATAATGTTGGAGATGCTTTGACTAAAGCTCTAGCACATGATAGCTTTCAAAATTGTTATCACATTATGGGGGTTATTTGATTCATGATCTTCCATAGTTGCTTGTATACTATGTAACATGCCCATCAAATGGGACGTATAGTTTGTATACTTACACTTAGGTATCCTTTATTATTCTTTATTATTCTTTATTGGCCTTTAGTGGGAGATTATTATCATTATTGTCCATGTGAAAGGCCAAATGATTTCTAGACACTTTGGTATATGTTCTTTAATAAAACATATAATGGCCTACTTAGCCATAAACTGTAAGATACACCACATTTGTAACACCTAAGAAATTTGTGTTCATGCTCCCTCTGTACTCAATGTTTTCTATGTATTTTGCGGGTCACGTGTGGAGTACTCTCTATGGCATCCTAAGCTTGGTATTCTACTTTGAGGGTGTCATCGTGGAGCTTTCAAAAAGGAGAATCAACTGTGGTGCATCGCCATCACAACACTTCATGTTTGGCAAGAAATTTTAATCGATGTTTGGTTGATATTTTTTAGTCATGTTGCACTACAAATGTTTACCTCTTTGAACTCATTTGATGGCTTATATGGTCATAGTCA
Organism: Ceratopteris richardii; assembly: GCA_020310875.1. Taxonomy (NCBI): domain Eukaryota; kingdom Viridiplantae; phylum Streptophyta; class Polypodiopsida; order Polypodiales; family Pteridaceae; genus Ceratopteris; species Ceratopteris richardii. The sequence continues at coordinate 163,537,059 of CM035430.1, read as the reverse complement.
AACACACCGCGTTGGAGAAAAGGCATGAGTGTATGAAACACATCTTGTGCACTAAAATTTGTCTATAGTCTACATTCAAATAGAAGATAAGTTGAATTTGAAGCAAATAACACATCTTCAACTTATAATAATCATGTCTGTCCATGATGATATAAGAAATAAATGTTAAACCTTATTACAATATCTAGCGGAGATTCATTTTTTTGCTTTGTCATCAATTTGTGGAATTTTTGTGATGGCACAAGAGCATATGCAAAACAACCAGATATGTGGATATGACTAACCATGTTATCATTTATGAAATTATTGGATTTATCATTGTTATGTATTATGTTTTTTGCACAATGGTAACTTGTTAGTGTTGAGTGTGTGAGAGAGTGAGGAAGCACAAGAAGAAGTACATACAAGAGCCAAGAAGGAGATCGACATAGGAAGAAACATGATGTTTGGAAAGCTCTCTATTGATAGATGATGAACAATGATCAATAATATGAAATGAGATCTATAAATGAATGCTTAAGTACAATGTACCACCATATATGTGTATATCATGTATATGTGGTTACATGCCAAAAAAAATTCTAGTTAGCAATAGAGTAAAAAGTGTCTATGCATAGGGAAATGACTCACCTCAAAGATACTCAAGGGACACATACGTGTAACAAAACCTCCAAGAGCAAGAGTGAATGATATGAACACATATAAGACGTGAAAGATTAGCCCCCACAAAGTATTAAGCCTAACGCTTATTGATATATTTAGGTAGTGATGTGTATGAACACTCTAGGACCACCGGGGCACTTTTTGCTGTCTTTAGGAGGTTCCCCCCCTTGTATATATGCCTATTGCACTAATGGGATACTTATTTTTGTACATTCTAGTGGTAATACATTATGTATTGTGTGTTGTGCTCCAAGCTTCTTCTTCTTCCTTGTGTTGTTCGCGTGCTTCCACAGATGTCTAACTCCAAAATTGGTATCAGAGCAGGTCGTCGCTTCATCTAGGGCATTGTCTACACCTCTCCAATTGCAATCTCAAAATTGCATGAAATTTGGTAAACATACTCAGGGTGTTATAGAGATCAAAACAACTTCGTTATGTGGTGTCAAAATCGTGATATGAGCTCGTTTCAGCCTCCGAACACACTATGATAGCGCTTATGCATGCTATTTTGTCTTTTTGTGCCAAAGATATATACCAATTTCGGTTTGCTAGTATAAGTGTCTCAAAGTCTGCTACAGGATTAGCAGAATTTGTATGGGTAGTTCTGTTCAACTTTTTTGAGATACAATCAATTTTCTACATCAAGGTATTTTAGTCACCGACCATGGATGAAAGCAATAATGTATTCTGTATGTTGGTTGTTGAGGATAAGTTGGATGGTACCAACTACCCATTATGGGCTTATATGATGCATCATGTATTAGTCGCAAAAGGACTACGGAATATTGTGCAGGGTGTTGAAAGACGTCTTGTTACACCTGCAAATACAGGTACTGCAAATATAGGTGCTGGAGCTGATGGAGATGGTATTGAAGATGATGATATTTTGCAGATTCATGTTCGTGCTGTTGTTTCTATTGCACTTACTACATAGCAAATTTGTTGGGATGGCATAGATGCTCACACACATGCATTGATATCTTTGTCTCTCAAACGTGCCATTATTCCTCACATTCGCTCTTGCAGAATAGCTAAGGATGCTTAGGATACACTTACCAGATTGTATGAGACGAGGAATGAGGCTCGTGTTGCTTACCTCCGAAAACAATTGGAGAGTGAGCACATGAATGAAGGTGATTCTATGGAGAATTTTCCCACGATGTTACATGCGCCAACAACTCCTCCTATACTGTAATGGGAGTTGGTAAGATCATTTTGACTACTGCTGATGGTAGTTCTTTCACTTTTTCAGATGTTTTGTTTGTGCCCGGGATGAAGAAAAATCTGTTATCAGCTTTTGCATTAGCCAAGATTGGTTTGATTGTGAAATTTGTTGATGACACATGTACAATTCATGATATGTCAAATGGCAATGTCATTATTTCTTCTGGAATTTTATGCCGTGGGCTAGAAATAGATCGTTTGATAGAAGCAGGATTCATTTATTAAATTGAGCATACCGAATGGGTATCCCCCACTGTGGTCGTGCCCAAGAAGAATGGAAAATTGTGTGTGTGTATTAACCTTAAAAAAGTTAATGCCGCCACGATTAGAGATAGTTATCCTCTTTCTATCACAAAACACTTATTGGAAAGAGTTGCAAGCAAGGAAGTTTACAGCTTTCTTGATGGTTTCTTAGGCTATAATCAAGTAGCCATTGCTCCAGAAGATCAACATAAGACGGCTTTTGCCACAAAATGGGGCATATTTGCATTTCGTGTGATGCCATTTGGGCTCACAAATGCACCCGCCACTTTCCAGTGACTCATGTGCCATGTTTTTAAGGAATTCTTATGCAAGAATCTGGAAGTTTATGTGGATGAAATATGTGCACATTCAAATATGAGACAGACTCACATCCTAGAATTAAGACAAGTATTTGACAAATGTCGAGAATATCAAGTTTTTCCCTGAAAACTCGTTGTCTAACATTACTCCCATCCCTATTAATCTCTACCCTTCTAATAACTCATTCAAAACTGAACTTTGTACAAATTCACACACTGTCACCCAACATCACTTATAATAACAATCTCATCAAGCAATGTATGCACTATCTAAAGCATGTAGGTGTCTAGAGACCTGCATTAGGTTTACAACAATCATTCCATAAACCACATCACAGCACTTGGCTACACGGGTTACACATCGGTTATGGAAAGGGATTGCGGCCTCACTTTAATGGGATCATAATTAATTTCCATAATAATGTGCTAATCTTTTGTAGCAGATCTTCTCCACATTCACATCATTCATCATGCAGGCAGAAGGACCACTTGAAGCTGGCCCCAGTGTACCTGTGGTAAATTTTGCGGACTTACTAGCGGAACCGCATCCTACTGAACAACCACCCGAATTTCAAGGATTCCCAGTACCTATGCCGATCGATGACCCTCCTAGGGGATATACTGAAAAAGTTCATCGTAATTCACATTGGTTTCAAGGTCTAGAAGGACCTTTGACAGATGCAGATTTTATTTTTGATGCCAATTTGACCTTTGATAACAGTAAGTGGGGAAAGTATCAGTTCTTCTCCAGAGAGTTTGAAGCACTCTAGAATACAGAAGACTTAAAGCATGTTTGGGTGAGAGCAGGCTTCACTGAATACTTCAGTGATCCATTGCCTAAACCAGATTTCTACAGATGCTACTACTTGCTAACCACATTGACAGCTTCTGAAAACAAGGATTTGCGAGGCACATTCATTTTGCCATCCTTAGTAAATGACCCACTGTTTAAGAAGTTTTATCTTTCTAAAGATTTGATTAGAGCTGCAATCAAGATTCATGGAACACACACTCTGATAGAGCGAGAAAGGCTAATTCCAAAGCCTATGAAACGTGGTGATGTTACTAAATGGGAAGACATCTCAGCAACCACACCGGAGTTATCTAAGCCACTAAGAATTTGTATGCAACATTTCGCATTCCCAGCTCAGGATCGATTCATCATGCCCCACAAACGCATTTGTTTTGGACTGTATTTAGCTTGTATTGGGCCCCAAACAGTTGATCTTGCAAGTTGGATTATTGATCAGTTGTATCTAGCACAATACTGATGGGAAAGGAAAAAAATCATCCATGGATGTTGTGCTCTCACACAAATTGTTTATATGTGTTTAGCATATGAGTTGCCAATAGAGCATGCAATGACAAGTGAAGAATTGAAGGCATTCAAAGGGATTGCCAAGAAAGCCAAAAAATCTAGCAAGGGACGGGCAGGCAAGCGCATGCGAGGATCTATCCCATGCCTACAAGCTCCAGAGTCCCCATCACCCCAGCCATCTCCAGAAGAGTCACCTACAAAACCCCGTGCAATGATACAACCCATTCGCATATGACTATCATGACTAGTTATCACAAAAGGCACTACCAGTGTAGTTACTTCTCAGGCAACTTCAGTTTAGGAACCTACCACCACAGCAGCGGAAATTCCCACCACCATTGGTGTGGAAGCATTTACTTTTCCGACACCCGATCTGGAAGAAGAACCAATGAATACCACATTCGATTTTGAAATGCCAGACACTTTTTCAAATGAATTTTAGTTTTTTGAAGGACAATTTTTCTCTCAAGAATATGAACAACCTAGTTACCCTACTACTCTACTTGATCAACAACAAGGACAAGTAGTATCCAACTCAGAAGAAGAAAGGACAGAAACAAATGATGAAGACGCAGATGATGAAGCTAGTCAAGGAAGCCAGTAATCTCAAGAGAATGTGCAGACGGATGAACAAGAACAACACACTGATATCCAAGGTGACACCAGTACTTATGAAGATGAGACATTTGAAGCAGCTACCTACACCTTGGCAATCAAGAAGTTATATCGTGCCATGGAAGCAGTATGGGCACGTAAAAAGCTATCGAAAGAAGAAAGCCAAGCGCTTGTAGAACAAGAACTTGCTATAGGAGGCTTTGAAGAAGCCTACATTCAAGGTTTCAGAGAACTAGTGAAGTCAGTAGGAACGGATGAAGCATTATGCTATTTGCAAAGAAAGCCACTACCACAGATTGACCCATGCGGCATACGCTTGTTATCAAAACCAGGTCAATATATTTGTTTACCAACGGATGGCGAGTCATCACAACAGGCTAGAGAAGCTCACCTCATCCCTAAAGAATCTTTGGTAGAAGAAACAATCATCATCGACTCCCCGCCTCACACCTCTACTATACAGACCACCACAATTGTCGAAGTACCCACCACCCCAATCACTCCTCTTTCACCTCCCATCCCTCCATTCTCTCTTGTACACCCTGCCTCCCCCCAACCATCCACATCTTTCGATAGTGCGGTAGCAGAAGCCTTTGTTGCCTCAATTCCTCTCACCCTTTTTGCACCTCCACACCCTAGCTTACCACCTAAGACTTCAACCCTTCTATCCAGTCCATTTCTCCATCCATCCTTCCCTTCCTTCCCCACCCCTCCAAGACCCCTATTTCCATTTTCCCCTCCATTGACCTTTTCCCCCCGTTTCACCTCCTCAATCCACTCTATTTCCCCTTTCCCCTTTCCACCAAGCAATTCAAGAAACCCCATCTGTAAATTACTCGACAATCTTTGTAAATACACCCACTCATGCACCCGCTGAAACTCCACTATTCAGAGTCACTGAACTCGACACCACGTCTAGTGACATGGACATATCACCACCCACTGCACCACCACTCACCTTATCTATTGCACCATCACATTTAGGCACAACACATTTTTCCACAGTCACCACTGCATCCACATTCCCATCCCTATTTCCCCTTCCCCTTGCATCAACACTCACACCCATAGCATCTGCATTCACTACACCATTAATTTTATCACCCACTATTGACATCGCATTCCATCAAATGATCGCATGCATGACTCAAGTGAGAGGTGAGTTTGCATCTCTTGGAACTAGTTACCAGACGCTGCAGAAGACAACGAACGATTTATTGTCGCATCTCAATTCACTGTCTATCAAGAATGCCTCACTTAACACCCGCTACCAAGAGCTACGTCAGGCCTATCACAAACTTGAACTTGAAAGTGAAGAAAAGACAAAAGAGGCCATTATATATATTGACAACTTGTTGCGGGTGCAGACTATTCACAATGCGACACTTACTAGAAACATGGGACTGCTCAGACGCCACTTAGAAGCAGCTAAAGAAGAGAATCAATGTCTACAGGAACAGAACATAGAAAACTTGGAAGCTGCTTTAGATGAATCAGACAAACCCTTGAGTCCCAGTCGTTTCAAAGCTGTCCCCTCCGAATCCATGAAGATGTTATTGGAAGATCATGTTAGACTACTAGAGGAGTATGACAGTATGAATGAGGAATACCAGAAGCTCAAAGAGGAACACAAGATATTGCAGTTACGAGCACCTGTATAGCAAGTACCTCCAGCTCCTGCGGCCACATCTCTTGAGATCATAGAGGAACTCAATGCTTTACGGGCCCAGGTGTTGACTCTTCAAACAGAGATAGCAGCTGACGAAGCACCCCCTAGACCAGATTCCCCATCCAAACTACCAACGGATGAAGAATCAGTGACTATCCTAGTGGAGGACACTTTTGAAGAAGCATATGAACCCCAACCCATCCCAGGCGGATGCATCACGGCCGAGGGCCAGACCACATTTGAACTCCCTACTCCCGCATGGATGAAGACTGTAGAAGAGCTTGGTCGAACCCACTCAGCACGTATGGAAGCTCAGTTACACGCAATGGCCATGGTAGAGGAACGAATATTACAATCACCTTACTTTGCTCACTTGGCCCCTCGCAGGTATATATCTAGGCATGAGCTACAATACAAACCATATTTTATGTTAATTGCAGAATATCAGGTGGCCATTGAAAAAGAAACAGGCAAGAAACCCTCCCACACAACTCAGTTTGCACGTGATGATTTGCCACTAGACAGGTAGAGAGGAGAAATATATCAACCAACTTGGTGCCAGGATTTATTACAGGAATATCCAAAAATGATGAGCACATGGGTCAAAGCACCACTCCATTTAAAGTATAAACCATGTTGGGGACCAGTGCCATGTCGCCACTCTTGGAAGGCCTTTGCAATCAAAGTACAGAACAAAAAACAGTGTCAGGATTGGCTCAATTACCCATATTTCATGCTAGCACCAACTGTAGGATATATGATGGCAACGATTCACCACTGGCTCCCTCGCTTACGATGAATGGATGATGTAGCAGCGCATATGACTGTCAAGATATTTGACATGATGCAGATAGTATTCAAAGTCTTCCGTCATGTCACACCCTGGGTTTCGAGCATGGCAATCAAGATTTAGCATATGACATGAGTACAACACCATCGCTCCGGGTGTGTTATGCCTGGCATTGTCGCATCAAATACTTACCGGCATTCTACAAAATGATCTTTGAAGAAATGTTTACTACCGGTTTTCGGGAATACCATTCAGAGGTGTTCACCAGCAAGCCCACACACTTACTTCAGTTATTTGCCTGTGAACAGATGGTGTACTCCATGCATTACAGACTAGCGCCACCAGAGGAACCTCAACACATAGATTCGGAAAAACTCGAAGCAGATCTTGCAAGAGGTATCCACATTTCAGAGCACAACCTCGCTCAAGACCTTTTACAAAAGTATATCCGACAGACCCCACAACAAGGTTCTATTGAGGATGACAAAAGCAAGTGTGAGGGGGGTGTTGGCAGTAGTTAGAGGCACAGACGTTGAGGAAGCATGTAAAGATAGAGCACAACAAAGTATTAAGGAGCCAGTCGAATTATTTTTCAAACAAATATGTTTTATAAATACTTTTCAAAACCCTCAACAGTGATTTTCATTACTATTGTATCATATGTAACATAGAAAAAACCCTTTTTGTACTTAGATGCTCCATTTTATGCAAGATGAGGAGTCCTCGAGCTTGAGGAGCTTAGGTAGAATGAGCCTACCAATTTTGGCTATTTTTAGACATGTCTACCCCCTCAAATAGCACCTAGAACCTATTTTTTAACTATGCCGGTCACTAGATGTGAAACTGGTCAAAACTAGTCTAAAAACTATAAATAGAGCTAGAGAGCTCATTTTTGAGGTTAGCTTGTATGAGTAGAGATGAGCTAGAGCTAGTTTGAGCTTGTAATTGAGATCTTGAGTAATAGATGCTATTTTCTTACCTTCCATTGTGTCTTGCTTGTCTCTTCATTGTGTGTGTGCATGTGTGTGTGCATCTCTATGCTTCTCACCTTCACTCTCACTTCATCTCACATTCACGATCTTCATATCACTCCTATCTCTTCCGTGGATTGACATTAAGGAGGTGGAGCTTCTTAACGTGGTACTTACCATTGTGCTAGAGCAATAGGTATAGAAGCTACTAAAAGAGATTTTGTTTGATTTGTAGAACATGCAACACATTTGAAAGCTTTCTAACATCCTCATTAGAGTTAATGAAAGAAACCGTACCTTCACCCTCTACAAGTCATCTTTCATTGTTGCCTACCTTTACTGTGATGGGTTCCTTTAGAGGTTGTAAGGAACTATAAAGGTCTTTTTTGCTCCTCATGTGATGAGATACACCACTGTCCAACACCCATGAGTCATTGATTCTTGAAGCTTCAACCAAAGAGCATATCTCCTCTATCATAACAGATAACTCAAGCTCTATTTGTGTTGTGTTGAAAGACTCCTTGCCCTTGCCACCTTTTGAAGAGTCGGTCTTCTTTTCTACCTTCTTAATATGAAAGTCTTGGATTCTATGGCCTTTCTTCTTACAGTGGAAACAATCTCTCTTGAACTTCTTTTTCTCATTCCTCTTGTATCCATCTTTTGAAGACTTTGGCTTGCCTCCTTTGGCATTTTCTGTGAATGAAGCATCTCCTTTGTTTCCACCACTCCTTGCCTTGAGCCACAACTCCTCCTCCATGAGTAAGGCACTGAATTCTTCAAATGTTAGTGGTTGAGGTCTGATTTGAGTATTAAGAGGAGTTACCAAACCATCAAATTGTGGTGGATAGATTGAAAGAAAATGCCAATCTAGCTCCTCACTTCACTTTTGTACACCTACTCCTACCATATGATCTCGTAGATTCTTTATGCGAGTGATAAACACCTCTGTAGTCTCCCCATCACCAAAAATTTTTGCTGCTCGCTAATTCTCCAAGTTTTGAATCTGTGTCAAAAACATAGACAATGATAGATGCAAAATCAGAGATAGAGACCTCAAATTCTCAGATTGCCAAGATAATGAAGTTACAATGAAGGTGCTATCCACCCATGCACTCCCAATGTGGAGCTTAGATGGTGATCTAGACAGACTCTAAATGAAGGCCTTACTAGTGTGCAAAGCTCTATAAAGATAAACCTAGGACATGCTTATATAGCTTTTACAAGGGGATTCAGTATAGATAACCATAGTTGGGAGATACAAAATAGTCGGTAAAATATATAATAAGACAATATTTCCATGACTAGAAGTCCTACCATTTGGCACTACGGGTCGAGGGGAGGAGGCCCTCAGACCCCATAGAGGGGGCAAGCCCTCTTCTGCACTCCCTTGTTAAGCTTTTATGGGGAAACCATGTGATGCTACAAGACCTTTATTTTCACCTTGAATGGCAACCCAATGCCCCATAAGTTTATGCCCTACCTAACCTAATGGCTAGGTTCACAAAGATCATCTATTACCATCAATGGTCATACATAGACCTCATCTAACTTGGAAGTTAGGGTTCCACAAATGTTCGGGCTCTCATAATGGCTTTTCCTCATAATGGGGGCCTTACAACTTAGAACACCATGGATAATTTTTGGTCACTTGAGGGTGGCTTAATGAGTATATCTAATATGTTTGACACCTAGGCAATGCATAAAATTGCTCATCTGAGAGACAACAAACTGAATATCACAACGAGTTATGCATAAGTAAATCAAGCATCCAACAACTTGCTAATAGATAACATCATAAATGCATCTCCAAGATCATGAAGAATAGATTGTAAAACTATTTCCATAAGAGTGGCAATAGGTTTGCAATCAACAAGTCCAAAATGTTATAATAATGTGTCAATATCTTTTGTTTGACAAAGAGCTATTCCACCATCAACTTGCATAAATTGAATGCCCAAATAATGATGCGAATTCCCCAAATCTGACATCTCAAAAGAGGCATGCAAATCAACCTTAAAATTAGCAATAAGCAATATGCTTCTCATTAGGACCAGTGAGAAACATGTCATCAACATAGGCAACAATGATCAAAAGCATATCATTTGCATGCTTAACATATAAGGTGCTCTTAGTTGGACTACTATCAAAACCATGTGCAATCAAGTAGGCATGTATTTTCTTCATACCAAGCATGTGGTGCTTGCTTCAAACCATATAATGCCTTTTTCAACATGCACAATTTGTTTTCATGCCATTTCTACACAAAACCAAGGGGCTGAATTACGTACACTTCTTCATGTAACTCACCATTCAAAAATGGAGCTACAACTTCACAAATGCTACAAACGGTGGTCATTCCGAATGTTGGAGATGTTGGTGAAATTAAGTCCAAGCCTACATACTTGATCATCTCACTTATGCTTAACTTAAAGGCATAACCTTTGGAAGGCTTTATATGTTCAACCTCTTGTAAATTCTACTTCACAATTACTTTTGTAAAAGTGAAATATACCCACGAGGAGTTAGGAAGCACAAAATCTCATATTATTTAGTAGTTGAGTCAAGAGAGAATCAATCCTTTACTTTAGCATTCACTTTTAGATAGAGATTTGAATTTGAATTCAAACTTGCCTCCAACATCAACTATAAAAAAAGTATATGAAAGACCCCCTTCTATCTCCAGTTTGAGGGATCAATTTGATGTACTTCCATTGAGAAGTAGAGATCACCTCATAGCTCACTCACTTCTCACTCATTGAGGAATGGTTGATTGCCAATGACATTGTACTTGTACATGATTTAATACATACATGATCATTACTTCTCATTCTCATTTCTCTATCATAACTCCATCAGAACATTGATCTTGTCAGAGCTTGTTCTCTGTCTATAGTTGATCATTTCCTATGATTTAAAGCATGATAGATCCATCATATATTCTACTTGAATCCTACAAAGTTTCATTGGTAAATGCCACACACAGTACTCCGCACAGAGGGTGTAGAATACGCAGAAAATGCAGTACACAGGGGAGCACGAAGACAGACTTCTTAGGTCTTACAAATGTGGTTGAACTTGCAGTCTGTGACTGACCAAGCCACTATATGTTTTATTAAAGAACATATACAAAGAAGTGTCCGGTGGCCATTTGGCCTTTCACATGGACACTAACGGTAACAATCTCCCACTAAAGGCCAATATGGCCAGAGTAACTATGGGAGAAAAAAGAAAAAATGATAAAGAATACCTGAGTGTAAGTATACAAACTATACCTCCCACCTGATGGGCATGTTACACAATATACAAGTGACTGCGTAAGATCAAGAATCAAGTAGCCCCCATCAAGTGACAACAGTGTCTAAAGCTATCCTGTGGTAGAGCTTTAGTCAAAGCATCTGCAACATTATCTCGAGTGTGAACCTTCTCAAGAATAATGCTCTCAGTGGCTAAGCAATCTCTAATGAAGTGATACCTCACCTCAATGTGCTTGGTCTTTGCATGATAGACCGGATTCTTAGCCAAAGCAATGGCACTCTGACTATCACTGAGCAAGTGAGGTACATGCTGAGGTAAACCCATATCACAAGCAAGACGAGAAAGCCACAATGCTTCCTTACATGCCTCACTTGCTGCAACATACTCTGCTTCTGTGGTGGAAACAGCTGTACATTCTTGAAGACAAGATCTCCAAGAGATAGCACCTCCAGCAAAATGAAAAATGTACCCTGATGTAGACTTACGATTGTCTACACAACCAGCATAGTCAGAATCTGTGTAACCAATAATGGATGCTTTCCCTCTACCTAAGCATAGACACTTGTCCTTAGTGCCACTCAGATATCTCAAAATCATTTTGACCGCTTCCCAATGTTTCTTGCCAGGATTAGACATATATCTGCTCACAACTCCCACTGCAAATGCAATGTCTGGTCTCGTAGCTACCATAGCATACATGAGACTACCAACAGCAGACTGATAGGGAATTTTGGTCATGAATTCCTTTTCCTCATCTGATTTGGGGCAGTCATCCTTGCTCAATTTCACATATGTGGGTAAAGATGTACTCAATGCCTTTCCACCCTGCATATTGAATCGATGAAGTACTTTGGATATGTACTCACTTTGAGACAAGTATATGCATCTTTTACTCCTATCACGAGTAATGCGCATGCCAAGGATATGTTTGGCATCCCCCAAATCCTTCATATCAAATGTCTGACTCAACTTCTTTTTGAGAATTGACAAATCATAAGAGGACTTCCCAACAATCAACATATCATCGACGTAAAGTATCAAGCATATCAAGCTGCCATCAGAACATCTCTTTGTGTAGAGACAATGATCCTCATTGCTCCGCGAATAGCCTTGGAACTTCATAAAAGCATCAAACTTTTGGTACCATTGTCTAGGAGACTGTTTAAGTCCATACAAGCTCTTCTTGAGCTTACAAACTAGACTTTCCTTGCCAAGAACTACATAACCCTCTGGTTGTTCCATATAGATCTCATCTGTAAGATCTCCATGCAAGAAAGCTGTTTTCACATCCATTTGGACTAGCTCTAAGTCCTCCATTGCAACGAATCCAAGCAACATGCGCAAAGTAGTCATCTTGACCACTGGCGAGAAGATTTCCTCAAAATCAACACCATGTTGTTGCTTAAAACCCTTTGCAACAAGTCGTGCTTTATATTTTGGAGAAGCACTATTTGATGTGAATTTCAGCTTATATACCCATTTACATGGTAAAGCTTTCCTGCCCTTTGGCAAAGGTACTAAGTCCCAAGTACCATTCTTGTGAATAGAATCCAACTCACTCTTCATGGCACGCTCCCACTTGACATGATCCTCTGTCTGCATAGCCTCTTTGTAGCAAGAGGGCTCACCGGCATCTGTTAGCATAACAAAATCTAAACCTGGAACATATCTATCAGGTGGATATGAGACACGTGCAGAACGTCTCAATGGTTGCTGAACATGAACATGTGCAGACTGATCTGAATGGACATTCTCTTGAACATCCCTATGTGCAGCATTTTTATGCATGCTAACTGGAGGACTAGTATCCTCAAACACCACTCTTCTCACTTCAACCTCCTTAATCGGCTGTTTATGCATCTTAGACTCATTAAAATTGACATCACTACTTCTGATCACTGACCGTGTTTCAGGATCCCATAAGCGATATCCAAATTTTCCTTCTCGACCATATCCAAGAAAAATGCATTTCTTTGACTTATGGTCCAACTTCTGTCTAAGATTCTTGGGTATATGAACATATGCTTCACACCCAAAAACTCGAAGATGATCATAATATGGTGGTTTCCCTGTCCATAACTCTTGTGCCACTTTCAGACCTTTGGCAGTACTAGGTGAAAGGTTAATCACATGAACTGTAGTCAATACTGCTTCTGCCCAAAAACCTTGTGAGAGGTTTGCATGATGCAACATAGAGACTACTCTATCTTGAATAGTTCTATTCATCCTCTCAGCTACACCATTCTGTACTGGGGTATAAGGAGCTGTAAACTCTCTACGAATCCCTCTACATTGACAGAAAAGGCTGAATTCATGTGAGGTATACTCACCCCCATTATCTGAACGTAAAGCCTTAAGCTTAGTTCCTTTTTCAGTCTCAACTGAAGCAAGCCATTTTCTGAAAGTAGGGAATACGTCATCCTTCGATTTGATAGGATATACCCAGACTTTTCTAGTAGCATCATCTATGAAAGTGACAAAGTAAAGAGAACCACCTAAGGACCTAGTGGGCATAGGACCCACACATCTGTATGAACAAGATCTAAAGGCTGAACTGAAGAGTCAATGTGCGTTTTATGCACATTTTTGGTTTGCTTTCCATATTGACAATGCTCACAAAATGAAAAATCAGAGAAAGATAACACAGGTAAGTAGCCAGAACGAGAAAGATTTTCCATTCCACTACGAGATATATGGCCCAAACGACCATGCCAAATACAAGCCATAGGCTATTCAGTAACAGCTAACAAGTGTTCTTTCTGTGATACAAATAAAGGGTAAAGTGAGCCAACTTTCCTTCCTTTTGCAATAACCATATTGCCCTTTGATATACGAAAGGACTGAGCATAGAAGACCACCTTGTAACCAAGGTCATCAAGTTGACCAATTGACATCAAACTGCGTGATAACTGAGGTACATGGCGTACATTATGCATAGTAAATTTTGAACCGTCAATGAACTGCACAACCACATCTCCAATCCCCACAACATCACACTGGTAAGAGTCACCAAGTCTCACGGTACCAAGAGACTTTGCTGCATAATTAGAGAACCATTCTCTATGTGGTGTCACATGGAAAGAAGCACCAGAATCTAGCAGCCAGGTGTGGGAAAGAGAACCAGCCATAAGTGCCTCAGATGGCACAGTACTATCAAGTGTCAACACATCAGCATCATCAGAAATAGCATTAATTTCTTCAATCTTCACAGTCGAAGTAGATGGTGCAGGTAACTGTTTAACATGCCCATCAACATTCTGTCCTTTACCTTTAGCATTCTTTAATGCATAACAGTCTTTCTTCATGTGTCCTTTCTTATGACAATAATGGCATTCAATATCCCTCTTCCTTGATTTACTTCTGCTCTTATTCCGTTGACCATTCTTTTCCTTGTTCTTGCTCCTGCCACGTTGTTGATTCTTTCCTTGGTAAGAATCACGAACATTATATGCATCTCCACTCTGAGTGCCAACCATAGATTTTCTATGAATCTCCTCACTCAAGAGTGCTCCACATATGTCATCATAGACGAGTTTACCACCTGGTGCACTATTGCTAATAGCTGTGCAAAATGTATCCCATGATGATGGCAGGGTGCATAACAGCAATACTGCTTTCATTTCATTGTCCATATCCATTTTTTGAGCCTGTAACTGGGAGAATATGGCATCAGACTCATTTAGATGAGCAGCAACACTATCTGTGTCCTTCATACGAAGGTCGTATAATTTTCTCATCAGATATACTTTATTTGATGCCGTCTCTTTTTCATATGTATTGCATAACTTCTTCCAAAGCTCCTTTGCACTTTCACAGTCTAATACTGTAAAGTAAACATTATCTGCTAGGTGCAAGCGAATGGTAGACCTGGCCATTTCATCTAACTCATCCCAATCATCTTCATCTATGTCAGCATGCTTCTTTGAAATCCCATTTACTGGCTTCCATTGCCTTCTTTGAATCATCACATCTTTAATCTGATTCTTCCATAGAGCAAAGTTTGTGCCATCAAATTTTCGGATCTCAAAATGGTCTTTGCCCTGCAAGTTATAGATCCTCCTCGGAACGCTAGCACTAGACCCTGATCCACCGGATGTGCCTGAGACCTCTGATGCCATGATCGTAGAGAACTGAATAGAATGATAATGGAGCTAGAAGAGTCCAAACACCAACAAATAAGTGTATCAAGGAGTAAATCGACCACTATATAGTTGACTAAACCAGAAATCTGGAAAAATTTTGCCAGAGTATCCTCTGCAAAATTAGCATATGACCAGTGTCAAAGTATCATAAAATTGCAAGTACTGACATGTCTACCTGCATAGTGAATCACTGACTCCACTGCATATAATCAGTTACCCAATAGAAGCCAACTAGGCTTATCGAGCACCTATGAACAACTATCATACATCTCCTATGGCGAGGCTGAGTAAGTCTTCCACCTGCATCACCGAAGAGACCCCGACATCTGGGTGTCTCCCAGTTAAGAAAACCTCACCACGACCCTCTTTATCAAACGTAAAAGGCTTTATGCAAAGAACGTAACCGCTATATCAATGCCCACATGGACGTACATAAGCGGTATCCACAAAAGCGTACATGGTGTGTATGTGCTCAATATATGCAGTAAAATGACACTGAAAGGCTGAATACACAGCCCAAAAACTAGCCAATAACACCTGCACGTGTCTGTCAACTCTGATGTTTTAGGCTTTAAAAACCTGCATAAATTTGCAGCGACTGCTCCCACCAAAACTGAAAACCCCTCGAGAAACCTGTAGTTTTATGAGTGTGGCTGAAAATACAGCCCCAAAGGTTGATATTTATTGTCTGAGAAGTACAAGGAACACTCTTCTTGATATTCTTGGACCTGTGTGAAGAGAACTACGTGCGAAAGTACTCCGAAATGGCTCCAAAAACACCCCAAAATTGCTTCAGAAATAGGCTTTAAAAAGCAAAAATGAAGCTTTGAGGGACCAAAACTTGTTCAAGGTAATGTCAACCTTAGTCTTTCCCCTTCTTCAAACACCACAAGAGTGTAGCTTAGTGGCAAGAGATTGCCACGGTTAAGCGAGCTCTAGGGGGAACAGTACTGGGATGGGTGACCTCCCGGGAAGTACCAGGAACCTCTATATTCCTTGATCGTTGAGGTCCTCCCTCGCGTGCAGCCAACGGCGCCAACGGTGACTTCGGTGACTCGGATGACAAGGTATGCCAAGGTCTATGCCTTGGTCGCCGCCTTAGTCGAAAGCCTGGGGGGGGTGTGAAGCACAAAACACTCTCCAACCATCACTTTGTAGCGGGTGTGAAGCAGGATTTAGCTACACCAATTCATCTCTCCTGGGGGGGGGGGGTGTGAAGCACAAAACACTCTCCAACCATCACTTGTAGCGGGTGTGAAGCAGGATTTAGCTACACCAATTCATCTCTTATGACTATCCACCATCTCCTCCAATAGTGGTATTAGGGCAAGCACAATCAAGATGGGAGATGGATTTTCATCCTTCATTGACAAATTGGAGAGGAACAACTACTCAGCATGGTCACTAAGGATGCAAGCATACCTTCAAGGGAGAAGCTTATATGGATACGTATCAGGAGATGAAGACATGCCAATCTTCAAGAGCAAGAATCAACCAACAAAGGAAGAGCAAGAAAGGTTGACCACATGGTGTGCAAAGGATGCTCTTGCAAGGTCATATCTACTAAACTCAATCTCTGATTTCTTGTTACCACATGTTAGGAATTGCAAGACCTCCCAATAGACTTGGGAAGTGATTTCACCATATTTCTCCTCAAACACAAAAGCTAGGAAGAATTAGATGTGGAAGGAATTCACAACCCTAAAGAAACAACCAAAGCAAGGAGTGGCTGATTATGTAACCAAAATGAAAGATGTAGTGGACCAGCTTGCAAGTACCAGAGAAGAGATAGAGGAAGAGCACATAGTCAGGCAGATCATCAATGGAATTAAGGCTGATGACAAGTGGGAATCCTTCAACACAACAATGGACCTCTACATGGATATGCAAATACCTGATCTCAACACCTTAATGGGGCAACTCTTCACCCATGAGACAAACCTCAAAAGAAATGGTGACAAATCAAGAGGTAACCAATCTTTTGCCCTTTCTATAGATAAGAATAAAGCTAAGGATAAAGTTAAAAGCAAGAAATAGGAAGAAGAGGCTAGTACCTCTCAAGCTAATTATGCAGGAAGAGGAAGAGGTGCTAGAGGAAGGAGCAGAGGAGGAAAGCAAGGTAGGGGGAGACTCTACAACAACTCATCATGCAACATTTGTGGTCTTAACAACCACATTATAGAACCATTCAACAGAAAAGGATAAATCCATGAAGACTATTTGGAGTACACATTGATGTGTGGAGTCCTAGCAAAGATCCATCCATCTCAGGTTCAAGGTACTATGTGTTATTTATTGATGATTACAATCGATGGAGAATCCTCTATTTCATGAAGCATAAGGATAAGGTATTTACATGTTTCAAGAAGTATTTGGCACTAGTTGAAAACCAAATAGGAAGGAGCTTGAAGAGAATCAGGTATGATGAGGTGGTGAGTGTTGGAAGCAGCCAGAGGCATAGAAGACGCGGAAGCATGTAACGACAGAGCAGAGAGCCAGTCGAATCTTTTTTCAAAGAATAATGTTTTAGAAATACTTTTCAAAAAACCTCCAACAGTGATTTTTATCACTAATGTAACATATGTAACATAGAAAAACCCTTTTCTTAATTTCTCGCTCCATTTTGTGCAAGCCGAGGAGTCCTCAAGCTTGAGGAGCTTAGGTAGAACAAGCGTATCAATTTTCGTTATTTTTAGACACCGTTTACCCTTCCAAATAGCATCTAGGACCTAATTTTTAACTATGCCGATCACTAGATGTGAAACCGGTCAAAACTAGTCTAGAAACTATAAAAAGAGCTAGAGAGCTCATTTTTCAGGTAGCTTGTTGGAGTAGAGAAGAGCTTAGAGCTATTTTGAGCTTGTAAGAGTGTTCTTGAGTAATAGAGTTAATTTCTCACCTTCCATTGTGTCTTGCTTGTCTCTTCGTAGTGTGTGTGTATGTGTGTGTGCATCTTTGTGCTTCTCACCTTCACTCTCACTTCATCTCACATTCACGATCTTCATATCACTCCTATCTCTTCCGCGGATTGACAATTAAGGAGGTGAAGCTTCTTAACGTGGTACTTACCATTGTGCTAGAGCAACACCAAATTTGGCGCCGTTGCCGGGGATCGAGTCTAGGACGAATGTGTGATGGTAAGAGTATAGCAAGAAGTAGCGTTGGAAGGTAAAAATTTCAGTTTTTGTTGTTGTTTTTACTTAGTTTTTAATGTTTTTCACCTCCCCCGCACTCCATCTTCATCATCGCATCATCATCTTCATCTCCAAGAAAATCAGAAAATTCACCATATCCACCCATTCTCCTCATTTCCCCTCATTTTTGCATGTGAGAGAGTGAGAGAGAGCTTTTGTGCTTGTGTGTACTTTTGTTTTCTTGAGGTTTCTTGTAGGTACAGAGCTCCAGTGCATCAGGAAAGCTTGGAAAAGGTAAAATTCTCAGTTTCTGTCAGAAATTTCCGACTGTGTCAGACCATCGCGATGGTCTGCAAAGTTCGGAATTTGAAGAAGGCGACCACACCAGCGTGTAGAGCACACTTGCGCCTCTAGGAATCCATACTTGCATTGCAAAAAATCATACTTTGGTGGACCATCGCGACGGTCTCAGACCATCGCGATTGTGTCACACCATCGCGATAGGCTCACGCCATCGCGACGGCTCGGCCGGACCATCGCGACGGCTCGGCCGGACCATCGCGACGGTCTCACGCCATCGCGACGGTTCGCGGACCATCGCGACTGTTCGGTTGACCCCACACCATCGCGATTGGCTCACGCCATCGCGCCGACGGTGCCACGTGGCAAGTTGGACCATCGCGACAACTCAAATTTTGGACCATCGCGATTGGCTCACGCCATCGCGCCCGGACCATCGTGATTGGCTCAAGCCATCGCATCTGTGACCATCGCGACGGTTCACTTTGGACCATCGCAATTGTTCACGTTGACCGTTGACTCACGCCATCGCGATTGTCCGCCTGATCAAGCCATCGCGACGGTTCACACTCACGCCATCGCGATTGTCCGCCTGTTCGAGCCATCGCGATTGCTCACTTTTGGACCATCGCGACCGTGCACTTCAGACCATCGCGATGGTTCGCGCATCACGCCATCGCGATTGTTCACCTTCATGCCATCGCGACGGTCCCAGACCATCGCGATTGTCTCACGCCATCGCGATTGTGCACCCCCATCGCAAATTTTAGGGTTTCATTTTTTGGCCAATTTTAGGGCTATTTTTGGGAATTTTTGGGTGATTATACTCATAGGAGACCCCTTAGCTCATATTTGGAGAAAAACCTGTTTGTCAGTTTTTACCCCCCAGGGCCTGAACGGTCATAACTTTTTCATCCAAAGTCCGTTTTTTGAGCTATTTTGAGGTTGACCTAGTTTGGGACTAGAAAGCCAGGGGGCAAGCATTAAAAAGTTAGGCAAAAGGGAAGGGACTTAAAAGGTGTATATACTCAAGTGCTTGATCATCCAACTATGAATTGGTCTAATATTGAATTTTTCCAGGTCTAGCAAGGGCAATCAAGGGCAACCAAGGCAAGGCAGTGAAGAGCATAAAGCTTGGGAAGCGCGGCTTCTTGGGCATCAGAGCAACCAGAAAAGCTGACTCGAGGTTGGAAGATTACTCAACCCCCTCAGTCAATTCTTAGCTTAGGATAAACGGTAGTATTGTGGATTAAAGACGATAGGAACGCCGCAAGTTCAAGAGAATTAAATTTATCAAGTCCAAGACTAAAGATAAAGGTGTGTGACACGAAAATCTAAAGGAAAGAACATAAGTCTGACGGAACGAGAACTCAAAGTACCACAGAAAGTCGAATTCCTGACGCATACACTAAGACAAGAGTCTAAAGAAATTTAAAAAGAATCAAGAAAGTAATAACAAAGAATCATTGACGATCTGAGCGTGTACTGAGTGTGCAAGGAAGAAAATTAATGAACCTTAGATCGGGCAAACATATAGGTAAGTCAGACCGACGAAGCCTTAGATCATCAGAGGCAAGTGTAAGAACTACTGCACGATCGTGGGCTCAACAATTGAACACTAGTTATCCCTACGAGAGCTCAGATACTAGCGAATCAGAAATGGCATTTAGCATAGACAGACCAGAAGGAGGGTCGAATGTAGCCTATTTAGAAAAACCAGAAGGACCCTATAGAACAGAACTAGAGTTTCGCCGAACCAACCGATTAGGTGCTCGCATCTACGAGGATGGTTTGCGAAGGCAAGTGGTGCAAATGCACAACCCCGATCAACCCATTGGATTGGAACATCCAGTGGTGAAATTCGAGAGAGATGCGTACATAGACAAGGAAGGAACAATGTACATCTTAAGTACGCAGCCAAACAATACCAACGAGTTTGGCGTAATTCAGATAGAGACGAAAACTAAATCTCAAGGAAAAGAACCATTATAAGAGCCTAGAACACCTAGAGGGAAATCTGTACTGACACGAGTACTAATCCCAGAATGGATCCCTCAGGACAACAGAAGCATAGAGTTGTTTGTAAATAAAGAAACTGATGAAGCCTTTTGGAGATACAAGACAGAACTACTTAGTGAGGTAGGTATCATCACTATATACGAGTTCAAGGACCCGGATACACCTGGAACGGTTGTATACCTGGATGAGACTTCAGAAAGAGTCTTTGTGGTGCCTGACCACGCTAAAAACACATACACATGGAGAGGTGAATTGGTATTCCCTCTGTAACATAATCTTAGTAGGAGATGGTTGAACTACACCCTAAGAGGGAGGATTAGGAAGTAATCCTCAACCATGGCTTTTGGGGCAAGTGGTTAGCCCATCACATTCCTAACCAAGAGGTTGTGAGTTCAATTCCTTACATTGGTATCAGAGCCTAGGAAGTAGGCTTGGGCAAAGTGGAATGATCCAATCGCCTCTAAAAAAGGCGCTTGGGCACTCTACCATGTGAAAGGGTAGGAATTGTGGAAGGCGCGCGCGTCGGTTTCAAGGATGGACCTTACAATGATTGGGGTGTATCTCTCAATCCGTAGGTCGGATTGAGGCATGTAATATACCGTTGGAAAGCTCTCGGAACAAACTTTCCAATGAGCTAGCTTGGAAGTGTGAATTCCTTGGGAATCCTTGGGTGGCACTTGATTGAGTGTTCAAGATACCAAGCATGGGTGAGAACAAGGTTCAAGACTGAGGTTGAGAACAAGGGCTCGAGACACCAAGGTTGCGAACAAGAAGGTTCAAGACACCAAGGTTGAGAGCAAGGGTTCAAGAGACCAAGGTTGCGAACAAGGTTCAAGAAACTGTGCGAGGTTGAGGAACATCAATTCAAGGGCACCTAGGGAGTTCAAGGGATTGATCACCGAGGCTAGAGGGATACAAGAGTAGATCATTGAGGACAATGATCGACCAAGGGGGGAAGAATGTAACATAATCTTAGTAGGAGATGGTTGAACTACACCCTAAGAGGGAGGATTAGGAAGTAATCCTCAACCATGGCTTTTGGGGCAAGTGGTTAGCCCATCACATTCCTAACCAAGAGGTTGTGAGTTCAATTCCTTACACCCTCCATCTAGAACGAACATGAATACAAGTCAACAAGGGGCAGGAACATCCTCAGCCCATGGAAATCAAAGAGAGAAAAATAAAGAAAGACCCGAAGTAAGCTTCACTCATCCCATAGGGAGAGATAGAACAACCACGGACACTAATAGAGCGGATAGACAAAGAGATCATGGAATACCAGGTGGTAGAGATGATTTTCCTCTACCCAGACCACGTGAACACACAAGAATATTGAGACCCACACAGTTAGTGAAATCCATGAAAAATTATTTTGATGGGACAGGAGATCCCTATGACCATGTCGCAGAATTCAAGCAAGTACTAAGAGCAGAACAAGTTGAAGACATGTTCACGCAATATAATGCATTTGGACTAAGGTTAAAGAATAAAGCTTTAACTTGGTTCCAACCATTGCAACAAAGGCAATTTAGAGACATCCATCACTTTTTAGAGTCATTCATCACTGAATTCTCTAAAAGTGGGATTAGACATGACACGTCTTCGCTGATTCATAGCTTTAAACAGACCCCTCAGGAAACAGTTAGACTGGCAGGACGTAGGTTTAGACAATATGTTGAACGATGTCCAATGCAAGAGCTACCCTCACACGCCAAGCAAGTGTCATTGTTTCTAGATGGCTTGTTGAGTTCTAAACTACGCTCCTATGTGTACCTAAAAGAACCCAGAACGCTAGAGCAATGTGTAAGAATTTGCATAGACATTGAGGACAACTTAGGAGACGAGTTGGAACTCTCAAAGGTCTATAAGGACTCAGACTGTTCATCTCTAGCATCCACAAAATTGTCTAACTCGATAGAAGACCTAGCAGAAAAAGTGGCCCAGAAACTAGGAGTTTCTAGTAAACCTAGGGTACTAATGAACAAGCGTTGTTACACCTGTGGTGGAGATCATATGGCAAATGTGTGCCCCAATGCACCACAACCTCAAGCCAACCCTAGTGGCCAATACTGTACAATTGAGAGAAGATACACGAATCATACGGCTCAGGACTGCCCATACAACAAACAGACCGTGAGACAGAACTACCCGCAAGCATACGCACAGCCAGGTAGGTATCAAGGCCAATACAATGCTCAGCCTTATTACTATAGGCCTCCTCAGAACTACCCATACCAGGCTCAACAGAGACCTCAACCTGTCTTAGCTCAGCAGCCACCCCCACCAGCGAATGTCATCTCAGTCAAATACGCTGCTACAGAAGAGAACCTAATTAGGGCTTTAGTGCCTTCTTCACCTTTGATCACAGAGAGTGACCCACACTCAAACAGTTTTGACTCTACGCATGTAGATAGTCCACCCGCATATTACACAGAGTCACCAGAACACGTAGAAACATATCATTATGATAGTCCACCAGTGAAACCTAGTTGGGAGCCAAACTATGCTAATGTGATGTACACAAACCCAAATCCACGGCCCCAAGTAAGACAACAGAGACCACAGGGCCCTAGAGGACCATGCTTTAGGTGCCAAGGAGATCACTTCATAAAGGATTGTCCACATCCTCCGATAACAGGACAATCACAGTACTATAACATCCAAGGCTTTTGTGCCGATTGTGGCAAAGAGCACATAATCAAAGATTGTCCTAAGAACCCTGTTAATGCTTCGAATGTGACACCGATCAACGTGATAGGTATTGTAAATAACGTAGATGGATCCAACCCTACATACGTGCCTATTCAAGCTATCACAAGAGCCCAGGCGCTCTTACAGAACCAACAACTTAATCAAGGGAAAGTAGCTGGAAGTAGTGAAGTTGCACAATCTAGCAGTAAAAAGACAAAATCTTGGAAAGATTCTAGAGAAAGAATTAAGAGAAAATGGAGTAAAAAGATAACTGAGTTGGAAGGAAGTTTAAAGGAATCTAGAGCCAAAATCCTAGAATTGACTTCACAGGACTTGAATCAAGAGAATCCAGCTCAGAAATCAGGATCAGTTTTAGCGGAACACATACCAGAAAATCTAGACATGATGTTTCGTGCATATCAGGCTAGATTAAAGGAGGGACCTCAAGTAGCTGAAATGAGTAAAAACTACCCTCGAGCTGATCTAGAAATTGAGAGAACTAAACTTTGCATGAAGATGGTAGAATTAGCACAAGCTTTGTTCGAAGCCTCTAGATATCTTAATTGGAATAACATGGCAAAACCGGAATTACACTTTCAAGGACTAATGGAGAGGCTAGAATACTTGATAGAGAGCAAAGAGAAAAAGGATCAGCATAGGAACCCTATTGTCCCAGAGACACAGGAAAGGAATGCACCATCCCTGTCTCAAGTACCCAATACAGAAAGTCAAGACAACCTGTCTTCCATACATAGGTACTCACATGAATTTTTGAGATAAATCCAAGAAGAGAAATGGAGAAAAGAACAAGGAACTCATCCTCCTATTCAAGAAATAGACGACTTGCAGGAACAATTTCCCCAAGATATTCCCTCTATTTACAATGATGTAGAGGAGGAACAACTGAGTGAACACACGGGATTTGAATCCAATTCTTTACAAGAATTACCTCAGTTCACAGGACCTTGGGAAGCAAAGTCTATCAGTATGAGAGCACCCACGATAATAGTGAGGAATGAAGAATCAGTAATCCCTAGAAACACGGAAGTGATCAAGAATACCAAAGTATAGTGTAATCTCACTCTAGAGGAGCTGCTGAAGGTAAAACCAGAATTGTGGAAACATGTAGCAAATCAATTCCCCGAGCTTGCTACTACTCCCTCACAAATAGGATCACAAAATAAGGTACCAGAGATACCCGTAGAAAAGATTGGAGATGTAAGTGAAGGAGAGGAAGGTAACACTTATCTTTCGATAGCCCATCAGGCTATAATCAAGTAGCCATTGCTCCAGAGGACCAACACAAGACCGCATTTGCCACTGAATGGGGCATATTTGCATTTCGGGTAATGCCATTTGGCTTAACAAATGCACCCGCCACTTTCCAGCGACTCATGTGTCATGTTTTCAAGGAATTCTTACGCAAGAGTTTGGAAGTTTATG
Source organism: Ceratopteris richardii (assembly GCA_020310875.1). Lineage (NCBI taxonomy): Eukaryota > Viridiplantae > Streptophyta > Polypodiopsida > Polypodiales > Pteridaceae > Ceratopteris > Ceratopteris richardii. The sequence goes on along the minus strand of CM035430.1, from coordinate 163,512,262 downwards.
TTGATGACTTATGTGCACATTCAAATGTAAGACAGACACATATCCCAGAGTTAAGGCAAATATTTGACAAATGTCGAGAATATCAGGTTTGTTTGAACCCAGAAAAATGCGTTTTCATGGTCAGACAAGGCAAAATTCTAGGACACATTGTGTCAAAAAATGGAATCTCTACGGATGAGGAAAAAGTAAAAGTAACTGCAGATCTACCTAGGCCGACGAACATCAAAGAGGTACAAGCATTTATGGGTCATTGCAGATATTATAGGAGATTCATACACATGTATGCAATAATAGCCAAGCCTTTGTACTCTCTTTTAACCAATTTCGAATGGACAAATGAATGTGAAAATTCATTCAATGAACTTAAACGACGCTTGTGCTCAGCACCTATATTGACAACCCCGGATTGGAGTAAGCCATTCCATGTACAGGTGGATGCATCCAATTACGCCATAGGATGTGTGTTAGCACAACCCACAAATGAAGGTAACATAGATCTCCCCATAGCTTACGCGAGCAGACAATTGAACGCAGCAGAAAGAAATTACACCACGATGGAACGAGAAGGATTAGGGATGATCTACGCAGTAAAGAAGTTTAGGCACTACTTGTTGGCCAATAAGTTCAAGTTCTTTACAGATCATCAAGCCCTATTGTACCTAGTCAACAAACCATGTAACACAGGACGATTGATACGTTGGTTTCTATTACTCATGGAGTATGATTTTGAAGTCGTAGTCAGGAAAGGAAAGACACATCTTAGAGCTGACCACCTTTCAAGATTAACCTCAGGAGAAGCTCCTCAAGGAGTAGTGGATGAGTTACCAGACGCATATTTGTTTAACCTTGAGATAGCACCAGAATGGGCTAAGCCTATAGTCCCTATTCTCACATATGGACCCAAGAATCCTAGGATAAAGATCAAAGAGTGAGAGATTACCAAGTCTCAAAGATACCAAATAATGGCAGGAAGCATATATAAACAGGATAATCAAAAGATTCTTTCTTGTTGTGTAGATGAATCAGAACATGCGAATTGGTTGCAATTAGCACACATAGGTGCATTAAAGCAACATCATTCAAAACATCGAACATTACAGACTCTGCATAGATTAGGAGTATATTGGCCTACGATGGAAGCAGATGTCTACAGGTTGTGTAAGGAATGCAATGTTTGTTGTGAAAGACCACCAGTAGAGCATGCTACATTATATCACGTGTCTCTCACACCAGACTGGAGTGAACAATTAGTGACATAATACTTGAGGACGAAGACATTCCCTCAAGGAATGACTTTAGCACGACAACGCAGTCTAGAGCAGGAAGCTCAAGAAATATTGGCGATAACCTATACAAAAGAGGACGAGATGGATATCTAAGACAATGTGTTCATGAGAGCGATTATCTGAGCATACTAGAGACTGCACACCAAGGTGTTGCAGGAGGTGATTTTGGACCTGATAGGATAATCAAAGCCATCCTCTTTGCAGGATTATGGTGGCCCACTCTTCACATGGATGCTCATACCTATGTAAAGAGATGTGATGTGTGCCAAAGAACTCAGTTTCCTACTCGCAGAGATGAAATGCCATTGAAACCCATGATGGGCGGACGTGCATTTTCTAAGTGGGGTATAGACTTTGTAGGACCCATTAACCCCCCTGCAAAAGGAACACATGCTGAATACATTATTGTTGCCACAGATTATCTTACGAAATGGGTAGAGGCAAAAGCCACGAAAAAGAATGATGCACACACGACTGCAAAATTCTTATTTGAGAATGTCTTTACAAGATATGGATTGCCTCTAGAGTTAGTGAGCGATCGAGGCACTCACTTTCTAAACCAAGTCATTGAACATTTGTTACAGGATTTTATGGTGATTCACAAGAAATCCGCACCATATCATCCTCAGGCCAATGGTCAGGCTGAAAGCACTAACAAGATACTTTGTAACGTACTGACGAAACTCGTGAACAACAAACGTTCAGATTGGGACAAACACTTAAATCATGTTGTTTGTACATATCGAGTGGCCTACAAGACCGTACTCAATGCAACTCCCTTTCAGATGGTTTTTGGTCAGAATGCTGTGCTTCCTTTGGAATTCTTGATACTGACCCTTAAGGTTGCACAAGAACATCAGTGGACCGGCCATGAATTATCAGCAAGAATAATGGACTTGGAACGATTAGGAGAAACCAGGCTAAAGGCAGCAGCAGGAATATACGCAGCAAAGAAACGACAGAAAGCATATTTTGATGCACATGTGAAAGATAAAGGCCTAAAAGAAGGAGATTTAGTTCTAGTATATACGCTAAAGCAACACGCATGGAAGTTAGAAAAGCGAGGTTATGGACCTATGATCATTAACAGACTCTCAACAAGTGGAGCAGTACAGTTAGCCACCTTAGAAGGAGACATAATGCCTAATTACATTAGTGGCTGTAGAGTCAAGTTATATCAAGAACCTCTTACTGAGGATATGATTAGACGACTCACGTTGGCAAAGAAGCGTAAGGAGGAAGAAAATAGAATACGAGCGGAAGCTCAGGCAGAAGCAATAGAACGCATTCAGTGCATGAAGTTAAGAAGACAAGGACTAGGGAGAGAACATTATAACCATCTGGAAACTACACCCAGATATCCCATGGCCATGTGTCAAGTAAAGTCAACCACTCATCCTAGTATAGTGGACAGGAGACCATTCATTACAGTCAGGCTAGAGCACGGCAACCCTTGCCAAGAGCTCAGGGCTTTAATTGACTCAGGTGCTGCGACTAGTGCGATTAGATGGTCCCACTATAAGGACTCAGGAATAGAAATGCGGCCAATTGAGGCATACCTCATAGGCTTAGGAGGCATGGAAACCCCTTGCATGGGTGAGGTGGACCTTCCTATCCTCATTAAGGATGTGACCATGACAGCGAAGCTACTAGTGTGCCATGATGACAACCTGATAGAACCCCTAATCCTTGGCCAAGATTGGCTATACGATCACTCAGTGGACCTAAATCTTAGACAAGGCTCCTTACAGATTGGAACCTTAGAACAGAAGCGAGTGATACCGCTTGACTTCCCTAACGGCATTCCAACTGAGGTTTGTAACCCTAGACCCTATGAAATACATGCGACGGAAGACCGGAAGATCTTTGGTCAGATCAGTCACGTTACGTCTACACCAACCCACTCGGGCTTGGCTATAGACAATTGTCAATCAGAAGGACGACAGGAGATCTTCCTTGGGGCTTCCTGCAAACTAGAAGGGGAAGCTACCCAACCGCTAGGGCAGATGGACACAATCAGCGGTCAGGTGGGTTGCATCAGCGGCCAAATGAGCACAACACCCTGCGGTGCTCATCCTTCCAAACTTGCTGCGGACTGGCCTAGATTAAAGATAAATAACGAATCACTTCCTAATGGGCAGGTCACGCAAGTGTTGGATCTCCCTTCTTTTCCAAAGCAGAGCGTCCATTGGACCTCTCAAACCCAACCACGAAGGAGTCAACCACAACAGAGGGACCGAGACCGACGACACCACCAGACAAGGCAAAGAAGGCAGCAGTATCAACATCACAAAATAAGTGGCACGAGACAAATATGGGTGCCAAAAGGACAGCAACCACAGGCTATTGGCAACACTGCAGACAAGAACAGGACAAAGTTTCAAAAGAAGCAGAGTCAGTATCCAAAGTCCCCTCGATCTTCTTCTACAAGTACCAATACTCGACAGATTTGGATCGCCAAGAAGTATCTTATCAATCGACCCACACCCACGCAGATTTGGGTACCGAAACAATGCATTATAGCCCAACCCTCAAGCCATGTAATATATACCCCTCAGAAATCTTTCCATCCTTCAATACCACCAAACCCGATACCACTTTTCGTCCCTCAGCAGAAACACACCACCCACTCAAAGACTCTTAGGAAAAGGATACCGAAACGTATCTAGACGTCTTCTTGTACCCCCTTATCTAACAATTCTCCCACCCCGTTTAAACTCCACCCTTGTAATAATTCACCCTCAACCAAACCTTGTATGAATTCATACACCAAAACCCCACATCAAGCATAATAAAAGCTCATCAAGAAATGTATGCATAACCTGACCATGTAGGCGTCTAGAGACATGCATTAGCTCTGCAAAAAATCATTGCATCAATCACTTCACGACACTTGGCTACACGGGTTACACATTGGTTATGGAAAGGGATTGCGGTCTCACCTTAATGGGATCATAATTAATTTCCATACTAATGTGCTAATCTTTTGTAGCAGATCTTTTCCATTAGCTCGTCAGTCATCATGCAAACCGAAGAAGGACCATCAGAAGTTGGCCCAAGCACACCAATGGCCAATATTGGAGAATTAATCACGGAATCTTATCCTACGATGCAACCACCAGAGTTTCAAGGTTTTCCAGGACCCATGCCAATCGACGATCCTCCTAGAGGATATACTGAGAAGATTCATCGTAATTCTCACTGGTTTCAAGGCCTAGTAGGACCATTAGCAGACGCTGATTTCATATTTGAGGCCAATTTGGCATTTGATCTTCGCACATGGACCAAGTACCAGTTCTTTTCAAGAGAATTTGAAGGACTGCAGAATACACAAGATTTAATGCACGTTTGGGCACGAGCGGGCTTTACAGAATATTTTAGTGACCCTCTGCCTAAACCTGATTTTTACAGATGCTTTTACCTAGTAACCACCTTAACAGCTTCAGAGAACAAGGATCTACCCGGCACATTCATGTTACCATCCTTGGTAAATGACCCTCCATTCAGAAGGTTTTATTTGTCTAAAGATTTAATTCGCGCGGCTCTCAAAATACATGGAACGCATACTCTGACGGAGCGAGAACGGCTAGTCCCAGAGCAGATGAAACGTGGTGATGTAACTAAGTGGGAGGACATTTCAACTATAACACCTGAGCTCTCCAAGCCATTACGGATATGCATGCAGCACTTTGCTTTCCCAGCTCAGGATCGTTTTACCATGCCCCACAAAAGAATCTGGTTTGGTTTATACTTAGCATGTACTGGACCTCAAACGGTTGATCTAGCTAGCTGGATAATTGATCAGCTCTATTTGGCACAACATAGATGGGAACGAAAGAAATTCATCAATGGATGTTGTGCACTTATAAGGATTATATATATGTGTTTGGCATATGATTTACCCATAGAGCGCGCCATGACCAGTGAGGAGCTGAAGGCATTTAAAGGAACCACAAGGAAAGCTAGAAAGTCTAGCAAAGGCAGAGCCAGAAAGCGGATGAGAGGCACTATCCCGTGCTTACAAGTCCCGGAATCACCCTCACCACAACCATCTCCAGAGCAGTCACCGACAGCAGCCACTCCCACGGTACAAGCTATTCGCATCAGATTATCAAGACCAGTTGTAACGCAGGGCACCACCAGTACTGTTGCACCTCAAGTAGCCACAACCACAGAACCTATCACCACGGCAGCGGAACTTCCCACCACTATTGGTGCGGAAGCGTTCTCTTTTCCAATACCCCATTTAGAAGCAGAACAAACAGCACCACTGGATCCAACTTTTGATTTTGAGATGCCCGATGCATTCTCCAATGAGTTCCAGTTTTCAGAAGGACAATTGTTTTCTCAAGAATTTGAAAGGCCTAGCTACCCTACCACACCCAGGGATCAGCCACAAGGACAGATTGTGTCTAGCTCTGATGACGAAAGAACAGCAAGCGATGATGACGAAGGAGACGACGAAGCTAGCCAAGGAACTCAGGAATCCCAAGAGCATGAACAGACAGATGGTCAAGGCCAACAAACAGACACACATGGTGATACAAGTACCCATGAAGATGAAACTTACGAAGCAAAAGCTTACACACTGGCTATTAAGAAGCTGTATAGAACTATGGAAAAAGTTTGGGCACGCAAAAAGCTGACTGAGGAAGAGAGCCAAGCAATAATAGAACAGGAACTTGTCACAGGCGGTTTCGAAGACGCATACATCAAAGGATTCCGAGAGTTAGTCAAATCAGTAGGCTCCAACGAAGCCCTTAGGTACTTGCAAAGAAAGCCACTACCACAATTTGAACCCCGCAGAGTACGACTACTTTCCAAGCCCGGCGAATACATTCGTGTACCAACAGGAGCACAGTCTTCAAAACAAGCCAGGGAGGCACGCCTCGTCCCCGAAAGTTCGTTGGAAGCAGAAACCATCCTTGTAGATTCCCCACCCCATGCTACAACTATACATACCTCAGTAGTCACTGAAGTACCGACCACCCCAACCGCTCCTCCATCATCGCCCATCCCTCCGGCCTCCCCTCTTCACCCTCCTTCCCCAGACCAACATCTTCATTCGTCGGTGGCGTAGCAGAAATCGTCTTTACGACCACTCACCCCACAATTCCTGCACCCATTAGACTTAGTCTACCCCCTCATACACCCACCTTTCTATCCAACCCATTCCTCCATCCATCTTTTCCATCTTTCCCCACAACTCCAAGACCCCTTTTTCCATTCCCACCGCCCTTAACCTTCTCCCCAGTCTCACCTCCCCGACCCACTGTAACCCCTTTTTCCCCTTTTCACCAAGCTGCTCCAGCCAACCCCCCTGTAAATTACTCCTCAACCTTTGTAAATCCCGTATTTACACCAACGCAAGCACCCACGGTCACACCCATATTCACGGTCACTGCACTGGACACGTCCAATGACATGGACATCTCACCACCCACTGCACCATCACTCACTTCACTCACGGCACAAACATTTTTAGGCACATCATAATTTTCAACAATCACTACAGCATCCACCTTCCCACCCCCATTCCCCGTTGCCGTTGCATCTACATCCACTGCATCTTCATTTAGCACCCCATTAATACTATCACCCACTGTAGATAATGCATTCCGACAGATGTTCATGTGTATGACGCAAGTAAGAGATGAGTTCACATCTCTTGGCGATAATTACCAGCAGCTGTAGAGGACAACCACTGACTTACAATCGCAGCTTAATTTATTGTCTATTGAGAATGCCTCTCTGAACACCCGATACCAGGAATTACGCGAGGCATATCACAAATTGGAACTAGAAAGCGAAGAAAAAACCAAGGAAGCCACTGCTGACCTGGATAACTTATTAAGAGCCCAGACAGTTCGCAATGCAACGCTAACACGAAACATGGGCTTACTCAGAAGACATCTAGCAGCAGCAAAGGAGGAAAACCAGCGCTTACAGGACCAGAATCGAGAAAACTTAGAAGCGGCCCTAGACCATCCAGACCAACCACTCAGTCCTAGTCGGTTCAAAGCCATTCCCTCATACTCGATGAGGATGCTGCTAGAAGATCATGTAAGACTGCTAGATGAATACGATCGCATGAACGAGGAGTTACAGAAACTCAAAGAAGATCATAAATTACTCTAGTTACGAGCACCGACACACCCAGACATACCAGCACCTGTGGACCCCTCTCCTGACATCTTAGAGGAACTCAACGCATTACGGGCCCAGGTATCGAACCTTGAATCAAGGATTGCAGTATATGAAGCACCACCAAGGCCAGATTCCCCACCTAAGCTACCAGCTGAGGAAGAAACTGTCACCATCCCGGTGGAGGAAACGTTTGAAGAGGCATACGAGCCACAACCCATCCCAGGTGGACGCGTCACGGCCGAAGGCCAGATGACTTACGAACTCCCGACCCCCGCGTGGATGAAGACAATTGAAGAACTTGGGACAATGCACTCAGCTAGAGTAGAGGCACAATTACATGCCATGGCGATGATAGAAGAACAAATTTTACAATCTCCATTCTTTGCTTATTTGGCCCTGCGGCGATACATATCTGGGCATGAGCTACAGTATAAACCGTATTTTATGTTAATGGCCGAATACCAGTTAGCCATTGAGAAAGAAACCGGTAAGAAACCATCGCATGCGACTCAATTCAAGGAGGACGATCTACCACTTGATGCGCAACAAGGAGAGATCTATCAACCAGAGTGGCGCAAAGATTTACTACAGAAGTATCCAGAAATTATGAGTACATGGGTAAAGGCACCTTTGCATTTAAAGTACAACCCATGTTGGGGACCAGTACCACGACGCCGCTCCTGGACTGCCTTTGCTATTAAGGTACAAAACAATAAGCAGTGCTAGGACTGGTTGAATTACCCCTATTTTAAGCCACCCATCGAGTTACCAACTATTGGCTACATGATGGCTACAATTCGCCACTGGCTCCCTAGATTAAAGCATATGGACGATATAGCGGCGCATATGACTGTCAAAATCTTTGACATGATGCAAATGGTTTTTAAACTCTTCCGACGCGTCAAGGCACCTCATGTAAACACCCCGGGCTTTGAGCATGGCAATTTCCATCTGGTATATGATATGAGTACAACGCCATCGCTACGGGTGTGTTATGCCTAGCATTGCAGAATAAAGTACCTACCGGCGTGCTACAAGCAGACGTTCGAAGAGATGTTCACAACCGGCTTCTGGGAATACCATTGTTGATCAACTAGGTTGTCCCTAGGTTTCGAGCATGGCAATCAAAATTTAGCATATGACATGAGTACAACACCATCGCTCCGGGTGTGTTATGCCTGGCATTGTCGCATCAAATACTTACCGGCATTCTACAAAATGATCTTTGAAGAAATGTTTACTACCGGTTTTTGGGAATACCATTCAGAGGTGTTCACCAGCAAGCCCACACACTTACTTCAGTTATTTGCCTGTGAACAGATGGTGTACTCCATGCATTACAGACTGCCGCCACCAGAGGAACCTCAACACATAGATTCGGAAAAACTCGAAGCAGATCTTGCAAGAGGTATCCACATTTCAGAGCACAACCTCACTCAGGACCTTTTACAAAAGTATATCCGACAGACCCCACAACAAGGTTCTATTGAGGATGACAAAAGCAAGTGTGAGGGGGGTGTTGGCAGTAGTTAGAGGCACAGACGTTGAGGAAGCATGTAAAGATAGAGCACAACAAAGTATTAAGGAGCCAGTCAAATTATTTTTCAAACAAATATGTTTTATAAATACTTTTCAAAACCCTCAACAGTGATTTTCATCACTATTGTATCATATGTAACATAGAAAAAACCCTTTTTGTAATTAGATGCTCCATTTTATGCAAGACGAGGAGTCCTCGAGCTTGAGGAGCTTAGGTAGAATGAGCCTACCAATTTTGGCTATTTTTAGACATGTCTACCCCCTCAAATAGCACCTAGAACCTATTTTTTAACTATGCCGGTCACTAGATGTGAAACTGGTCAAAACTAGTCTAAAAACTATAAATAGAGCTAGAGAGCTCATTTTTGAGGTTAGCTTGTATGAGTAGAGATGAGCTAGAGCTAGTTTGAGCTTGTAATTGAGATCTTGAGTAATAGATGCTATTTTCTTACCTTCCATTGTGTCTTGCTTGTCTCTTCATTGTGTGTGTGCATGTGTGTGTGCATCTCTATGCTTCTCACCTTCACTCTCACTTCATCTCACATTCACGATCTTCATATCACTCCTATCTCTTCCGTGGATTGACATTAAGGAGGTGGAGCTTCTTAACGTGGTACTTACCATTGTGCTAGAGCAATAGGTATAGAAGCTACTAAAAGAGATTTTGTTTGATTTGTAGAACATGCAACACATTTGAAAGCTTTCTAACATCCTCATTAGAGTTAGTGAAAGAAACCGTACCTTCACCCTCTACAAGTCATCTTTCATTGTTGCCTACCTTTACTGTGATGGGTTCCTTTAGAGGTTGTAAGGAACTATAAAGGTCTTTTTTGCTCCTCATGTGATGAGATGCACCACTGTCCAACACCCATGAGTCATTGATTCTTGAAGCTTCAACCAAAGAGCATATCTCCTCTATCATAACAGATAACTCAAGCTCTATTTGTGTTGTGTTGAAAGACTCCTTGCCCTTGCCACCTTTTGAAGAGTCGGTCTTCTTTTCTACCTTCTTAATATGAAAGTCTTGGATTCTATGGCCTTTCTTCTTACAGTGGAAACAATCTCTCTTGAACTTCTTTTTCTCATTCCTCTTGTATCCATCTTTTGAAGACTTTGGCTTGCCTCCTTTGGCATTTTCTGTGAATGAAGCATCTCCTTTGTTTCCACCACTCCTTGCCTTGAGCCACAACTCCTCCTCCATGAGTAAGGCACTGAATTCTTCAAATGTTAGTGGTTGAGGTCTGATTTGAGTATTAAGAGGAGTTACCAAACCATCAAATTGTGGTGGATAGATTGAAAGAAAATGCCAATCTAGCTCCTCACTTCACTTTTGTACACCTACTCCTACCATATGATCTCGTAGATTCTTTATGCGAGTGATAAACACCTCTGTAGTCTCCCCATCACCAAAAATTTTTGCTGCTCGCTAATTCTCCAAGTTTTGAATCTGTGTCAAAAACATAGACAATGATAGATGCAAAATCAGAGATAGAGACCTCAAATTCTCAGATTGCCAAGATAATGAAGTTACAATGAAGGTGCTATCCACCCATGCACTCCCAATGTGGAGCTTAGATGGTGATCTAGACAGACTCTAAATGAAGGCCTTACTAGTGTGCAAAGCTCTATAAAGATAAACCTAGGACATGCTTATATAGCTTTTACAAGGGGATTCAGTATAGATAACCATAGTTGGGAGATACAAAATAGTCGGTAAAATATATAATAAGACAATATTTCCATGACTAGAAGTCCTACCATTTGGCACTACGGGTCAAGGGGAGGAGGCCCTCAGACCCCATAGAGGGGGCAAGCCCTCTTCTGCACTCCCTTGTTAAGCTTTTATGGGGAAACCATGTGATGCTACAAGACCTTTATTTTCACCTTGAATGGCAACCCAATGCCCCATAAGTTTATGCCCTACCTAACCTAATGGCTAGGTTCACAAAGATCATCTATTACCATCAATGGTCATACATAGACCTCATCTAACTTGGAAGTTAGGGTTCCACAAATGTTCGGGCTCTCATAATGGCTTTTCCTCATAATGGGGGCCTTACAACTTAGAACACCATGGATAATTTTTGGTCACTTGAGGGTGGCTTAATGAGTATATCTAATATGTTTGACACCTAGGCAATGCATAAAATTGCTCATCTGAGAGACAACAAACTGAATATCACAACGAGTTATGCATAAGTAAATCAAGCATCCAACAACTTGCTAATAGATAACATCATAAATGCATCTCCAAGATCATGAAGAATAGATTGTAAAACTATTTCCATAAGAGTGGCAATAGGTTTGCAATCAACAAGTCCAAAATGTTATAATAATGTGTCAATATCTTTTGTTTGACAAAGAGCTATTCCACCATCAACTTGCATAAATTGAATGCCCAAATAATGATGTGAATTCCCCAAATCTGACATCTCAAAAGAGGCATGCAAATCAACCTTAAAATTAGCAATATGCTTCTCATTAGGACCAGTGAGAAACATGTCATCAACATAGGCAACAATGATCAAAAGCATATCATTTGCATGCTTAACATATAAGGTGCTCTTAGTTGGACTACTATCAAAACCATGTGCAATCAAGTAGGCATGTATTTTTTTTCATACCAAGCATGTGGTGCTTGCTTCAAACCATATAATGCCTTTTTCAACATGCACAATTTGTTTTCATGCCATTTCTACACAAAACCAAGGGGCTGAATTACGTACACTTCTTCATGTAACTCACCATTCAAAAATGGAGCTACAACTTCACAAATGCTACAAACGGTGGTCATTCCGAATGTTGGAGATGTTGGTGAAATTAAGTCCAAGCCTACATACTTGATCATCTCACTTATGCTTAACTTAAAGGCATAACCTTTGGAAGGCTTTATATGTTCAACCTCTTGTAAATTCTACTTCACAATTACTTTTGTAAAAGTGAAATATACCCACGAGGAGTTAGGAAGCACAAAATCTCATATTATTTAGTAGTTGAGTCAAGAGAGAATCAATCCTTTACTTTAGCATTCACTTTTAGGTAGAGATTTGAATTTGAATTCAAATCCTTGCCTCCAACATCAACTATAAAAAAAGGATATGAAAGACCCGCCTCTATCTCCAGTTTGAGGGATCAATTTGATGTACTTCCATTGAAAAGTAGAGATCACCTCATAGCTCACTCACTTCTCACTCATTGAGGAATGGTTGATTGCCAATGACATTGTACTTGTACATGATTTAATACATACATGATCATGATTTGGAAAAGGATTTTCCAACCCTCACTCAAGAAGATCAAGATTTAGCAGAAGACATCAACTTAGATGATGAAGAGAAGATTGACCTCAAGGCTTGGAAATCAAGAGGCAAGTCCAAAATCAAGCAATTGAAGACCTACCCGAGTCTTCAAATCAAGCATTAAGGAGATCAGAAAGAGAAAGTAAGAAGCCCATAAGGTATTTATATGATACATCTTTAGTCACAAAACACTCTGTGTACATCACTAAATACTCTATGGCACAAGAGACTTCTTTATTTAAAGAGGTTAAGAAGAAGAAAGAGTGGAGAGAAGCCATGCAGGAAGAAGTGGAAACATTGCAAGAAAATCACACTTGGGATCTAGTTCCCAAGAAGCCAGATATGAAGGTAATTGGTTCAAGATGGATATACAAAATTAAAAAGAACTCTGATGGTTCTAGAAATAGGTACAAGGCAAGGTTAGTGGCAAAGGGATTTGCCCAAACACATGGGGTAGACTATGGAGAAACGTTTTCACCTATGGAAAAGATGCCAACAATCAAGGTATTGGTAAGTCTTGCTGCCTCTAAAAATTGGCATTTATATGCGTTAGATTTCAAGAATGCATTCTTAAATGGATGTATATCAAAAGAAGTGTATATGGCACAACCACCAGGTTTTGAAGATGAAGAAAAAGTAGGTTATGTGTGCAAACTTAGAAAGGCACTCTATGATCTCAAGCAAGGTCTTAGAGCTTGGAACCATAGGTTTGTTACCTATTTGCAAGACCAAGGATTTGTGGCAAGCAAGGCAGACTCTTCTTTATTTGTTAAGAAGAACAAATCAGAAGTCATTTAGTGTCTATGTAGATGATATCATTGTTACAGGGAATGATTCTGATGGTATCAAGCAGGTCAAGGCTCAATTAATGAAGGAATTCAAAATCACTGATCTAGGGTTATTAACCTACTTTCTTGGCTTAGAACTTGTGTATACAGACTCATGTATATTCATCACACAAAGGAAGTACATACATGATATGTTGGTAAAGTTTAAGATGGAGAACACTAAAGTTGCATGTATCCCTATGGAGCTCAACCATAAGCTAAGTTTACATGAAGGTGAACTACTTGAAGATATTACAAGTTATCAAAAACTTGTGGGTAGTCTTAATTATGCTACTTTAACAAGAGTAGACATTGCCTATGCAGTAAGTACAGTGAGTCAGTTTATGAATGTACCAAGGAAGCCTCATATGAAAGCTGCAAAGAGGGTGCTTAAGTATCTAAAGGGTACAATGAATGAGGGGTTTTTCTAATCCCTTCACCTTGGACATAGATATAAAGATGTATTCTGATGTAGATTAGGCTGGCTCCAAGGATGATAGGAGGAGCACGGAATACATATCTTTTGCAGGTTCAAAACTCATATCTTGGTCATTCAAGAAGCAAACAACTGTGGCCTTATCTTCCACAGAAGCAAAATATAGAGGTTTGTTACAAATTTGGAGGATCAATACCAGATTATCAAAATTTTGAACTAACTGTGAAGAGAGTCATTACTCAAAAAGTTTGCTGCACATAACTCACTCATTGACAGATCAAATGTGTTTCTAACGAAAATTTGTACACTGTGTCATCTAAAGATTGGGCACCTTCTCCAAGTTAAATCATCTCAAAAGATTCAATAGATCTTGAGAAATGATCCACACAATTCACCTATGTCTAAAACTGTACTTCTCTACAGTCAACTTTGACACTTGTAACTTTTAATGCATAGTTCTCTCAAATTACAATGTGTTTATTGAAATGCTTTTAGCCATAGGTATCTTACCTTCCAACTTAAAGAATGAGTGCTTGCTTGCTCAAAACTTTACATTGTCAAAGGAGAATTGACCAAAACATTAGCATCGAGTTTTGCACCTGTTGCAACTTCACTTCTTCACATTTACATATGTAAATTTTCTTACTCTCAATTCTCTTAGCTTGATCACAATAAGGATCTGAAAACTTGTACAGAGGTCAATCAACTATAGACTTAGACTTGTACAAAAGCATTTCACAAAAGATTAAACATAGAAGGAGTACTCAACAAAAGATCGAGTGCAATTTTTCTTCTTCTCTGAAAAAATTTTACATGTGAATGATGAGAGAGATCTTCTACACCTCTAAAGTGTCTAATGACTCTTAAAACTTCTAATTCTTCTCATCTCATACTCTCTCATAATTGCCCCAACTTTCTACTTGTATATATAGGCATATATGTACAAGCTCATGACCATAACAAAGGTATAAGTGAGCTAACTACAAATTAATGAACATATGTATACAAGTCTTCATTTCCTGAATATGCTCTATCTTCAATCTTCAATCATTGATCTTTTCTTCATCCTTTGACTTCATGTCTTTATCCAAAACATCAATTGGTGGTTGACTTGCACCAACAGCTCCCCCTCAATCATCAATTGAGGTTTTCTCTATCTTCTTTATACCTGCCATATCTTTAAATCTTTGTAGCTTTGGTCCATCCAAGCTTTTGGTTAGCATATCTGCAATCTGATCTTTTGTTGAAGTATGTATGACTTCAACCTCCTTATCAATCACCTTCTATCTTAAGAAATGATACTGAATCTCAATATGTTTAGTCCTGGCATGAAAAATAGGGTTAGCAGCTACAATGAACTCATATTATCTCCATGAATAGTGGGTGTACTCTGAATGATGTCAAAACTCTTCATGAGAGTCTTCAACCATATGACTTCCTTTGCAACTTCAACCATACCTTTATACTCTACCTCTGTATAATGATAAAGTAACTATATGTTGCTTCTTAGAACACCAAGAGATTAACTTATCTCTCACATAACACAAGTATCCATATGTTGATCTCCTATCATCAGGATTACCTGCCCAATCTGTATCATTATATATCTTGATGTTTGTATCTGATGTAAAACCATAATACAAACCTTCCTTGAGTGTACCCTTAATGTATCTCAGCACCCTTTGTCCTGCAATCCAATGTTCTTTCCTAGGACAATGCATGAATTGAGACAACACTCCAACTGCATATGACAAATCAGGCCTAGTTAATGTAGCATAGATTAGACTACCAACGAGACTTTGATATATCTTCATATCCTTGAATTCTTCTCCTATATATCTACTCAATTTGTGATTCACCTCCATTGGGGTAGGTGCTACCCTGCAATCTTCCATTTTAAACTTGATCAACAAGTTCTTCAAATACCTTTCTTGAGTTGCATACACTCCATGTTGAGTATATGAGATCTCCATGCCCAAGAAATATGACAAGTCTACCAAGTCACTAATCTTGAACTCTTTCTCCATGTAGACCCAGTTGCATCCAATGATCTTCTGACTATTTGGTTTAGGAGCCAAATCCCATGTCTCATTCTCCATCAATGCATCATACTCTTCCTGCATAGCTTTCTCCCAATTTTCCTTACCTTTTGCCTCTTCATATGTAGAAGGGTCTTCATCTGCTTTCACCATGTAAGCATAATCGTTAGTAGTCAAAAAAGAAGTGTCATAGCTATACCTTGTAGGTTGCCATTTGTGTCTTGATGACCTTCTGAGTTCTCCACTTCTTGAAGTTTCTGGTTCATCACATTCTAGATCAAACCTTGGCACTTCTTCAACTTCAACTTGTACTTCATTGCTCTCTTTCTCATCAAATATCAGAACCTTTGATTTACCTTTCTTCTAATTCAAAACTTCTTCATCACCTACATGATTATTGATTGTACGTGCATACCAAGTACCTTGCTCATCAAATGTAACATCCTTTGATACAAGGAATTGTTTTGTGGATGGAATCCACAACCTATATCCCATCTGCTTATCATCATATCCAATGAACACATACTTTTCAACTTTAGATTCCAATTTATGCCTCAATTGAGATGGCACATATGCATAAGCCAAACATCCAAAAACTTTGCAATGATCTAAGGTAGGTCTCTTACCCCACCATGCCTCATATGGTGTCATACCCTGCAAAGCTTTACATGGTAACCTATTAACCAAATATGTAGCTGTATTTATAGCCTCAACCCACAAATAATTTGGACAACTTGTGAAAGGCAAAGTAAATACCAAAGAGTTTTCTACATTGACTCAGGGTGTAGCAATCACCCGAGTGTAATATAGCTTTGATGACTGATTTAGAGAATAAGGTAACTAATCATGTAGTTCAAACAGGTGATAATACAAAGCACAATGTGAAGTCAATTGGATTCTTGAAGGCCAAGGATGGAAGTACTCTCCTAAGTAAGTTCTTGTATGTTCCTACAATTCCAAAGAATCTGATAAGTGTAGGGCGAATTGTTGAAAAAGGTTATGAAGTAAAGTTCACTAATGATGGAGTTTTTGTGGAAGACCCTAGCAATGGGTATAAACAAATTGTTTCAGGGAAGAAAGAAGGAAGACTCTTCACATTGAAGATTCAAGGTAATGTTGTTCATGCCTTGTTTACTTATGGAGGACATAAGATCTTTGAGTTAGATCTTTGGCATAAAAGACTTGGACATTTCCATGAAAGAGGTATAAAGGATATGTTTAAGAATGGTTCAGTGCTTGGATTGCCTAATGCTGCAGGTCAACATATGACATATAGGTGTGAGGCATGTCAACTAGGTAAGGCTCATAAGCAATCATATTCTAAGCATGGTTTCATGTATTCAAAGAATCTTGAGTTGATACACACAGATGTGTGGGGACCATCAAAGGATTTCAATATCAATGGTTCAAGATATTATGTGATTTATGTTGATGATGCTACCAGGTGGATCACTATCTACGTGATCAAAGATAAATCAGAGGTATTTAATACATTCAAACATTATCATGTATATGCAGAAAGAATTACAGGTCAAAAGTTGAAGAGACTAAGGTGAGATGGAGGGGGAGAGTCTCTTTCTAATGAGTTTAGTGATTACTTATGGAATGTAGGTATAAAAAGGGAAGTTACTTGCAGGTACTCTCCTCAACAAAATGGTGTGGCAGAAAGGAGAAATAGAACTCTTGTTGAGTTTGCAAGATCAATGATGAAGGAATGCTTCTTGCTTGAGCATCCTTCTTCATCCAAATCTTCAAATATGAGAGTTCATCCCTAGTTGGAACACTAGGATCTCTGAATTGTGGTTTTTCTTCTTCACCTGTGATGTAATCTATCAGGTCTTTGCTCTTGAGATGAGCTTCCATCCTCATTGATCAAGCTGGATAGTTTTCTCTATCCAATTTCTCTATCTGAAGAGAATCTCCCATCCTTTCTTCACCAGTGTATTAAATTCTTCAAGCTTTATGAGAAATAAGTGTACCTTTACTTTGAATGAAGCTCCTTTTGATCTTCTTGATAGCTTCAGGCCTCCTTCTCAAGCTTTCCTTTAATCTTTCACCTTTTGAACCTTCAGATGTTGATTTCTATATGATTGCAGCAGTCGGGGTCCTCCTTTCTTCTATTTTGATGATTCCTGCATTGATACCATTGATGGAGAGTGTTAATCTCCAAAAGAACAATATATCCTTGATGTTATAACACTTCTATATCAAGAATAACTCAAAACCTTTACCAATTTGGAGGATCAATACCAGATTATCAAAATTTTGAACTAACTGTGAAGAGAGTCATTACTCAAAAAGTTTGCTGCAACATAACTCACTCATTGACTGATCAAATGTGTAAAGTTTCTGATGAAACTTTTTACAATGTGTGGCTATAGATTGCACACCTTCTCCAAGTTAAATCATCTCAAAAGATTCAGTAGATCTTGAGAAATGATCCACACAATTCACCTATGTCTAAAACTATACTTCTCTATAGTCGACTTTGACACCTGTAACTTTTAATGCATAGTTCTCTCAAGTACAATTTGTTTATTCAAATGCTTTTAGACATAGGTAGCTTACCTTCGAACTTAAAGAATGAGTGCTTGCTTGCTCAAACATTTGAATTGTGGAAGGAGAACTGACCAAAACATTAGCATCAAATTTTGTACCTGTTGCAACTTCACTTCTTCACATTTACATATGTAAATGTTCATACTCTCAATTCTCTTAGCCTGATCACAATTAGGATCTGAAAACTTGTAAAGAGGTCAATCAACTACAAAATTAGACTTTTACAAAAGCATTTCACAAAAGATTAAACATAGAAGGTGTACTCAACAAAAGATCGGGTGCAATTTTTCTTCTTCTCTGAAAAAGTTTACATCTGAACGATGAGAGAGATCTTCTACACTTCTAAAGTTTCTAATGACTCTTAAAACTTCTAATCTTCTCATCTCATACTCTCTCATACTTGCCCCAACTTTCTACTTGTATATGTAGGCATATATGTACAAGATCATGACCATAACAAAGGTATAAGTGAGCTAACTACAAATTAATGTACATATGTATACAAGTCTTCATTTCCTCAATATGCTCTATCTTCAATCTTCAATTGTTGATCTTTTCTTCATCCTTTGACTTCATGTCTTTATCCAAAACATCATCTGGTGGTTGACTTGCACCAACAACAATTATATGCAGATTTGGAGATACATTCCTACAGTCCAATTATCTTTGGAGATAACACTAGTTCACTTCATTTGGCTACTAATCCTATATATCATGCAAGGACTAAGCACATTGAAGTGCACTATCATTATGTAAGGGAGAAATTTCTTAGCAAGGATATCCAATTATCCTATGCATCAACTCATTTACAATGTGTAGATTTACTCACTAAAGCATTGGATGGAACAAAGATGAATAGGCTCAAATTGATGATTGGTTTGCAAGAAATCGAGGAGCAATGATGTCCAAGCATGTTAGGCCTGAGGGGAAGATGTTGGTGTAATTAAGCCCAAGCCTACATACTTGATCATCTCACTTATGCTCAACTTAAAGGCATAACCTTTGTAAGGCTTCATATGTTCAACCTCTTGTAATTCTACTTCACAATTACTTTTGTAGAAGTTAAATATACCCACAAGGAGTTAGGAAGCACAAAATCTTGTATTATTTAGTAGTTGAATCAAGAGAGAATCAGTCCTATAGCATTCAATTTTGGTAGAGATTTGAATTCGAATTCAAATCCTTACCTCCAACATTAACTACAAAAAGAGGATATGAAAGACCCGTGTCTATGTCGAGTTTGAGAGATCACTTTGATGTACTTTCATTGAGAAGTAGAGCTCACCTCATGGATCACTCACTTATCACTCATTGAGCAATGGTTGATTGTCAATGACATTGTACGTGTACATAGTTTAATGCATACATGATCATTACTTCTCATTCCCATTTCTCTGTCATAACTCCATCAGAACAATGATTTTGTCAGAGGTTGTTCTGTGTCTATAGTTGATCATTTCCTATAATTTAAAGCATGATAGATCCATCATATTGTCTCCTTTAATCGAACAAATTTTCATTGGTAAAGCTTCTTGTAATCATTAGATATTAATCCATCTTTGCTTACTGGACTGTTAACTGTCAAGACCCATAAATGTCGGGATGTTTGGTTGATTTGCTAAACACGTTTCTCTGCATATATTCCATCATTTTTATGATATCACTCATGATTGGTAGGTTGTTAAGCTAATTAGAATTCCCCAAAAGGAATTTAATCAATTATTGATGTACCCAGAGAATGGTTCAAAACACTAAATAGGTGTATCAACCAAAATAGCAAGTTTTTTATCTTGCACTATCTTCTATCATATCTGTTTTGATCCTACAGTTAGTGGATCATCTTACAAGCAACATATGTGATTATTTATTCTTATTAGCTAGCTCAATAGGGCCACAACACTCTCCAGCCATCACTTGTAGCAGGTGTGAAGCAGGATTTAGCTACACCAATTCATCTCTTGTGACTATCCAACATCTCCTCCAATAGGAGCCAAGCTCTCATCAAAGTAAATGCCTCTCTCTTGGGCATAACCTTTTGCAACAAACCTAACCTTATACCTCTCAATTTTTCCATCAAGCTTATGTCACTGTTAGTGTCCATGTGAAAAGACAAATGGCCGCCGGACACTTTTTTGTATATGTTCTTTAATAAAAAATATAGTGGCCTGCTCAGTCACAGACTCTAAGTTCGACCGCATTTGTAAGACCTAAGAAGTATACCTTCGTGCTCCCTGTGTACTGTGTTTTTTTTGTGTATATTAGCAGCCTATGCGAAGTACTATGTGCGGCCTTAAAAGCTCGGTTTTTCTACCCCGAGGATATAGTCATGGAGCTCTCGAGAAGGAGAACGCACTGTGGTACATCACCATCGAAATACATCACTGGTATCAGAGCAGTTCGAGGCAAAAGGTTTGTTCCTTTTGTGCGAGCGAAGCGAGCACCTCCCCAAGGCTTACTACTAAGACAGCGACCAAGGCATACCTTGTCATCCAAGTCACCGAAGTCACCATTGGCACCATTGGCTGCATGCAAGGGAGGACCTCAACGATCAAGGAATATAGAGGTTCCCGGTTGTAGCTCAGTGATGAGTAGCATCTCCTTTAATTTTGATTCGAGAAGACATGAGGATGATATGAAGACCTCGAACAAGTGATGGCACAAATGTGTGAGTGAGAAGCACACTAACATGCACACACAAACACACACACGCGCACACAAGGCAAGAACAAAGAGAGAGAGACGATGGAATCACTTCTATTGCAAAAGAGTTCTCATACAACTTCAAATCTACAACAAGCTAGCCTCAAAAATGAGCTCTCTAGCTCTATTTATAGTTTTTGACTAGCTTTGGTCCTGTTCAGACCTAGTGTTTGGCCTAGTTAAAAATTAGGTCCCTAAAATAGTTTGGAGGCTCAAACGAGCTTTGAAAATTATGAAACTTTGTAGGCCATTACTTCTAAAGCTTCTCAAGCTCAAGGACTCCTCGGCTTGCACAAAATGGAACTACAAAAAGGTGAAATGGTATTTACAATGGTCTTCAGTTATGAGAATCACTTTTAAAATAATGTAAGGATTGAAAAAATTTGATGGGTTGCCTCAGTGCTAGATCTACGTGTATGCCCATACTTGCTTCTTCTCAGACGATGCCAACACTCTCCCCCCCTAGCATCTATCATCTTTGATAGACCTTTGCTCCACGAGGTGATCAATGTAGTGTTGGACTATGTCTGTAGCTAGCTCCTGTCCTCTGATCCTTGATCCCCTGACTAGATCTCTTTGAAGAGCATCCCAATTAACTGCGCCCGGAATGTCAGGTTTGTGGTGTTGTATATAGTTCCGAATGCATAGTCTGTTTGCATGCAAATAGTTGTAGAAGATGGGTTGGTCATGGCGCGAACACTTCAGAGCGAGATTCCCAGAACCCGGTGGTAAACATATCATCAAATGTTTGTTTATAGCAGGCTGGGAGATATCTGATCCTCGCATGCCAAGCATAAGCAACCCGAATACTAGGGGTTGTGCTCATATCATAGAGTAAGTCATAATTACCATTTATAAAGCCCGGGATCGAACGCTGGATGATACGTACATTGCGAAAAGTCTTCAGTACTATTTGCATCATGTCCAAGATCTTGAGCATCATCTGAGCAACAACATTGTTCATGGGTTGGAGTCATGGCATACAGTGTCTGATAGTAGCCATCATGTAGGCTACGGTTGGTGTTCTTGTTGGTGGCACAATGGATGGGTAATTGAGCCATTGTTTGCAATTAGCATTGTTTTGAACTTTTATGGCAAAGGCTTTCCGTGATTGTCTTCGTTGCATTGGCCCAGAGCAAGGATTATACTTTAAGTGCATGGGGGCATGGTCCCATGTTCGGAGCATCTCTGGATAAGTCTCGAGTAGCTTTTGCCGCCAGATCGGTTGGAAGATTTCCCCCTATTTGGCTTCTTCCGGGATGTCTTCTGGTTGGAATTGTGTGGCAAAGGAAGGGTACTTATTGGTTTTTCATTTTCAGCATTGTAGCCTACCAATAGCACAAAGTAAGGCTTATACTGTAACTCTGGACTCGTTATCAATCGCCTAGGAGCCAAGTGCCTGAAATATTCTGATTGAAGTATTTCCTCCTCAATAGCTTTCATGGTGAGCATCTGAGTGGATATGCACTCTTCGTGGGTTGGGCCCATCTCTTCCACTTGTTTCATCCATGCCGAAGGGGGTTCCTCATAGGTGTCTTGTCCTTCGTCAGTGACTCTGCCTCTTGGAAGAGGTTGAGGCTCATAATTATCTTCGAAGGTCTCTTCAACTGGGATGGTAGCTGCCTCTTCTTCTAACGGTTGATCGGGTGGCAATGGTGGTCGTTCGTATTGTAATAGCTTCATATTTAACTCAGTGACTTGTTGTCGAAGCGCGAGCAATTCGTTGTCGATCGAAGATTCTGGTGGGGGTGAAGTAGCGATGCTCACCATCTCTTGAGTTTCTGTTGTATGGAGTGTGGGCACTGTTTGTCTTTGTAGTTAATTTACCTGGTCTGCAAGTCGATCATGCACTTCCAAGAGATTTGCATAATTTTCGAAGATCTTCTCAATAGTTTCTGAGGGAAGAGCTTGGAACTTAGCCGGATCTATGGGTGCCCCTGGAGTGTTTTCGATGGCCGCTTCTAGATTTTCTTGATTTTGTTGCTGTAGCCTTTTATTCTCTTCCTAAGCAGCTGCTAGGTGTTGGTGAAGTAATGCCATGTTTCTTTGTAATCTAGCGTTGCGGGCTAGTTGATCTCTGAGTTTCCCTTCAGTCACTTTACTTGCCTCTGTATATTTGGCTTCAATCTCTGCATAAGATTTCTGGACGGCAGTAAATTCTTGTTGTAATGCAGTATTACGCAACTCCAATGCATCGACACGTGCTTGGAGGTGGGCAGACACATTACACAATTCTTTGTTGTTCTCTTCCAATAACTGATATTCTTGCTTCAGCTGCATGGCCGCTTGGAACATGGTGTCTAATGCATGACTAAATGAAGTGGATGTAGAGGTAGAGGTGGAAGAGGCAAGGGGTCAGAAAATGGGAAAGGGAAAGGTGGATGTTGTGCTTATAGTGGGTGTAAGTGGTGATGTGAGTGAAGTAACAAGTGGTGATGTAGAGATGAAAGTGGTGGTGGGTGGTTCTGTGGAGGGTGAAATGTCCATGGGGTCAGACGTGATTGTGTGTGAAGTGTGAATCGTGAATACTGGAATGGTGGGTGGTGTGTCAGTGGTGACCATGAATGTGGGAGAGGTGGGTTGGGAAAGGGGATTCCTATTATAATCATCCAGTTGTCACATCATATTTACAAGGTTTGCCCAAAATTGAGGCAGGGTGGTTTGTATCGGTTCTGAGGAGGTTGAGGGGGGCAAAGTGGGTCGTGGGTGGGAAAGAGGGAAAGTTGTAATGAGGGGAAATGGTGGTGTCGATGATTGGGTAGAGACATGGGGATGTCCCAGAGCTGGTAGATAAGAAGGGTGACCTATTATGGTTTGATGAGTGGCGGGATGACCTATTTGAGGTTCGGAAATTGGCTAGAAATGGTGGATGTAGGAAAAGGTAGGGCGGGAGAAAGGGTGATGTGTGATATAGGTTCATGAATTGTGGAGATTGGTTGTTCAGGAATGTTTGTGCTGAGGGTTTCAGTGGGATGGATGGGTAGTGATGGTGGAGCTAGTGTTTGTGTGCTTTCATCGGGGGCACTAGTGTCAGTGGGACTGGTCATGTGAATGTCTTCCTGAGCTCTGGTAGGGAGTGAGGAGGAAACTTCAATATGAATCATCTTACCCCTTTGCGGTCGTGTATCCAGCCTTCATTGGTCGTATTGAGGGGTAGTGCGATGTATCATAGTCTGCATAGCTTCTACAATCCCACATGTGTCTGCCAAAAGATTTAAAGATTCGATGAAGTGAGGGTCCACATTTTTTGCTTGTAGCATCTGATTCACGATTGCTCTATTTGCCTCTTTTGAAAACTTATGCCTTTTTTGTACCTGTTTGATAGTTTCGTATAGCCGTCTGATTTGAGCGGTGTATGTAGGGGCTTCCTCTTCGCTCTCCCCTGATTCATGCCCCGATGCCTCCTCTTGTTCATGTGTGTCTTCAACTTGAGTGTGTTGTGCTTCATCCTCCCAATGTACTCTTTGTTCTTCACGATGTGGGCATCCTCTATGGGATGATGATCCGGCGTCTTCAGTGTCTGAAAAGAATTCACCATCGGATAGTTGCATTGTTTACAAGAAGGTCTCAAAGTCAAAGGAGGTATCTTCTGCCAATTCATTCATGGAGGCAAACTCAGCATCCGTGGGTAATGGAGGGGCTGACGAAGTGGGTTGTGTAATGCCCTCTAACTGTGATCGTTGGAGACGGATAATGAATGGGGCCACCTGTTCTTCTTCTCTAAGGGAGGTTTTCGTGGTGGACTCATGAGGAATTGGGACATGGGAAGGAGATCCACACATGCGTTTAGCTGGTTGAACCCTTGGTTTTTGTCCTTGGAAGAACTGTAGCTGTGAGTAAGTAAGTGCCTGTGTGATCGGCACATCATAAGCGAGGCATCTGTATATGATTCTGGTAATGGCACAACAACCATTCAAAGAAGGTTTTCTTACTCCTCATTTGCCTGTTTCATATAATTGATCAAGAATCGATACTAGCATTTTAATGGGTAGGCTTCCTGTCTCCGCTAGGTATATACCGTACCAAATCTTCTTGTGAGGCTGTGTGAATCGGCCTTGAGCCAGAAATGCAAAGTGCTGAAGGCACATGCGCAATGGGATGGCAATGTTTGGAGTGAGGGCACACATATCTTTCAACTTCTTGAGCTTACTGTTCTTCATAGACTCTGGTATCAAAGGGTCTCGATCAGAGGGCACATGGGCGCCGTACATTTGGAGAGCCTCCTTAATTAAGGTTATGTTCAGCTCTAACTTTTTCATTTCTTCATGGTTTGATAGAGAGGGCACTAGGAGTGTGCCTGAATGATCACGATCTCCTGTAGCTTTAAGAGTTGCAATCAAGTAGTAACATCTAAGGAACCTACCTTAGGCAAGGATGCAATAAAGCAGTCCTTCAAACCTGCTTTCTGCCAAATATCTTGAAGAGGTGCTACATTTTGTAGTGATTCAAACTCTCTTGAGAAGAATTGAAATGTCCACCACACTCCTCCAAATTCCAACTTAGACTCCCATATGTGGTCTGCATCCCCCAAATCTCCTGGCATCTCATTGAACCAATGAGAGTGTCCTTTTACTCTTTTTGTTAAGCCACTTGGTGGATCCAAGATGGGAATTCGTCTCACATTTAGATACTCTTCAGGCCTAGCTGTCAATGGGGCCTCCACTGGCATGGTCTCTCAATCGACTTGAGAACTAGTGCCTGCCTCGGAGCTTGTGCCTGCTTCTTCTGCCATGGGACCGTTTGTAGTTGATGATGCTAATCTGCTAGAAGAAGAGATGCACATTAGTGTTGCATAGGAAACAAGATGTAATGGTGTTCCCTCCACAATACTAACATGACATTCCAAGTGGTTAGGGGGTGAAGTGTTCGTGATGAGTGTGAATGTTGGTTAGTAGGTTAGAGTCATTCTAGATGCATACTTTTGGATGTGCAATGTACTCCGAATGCACCTACATCAGAGTGGATGGATTTATAAAATTGGGTCAGGGGGTTTGATGCGTGGTTTAAGTCTCCAAATTTTGATTGTAGAAGCATAGCTTTTAAGGGTGATGACATGTAAAGGTCTATAGACTGGATTGTGTTGGATTTGGGACCTTTTGGGTACCCATTTCCTGATACTCCTAGGTGTGACCGAAGATGTAATGGTGTGGAGTGTAGGTCTTTGCCCTGAGATTTTTGCCAAGAGTGCTTGTGAGTGTTGGTTCATTCTTGTGAATGGAGGTGAAGCTATTTGAGCCTCCAAACAGGTCTTGGGTACCCATATTTGTTGAGCATTAGGGATATCCTTCATTGACCTCTTAGGAACCCAAATAGGAATGGTATGTCTAGAGCGTTCACTAAGGGACTCCGTTGTAATCCTTGATGGTGTGGCTTGTTGGCTTCTTTGAGAATCTGTCTCTAGAGCCGTGGATTTTCTACCCTTGCATATCCAGATCTGCTTCATGCCACAAGGTACTTCATACTGCATAGGTTGGTGCTCACGCTTCTTGATCATTGGACTCCTCGGTGTAGTGTGTTGCCCGGCTTGCTATCCTCGAAGGGGACTCCTCATTGAATTCTATACCTTCGCCTAGAGTGATAATCTTCTGCACCATAGAACTTTGGACAAGAATAACATCGTTATCTTCATGTGGGTTCCTAGAGGGACTAGGACTTGGTCATTAGGGGAAAAAATGAACCCTGCATGGGCCTTTTCGATTAAGAGGTGATTAGTGATGGACCAATGAGAAGAGGGTGGTGGCCACAGTCTATTGCCTTGATCACCTAGACTAGGCATAGGCTTCCCTTGTTTCTTTGTGGTCAAACATGGTATCAATGACTAAAAACCATCAGTTCTTCTGTAAAAGTGGTTTGATAGGACTAGAGTTTCAACCATAACCATTGGATGAACTCAAAGATCGAATGGCTCATGTTAAATATCAAGAAAAAAATCGACATGCAATTCTATCCATTGGATGTAGCAAGGATCTAATGGTCCATCTTGAAACTCAAGAAAAAAGGTGCCATTCTATCTCTAGCATTGGATGGACCCAAAAACGAATGGTCTAGATTAAATCGGCTGGAGTTTGGGCCACTTTAAATCACATCCATTGGAGCATTGCTTGATCTAATGGTTGTGAAGACTTACTTTTAAAATGATCCCAAGGTTGTTTGTAAGCCATCCGATGATTGGTCCATCGGACGGTGAGCATTTCAACATGCCACGGAGCTGCGTCCAATTTTTTGTCTTCTTCTGCCAGTCCACAACCTCTCTTAGCTCATTGAATGCTTGCTATTTTGTCTTTTTTTGACAGACAGTAAGTCCCCAATCTTGACCGTCCGTGAGCATCTCATCTAATGGACAAGGATGCATACGACTGCCCATTTCTTAGAAGCTTTTTTGTCGCCTTGTGACAGACATAGCAAAGACAATCACAACCGTTGATGTGATCATATCTAAGGGTGAAAAATGCCCATGAGTGCCCCATTTGGATTGAGCACCAACTTGAGAATAAATATTTATTTTGAAAACCACTAGTGGTATTTTTTCTAGCCTTAAACCCTCTTTTTGCTAATCTTAATCCCTGAAAATTAGGGATCCTTACAAGGCCCATGCAGGGTTCATTTTTTCCCCTAATGTGACTTTTCTAATGGCCTGAGTGCTTGATTTTCTAATTCAATCATGAGGTGGTTTTGGCCTACCCAAGCCTGAAGAAGTCCACTTCTTAGGTTGAGGTTGACTGCATGATCATAGATCCAGTCTTGGCCGACAAGAGGTTCGGTAAGATCCTCAACTTCACATACTAGCACTTTTATTGCCATTAGGACCTCTTGAACATAGAGCACATTGGTTAGACCAAATGGCATTACCCAGAAAGCAAATATGCCCCACTCTGTGGCAAAAGCTATCTTATGCTGATCTTCTGGTGCAATGGCCACTTGATTGCAACCAGAGAACCCATCTAAGAAGGTGTACACTTCCTTGCCTGCTACCCTTTGGAAGTGGATAGCTATCTCTGATAGTGGCTGCGTTAACCTTCTTCAAGTTAATGCATACACGTAGTTTGCCATTCTTTTTGGGCACCACTACAATGGGGGAAACCCATTAAGTGTGCTTGATTTCATAGATAAATTCAGCTTCAACTAAGCGATCTATCTCTTCTTTGATCTTGGCAGCATAGTTGTCGTTGTATGTGTATGGCTTCTGTTTAGAAGGCCTGGCATCTGAGGTCATGGGGATCATGTGGGAGCATATGTCGGGGTCTACACCTTTCAGGTCCTTGTAGCTCCAAGCGAATACATCTCTGTACTCTCTTAGCAAAGCTATCAACTCTTGCTCTTCTTCTTCCGTAAGGTCATGTCCTATGTAGGTGCATCTTTCTTCTCCTTCTTCTATGGCTACAACTATTTTCTTGGTGGTTTCCTTGTTATTGTACGCATCTCCTGATTGTGCCTCACATTTAGGCATTCTTACCATGACTCTCCTATCTTCTATTTCATACTTCTTGAAATTTTCAGGGACCTCAAACAAATGTTCTTCTCCTCTGATGTGACTTCTTTCTTCTTTCTTTTCTTTCCTTCACTCTTGGTGGTCACTTGTGTGGTTAATCTCATCTCATTCATACCTTCCTCATTTCTCTGAGGGTGAGCTTCTACCTTGTGGAAATATTCCTCATTTGATGCAAAAGGTGGGTCCATAATGATTGACTCTAGATCGGAGTCACTTGCATCCTCAAATGCATCAGTGCTACTTTCACATTCTTCAATAACCGAATCACACATGATTGGCTCTATTGAGAAGACTGAAATGTCATAGCCATCCTCATTATAGTGGGGTGTCCATTGTTCTTCATTGATGGCTACATCCATTGTTTAGAATTTCTGCCTAGCCGTGAGGTTCAAATTCTTCGTCAGGAAATACTATAGGTGCATAGGTTGGGTCTTGAATTGATCTATGGGTTTCCTTGGCACCTATCTCTCTGGCTTTTTCTCTCTTCTCCTCTTCTACTGCTACTTTGCACATCCATAAGTGTGTGTTTTCATGCATCCGTGAGGATCCTGATCCTATGGAATGCACTGACTCAATATCATCTTTGGCTCTATGGATGGGATTCCATTAGATGGGAGGAACATCTCTATGAGAGTAATCCTAGAGATTAACTTTGGTCGTGACACCTAAGTGTTGCAAATACAAAGAATTGGTTCCCCAATCTTGTACCACTTGCAACTGTCGCATAAATGGTCTTCCCAAAATCATCTCGTAGGCTTGATTTTTGCTAAAGTCGCATATAGAAAAACAAGAGAACTAATCAACTAAGTACAAGCATTAAGCAAGTCTTAAGTGCGAGAACCCTAAGGGACAAACGTAAACTTGAATCGATCAATAATCAAGTGCGAGATTCACTTAAGTATTCCTGACGACGTGATTTCAAACAAGAGCTTAACACAATAATCAACTAAAAAGAACAAAGTGATTGATACGAACTAACTTGCAACGAGATTGTACTTGGGACTAAGGGGTAGAGAAATCAGACATATGAACCTTAGGTCAGGAAGACACTTAGGCCAAGACAGACAAAGCCTCAGATCCTCTGAAGATAGTCTAAATCATACAGCTAGGTCTTGGGCCCAACAGTTGAGTGATTACCCCTATGCTCTAGAATCAGAAACTAGTTACTCTGAGATGTGCTATAACATGGAGAGACCAGTGGGTATCTCAGGAGTGGTATACCTAGAAAAGCTAGAAGGACCTTACAAAACTCAATTGGAATATATCAGGACCAATCGTCTAGGTGCTCACATCTATGAAGACGGCCTGAGAAGATCTGTGGTCCAAATTAAAAACCCAGATCAACCCCATGGACTAGAACACCTGGCAGTCAAGTTCAAAAATGGAGCATATCTTGATAAAGAAGGAACGATTTGTGGTCACTACCCTTCCAGATAGGACAGACGAGTTCGGCAATGTGATCGCAGAGGCTGACATGGGCAACATAGAGCAAGGAAACTTAAGAAAAGAGCCAAAAACCCCTCGAGGCAAGTCGGTCTTGACGAGAATAATCACTCTAGAGTGGATTCCCCAGGACAATAGGAGCATAGACTTACTCGTGAGTCGAGAGATGGATGAGGCTTTTTGGAGGTACAAGCCTAAGAAGCCTAACAAAGTGGGAGCACTCACCATCTATGAATTCAAAGATCTCGACAGCCGAGACAAAGTGACCTACTTAGATGCTGCTTCAGAGAGGATTTTTGTGGTCTTAGAGCATGGGAGACATGCCTACACTTGGAAGGGTGAATTTGTTTTTCCCCAACCTCGATCCACTGTGTCTTATGGTCTTATGCCCAAAATTACCAAATTTAAACACCCAAGTATGTCGCGATACCTCGGTGTGTCGCGATACCTCAGTGTGTCATGATACCTCGGTGTGTCACGATAGGTCGGAATATGGTGAATTCTAGAGATCAACTTAGTGATCCTGGGAGCTCTCAGCCTCCGCTATGTCGTGGTGCACTCAGATTCGCAATGGGGTTGATTTTTTGGTGTGTTGCGATAGCTCGAGATTTACATCTTGGGGCATGCACAAAAGAAATCCGTACTTGCAGAGCTTGCTGGGGATGGTTATGCTGCTGACACCTATAAGAATAATGCAAAAACACACAAAAATAGCAATGCACTCTCGCTCTCTCTCAAACACTCACTATGCAAATGAGGTGAATGGAATGGGAGTGGGAATATGAAAGGAAGATGGAGATGGTGTGGAGTGGAGATGGAGATGGAAACGAAGATGACGATGGGGAAAACAATTAGTGAAAAATCAGAAATAATCTACTACTTACCTTTCCAACGTGTCCTCTCTACGTCTTACCATCACATGCTCGTCCTCAAAGCTCGGATCCTCGGAAATGGCACCAAAATTTGGTGTAGCTCAGTGATGAGTAGCACCTCCTTTAATGTCAATCGGGGAAGACATGAGGATGGGATGAAGACCTCGAACAAGTGATGGCACAAATGTGTGAGTGAGAAGCACACTAACATGCACACACATACACACACGTGCGCACACAAGGCAAGAAGAAAGAGAGAGACAATGGAATCACTTCTATTGCAAAAGAGTTCTCATACAACTTCAAATCCACAACAAGCTAGCCTAAAAAATGAGCTCTCTAGCTCTATTTATAGTTTTTGACTAGCTTTGGTCCTGTTCAGACCTAGTGTTTGGCCTAGTTAAAAATTAGGTCCCTAAGCTAGTTTGGAGGCTCAAACGAGCTCTAAAAATTATGAAACTTGGTAGGCCATTACTTCTAAAGCTCCTCAAGCTCGAGGACTCCTCGACTTGCACAAAATGGAACTACAAAAAGGTGAAATGGTATTTACAATGGTCTTCAGTTATGAGAATCACTTTTAAAATAATGTAAGGATTGAAAAAATTTGATGGGTTGCCTCAGTGCTAGATCTACGTGTATGCCCATACTTGCTTCTTCTCAGACGATGCCAACACTCTCCCCCCCTAGCATCTATCATCTTTGATAGACCTTTGCTCCACGAGGTGATCAATGTAGTGTTGGACTATGTCTGTAGCTAGCTCCTGTCCTCTGATCCTTGATCCCCTGACTAGATCTCTTTGAAGAGCATCCCAATTAACTGCGCCCGGAATGTCAGGTTTGTGGTGTTGTATATAGTTCCGAATGCATAGTCTGTTTGCATGCAAATAGTTGTAGAAGATGGGTTGGTCATGGCGCGAACACTTCAGAGCGAGATTCCCAGAACCCGGTGGTAAACATATCATCAAATGTTTGTTTATAGCAGGCTGGGAGATATCTGATCCTCGCATGCCAAGCATAAGCAACCCGAATACTAGGGGTTGTGCTCATATCATAGAGTAAGTCATAATTACCATTTATAAAGCCCGGGATCGAACGCTGGATGATACGTACATTGCGAAAAGTCTTCAGTACTATTTGCATCATGTCCAAGATCTTGAGCATCATCTGAGCAACAACATTGTTCATGGGTTGGAGTCATGGCATACAGTGTCTGATAGTAGCCATCATGTAGGCTACGGTTGGTGTTCTTGTTGGTGGCACAATGGATGGGTAATTGAGCCATTGTTTGCAATTAGCATTGTTTTGAACTTTTATGGCAAAGGCTTTCCGTGATTGTCTTCGTTGCACTGGCCCAGAGCAAGGATTATACTTTAAGTGCATGGGGGCATGGTCCCATGTTCGGAGCATCTCTGGATAAGTCTCGAGTAGCTTTTGCCGCCAGATCGGTTGGAAGATTTCCCCCTATTTGGCTTCTTCCGGGATGTCTTCTGGTTGGAATTGTGTGGCAAAGGAAGGGTACTTATTGGTTTTTCATTTTCAGCATTGTAGCCTGCCAATAGCACAAAGTAAGGCTTATACTGTAACTCTGGACTCGTTATCAATTGCCTAGGAGCCAAGTGCCTGAAATATTCTGATTGAAGTATTTCCTCCTCAATAGCTTTCATGGTGAGCATCTGAGTGGATATGCACTCTTTGTGGGTTGGGCCCATCTCTTCCACTTGTTTCATCCATGCCGAAGGGGGTTCCTCATAGGTGTCTTGTCCTTCGTCAGTGACTCTGCCTCTTGGAAGAGGTTGAGGCTCATAATTATCTTCGAAGGTCTCTTCAACTGGGATGGTAGCTGCCTCTTCTTCTAACGGTTGATCAGGTGGCGATGGTGGTCGTTCGTATTGTAATAGCTTCATATTTAACTCAGTGACTTGTTGTCGAAGCGCGAGCAATTCGTTGTCGATCGAAGATTCTGGTGGGGGTGAAGTAGCGATGCTCACCATCTCTTGAGTTTCTGTTGTATGGGGTGTGGGCACTGTTTGTCTTTGTAGTTAATTTACCTGGTCTGCAAGTCGATCATGCACTTCCAAGAGATTTGCATAATTTTCGAAGATGTTCTCAATAGTTTCTGAGGGAAGAGCTTGGAACTTAGCCGGATCTATGGGTGCCCCTGGAGTGTTTTCGATGGCCGCTTCTAGATTTTCTTGATTTTGTTGCTGTAGCCTTTTATTCTCTTCCTAAGCAGCTGCTAGGTGTTGGTGAAGTAATGCCATGTTTCTTTGTAATCTAGCGTTGCGGGCTAGTTGATCTCTGAGTTTCCCTTCAGTCACTTTACTTGCCTCTGTATATTTGGCTTCAATCTCTGCATAAGATTTCTGGAGGGCAGTAAATTCTTGTTGTAATGCAGTATTACGCAACTCCAATGCATCGACACGTGCTTGGAGGTGGGCAGACACATTACACAATTCTTTGTTGTTCTCTTCCAATAACTGATATTCTTGCTTCAGCTGCATGGCCGCTTGGAACATGGTGTCTAATGCATGACTAAATGAAGTGGATGTAGAGGTAGAGGTGGAAGAGGCAAGGGGTCAGAAAATGGGAAAGGGAAAGGTGGATGTTGTGCTTATAGTGGGTGTAAGTGGTGATGTGAGTGAAGTAACAAGTGGTGATGTAGAGACGAAAGTGGTGGTGGGTGGTTCTGTGGAGGGTGAAATGTCCATGGGGTCAGACGTGATTGTGTGTGAAGTGTGAATCGTGAATACTGGAATGGTGGGTGGTGTGTCAGTGGTGACCATGAACGTGGGAGAGGTGGGTTGGGAAAGGGGATTCCTATTATAATCATCCAGTTGTCACATGGTTTGCCCAAAATTGAGGCAGGGTGGTTTGTATCGGTTCTGAGGAGGTTGAGGGGGGCAAAGTGGGTCATGGGTGGGAAAGAGGGAAAGTTGTAATGAGGGGAAATGGTGGTGTCGATGATTGGGTAGAGACATGGGGATGTCCCAGAGCTGGTAGATAAGAAGGGTGACCTATTATGGTTTGATGAGTGGCGGGATGACCTATTTGAGGTTCGGAAATTGGCTAGAAATGGTGGATGTAGGAAAAGGTAGGGCGGGAGAAAGGGTGATGTGTGATATAGGTTCATGAATTGTGGAGATTGGTTGCTCAGGAATGTTTGTGCTGAGGGTTTCAGTGGGATGGATGGGTAGTGATGGTGGAGCTAGTGTTTGTGTGCTTTCATCGGGGGCACTAGTGTCAGTGGGACTGGTCATGTGAATGTCTTCCTGAGCTCTGGTAGGGAGTGAGGAGGAAACTTCAATATGAATCATCTTACCCCTTTGCGGTCGTGTATCCAGCCTTCATTGGTCGTATTGAGGGGTAGTGTGATGTATCATAGTCTGCATAGCTTCTACAATCCCACATGTGTCTGCCAAAAGATTTAAAGATTCGATGAAGTGAGGGTCCACATTTTTTGCTTGTAGCATCTGATTCACGATTGCTCTATTTGCCTCTTTTGAAAACTTATGCCTTTTTTGTACTTGTTTGATAGTTTCGTATAGCCGTCTGATTTGAGCGGTGTATGTAGGGGCTTCCTCTTTGCTCTCCCCTGATTCATGCCCCGATGCCTCCTCTTGTTCATGTGTGTCTTCAACTTGAGTGTGTTGTGCTTCATCCTCCCAATGTACTCTTTGTTCTCTGCGATGTGGGCATCCTCTATGGGATGATGATCCGGCGTCTTCAGTGTCTGAAAAGAATTCACCATCGGATAGTTGCATTGTTTGCAAGAAGGTCTCAAAGTCAAAGGAGGTATCTTCTGCCAATTCATTCATGGAGGCAAACTCAGCATCCGTGGGTAATGGAGGGGCTGACGAAGTGGGTTGTGTAATGCCCTCTAACTGTGATCGTTGGAGACGGATAATGAATGGGGCCACCTGTTCTTCTTCTCTAAGGGAGGTTTTCGTGGTGGACTCATGAGGAATTGGGACATGGGAAGGAGATCCACACATGCGTTTAGCTGGTTGAACCCTTGGTTTTTGTCCTTGGAAGAACTGTAGCTGTGAGTAAGTAAGTGCCTGTGTGATTGGCACATCATAAGCAAGGCATCTGCATATGATTCTGGTAATGGCACAACAACCATTCAAAGAAGGTTTCCTTACTCCTCGTTTGCCTGTTTCATATAATTGATCAAGAGTCCATACTAGCATTTTAATGGGTAGGCTTCCTGTCTCCGCTAGGTATATACCGTACCAAATCTTCTTGTGAGGCTGTGTGAATCGGTCTTGAGCCAGAAATGCAAAGTGCTGAAGGCACATGCGCAATGGGATGGCAATGTTTGGAGTGAGGGCACACATATCTTTCAACTTCTTGAGCTTACTGTTCTTCATAGACTCTGGTATCAAAGGGTCTCGATCAGAGGGCACATGGGTGCCGTACATTTGGAGAGCCTCCTTAATTAAGGTTATGTTCAGCTCTAACTTTTTCATTTCTTCATGGTTTGATAGAGAGGGCACTAGGAGTGTGCCTGAATGATCACGATCTCCTGTAGCTTTAAGAGTTGCAATCAAGTAGTAACATCTAAGGAATCTACCTTAGGCAAGGATGCAATAAAGCAGTCCTTCAAACCTGCTTTCTGCCAAATATCTTGAAGAGGTGCTACATTTTGTAGTGATTCAAACTCTCTTGAGAAGAATTGAAATGTCCACCACACTCCTCCAAATTCCAACTTAGACTCCCATATGTGGTCTGCATCCCCCAAATCTCCTGGCATCTCATTGAACCAATGAGAGTGTCCTTTTACTCTTTTTGTTAAGCCCCTTGGTGGATCCAAGATGGGAATTCGTCTCACATTTAGATACTCTTCAGGCCTAGTTGTCAATGGGGCCTCCACCGGCATGGTCTCCCAATCGACTTGAGAACTAGTGCCTGCCTCGGAGCTTGTGCCTGCTGCTTCTGCCATGGGACCGTTTGTAGTTGATGATGCTAATCTGCTAGAAGAAGAGATGCACATTAGTGTTGCATAGGAAACAAGATGTAATGGCGTTCCCTCCACAATACTAACATGACATTCCAAGTGGTTAGGGGGTGAAGTGTTCGTGATGAGTGTGAATGTTGGTTAGTAGGTTAGAGTCATTCTAGATGCATACTTTTGGATGTGCAATGTACTCCGAATGCACCTACATTAGAGTGGATGGATTTATAAAATTGTGTCAGGGGTTTTGATGCGTGGTTTAAGTCTCCAAATTTTGATTGTAGAAGCATAGCTTTTAAGGGTGATGACATGTAAAGGTCTATGGACTGGATTGTGTTGGATTTGGGACCTTTTGGGTACCCATTTCCTGATACTCCTAGGTGTGACCGAAGATGTAATGGTGTGGAGTGTAGGTCTTTGCCCTGAGATTTTTGCCAAGAGTGCTTGTGAGTGTTGGTTCATTCTTGTGAATGGAGGTGAAGCTATTTGAGCCTCCAAACAGGTCTTGGGTACCCATATTTGTTGAGCATTAGGGATATCCTTCATTGACCTCTTAGGAACCCAAATAGGAATGGTATGTCTAGAGCGTTCACTAAGGGACTCCTTCGTTGTAATCCTTGATGGTGTGGCTTGTTGGCTTCTTTGAGAATCTGTCTCTAGAGCCGTGGATTTTCTACCCTTGCATATCCAGATCTGCTTCATGCCACAAGGTACTTCATAGTGCATAGGTTGGTGCTCACGCTTCTTGATCATTGGACTCCTCGGTGTAGTGTGTTGCCCGGCTTGCTATCCTCGAAGGGGACTCCTCATTGAATTCTATACCTTCGCCTAGAGTGATAATCTTTTGCACCATAGAACTTTGGACAAGAATAACATCGTTATCTTCATGTGGGTTCCTAGAGGGACTAGGATTTGGTCATTAGGGGAAAAAATGAACCCTGCATGGGCCTTTTCGATTAAGAGGTGATTAGTGATGGACCAATGAGAAGAGGGTGGTGGCCACAGTCTATTGCCTTGATCACCTAGACTAGGCATAGGCTTCCCTTGTTTCTTTGTGCTCAAACATGGTATCAATGACTAAAAACCATCAGTTCTTTTGTAAAAGTGGTTTGATAGGACTAGAGTTTCAACCATAACCATTGGATGAACTCAAAGATCGAATGGCTCATGTTAAATATCAAGAAAAAAATCGGCATGCAATTCTATCCATTGGATGTAGCAAGGATCTAATGGTCCATCTTGAAACTCAAGAAAAAAGGTGCCTTTCTATCTCTAGCATTGGATGGACCCAAAAACGAATGGTCTAGATTAAATCGGCTGGAGTTTGGGCCACTTTAAATCACATCCATTGGAGCATTGCTTGATCTAATGGTTGTGAAAACTTACTTTTAAAATGATCCCAAGGTTGTTTGTAAGCCATCCGATGATTGGTCCATCGGACGGTGAGCATTTCATCATGCCACGGAGCTGCGTCCAGTTTTTTGTCTTCTTCTGCCAGTCCACAACCTCTCTTAGCTCATTGAATGCTTTCTATTTTGTCTTTTTTTGACAGACAGTAAGTCCCCAATCCTGACCATCCGTGAGCATCTCATCTAATGGACAAGGATGCATACGACTGCCCATTTCTTAGAAGCTTTTTTGTTGCCTTGTGACAGACATAGCAAAGACAATCACAACCGTTGATGTGATCATATCTAAGGGTGAAAAATGCCCATGAGTGCCCCATTTGGATTGAGCACCAACTTGAGAATAAATATTTATTTTGAAAACCACTAGTGGTATTTTTTCTAGCCTTAAACCCTCTTTTTGCTAATCTTAATCCCTGAAAATTAGGGATCCTTACAAGGCCCATGCAGGGTTCATTTTTTCCCCTAATGTGACTTTTCTAATGGCCTGAGTGCTTGATTTTCTAATTCAATCATGAGGTGGTTTTGGCCTACCCAAGCCTGAAGAAGTCCACTTCTTAGGTTGAGGTTGACTGCATGATCATAGATCTAGTCTTGGCCGACAAGAGGTTCAGTAAGATCCTCAACTTCACATACTAGCACTTTTATTGCCATTAGGACCTCTTGAACATAGAGCACATTGGTTAGACCAAATGGCATTACCCAAAAAGCAAATATGCCCCACTTTGTGGCAAAAGCTATCTTATGCTGATCTTCTGGTGCAATGGCCACTTGATTGCAACCAGAGAACCCATCTAAGAAGGTGTACACTTCCTTGCCTGCTACCCTTTGGAAGTGGATAGCTATCTCTGATAGTGGCTGCGTTAACCTTCTTCAAGTTAGTGCATACACGTAGTTTGCCATTCTTTTTGGGCACCACTACAATGGGGGAAACCCATTAAGTGTGCTTGATTTCATAGATAAATTCAGCTTCAACTAAGCGATCTATCTCTTCTTTGATCTTGGCAGCATAGTTGTCGTTGTATGTGTATGGCTTCTGTTTAGAAGGCCTGGCATCTGAGGTCATGGGGATCATGTGGGAGCATATGTCGGGGTCTGCACCTTTCAGGTCCTTGTAGCTCCAAGCAAATACATCTCTGTACTCTCTTAGCAAAGCTGTCAACTCTTGCTCTTCTTCTTCCGTAAGGTCATGTCCTATGTAGGTGCATCTTTCTTCTCCTTCTTCTATGGCTACAGCTATTTTCTTGGTGGTTTCCTTGTTATCGTAGGCATCTCCTGATTGTGCCTCACATTTAGGCATTCTTACCATGACTCTCCTATCTTCTATTTCATACTTCTTGAAATTTTCAGGGACCTCAAACAAATGTTCTTCTCCTCTGATGTGACTTCTTTCTTCTTTCTTTTCTTTCCTTCACTCTTGGTGGTCACTTGTGTGGTTAATCTCATCTCATTCATACCTTCCTCATT
Organism: Ceratopteris richardii; assembly: GCA_020310875.1. Taxonomy (NCBI): domain Eukaryota; kingdom Viridiplantae; phylum Streptophyta; class Polypodiopsida; order Polypodiales; family Pteridaceae; genus Ceratopteris; species Ceratopteris richardii. The sequence continues at coordinate 163,473,799 of CM035430.1, read as the reverse complement.
TCTCTGAGGGTGAGCTTCTACCTTGTGGAAATATTCCTCATTTGATGCAATAGGTGGGTCCATAATGATTGACTCTAGATCGGAGTCACTTGCATCCTCAAATGCATCAGTGCTACGTTCACATTCTTCAATAACCGAATCACACATGATTGGCTCTATTGAGAAGACTGAAATGTCATAGCCATCCTCATTATAGTGGGGTGTCCATTGTTCTTCATTGATGGCTACATCCATTGTTTAGAATTTCTGCCCAGCCGTGAGGTTCAAATTCTTCGTCAGGAAATACTATAGGTGCATAGGTTGGGTCTTGAATTGATCTATGGGTTTCCTTGGCACCTATCTCTCTGGCTTTTTCTCTCTTCTCCTCTTCTACTGCTACTTTGCACATCCATAAGTGTGTGTCTTCATGCATCCGTGAGGATCCTGATCCTATGGAATGCACTGACTCAATATCATCTTTGGCTCTATGGATGGGATTCCATTAGATGGGAGGAACATCTCTATGAGAGTAATCCTAGAGATTAACTTTGGTCGTGACACCTAAGTGTTGCAAATACAAAGAATTGGTTCCCCAATCTTGTACCACTTGCAACTGTCGCATAAATGGTCTTCCCAAAATCATCTCGTAGGCTTGATTTTTGCTAAAGTCGCATATAGAAAAACAAGAGAACTAATCAACTAAGTACAAGCATTAAGCAAGTCTTAAGTGCGAGAACCCTAAGGGACAAACGTAAACTTGAATCGATCAATAATCAAGTGCGAGATTCACTTAAGTATTCCTGACGACGTGATTTCAAACAAGAGCTTAACACAATAATCAACTAAAAAGAACAAAGTGATTGATACGAACTAACTTGCAACGAGATTGTACTTGGGACTAAGGGGTAGAGAAATCAGGCATATGAACCTTAGGTCAGGAAGACACTTAGGCCAAGACAGACAAAGCCTCAGATCCTCTGAAGATAGTCTAAATCATACAGCTAGGTCTTGGGCCCAACAGTTGAGTGATTACCCCTATGCTCTAGAATCAGAAACTAGTTACTCTGAGATGTGCTATAACATGGAGAGACCAGTGGGTATCTCAGGAGTGGTATACCTAGAAAAGCTAGAAGGACCTTACAAAACTCAATTGGAATATATCAGGACCAATCGTCTAGGTGCTCACATCTATGAAGACGGCCTGAGAAGATCTGTGGTCCAAATTAAAAACCCAGATCAACCCCATGGACTAGAACACCTGGCAGTCAAGTTCAAAAATGGAGCATATCTTGATAAAGAAGGAACGATTTGTGGTCACTACCCTTCCAGATAGGACAGACGAGTTCGGCAATGTGATCGCAGAGGCTGACATGGGCAACATAGAGCAAGGAAACTTAAGAAAAGAGCCAAAAACCCCTCGAGGCAAGTCGGTCTTGACGAGAATAATCACTCTAGAGTGGATTCCCCAGGACAATAGGAGCATAGACTTACTCGTGAGTCGAGAGACGGATGAGGCTTTTTGGAGGTACAAGCCTAAGAAGCCTAACAAAGTGGGAGCACTCACCATCTATGAATTCAAAGATCTCGACAGCCGAGACAAAGTGACCTACTTAGATGCTGCTTCAGAGAGGATTTTTGTGGTCTTAGAGCATGGGAGACATGCCTACACTTGGAAGGGTGAATTTGTTTTTCCCCAACCTCGATCCACTGTGTCTTATGGTCTTATGCCCAAAATTACCAAATTTAAACACCCAAGTATGTCGCGATACCTCGGTGTGTCGCGATACCTCAGTGTGTCATGATACCTCGGTGTGTCACGATAGGTCGGAATATGGTGAATTCTAGAGATCAACTTAGTGATCCTGGGAGCTCTCAGCCTGCGCTATGTCGTGGTGCACTCAGATTCGCAATGGGGTTGATTTTTTGGTGTGTTGCGATAGCTCGAGATTTACATCTTGGGGCATGCACAAAAGAAATCCGTACTTGCAGAGCTTGCTGGGAATGGTTATGCTGCTGATACCTATAAGAATACTGCAAAAACACACAAAAATAGCAATGCACTCTCGCTCTCTCTCAAACACTCACTATGCAAATGAGGTGAATGGAATGGGAGTGGGAATATGAAAGGAAGATGGAGATGGTGTGGAGTGGAGATGGAGATGGAAACGAAGATGACGATGGGGAAAACAATTAGTGAAAAATCAGAAATAATCTACTACTTACCTTTCCAACGTGTCCTCTCTACGTCTTACCATCACATGCTCGTCCTCAAAGCTCGGATCCTCGGAAATGGCACCAAAATTTGGTGTAGCTCAGTGATGAGTAGCACCTCCTTTAATGTCAATCGGGGAAGACATGAGGATGGGATGAAGACCTCGAACAAGTGATGGCACAAATGTGTTAGTGAGAAGCACACTAACATGCACACACATACACACACGTGCGCACACAAGGCAAGAAGAAAGAGAGAGACAATGGAATCACTTCTATTGCAAAAGAGTTCTCATACAACTTCAAATCCACAACAAGCTAGCCTAAAAAATGAGCTCTCTAGCTCTATTTATAGTTTTTGACTAGCTTTGGTCCTGTTCAGACCTAGTGTTTGGCCTAGTTAAAAATTAGGTCCCTAAGCTAGTTTGGAGGCTCAAACGAGCTCTAAAAATTATGAAACTTGGTAGGCCATTACTTCTAAAGCTCCTCAAGCTCGAGGACTCCTCGACTTGCACAAAATGGAACTACAAAAAGGTGAAACGGTATTTACAATGGTTTTCAGTGATGAGAATCACTTTTAAAATAATGTAAGTATTGAAAAATTTTGATGGGTTGCCTCAGTTCTAGGTCTACGTGTATACCCGTACTTGCTTCTTCCTAGATGATGCCAACACGAGTACTTCCCAGGAGGTCACCCATCCCATTACTTTTCCCCCCAGAGCTCGCTTAACGGTGGCAATCTCTTGCCACTAAGCTACACCCTTGTGGTGACTGAAGAAGGGGAAACACTAAGGTTGACATTATCTTAAACAAATTTTAGTTCCTCAAAGCTTCATTCTTTGTTTTCAAAGCCTATTTCTGAAGGAATTTTGGGGCATCTTTTGGAGCGAGTTTGGAGTACTTTCGTGTTGGAGCAAACCAATCACAAATTGGTGATTATACAGATCTTGGAGAATGCTTATGATCAGAATGAAGCAATGGAAGACATTTGCAAAATGAAGAAGAAGTCAGAATGTTGTTTTGTACACATATGTACATTAGCATAGTCATAGATGACTTAGAACTTTTGTTCAGTGAGAATTATGTACAAATTATCTATAAATACCTTGAGAAAAGTCGGGGCATGTATGAGAGCATATGTGACAATAGTTACAAGTCAAGAATTAGGGAGATAGAAGAAATGAGATAGTGAAAAGTGAATTTGGTTTTGCTCTCATCACTCAGTTGTAATTTTCTGAGTTAATGAAGAAATATTGCGCCCGATCTTTTCGTGTCTGCTCCTTCTGTGTTTGATCATTAGCAAAATCCTTTTGAGGATATCTAAGTTGTTAGTTAATGAGCCTGTGACCTGAATTTCAGAGTCCAATTGTAAACAGGCTAGGAGAATTGTGAATAGGAACATTCATATGTGTTGAATGTCTACAGTTCTCTGAAACAGGCGCAAATTTCGTGTTTAATCTTTTGGTCAGTGCTCACTCCATAGTTTAAAGTTTTGTGCAAGCAAGCACTTAATCTTTAAGTTGGAAGGTGATCTACTCGTGGCTAAAAGCATTTGGCAAAACGGGTTAGATACTGTGAGAATCAAAGTTAAGAAGTTAGGGGTGTCTGAATCGACTTCTCAGAAGTACAGTTTCTGACATAGGTAACTTGAGAAGTTGATTTCTCAAGCCACACTTAATCTTTTGGAGTAATTCAACTTGGAATAGTTGCGCAATCTCTAGGAGATGATTCGTACAAAGTTTCATCAAAAACTTTACATGTTTGATAAGTCAATATAAGGAAATAGTGCAGCAGACTTTTCTGTGTATCACCTTCTTCACAGATTTGTTCATCTTTTGATAATTAGAAGTTGATTCTCTAAAAGTGTGAAAGGTTTTGACTTATTCTTGGTATAGAGGTGCTCTAATCACAAGAATAAGTTGTTCTTTTGGAGATTAACATTCTCCATCAGTGGTATCAGAGCAGGAAACATCAATTTGAAGAAAAGGAGGATCTCGACTGCTGCAGATTCAAGAGATTCAACATTTGAAGGATCAAGAGGTGAAAGCTTGGAGTCAAAGTTCGAGGAGAAGACAAATTGACATCAAGAAAGGCAAAAGGAGCTCAATTCGAAGTAAAGGTACATACATTGTTTGTAAAGCTTGAAGATTTCAATACACAGGTGGATACAAGATGGGAGAAAGCTTGCAGATTGATAAGCTAGATAGGGAGAACTATCCAGCATGGTCCATGAGGATGGAAGCACACCTCATGAGCAAAGATCTTATATCATTTATTACAGGAGATGAAGAAAAACCAGAGTTTGCAGATCCAAGTATTCCTACTAGAGAAGAACTTGCAATGTTGAAGACTTGGATGAGAAAGGATGCTCAAGCAAGGAGTATCATCTACATGGCTGTAAATGATTACCTTCTACCTCACATCAGAGGTTTAGAAAGTGCTACAGATGTTTGGAATGCCTTGGAAGAGCATTTCCAAAATACTACTAAGTCAAGGAAGTCCTCACTATGGGCTGAGTTCACAACTTTCAAGAAGAAGAGTTCACAATCAATTTCAGATTATGTGGCAAGGATGAAAGATATTGCAGATAGCTTGGGAGCAGTGGATGAAGATATTGAAGAGGAAAAGTTGGTAAGACAAATACTTACAGGTCTAAGAGGTGATGAGAAGTGGAAGCCTTTTATCTTGTCCATAGAATTGTCACTTGATCACTTTACTCGTGATCTTAATCAATTGCTAGGACACATGCTAACCTTTGAGCAGGATCTTAAAGGAGACAATGATAGAAGTACAAGTCAAGCTATGTACTCCAAAGACAAGAAAAAGAATGGCAAGGGAAAGCAATCAAATGATGATGAAGGGAATTCAAATCAAGCCAACTTCACAAAAGGGAAGACAAATTTCAGAGGTAAAGGAAGAGGAGGTAAGAACAAAGATAATGCTAAAGCTTGTTGGATTTGTGGCAGAACAAATCATTTGGCAAATGATTGTTGGTATAACAATCAAAGTGGAGGATACAACAATCAGAATTATAGTCAAAGAGGTAGAGGAGGCAGAAACCAAAGAGGCAACTTCAGAGGAAGAGGAGGTAGGACATCATATGGAAGAGGAGGTGGAAGAAACTTCCAATCTCAGTCCTACAACAATAATTATTACAATTATGCATCAGATCAGAAAGATGACATGACTCTTATCTTAAATGCAACTCATGAATCAATGGGAGAAGATCAAAGAGTGTTTTATATTGACTCAGGGTGTAGCAACCATCTGAGTGGGAATCTATCCTTGATGACTGATATGGAAGCAAGGGTGAATGGACATACAGTTCAAACAGGTGACAATACTAAACATAAAGTGGAGAGCATTGGATCAGTGAAGACAAAGAGTGGAAGTACACTTCTGAGTAAGGTACTTTATGTTCCTACTATTCCTAAAAATTTGATAAGTGTAGGGCAAATTGTGGAGAAAGGATATGAGGTAAGATTCACAAATGATGGTGTCTATGTACAAGATCCAAATCAGGGATATAGAACCATAATTGCAGGTAAAAAGGAAGGAAGATTGTTTACTCTCAAAGTTCAAGGTAATGTGGGACATGCATTGTTTACCTATGGAGGTCAAAAGGTATCTGAATTAGACCTATGGCATAAAAGGCTAGGTCATTTCAATGAGAGAGCTATAAAGGAGATGTCAAAGAATCAGGTGGTGCTTGGATTGCCAAACATTGAAGGGCAACATATGGTGTACAAGTGTGAAGCTTGTCAATTAGGTAAAGCACATAAAAGTTCTTATAACAAATCAGGGTACAAGTATTCAAACATGCTTGAATTGGTTCATACAGATGTATGGGGTCCCTCAAGGGACTATAGCATAAATGGATCCAGATATTATGTATTGTTTGTTGATGATGCAACCAGGTGGATTACTTTGTATGTAATCAAGGATAAATCAGAAGTCTTCAAGACATTCAAACATTTCCATGCTTATGCAGAAAGGATCACAGGACAAAAGCTAAAGAGGTTAAGATCAGATGGAGGGGGAGAGTATTTCTCAAAAGAGTTTGATGATTATTTGTGGAATGCAGGTATCAAAAGAGAAGTGACTTGCAGGTACTCCCCTCAACAAAATGGAGTAGCAGAAAGGAGGAATAGGACTCTTGTAGAGTTTGCAAGAGCCATGATGAAGGAAAAGAATTGTCCAAATTACTTATGGGCAGAGGCCATTAACACTGCAACATACCTTGTGAATAGGTTGCCTTGTAAAGCTTTGGATGGAGGAACCCCTTATGAAGCATGGTGGGGTAAGAAACCTAGTCTTGATCATTGTAAAGTATTTGGATGTATTGCATATGCTTATGTTCCTTCACAATTAAGACATAAGCTAGAACCAAAAGCAGAGAAGTATGTGTTTATTGGATATGATGATAGACAAATGGGTTACAGGTTGTGGAGTCCATCCACAAAGCAATTTCTTGTTACTAAAGATGTGACATTTGATGAGCAAAACATGTGGTATACAGGATCACCAAATGAGTATGCAGGTGTTGAAGAAATTCAAAGGAAAGGAAAGGCAAAGGTAAAAGTATGTGAAGAAATTGTTGATGAAGTTGACTCTAGATGTAGAGTGCAGGATCATGTAGAAGAAGGGCCAAGATTTGATCCAGAATCAAATGAGGCTGAAACTTCAAGAAGTGCAGAAATCAGAAGATCTACAAGAGAAAGGAAAGAGCCTATAAGGTATAGTTATGATACATCTTTCCTAACAACAAGAGATTATGCTTACATTGTGAAAACAGAAGAAGACCCAATTACTTTTGAAGAAGCCAAAGGTAAACAGAATTGGGAGAAGGCAATGCAAGAAGAGTATGATGCTCTACTTGAGAATGAAACTTGGGAGTTAGTACCAAGACCAAAGAATCAGAAGGTCATTGGATGCAAGTGGGTATATAAAACAAAGAGGTTTGCAGATGGTAAGGTGTCTAGATATAAGGCTAGACTAGTGGTTAAAGGTTATGCCCAAACTTATGGGGTAGATTATGATGAGACCTTTAGTCCTGTTGCTAAGATGTCTACAATTAGGACATTGATTGCTATTGCTGCTTGCAAAGGATGGAAATTATCACAATTGGATGTGAAGAATGCATTTCTTAATGGTTACATTGCAGATGAAGTATATATGGAGCAACCAGAAGGTTTCATGGAGTCAATTGGATCAGATTATGTGTGTAAGCTCAAGAGAGCTTTATATGGGTTGAAGCAAGCCCCAAGAGCTTGGAATTACAGATTGGTCAAGTTCTTGAATGAATGTGGATTTCAAGCATCAAAGGTAGATAGTAGCTTGCTAGTGAAGGCAAGTGAAAATGGATATATTTACATGTGCATTTATGTTGATGATATTATTGTTACAGGAACAGATGCTCAAGGAATCAATGAACTCAAGAAGCAAATAGAGAAGGAGTTTAAGATAAGTGACTTGGGAAACTTATCTTATTTTCTAGGAATGCAGATTGTGTATACTCAACATGGAGTATATGTTTCACAAGAGAGATACTTAAAGAATCTTTTGATCAAGTTTAACATGGAAGATTGCAAAACCTCAACCACACCATTGGAGGTAAATCATAAATTAAGCAGGTATGGAGGTGAAGAGTTCAATGACATGAAGAAATATCAGAGTTTGGTAGGTAGTCTAATCTATGCTACCTTGACAAGGCCAGATCTATCATATGCAGTAGGTGTGTTGGCACAATTTATGCATTGTCCAAAGAAGACTCATTGGATTGCAGCCCAAAGGGTACTCAGATATATCAAAGGAACCCTAAGTGAAGGTTTGTACTATGGTTTTACTTCTGACACAAGAATCAAAGTGTTTAGTGATGCAGATTGGGCAGGTGACTCAGATGATAGAAGGTCTACTCATGGATATCTATGTTATGTGGAGACAAGTTAGTGTCTTGGTGTTCAAAGAAGCAACACACAGTTGCTTTATCATCCACAGAGGCTGAGTATAAGGGAATGGTAGAAGCTGCAAAGGAAGTTATATGGTTGAAGACCTTGATGAAAAGTTTTGAGACTGATCATAGTACTCCAATAATTTTTGGAGACAATATGAGTTCTTTGTATTTGGCAGCTAACCCTGTTTTTCATGCCAGGACTAAGCATATAGAGATACAGTATCATTTCTTGAGGGAAAAGGTACTTGATAAAGAGATTGAAGTGATGTACACTCCAACAAAAGAACAAGTGGCAGATATGATGACAAAGAGCTTGGATGGACCTAAGCTACAGAGATTTAAGGAGATGGCAGGAGTGAAGAAGAATGGAATAATCACAATTAGTGATTGAGGGGGAGCTGTTGGAGCAAACCAATCACAAATTGGTGATTATACAGATCTTGGAGAATGCTTATGATCAGAATGAAGCAATGGAAGACATTTGCAAAATGAAGAAGAAGTCAGAATGTTGTTTTGTACACATATGTACATTAGCATAGTCATAGATGACTTAGAACTTTTGTTCAGTGAGAATTATGTACAAATTATCTATAAATACCTTGAGAAAAGTCGGGGCATGTATGAGAGCATATGTGACAATAGTTACAAGTCAAGAATTAGGGAGATAGAAGAAATGAGATAGTGAAAAGTGAATTTGGTTTTGCTCTCATCACTCAGTTGTAATTTTCTGAGTTAATGAAGAAATATTGCGCCCGATCTTTTCGTGTCTGCTCCTTCTGTGTTTGATCATTAGCAAAATCCTTTTGAGGATATCTAAGTTGTTAGTTAATGAGCCTGTGACCTGAATTTCAGAGTCCAATTGTAAACAGGCTAGGAGAATTGTGAATAGGAACATTCATATGTGTTGAATGTCTACAGTTCTCTGAAACAGGCGCAAATTTCGTGTTTAATCTTTTGGTCAGTGCTCACTCCATAGTTTAAAGTTTTGTGCAAGCAAGCACTTAATCTTTAAGTTGGAAGGTGATCTACTCGTGGCTAAAAGCATTTGGCAAAACGGGTTAGATACTGTGAGAATCAAAGTTAAGAAGTTAGGGGTGTCTGAATCGACTTCTCAGAAGTACAGTTTCTGACATAGGTAACTTGAGAAGTTGATTTCTCAAGCCACACTTAATCTTTTGGAGTAATTCAACTTGGAATAGTTGCGCAATCTCTAGGAGATGATTCGTACAAAGTTTCATCAAAAACTTTACATGTTTGATAAGTCAATATAAGGAAATAGTGCAGCAGACTTTTCTGTGTATCACCTTCTTCACAGATTTGTTCATCTTTTGATAATTAGAAGTTGATTCTCTAAAAGTGTGAAAGGTTTTGACTTATTCTTGGTATAGAGGTGCTCTAATCACAAGAATAAGTTGTTCTTTTGGAGATTAACATTCTCCATCATTTCGCACGTAGTTCTCTTCACACAGGTCCAAGAACATGAAGAAGGGTGTTCTTTGTACTTCTCCGATAATAAATATCAACCTTTGGGGCTGTGCTTTCAACCACACTCAAAATTGCAGGTTTCTCGAGAGGTTTTCAGTTTTTGGTGGGAGCAACCGCTGCAAATTTATGCAGGTTTTTTGAGCCTAAAACATCAGAGTTGATAGAAACTTGTAGATGTTATTGGCTAGTTTTTGGCTACGCATTCAGCTTTTTATTGTCATTTTATTGCATATATTGAGGACATACACACCATGTACGCTTCTGTGGATACCGCTTATGTACATCCATGTGTTCATTGATATAGTGGTTACATTTTTGCATAAAGCCTTTTATGTTTGATAAAGAGGGTCGTGGTGAGGTTTTCTTAACTGGGAGACACCCAGATGTCGGGTCTCTTCGGTGATGCAGGTGGAAGACTTACCAACCTCACCATAGGAGATGTATGATAGTTGTCCATAGGTGCTCAATAAGCCTAGTTGGCTTCTATTGGGTAACTGATTATATGCAGTGGAGTCAGTGATTCACTATGCAGGAAAACATGTCAGTACTTGCAGTTCTATGATATTTTGACACTGGTCATATGCTCATTTTGCAGAGGATACTCTGACAGAATTGTTCTAGATTTTTGGCTTTGTCAACTATATAGTGGTCGATTCACTCCTTGATACACTTATTCATTGGTGTTCAGACTCTTCTATCTCCATTATCATTCTATTCAGTTCTCTACCATCATGGCATCAGAGGTCTCAGGCACATCCGGTGGATCAGGGTCTAGTGCTAGTGTTTCTAGGAGGAGCTATAACTTGCAAGGCAAAGGCCATTTTGAGATTTGAAAATTTGATGGCACAAAGTTTTCTTTATGGAAGTTAAAGATGTGCTGATTCAAAGGAGGCAGTGGAAGCCAGTAAATGGAATTTGAAAGAAGCTTGTTGACATGGATGAAGATGATGGGGATGAGTTAGATGAAATGGCCAGTTCTACCATTCGCTTGCACCTAGCAGATAATGTTTACTTCACAGTATTAGACTATGAAAGTGCAGAGGATCTTTGGAAGAAGTTATGCAATACATATGAAAAAGAGAAAACATCAAATAAAGTCTATCTGATGAGAAGATTATATGACCTTTGTATGAAGGACACAGATAGTGTTGCTGCTCATCTAAATGATTTTGATGCTATATTCTCTCAGTTACAGGCTCAAAAAATGGATATGGATAATGAAATGAAAGTAGTATTGTTGTTATGCACCTTGCCATCATCATGGGATACGTTTTGCACGGTTATTAGCAATAGTGCACCTGGTGGTAAACTCGTCTATGATGACATATGTGGAGCACTCTTGAGTGAGGATATTCACAGAAAATCTATGGTTGGCACTCAAAGTGGAGATGCATATAATATTCATAATTCTTATCGAGAACAAAATCAACAACGTGGCAGGAGCAAAAACAAGGAAAAGAATGGTCAACGGAATAAGAGTAGAAGTGAATCAAGGAAGAGGGATATCCAATGCCATTATTGTCATAAGAAAGGACACATGAAGAAAGACTGTTATGCATTAAAGAATGCTAAAGGTAAAGGACATAATGTTGATGGGCATGTTAAACAATTACCTGCACCATCTACTTTGACTGTGAAGATTGAAGAAATTAATGCTATTTCTGATGATGCTGATGTGTTGACACTTGATAGTACTATGCCAACTAAGGCTCTTATGGCTGATTCTCTTTCCCACACCTGGCTGCTAGATTGTGGTGCTTCTTTCCATGTGACACCTCATAGAGAATGGTTCTCTAATTATGTAGCAAAGTCTCTTGGTATCGTGAGACTTGGTGACTCTTACCAGTGTGATGTTGTGGGGATTAGAGATGTGGTTGTGCAGTTCATTGATGGTTCAAAATTTACTATGCATAATGTATGCCATGTACCTTAGGTATCACGTAGTTTGATGTCAATTGGTCAACTTGATGACCTTGGTTACAAGGTAGTCTTCTATACCCAGTCCTTTCACATATCAAAGGGCAATATGGTTATTGCAAAAGGAAGCAAAGTTGGCTCACTTTATCCTTTATTTGTATCACAGAAAGAACACTTGTTAGCTATTACTGAATAGCCTATGGCTTGTATTTGGCATGGTTGTTTCGGCCATATATCTCGTAGTGGAATGGAAAATCTTTCTCGTTCTGGCTACTTACCTGTGTTATGTCTCTCCGATTTTTCATTTTGTGAGCATTGTCAATATGGAAAGCAAACCAAAAATGTGCATAGAACACACATTGACTCTTGAATTCAACCTTTAGATCTAGTTCATACAGATGTGTGTGGTCCTATGCTAACTAGGTTCTTAGGTGGTTCTCCTTACTATGTCACTTTCATAGATGATGCTACTAGAAAAGTTTGGGTATATCCTATCGAATCGAATGATGAGGTATTCCCTACTTTCAAAAAATGGCTTGCTCTTGTTGAGATTGAAAAAGGAATTAAGCTTAAGGCTTTATGTTCAGATAATGGGGGTGAGATACCTCACATGAATTTAGCCTTTTCTGTTAGTCTAGAGGGATTTGTAGAGAGTTTACAGCTCCTTATACCCCAGTACAAAATGGTGTAGCTGAGAGGATGAATAGAACTATTCAGGATAGAGTAGTCTCTATGTTCCATCATGCAAACCTCTCAAAAGGTTTTTGGGAAGAAGCAGTATTGAATGTAGTCTATGTGATTAACCTTTCTCCTAGTACTGCCAAAGGTCTGAAAGTGGCACAAGAGTTATGGATAGGGAAGCCACCATATTATGATCATCTTCAAGTTTTTGGGTGTGAAGCATATGTTCATATACCCAATAATCTAAGACAAAAGTTGGACCATAAGTCAAAGAAATGCATTTTTCTTGGATATGGTCGAGAAGGACAATTTGGATATTGCTTATGGGATCCTGAAACACAATCAGTGTTCAGAAGTAGTGATGTCATTTTCAATGAGTCTAAGATGCATAAACAACCCATTAAGGAGGTTGAACGTGTTTGAGGATACTAGTCCTCCGGTTAGCATGCATAAAAATGTTGTACATCAGGATGTTCAAGAGAATGTCCATTCAGATTAGTCTGCACATATTCTTGTTCATTAACCATTGAGATGTTCTGCACGTGTCTCACATCCACCTAATAGATATGTTCCAGGTTTAGATTTTGTTATGCTAACAGATGCCGGTGAGCCCTTTTGCTACAAAGAGGCTATGCAAACAAAGGATCATGTCAAGTGGGAGCGTTCCATGAAGAGTGAGTTGGATTCTATTCAAAAGAATGGTACTAGGGATTTAGTACCTTTGCCAAAGGGCAGGAAAGCTTTACCATGTAAATGGGTATCTACGCTGAAATTCACATCAGATAGTGCTTCTCCAAAGTATAAAGCACGGCTTGTTGCAAAGGGTTTTAAGCAACAACATGGTGTTGATTTTGAGGAAATCTTCTTTCGAGTGGTCAAGATGACTACCTTGTGCATGTTCCTTGGATTCATTGCAATGGAGGACTTAGAGCTACTCCAAATGGATGTGAAAACTATTTTCTTGCATGAAGATCTTACAGATGAGATCTATATGGAACAACCAAAGGGTTATGTAGTTTCTGGCAAGGAAAGTCTAGTTTGTAAGCTTAAGAAGAGCTTGTATGGACTTAAACAGTCCCCTAGACAATGGTACCAAGAGTTTGATGCTTTTATGAAGTCTCAAGGCTATTCTCAAAGCAATGAGGATCATAGTCTCTACACAAAGAGATGCTCAGATAGAAGCTTGATATGCTTGATACTTTATGGCGATGATATGTTGATTGCTGGGAAGTCCTCTTATGATTTGTCAATTCTGAAAAAGAAGTTGCATCAGACATTTGATATGAAGGATTGGGGGATCCCAAACATATTCTTGGCATGCGCATTACTCGTGATAGGAGCAAAAGATACATGTAGTGATTCGATGGCGATGCACCACAGTGCGCTCTCCTTCTTGACAGCTCCACAACGATATGCTCGGAGTAGAGAACCGAGCACCTGAGGCCGCACACAGTACTCTACATAGAGGCTGTAGAATACGCAGAAAACACAGTACACAGGAAGCACGAAGATAGAATTCTTAGGTCTTGCAAATGTGGTCGAACTTACAGTCTGTGACTGACCAGGCCACTATATGTTTTATTAAAGAACATATACAAAGAAGTGTCCGGTGGCCATTTGGCCTTTCACATGGACACTAACGGTAACAATCTCCCACTAAAGGCCAATATGGCTAGAGTAACTATGGGAGAAAAAATAAAGGATGATAAAGAATACCTGAGTGTAAGTATACAAACTATACCTCCCACCTGATGGGCATGTTACACAGTATACAAGTGATTGCGTAAGATCAAGAATCAAGTAACCCCCATCAAGTGACAACAGTGTCGAAAGCTATCCTGTGGTAGAGCTTTAGTCAAAGCATCTGCAGCATTACCTTGAGTGTGAACCATCTCAAGAATAATGCTCTCAATGGCTAAGCAATCTCTAATGAAGTGATACCTCACCTCAATGTGCTTGGTCTTTGCATGATAGACCGGATTCTTAGCCAAAGCAATGGCACTCTGACTATCACTGAGCAAGTGAGGTACATGCTGAGGTAAACCCATATCACAAGCAAGACGAGAAAGACACAATGCTTCCTTACATGCCTCACTTGCTGCAACATACTCTGCTTCTGTGGTGGAAACAGCTGTACATTCTTGAAGACGAGATCTCCAAGAGATAGCACCTCCAGCAAAATGAAAAATGTACCCTGATGTAGACTTAGGATTGTCTACACAACCAGCATAGTTAGAATCTGTGTAACAAATAATGGATGCTTTCCCTCTACCTAAGCATAGACACTTGTCCTTAGTGCCACTCAAATATCTCAAAATCATTTTGACCGCTTCCCAATGTTTCTTGCCAGGATTAGACATATATCTGCTCACAACTCCCACTGTAAATGCAATGTCTGGTCTCGTAGCTACCATAGCATACATGAGACTACCAACAGCAGACTGATAGGGAATTTTGATCATGAATTCCTTTTCCTCATTTGATTTGGGGCAGTCATCCTTGTTCAATTTCAGATATGTGGGTAAAGGTGTACTCAATGCCTTTCCACCCTGCATATTGAATCGGTGAAGTACTTTGGATATGTACTCACTTTGAGACATGTATATGCATCTTTTACTCCTATCACGAGTAATGCGCATGCCAAGAATATGTTTGGCATCCCCCAAATCCTTCATATCAAATGTGTGACTCAACTTCTTTTTGAGAAGTGACAAATCATAAGAGGACTTCCCAGCAATCAACATATCATCGACGTAAAGTATCAAGCATATCAAGCTGCCATCAGAACATCTCTTTGTGTAGAGACAATGATCCTCATTGCTCCGAGAATAGCCTTGGGACTTCATAAAAGCATCAAAATTTTGGTACCATTGTCTAGGAGACTGTTTAAGTCCATACAAGCTCTTTTTGAGCTTACAAACTATACTTTCCTTGCCAGGAACGACATAACCCTCTGGTTGTTCCATATAGATCTCATCTGTAAGATCTCCATGCAAGAAAGCCGTTTTCACATCCATTTGGACTAGCTCTAAGTCCTCCATTGCAACGAATCCAAGCAACATGCACAAAGTAGTCATCTTGACCACTGGAGAGAAGATTTCCTCAAAATCAACACCATGTTGTTGCTTAAAACCCTTTGCAACAAGTCGTGCTTTATATTTTGGAGAAGCACTATCTGATGTGAATTTCAGCTTATATACCCATTTACATGGTAAAGCTTTCCTGCCCTTTGGCAAAGGTACTAAGTCCCAAGTACCATTCTTGTGAATAGAATCCAACTCACTCTTCATGGCACGCTCCCACTTGACATGGTCCTCTGTCTGCATAGCCTCTTTGTAGCAAGAAGGCTCACCAGCATCTGTTAGCATAACAAAATCTAAACCTGGAACATATCTATCAGGTGGATATGAGACACGTGCAAAACATCTCAATGGTTGCTGAACAGGAACATGTGCAGACTGATTTGAATGGACATTCTCTTGAACATCCCTATGTGCAACATTTTTATGCATGCTAATCGGAGGACTAGTATCCTCAAACACCACTCTTCTCACTTCAACCTCCTTAATGGGCTGTTTATGCATCTTAGACTCATTAAAATGACATCACTACTTCTGATCACTGACCGTGTTTGAGGATCACATAAGCCATATCCAAATTGTCCTTCTTGACCATATCCAAGAAAAATGCATTTCTTTGACTTATGGTACAACTTTTGTCTAAGATTCTTGGGTATATGAACATATGCTTCACACCCAAAAACTCAAAGATGATCATAACATGGTGGTTCCCCTGTCCATAACTCTTGTGCAACTTTTAGACCTTTGGCAGTACTAGGTGAAAGGTTAATCACATGAACTGCAGTCAATACTACTTCTGCCCAAAAACCTTGTGAGAGGTTTGCATGATGCAACATAGATACTACTCTATCTTGAATAGTTCTATTCATCCTCTCAGCTACACCATTCTGTACTGGGGTATAAGGAGCTGTAAACTCTCTACGAATCCCTCTAGACTGACAGAAAAGGCTGAATTCATGTGAGGTATATTCACCCCCATTATCTGAACATAAAGCCTTAAGCTTAGTTCCTTTTTCAGTCTCAACTGAAGCAAGCCATTTTTTGAAGCCCAATAGGACCACACACATCTGTATGAACGAGATCTAAAGGCTGAATTGAAGAGTCAATGTGCGTTCTATGCACATTTTTGGTTTGCTTTCCATATTGAAAATGCTCACAAAATGAAAAATCAGAGAAAGATAACACAGGTAAGTAGCCAGAACGAGAAAGATTTTCCATTCCACTACGAGATATATGGCCCAAACAACCATGCCAAATACAAGCCATAGGCTGTTCAGTAACAACTAACAAGTGTTCTTTCTTTGATACAAATAAAGGATAAAGTGAGCCAACTTTGGTTCCTTTTGCAATAACCATATTGCCCTTTGATATACGAAAGGACTGAGCATAGAAGACCACCTTGTAACCAAGGTCATCAAGTTGACCAACTGACATCAAACTGCGTGATAACTGAAGTACATGGTGTACATTATGCATAGTAAATTTTGAACCATCAATGAACTACACAACCACATCTCCAATCCCCACAACATCACACTGGTAAGAGTCACCAAGTCTCACGGTACCAAGAGACTTTGCTGCATAATTAGAGAACCATTCTCTATGTGGTGTCACATGGAAAGAACACCAGAATCTAGCAGCCAGGTGTGGGAAAGAGAATCAGCCATGAGTGCCTCAGATGGCACAGTACTATCAAGTGTCAACACATCAGCATCATCAGAAATAGCATTAATTTCTTCAATCTTCACAGTCGAAGTAGATGGTGCAGGTAACTGTTTAACATGCCCATCAACATTCTATCCTTTACCTTTAGCATTCTTTAATGCATAACAATATTTCTTCATGTGTCCTTTCTTATGACAATAATGGCATTCGATATCCCTCTTCCTTGATTTACTTCTACTCTTATTCCGTTGACCATTCTTTTCCTTGTTCTTGCTCCTAGCACGTTGTTGATTCCTTCCTTGGTAAGAATCACGAACATTATATGCATCTCCACTCTGAGTGCCAACCATAGATTTTCTATGAATCTCCTCACTCAAGAGTGCTCCACATATGTCA
Organism: Ceratopteris richardii; assembly: GCA_020310875.1. NCBI lineage: Eukaryota > Viridiplantae > Streptophyta > Polypodiopsida > Polypodiales > Pteridaceae > Ceratopteris > Ceratopteris richardii. The sequence goes on along the minus strand of CM035430.1, from coordinate 163,456,432 downwards.
TCATAGACGAGTTTACCACCAGGTGCACTGTTGCTAATAGCTGTGCAAAACGTATCCCATGATGATGGCAGGGTGCATAACAGCAATACTGCTTTCATTTCATTATCCATATCCATTTTCTGAGCTTGTAACTGGGAGAATATAGCATCAAACTCATTTAGATGAGCAGCAACACTATCTGTGTCCTTCATACGAAGGTCATATAATTTTCTCATCAGATACACTTTATTTGATGCCGTCTCTTTTTCATATGTATTGCATAACTTCTTCCAAAGCTCCTCTGCACTTTCACAGTCTAATACTGTAAAGTAAACATTATCTGCCAGGTGCAAGCGAATAGTAGACCTGGCTATTTCATCTAACTCATCCCAATCATCTTCATCCATGTCAACAGGCTTCTTTGAAATCCCATTTACTGGCTTCCATTGCCTCCTTTGAATCAGCACATCTTTAATCTGATTCTTCCATAGAGCAAAGTTTGTGCCATCAAATTTTCGGATCTCAAAATGGTCTTTGCCCTGCAAGTTATAGCTCCTCCTTGGAACACTAGCACTAGACCCTGATCCACCGGATGTGCCTGAGACCTCTGATGCCATGATCGTAGAGAACTGAATAGAATGATAATGGAGCTAGAAGAGTCCAAACACCAACAAATAAGTGTATCAAGGAGTAAATCGACCACTGTATAGTTGACTAAACCAGAAATCTAGAAAAATTTTGCACAAAATTAGCATATGACCAGTGTCAAAGTATCATAAAACTGCAAGTACTGACATGTCTACCGGCATAGTGAATCACTGACTCCACTACATATAATCAGTTACCCAATAGAAGCCAACTAGGCTTATCGAGCACCTATGAACAACTATCATACATCTCCTATGGCGAGGCTGGGTAAGTCTTCCACCTGCATCACCGAAGAGATCCCGACATCTGGGTGTCTCCCAGTTAAGAAAACCTCACCACGACCCTCTTTATCAAACGTAAAAGGCTTTATGCAAAGAACGTAACCGCTATATCAATGACCACATGGACGTACATAAGCGGTATCCACAGAAGCGTACATGGTGTGTATGTGCTCAATATATGCAGTAAAATGACACTAAAAGGCTGAATACACAGCCCAAAAACTAGCCAATAACACCTGTAAGTGTCTGTCAGCTCTGATGTTTTAGGCTTTGAAAACCTGCATAAATTTGCAGCGACTGGTCCCACCAAAACTGAAAACCCCTCGAGAAACCTGTAGTTTTACGAGTGTGGGTGAAAGTACAACCCCAAAGGTTGATATTTATTGTCTGCAAAGTACAAGGAACACTCTTCTTGATGTTCTTCGACCTGTGTGAAGAGAACTATGTGCGAAAGTACTCCGAAATGGCTCCAAAAACACCCCAAAATTGCTTCAGAAAAAGGCTTTGAAAGCAAAAATGAAGCTTTGAGGGACCAAAAATTGTTCAAGGTAATGTCAACCTTAGTCTTTCCCCTTCTTCAAACACCACAAGAGTGTAGCTTAGTGGCAAGAGATTTCCACGGTTAAGCGAGCTCTGGGGGGAACAGTAGTGGGATGGGTGACCTCCTGGGAAGTACCGGGAACCTCTATATTCCTTGATCGTTGAGGTCCTCCCTCACGTGGAGCCAATGGCGCCAACAATGACTTCGGTGACTCGGATGACAAGGTATGCCAAGGTCTATGCCTTGGTCACCACCTTGGTCGCCGCCTTAGTCGTAAGCCTGGGGGGGGGGGGGTGCTCGCTTCGCTCGCACAAAAGGAACAAAGCTTTTGCTTCGAACTGCTCTGATACCAATGTAGTGATTCGATGGTGATGCACCACAGTGCGCTCTCCTTCTTGACAGCTCCACAACGATATGCTCGGAGTAGAGAACCGAGCACCTGAGGCCGCACACAGTACTCCGCACAGAGGCTGTAGAATACGCAGAAAACACAATACACAGGAAGCATGTAAGGAAGCATTGTGGCTTTCTCGTCTTGCTTGTGATATGGGTTTACCTCAGCATGTACCTCGTTTGCTCAGTGATAGTTAGAGTGCCATCGTTTTGGCTAAGAATCTGGTCTATCATGCAAAGACCAAGCACATTGAGGTGAGGTATCACTTCATTAGAGATTGCTTAGCTATTGAGCAAATTATTCTTGAGAAGGTTCACTCTCGAGATAATGCTACAGATGTTTTGACTAAAGCTCTACCACAGGATAGCTTTCGACACTGTTGTCACTTGATGGGGGTTACTTGATTCACAATCTTACACAGTCACTTGTATACAGTGTAACATGCCCATCATGTTGGAGGTATAGTTTGTATACTTACACTCAGGTATTCTTTATCATTTATTTTTCTCCCATAGTTACTTTGGCCATATTGGCCTTTAGTGGGAGATTGTTACCATTAGTGTCCATGTGAAAGGCCAAATGGCCTTTGGACACTTCTTTGTATATGTTCTTTAATAAAATATATAGTGGCCTGGTCAGTCACAAACTGTAAGTTCGACTGCATTTGTAAGACCTAAGAAGCATGTCTTCATGCTCCCTGTGTACTGTGTTTTTTGTGCGTATATCAGCAGCCTCTCCGAAGTACTGTGTCTGGCCTTAGGAGCTCGGTTTTTCTACCCCGTGGATATCATCGTGGAGCTCTCGAGAAAGGAGAACACACTGTGGTGCATCGCCATCAAAATACTTCAGGTTACACTTTAGCTTGTATGCCCATCTAGTGCCAATGACCTTTTTTCTTGGAGGCAAATCACATAAAGACAGGCTCATTCTCATCACAAAGCCTAGAGACAGCTATTGCATAACAATGTGATGCAAAACAAGCACTATGAGAGCCTAAACGAGTACAATATGATAGAGGTGCATATATTTGCTATCTCCCAAAGTCTATAAGATCCATTTGGTCATATTTTTTTATCTTCTATATAAGCCCTCTCATCAGCAAGTGCATCATGTAAATCCGCATAAAAATTGGAATGATCTACATCATTGAGAGAACTTGGAGAAGCTTGAGGAAGGTAGAAAAGTGAGTTCAAAGTGATGAACTTTGGTCCAGCCAACTAGCACAGGACCAACCCTTGAGCTTTTGGAGAGTCAAATAGACCTTATAAAGTTTTCATTAGTGCAATATGTTAAAACAGGATTAAGTATTATATGTTTAAAGTTTAATTTATGTCTGGGTTCTTGGGATGGTTAGGGGTCTGTAAACAGAGGCCTTGTTTGTATTTTCCCAAATCTACAGATTTCGTGTATCCACTTACAGACTTACACACATTAGCACACATTAAGGGTTTGAATATATTTATTGAAGACTTCAATACTGTCGCAAACTCACTGTGTAACTTCTACACTTATCGCGTTAACCTGTCAATCATTAATACTCATTAAGTCTTAACTTAATTATTAAGCTTAATCAACAGAATTAACGAAGACTTAGATTTACACAGGGTTTCGGCAACAGCGTTCCACTGCAGGCTCTCACCCAGACAAACAGTCCGATGACGAAAATGCCTTCCGCTTCATGCAGCTCTTTCATTAATTTGTCAAGAGTTACAAGTGTTGCACTACACCTTATGCATGCGACTTTTTAGGGTATATATTACAAAAATTTAGGATCCAGAATTAGGAGTTCCTTTTCGGTGGCTTACACTAGCACGCATGGTGGATTCAAACCCAAAATTGGTAAGTACACAGTCAAGGTTCATCTATGATGCCCTGGATATACATAGTATGAGCTAATTTGAAGGTACGGGTAATCTTTTGCTTTAGGGAATCCAACATGTCCTTCAAAAATTGTAGGTTCTATCAGCTGTGCATTAGTCCTAACGAAACTAGCAGCGATGACCTGGCTTATTAGTAACTCCGTCTGCGTCTGCAAAAATGATTCCTATAAATAAAATTCATTGTCTAGTGCAACATCTCTGTGCAGCTTTATGTCAGCTACCTCTGCATCAATACGAGAGAGCCTGTCCATGAAGTGTAAACCGGATGGTACAATTGACAGGTATAAGGCTAGGCTTGTTGCAAAGGGTTATGCACAGGAAAGAGGCATTGATTTCGATGAGACCTTTGCACCTACATGCCGTATGACTACTGTTCAGAGCATCTGTGCATTTCTAGCTCATCATGGTTGGAATGTACATCAGTTGCACACTAAAACAACATTTCTGAATGGTGACTTGCACAAAGAAGTGTATGTTTTTCAGCCCCATGGCTTTGTGCAGAAAGGGCATGAAAACCAGGTGTGCAGGTTAAAGAAGGCATTATATGGTTTAAAGCAAGCACCACGCGCTTGGTATGAGAAGATACATGCCTATCTGGTTGCACATGGTTTTGAGAACAATCCAACTGAAAGCACCTTATATGTTAAGCGTGCTCATGATGTGCTTCTGATCATTGTTGTCTACGTTGATGACATACTGCTTATTGGTCCTATTGAGAAGCATATTGCTGATTTTAAGGCTGATTTGCATGCCTCATTTGAGATGTCTGATTTGGGGCATTTACATCACTATTTGGGCATTCAGTTTATGCAAGTTGATAGTGGAATGGCTTTGTGTCAAATAAAATATATTGACACATTATTGCAACATTTTGGCCTTGAAGACTATAAGCCTATTGCCACTCCTATGGAGACATGTTTATGATTGAGTCTTCATGATGTTGGAGATGCATTTGATGCTGTTCTCTATCAACATGCTAATGGATGTTTGATTTACCTATGCATTACTCGACCAGATATTCAGTTTGCTGTCTCACAGATGAGCAGGTTTATGCATTGCCCAGGAGTCAAGCATTGGCAGGTAGTTAAGCGCATCTTTCGCTATTTGAGTGGTACTTGGCTACTTGGGTTGTTTTATCCCAAGGGGGGATCACTACTGCCAGATTTGCATGCTTTTTCTGACTCTGATTGGGTTGGTTGCTATGACACTCGTGTGTCCACTAGTGGCTTTTGCTTCATGCTTAGTAGCTCATGTATATCTTGGTTGAGCAAGAAGTAGCCTACTCTGGTCACTTCCAGTTGTGAGGCTGAGTATAGGGAAGCTTTCACAGCGACTGTTGAGTGTGTGTGGCTCAGATGCCTTATGGCTGATTTGGGTGTTGATCAGACTTCTACCATCACCATCTTCACTAAGAGTCAGAGCGCATTGGCAGTTGCGAGAAACCCTGTGTTCCATGCTCGCACTAAGCACATTGAGGTGCATTATCACTATGTCAGGGACATGTTCTCTGCTAGGGAGATCAGCTTGGCATATGTGCCCACGCAGGAGAACATTGCAGACCTTTTCACGAAGGCTCTGCCTAGGGAGAAGTTTGAAGCTTTTCGCAAAGATTTGGGCTTACTTCCTTTTATGGAGTGATTTCCACATAGCTTGGTACTTCCTTATACATGAGTGCCAGCTCCTTGTTCACCGCATCACTCCCAGGGGGGATTTGTTGATATATTTAGGTAGTGATGTGTGTGAACACACTAGGACCGTCGGGGCACTTTTTTCCCTCTTTAGGAGTTTTTTTTTTCCCCGGCTTGTATATATGCCTATTGCCCTAATGGGTTACTTATCTTTGTACATTCTCTAGTAATACATTCAGTATTGTGTGTTGTGCTACAAGCTTCTTCTTCTTCCTTGTGTTGTTCGTGTGCTTCCGCAGACGTCTAACTCCAACATGTCTTTCGCATAATCTAAAGATGATGTAGAGCTAATAATCCTCAAGCATAATGTAAGATTGATGTTCCAACAGCTCCCGCTCAAGATAAAGTATGTTTGAGTCTCATTGTCTAATATGTTAAATATCTGCCATAGATTTGAATATGCATAACTTTATTCCATCAAGTGCCTTTGTCATCATGTCTGCTATTTGGTTCTTAGTAGGAACAAATGATAAGTCAATTTCCTTTGCCATAAGCTTCTCTATGACAAAGTGGTAATGAACTTCTATGTGATTTATCCTTGCATGGAAAATTGGATTTGCAACTACATGCATGGAACTTACATTATCTCCAAGTATCTGAGGCATGGAACTTAAAAGTCCCAAATCTCAGTACAAATCTTTGAACCATATTGCTTCTTGAGTTGCAATAGTTAGAACTCTATACTTGGCTTCAGTTGAGGATAAAGCAGTTGTTGCTTGCTTCTTTTGGAACTCCACAAAACCAATTTTAAACCTACAAATGCTAAGTATCCAGAGGTACTTCTTCTATTATCCTTTTCTCCTGCCCAATATGCATTTGAGTAGATTTTGATATCAAAATTTGAAGAGTAAGGATAGAAGATCCCTTCACTAAGTGTTCCTTTGAGATGGCTGGTCCAACATGTGCTTGCTTGTTCAATGAAATCGCAATGTGTGCTAGCCCATGTAGATGTCTTTCGTGCCATCGGACTTACCCCAAGAATTGTAAAACCTCCTCCCGATTACGGGGTGCAAGGATCTCCAGTATTACTTTAACTTTATCTAGGGCTATTGCAATACCTTTGTTAGAAATAACATGGCCCAACAACTTTGTGCATTTGACGGCAAAAGTCAATGTATTCGGATTCAAACAAAGGTGTACTCATATGCAAGAATCAAAGCAGGTGCGTAAATGTTTCAGGTGCATGGCCATTGTACCGAAAACCAAAAACTCGTCTATAAAAATGCGCATAAATGATGTAAGGTAGGGAGCAAATATCTGTTGCATACACCATTAATAAGTGCTTGGCACATTCTGCAACCCAAACCACATGGCTGCGTAGGCGAATACTCCCGAGTTTGTAATAAATGTTGTTTTTGGTATGTCTGCTTCCACCATCTAAACTTGGTTATATCCAATGAATCCATCAAGGAACGAATACATTTCCTGACCTGCAACCTCATCAAGCATACTATCCAAGAACGACAATGGGAAAGGATCCGATATAGTTTTCACATTCAATTTTTCTATAATCCACATAGATCCGTAATTGCTTGTTTTTCTTCGGAACAATAACAATAGGTGAGACCCATTCCAAATTCTCAATAGGTACAATGTATCCCACTTTTATTAATTGATCCACCTCATGTTTGACTTGCTCTACAAAGTTGGGGTTCATCCTGTATAGCCACTGCATGATTGGAGTAGCATCCGGCTTAAGCAAAATATGAGTGCCTTCCGGAATTCCAGAGCAAGCTCTGAACAGATTCGGACTCGCTTTGGATTGTCTGTATTACAAATGTTTACTACTTCCAAAGAATCTTCTTCTACCCGGATCTTCCCAATCTCCATGGGGTCTTTCATCACTGGATCAACAATTTCTTCATCATTTTGTTCCAAAGGTTCCATACAAACTATGGCCACCATACTATCCTCTTGTAGGAGATGGTGGATAATCACAAGAGATGAGATGGTGAAGCTAAATCTTGCTTCACACCTACTATAATTGATGGCTGAAGAGTGTTGTGGGCCTTCTTAACTAGCTAATAAGCATAAATGATCATATATTTTGCTTGGAAGATGATGCACAAATGATAGGATGAAAATAGGTAGGTAGGCATATGATCCAATGCACAAAGCTTGCTATTTCAGTTGAGACACCTACTCATTGTTTTACTCGATTCTCTGTGTACAATAGCAATTACTAAAATTCCTTTTGGGGAACTTCAATTAGCTTAACAAGCTACCATTCATGAGTGGAATCATCTAAAATGACAAACTATATGTAGAGAATTATGTTTAGCAAGTAAAGCAACTATCCTGACATTTACGGGCCTTGACAGTCACAAACCAGTGAGCATAATTTGATTGATATCTAATGATCGAGTGAAGCTTTAGCAACGAAACTCTGTAGGACTAAAGTAGATAGTATGTAAAGATGTCATGCTTTGAATCATGCAAAATGATGCACTACACAATGAAAGTCAGCTCAGACAAGATCACTTTTCTCATAGAGTGTGATAGAGATATGAGAGTAGGAAGTAATGAACATGTATTGACTAAATCATGTAAAATTACAAATTCATTGGCAATATCTCTGAACCTCAAGATACATGCGAGATTTTCTTCTCAACTTTTATAGCTTTGTGTTGGAGCAAAGCATTTGAATTCAAATTCAAATCTTCACCTAAAAGTAATCCTAAAGTATAGGATTGATTCCCTCTCGCTAATACATCAAGCTTATGTGTATTCATCAAGTATGTAGGCTTGGAATTAATTGCACCAACAGCCTCAACTTGCCTAACATGCTTGATCTTCATTGCTCCTTGATCTCTTGTAGCCCAATCATCAATTTGAATCTGTTCATCTTTGTTCCATCCAATGCATTGGTAAGTAAATCTGCACATTGCAAATGAGTTGATACATATGCCAACTAAATATCCTTGCTTAGCAATTTCTCTCTAACATAATGATAATGCACTTCAATGTGCTTAGACCTGGCATGGTACACAAGATTAGCAGCCAAATGAAGTGAACTGGTATTATCTCCAAAGATAATTGGAGTGTAGGAATGTATCTCCAAATCTACATACAATTGCTTAAGCCACATAGCTTCCTGAGTTGCATTTGTCAAGCCTCTATACTATGCTTCTGTGGAAAATAAGGCCATAGTTGGTTTCTTCTTGGATGAACATGATATGGGTTTTGAACCTGCAAAAGATAGGTACCCTGAAGTGCTCCTCCTATCATCCTTGAGCGATCCCAATCTACATCAGAATATAACTTTATACCTATGTCATAAGTCAAGGGATAGAATAATCCCTCATTCATTGTACCCTTTAGGTACTTAAGCACCCTCTTTGCAGCTTCCATGTGTGGCTTCCTTGGTACATGCATGAATTGACTCAATGTACTCACAACATATGCAATATCCACTCTTGTCAAAGTAGCATAATTATGACTACCCACAAGTTGTTGGTAACCTGTAATATCTTCAAGTGGTTCACCTTCATGTGAACTTAGTTTAGGATTGATCTCCATGGGAATACCTTCATCTTTAGTGTTCTCCATCTTAAACTTTACCAACATGTCATTTATGTACTTTCTTTGTGTGATGAATATACATGTATATGTATACACAAGTTCTAGAAATAGGTTAACAACCCTAGATCACTCATTTTGAATTCCTTCATCAATTGAGCCTTGACCTGCTTGATACCATTTGAATCATTACCTGTAATAATGATATCATCTACATAGACACACAAGTAGATGATCTGTGATTTATTCTTCTTCACAAATAAAGAATATTCTGCCTTGCTTGCTGTAAAGCCTTGATCTAAAAAATAGGTAACAAGTCTATGGTTCCAAGCTCTAGGAGCTTGCTTGAGACCATAGACTACTTTTCTAAGCTTGCATACATATCTTGCTTTTTCTTCATTTTCAAAACCTGGTGGTTGTGCCATATACACTTCCTCTGATATCCAACCACTTAAAAATGCATTCTTGAAATCTAGCTAATATAAATTCCAATTTTTTCATGCAGCAAGACTTACCAATACCCTAATTGTTGGCATCTTTGCCACATGTGAAAATGTTTCTTCATAATCTACACCATGTGTTTGGGCAAATCCTTTTGCCACTAATCTTGCTTTGTACCTGTTTATAGAACCATCAAAGTTCTTTTTAACTTTATATATCCACCTTGAACCAATTACCTTCATATCTAGTTTCTTGGGCACTAGGTCCCAAGTGTGGGTTTCTTGCAATGCTTCCACTTTCTCCTGCATGGCTTCTCTCCACTCTTTCTTCTTCTTAGACTCTTCAAATGAAGAAGGCTCTTCTACCATTGAATCTTTAGTGATGTATACAGAGTGCTTTGTGACTAAGGATGTATCATATCCATACCTTATGGGCTTCTTAATTTCTCTTTGTGATCTCCTTAAATCTTGATTGGAAGACTCGGGTAGATCCTCTAATTGTTTGTATTTGAACTTGCCTCTTGACTTCCAAGCTTTGAAGTCAATATGCTCCTCATCTTCTGAGTTGATTTCCAAAGTATGGTGTGGATGATTGTAAGCCAACTTTTATGCCATTAGATCAAAATTTGAAGTTGTATACTACATCATGTGAAGCATGGAAAATGCTACTATGTATAGGAAAATTGTGGGAAGTTCAATACATCTCATAATTACAAGGCCTAATCTAAGCTATAGTGTAGGACTTGAAAGTCAATTTATGCAAGTTCCCTAGAAACCACATTTAGATTATTCGAGATGCACTCTGCATTACGTGAATGTTACTTTGTATTATGCATTGTTTTGTGAAATTGGTGTAGAATTGCAACTTCATAGATACACTAATGTAGATTGGGTTGGTGTTGTTCCAGATAGAAGATCTACTAGTGACTTTCTATTCTCACTTGAGAGTGCTACTATTAGATGGAGTAGTAAGAAGCAACCCACTATTATTTTGTTGAGTATAGAGATTCAATATAGAGGTTCTACAGTGGAAGCATGTGAGGCATCATGGCTAGAGATTTTACTTGCATATTTAAGTATGGAAGTGCAAAATCCTATCATCATTTTTTGTGATAATATTGGTAACATACAATTGACACAAAATTCCGTTTTTTTCTAGAACAAAGCATATTGAGCTACATTATCACTACATGAGGCAAAAGGTATTAGCAGGTGATATTGATCTTGTTTATGTGAGGACAAATGAGCAAGTTGTTGATATTTTCACTAAATCACTTGGAGTAGAGAAGTTGAAGATGTTTTGGAAGATGCTTGGATTACAAGACATGACATTGAGCTTGAGGAGGGATGTTGAGATATCAAGCTCAACATGTGATGATTGTGTTGGAACATCAAGCTTACACTATGTTTGAGGTGGATTTGATCTACATCAAAAAGTTATCGTTTGGATTATGTCAAAAGAATATCTGGTGGAGAGTTCTTTCATTTATGCTCATTTATTGTATTTTTTAAAAGATTTTTTATGGATCATTTACCATTGTAGAAACCTAGAGCTTTGAACATGTAAACGGCAAAAAAGAGAGCTAAAATTCCACAAATTTGAGGTGGTTGAGTTGTAATCAATGAATCAATCAATCACCCAAATCAAACTATATCTTCACTTTTCCTAGATTTAAAGAAAGTGAATCGATTCTCTTCAACAACAGTAAGCTTGCAGAGGCTACTGATCTCTGATAACTCAGGACTCATTGGAAAGCTATTAGTGTCTATATTATGTGCATAAATTGTCAAAGCATTTACTTTAGTAGATTGGGAGATATCTCAGTTTTTATGTCTCAGGGTCTATCTCTATGCATTCTTGAAAAATAGGAGGTACCACTATTGAGTGTCAAGTTCATTCCAAAAGCATATTTTTCTTATTTCTTGTACTCTTGTGCATTCTATACACTCAACCCTATGTGTATCACTCCTCAAAAAGGGAGTTTTCCAATGTTAATCATATTGGCTGCTATGAGCATTTGAAGTTGATTGTATCATCTAAAGATAGTAAGTTTTTTGAGCTAGTCATTACACAAACCTATTTGTTTTGTATCAACTCTTTCTCTTCATGCTCCAAAGTACATAGTGTATTTTATTGCACTTATTGCATGCCTTTAAGGTCTATTTGAGTCTCCATAAGTTCAAGGGCTAGTCTTCTGTCAGTTGGCTGGATGGAACTTCGTCGCTTTGCAACCCACTTTTCTACCTCCTACAAGGTTCTCCAAGTTCTTTCAGTGGTATTAGAGCTAGATCAAAATGGGTGACACCTTTCCCTCAATGATTGAGAAGCTTGATCAGCACAACTGTGGCTTCACAAATCAAAATGGAGGCCTATTTGCAAGGTAGAAATCTTTATGGAATTGTAGAAGGTGATGAAGCTATGCCTATTCCAAGATGCAAGGAGGACCTACACAAGAGGAGACAGATAAGCTCACACTTTGGTGTACAAGGGATGCTCAAGCTAGGTCATACATAGTAAACTCTATCCCTGGATTTCTATTACCACATATTTGTTGCCAAGGTCAAGGAGGTTGTGGATTAGTTAGCATCCATTAGAGAGCTGATTGAAGAAGAGGCTATCATGAGGCAAATTCGCAATGGGATTTTAGGTGATAAGCAATGGCAATCCTTGACCATGGCTTATGATCTCATCATGGATGTGCAAACTCCAGAATTCAACATCTTTCTTGGACAACTCTTCAATCAAGAGGCCAAAAATAGCATAAAGGAAGGTAAATCCTATGTATTTCAACTAGCGCTCTATATGTAGATAGGAAGGACAAGAAGTTAAAAGGCAAAAAGAAGGAAGAAGATGAAGAGGATGCTTCCCAAGCCAACTTCGCAAGAAATAGCAAGTGGAAAGGGAAGAAGAAAGGACAATGAATGACAAAGCCAAAGGTCACAATGTTCAACCTTTTTCCATATGTGATAAGACCAACCACACCACTCAAAATTGATGGTTCAATGGGAAGACCCAAAAAGGAAGTGGAAGAGGTGGATATGGCAGCAACAGAGGCAAAGGTGGACACAACTTCAACAACAAAAAGAGGCCATAATAAGAGGGACTACAACAATGATTTTCAAGATCAAGCACATGAAGACTCATTGCTTCTAATGAATCTAAGCAACAAAGAATGTAAAGAAGATGATCATTTGTTCTACATAGGTTTTTGATGTTTAAATCATGTTGCAGGAAACATTGCTCTTCTATCTGATTTGGAAAGTCCAAAGCATAGACATGAAGTTTAAGCAAGGGATGACACAAAGCACAATATGGAGAAGATTGGGAATGTCAAAGCTTCCAATGGCAGGATACAAATTCTGAGAAAGGTTCTCTATGTACCCACTATCACTAAAAACCTAATAAGTGCAGGCCAAATAGTTGAAAAAGGCTTGCAAGTTAGGTTCGCCCAACATGGAGCTTTTGTGCAAGATCCATGTCAAGGCTTTAAGAAGATCGCCAGAGGTGAGAAACATGGTAGGCTCTTTACTTTTGAAGTAGGAGAAGCCAAGAACATAGATCTATTTACTTTTGGGTCTCAAACCCTAAGTGAGCTTGAACTATGGCATAAGAGACTTGCTCATGTGAATGAAAGAACCTTGAACGATATATGCAGGGCTCAAAGTGTTCTAGGACTGCCAAACATATCAAAGCAACACATGAACAACAGATGTAATGCATGTGAGATTGGGAAGGCACAAAGACAACCATTCAACCACAAAGGCTACATCCACAAAAACTTATTGGACTTAGTACATACAGATGTATGGGAACCAATCAAGAACCCTCATTGGCAAGATCAAAGTCTTATGTCTCATTTATTAATGAACATAGTAGATGTACTATTTTGTAATTTATCAAAAGTAAGAATGAACTTTTTGAGTGCTTCAAAAAGTATCTAGCACATGTGGAGAATCATATAGGTAGATCACTCATCTACTAGGTACCCTCCTCAACTAAATAGAATCGTAGAGAGAAGAAACAAGACATTGGTTGGATCAGCTAGAACAATGCTGGAAGAGAAGAGGTTCCAACATTATCTATGGGTAGAGGATGTTTCAATTGTTGTGTACCTTGTCAATAGACTACCATCCAAATCAGTTAAAGGTATGAATCCTTATGAAGTTGTGCATGGAAGAAAACCTAGTCTTGGACATTGCAAGGTGTTTGGTTGTTTAGCTTATGTTCATGTACTATCACAAATAAGAGGTAAGCTAGATGAAAGGGCAACAAAGGTAGTGTTTATTGGGTATGACTCAACTGAGATGGGTTACAAGTTCTATAATCCTTCAACCAAGCAATTCACTACAAGTAGAGATGTTGAGTTTGAAGAACACAAGTCTTGGTATGATGAAGACAAACAAAAGGTAACTCTATCATTTGATCTTCATTTTGATTCTCATCAATTAAGAAGCAAGCATGATATGTAGGTCCAAGATCCAAGAAGTGATACAGATGATGACCAAGATGAAAGGGAAAGGATTATAACACTATGGAAGTCAAGGGGCAAAGCAAAAATGAAAGAGTGGGGACAATGCTCTAAGCAAGCTCCTAGAAGATCAACAAGAGAGAAGAAACAACTAGAAAGGTATGGATATGATTCCACATTTGTTACAAAGCATTCAATCTACTTGGAAAAAGAATCAATTTTAGAAGAACCCTCAACTTATGAGAAGGCAAAGGGAAACCCTAATTAGGAAAAGGTCATGAAACAAGAAATAGATGCATTGAAGGAGATGGGCACTTGGGATTTGGTTCCAATGTCATCCAATCAAAAGGTAATTGTTGGAGATGGGTATATAAAGTTAAAAGAAACTCAAATGGACCAGTTTGCAAATAGAAGGCAAGATAAGTTGCCAAAGGATTCTCACAAACTCATGGTATAGACTATGAGGAAACATTCTCACCAGTTGTAAAGATGACTAAAATCAGAACATTGATAAGTATAGCTAATGCAAGAAATTGGAGACTCCTCCAATTTGATGTAAAAAATGCGTTTCTAAATGGTTGGATAAGTGAAGAGGTATACATGTCAAAACATCCATGTTGTGAAAATCCTAATCATGCATCTTATGTTTGCAGCCTTAAGAAAGCATTGTATGGATTGAAACAAGCTCCTAGAGCTTGGAATTACAGGTTGTTTACATACCTTCAATATCAAGCATTCAAAACTAGCAATTCAGATCCTTCTCTATTCATCGAAAGGTATCACAATGGGGTTATCTATCTATGTGATGATATGAATGGCATTCAGAGGATCAAGAGACACATGGAAGAGTTCAAAATCAGTGACTTAGGTGAGCTCACATATTTCCTAGGTATGCAAGTGATTTATACAGATGGAAGGATTTATCTAACTTAGAGAAGATACATTCAAGATCTACTTCTCAAGTTCAAAATGGAGAACAAAAAGCTTGCAACTGCACCTTTGGAGATGAATCATAAACTTAGTGTTTATGAAGGTGAAAAAATTGAAGACATTAAAGAATATCAAAGCTTGGTGGGTAGCTTGATATATGCTACTCATACAAGGGCAGACATCTCATATAATGTGGTAGTTTTGTTCAACTTTTTGAGATACAGTCAATTTTTTGCATCAAGGTATTTTAGTCAGTGGCCATGGCTGAAACCAACGATGTATTATGTATGTTGGATGTTGAAGACAAGTTGGATTTTACAAATTACCCATTATGGTCTTATATGATGTGTCATGTACTAATCGCAAAAGGACTATGGAATATTGTGCAAGGTGTTGAGAAACATCCTATTTCACCTTCAAATATAGGTACTAAAGCTGATGTAGATGGCATCGAAGATGATGATAGTCTACAGATTCATGTTCATGCTGCGATTTTTGTTGCACCTATTGTAGGGAAAATTTGTTGGGATGGCAGAGATGCTCAGGCACATGCATTGATAACCTTGTCTATCAAACATGCCATTATTCCTCATATTTGCTCTTGTAGAATAGTAAGGATGCTTGGGATACACTTATTACTTTATACCATGCAAGGAATGAGGCTCTTGTTGCTTACCTCCGAAAACAGCTGGAGAGTGAACACATGAATGAAGGTGATTCTATGGACAGTTTTTTGACAAAGATCAAAGACTTCAAGGAGCAATTGATTTCTGTTGATGAAGTTATACCAGATACCTCACTTGTGTAGAATATTTTGAATGGTCTTCTTGATTCATATCAGAGTTTTGTATCTACTCTTTGTTTGATGATGAAAGGAAATCCAAACGCCTTGACATCTCAACAGTTAGTCTCTGTTCATATGAAGGAAGATCAATCTAGGCAAAACAGGTCCATTATGCATGTTGTAGATCAAGCTTTCTTGGCTAGTCAAAAGGGTAAAGGTAAATGGATCTCATCTACTAGTAAGTGTTGATATATTTGGGTAGTGATGTGTGTGAACACACTAGGACTATCAGTGCACTTTCTTCCCTCTTTGGGAGGTTTTTTCCCCAGCTTGTATATATGCCTATAGCCCTAATGGGTTATTAATATTTGTACATTCTAGTGGTAATACATTCAGTATTGTGTGTTATGCTCTAAGCTTCTTCTCCTTCCTTGTGTTGTTTGCATGTTTTCACAGACGTCTTACTCCAATAATTGGTATCAAAGCAGCTCGCCGCTTCATCTAGGGCATCATTGACACCCCTCCAATCAGAGACTCAAAATTGCATGAAATTTGGTGATCATACTCAAGGTGATTAGGAGATCGAATCCGCTTCGCTTTGTGGTGCCGGAATCGTGATTTGAGCTTGTTTCGGCCTCCAAATGCACTATCATAGTGCTTGTGCAGTCTATTTTGTCTTTTTATGCCAAAGATATATACAAGTTTCAATTCGCCAGTATAAGCTTCTTGAAGTTTGCTATGGGTTTAGCAGAACTCATTAAGGTAGTTGTGTTCAACTTTTTCAAATACAATCATTTTTTTGCATCAGATTATTTTAGTCAGTGGCAATGGCTAAAAGCAATGATGTATTCTGTATGGTGGCTATTGAGGATAAGTTGGACGGTACCAATTACCCATTGTGGGATTATATGATGCGACATGTATTGGTTGCAAAAGGAATGTGGAACAGTCCTATTACACTTGCAAATATAGGTATTGAAGTTGATGCAGATGGCATCAAAGATGTTGATATTCTTCATATTCCTATTTGTGTTGTGGTTTCTCCTGCATCTACTGTAGAGCAAATCCGTTGGGATGGCAGAGATGCTTAGACACATGCATTGATAGCTTTGTCTGTCAAACGTGGAATTATTCCTCACATTCGATCTTCAAAATAGCTAAGGATGCTTGAGATACACTTACCACATTGTACCAGGCTAGGAATCAGGCTCATGTTGCTTACCTCCAAAAACAATTGAAGAGTGAGCATATGAATGAAGGTGATTCTATGGATAGTTTTCTAACAAAGATCAAAGACTTGAAGGAATAGTTGATTTCTGCTAATAAAGTTATTCCAGATAGCTCACTTGTGCACAAAGTTTTGAATGGTCTTCCTGATTCATATCAGAGTTTTGCTTCTACTCTTTGTTTGATGATGAAAGGCAATCCGAATGCCTTGTCATTTGAGGAGTTAGCCTCTGTTCTGTTGTAGGAAGATCAATCTAGGCAGAATAGGTCCATTATGTGTGTTGCAGATCAAACTTTCCTAGCTAGTCACAAGGGCAAAGGTAAATGGAGCTCATCTACTAGTAAGCAAAAATTTACAAATGTTGCACATTTGAAGAAGGAAGACAAAGATGAGAAGAAATCAGAAAAGGAAAAATTCTTTAGCTCATAAACTATGAAAAATCTATTAATGATTTAGCGTGTGCAGTACATGATTCTCAGGCTGTGTCAGATGCAAAGCTTTGGCATGCATGCTTTGGTCATCTAAATTTTGCTAGTTTGCTATGCCTGCAAAAATCTAAAATGGTGTCCTCTTTGCCCAAACTTGAGGCACCCAGTAAACATGTTTGTGAAGGCTGTATTTTGGGAAAAATGCAATGTTTATTTTTGGAAACTATCTTTACTTCATGATGTTCATTGAAGATTTTCCCCGACTTGCATGGGTATATCCACTCAAAGAAAAGTCCAAAGTGTTTATGTGCTTCCAACAGTTTTTGGTTTTGGCTAAAAATCTATCAGCATGTAAAATGGGCACCCTCCGTTCTGCTCAAGGGAATATATGTCTTCTGACTTTAATGCATTTCTAATTGAATGTGGGATAAAACATCAGTGTATAGTGCCATATACACCTCAACAGAATGGAGTTGTTGAATGGAAAAATAGGCCACCTCCTGTTATGGGAGTTGGTAAGATCATTCTGACTACTGTTGATGGTAATTGTTTTACATTGTCAGATGCTTTATTTGTGCCAGGTACCAAGAAAAATCTATTATCAGTTTCTACATTAGCCAAGATTGGCTTGGTTGTGAAATTTGTTAATGACAGATGTACAGTTCATGATCTATCAAATTATGACATGATTATTGCTTCTGGCATTTTATGTCATGGGCTATATAAGCTCATAGACTATGAAAAATATGTGAATGATTCAACATGTGCAATACATGATTCTCAGGGTATGTCAGATGCAAAGCTTTGGCATGCACACTTTGGTCATCTAAATTTTACTAGTTTGCTACACCTATAGAAATTTGAATTGGTATCCTCTTTGCCCAAACTTGAGACACCCGCAAAACATGTCTGCAAAGGCTGTATTTTGGGCAAAATGCAGCGTTCCTCCTTCCCAAAAGATGGTTCAGTTTGAGCTACTCAAAGATTACAGCTTGTTCATAGTGATGTCTGTGATCCTATGCAGACACCTTCTTTTGGGAACTATCTTTGCTTTGTGACTTTCATTGATGATTTTTCCAAGCATGCATGGGTATATCCACTCAAAGAAAAGTCCAAAGTGTTTATGTTCTTCAAACAGTTTTTTGTTTTGGGTGAAAATCTTTCAACATGTAAAATGGACCACCTCCATTCTGATCAAGGGGGGGAATATAAGTCTTTTTATTTTCATGTGTTTCTGGTTGAACATGGGATAAAAAAATAGTGTATAGTTCCATATATACCTCAACAAAATGGAGTTGCTAAATGGAAGAACAGGTCACTCATGGAGATGGCGAGGTGTGTGGTCAAGAGCCAGGCATAGTTTCTAGCTTGAGCCTGGTATGTGTGCACTATATGAACTTAACAGGTGTCTAACTAAAGCACTACACTTTATCACTCCATATATTGTGTTGTCTTGAAGGACTCCCCTCACTTTTGAGGGTCTCTCCAAGAGAGTTCAAGTACAGGCGCCATCGAAAGGTGAAGATGGACACGGAGCTCGATACTATTTATCGCCCAATCGTGTGGAGTCTTTATCTCTCTCTCTCTCTCTCTCTCTCTCACACACACACACACACACACACATTACCCATAAATGGCAATGCTCAAGCTATCTCATATGAGTGCCACTTGGCACTCATGTGAGGGTCTTACTTAACATCTGTAAGAGGGGGTTCTCACCTCTCACACATCTATGCTTCATGTAACATCATATGAGGCTTGGCATGGTCGCAAGCCATCTGTTGCTCATCTACGTGTTTTTGGTTGTTTGGCATATGCATTAGTGTCTAAACAACAATGCAGAAAATCGGATGATAAAGCATTGAAATGTATTTTTGTTGGGTACAGTTTTGAAAGTAAAGGCTATCTTCTGTATCATCCACAGATTAAATGCATTTTGGTTAGCCGTGATGTTGTTCTAGTGGAAGATGCTATTCAGCCATTACTTTCATGTACGAAGGAGACATCTATTAGCTCCAAAGACATGTATGATACATTTCTTTCTCTCTTTACAAGTGGACACTTTAGTGCTCGTCCAAATGAGGCAACTTCTGAGCCTTTACAGGTTTCATGTGATGATGCAGATCATTCCATTTTTTATGTAGATTTACATGATGAACTTGTTGATGAGAGAGCTGATATTGAGGAGGCAAAAACTATGCTAAAATCGCTGGTGTAGACTTTATCTGACAGCAAATTAGATGCACCTCTGTCATATTGTACTCGTTCAGGTTGTTATGCTATGGCTGCCTATTTTGCATCAGATTGCTATGTTATGGCTGCCTATTGCATCAGATTGCTATGATATGTCTGCCTCTAGTCTTTGTGATGAGATTGAGCTTGGTTCATTTGATTAAGCACAAAATTTAAAACATTGAATGGCTACAATGCAATCTAAATATGATGCTATCATGAAAAATATTTGCCTCTTGGCAAGAAGGCCATTGGCACTAAGTGGGTATACAAGGTGAAGCATAAACATGATGGAACACTTGACACGTATAAGGCTAGGCTTATTGCAAAAGGTTATGCACAGGAAAAGGAAATACATGCCTATCTGATTGCACATGGTTTTGAGAACAGTTCGACGGAGAGCACCTTATATGTTAAGCGTGCTAATGATGTGCTTCTGATCATTGTTGTGTATGTTGATAACATGTTGCTCACAGTCCTCATGAGAAGCATATCGCTGATTTTAAGGCTGATTTGCATGCCTCATTTGAGATGTCAGATTTGGGGCATTTGCATCATTATTTGGCCACTGAGTTTATGCAAGTTGATGGTGGAATAGCTTTGTGTCAAACAAAATATATTGACACATTATTGCAGTGTTTTGGCCTTCAAGACTATAAAGCTATTGCCACTCCTATGGAGACACATTTATGATTGAGTCTTTATGATGTTTGAGATGCACTTGATGTCGTTCTCTATTAGCAGGTTGTTGGAAGCTTGATTTACTTATGCATTACTCAGCCATATATTCAGTTTGTTGTCTCACAGATGAGCAGGTTTATGCATTGCCCAGGTGTCAAGGATTGGCAAGCGGTTAAGCGCATCCTTTGCTACTTGAGTGGTACCCGGCTACTTGGATTGTTTTATCCCAAGGGGGGATCACTACTACTAGATTTACATGATTTTTTTCATTTTGATTGGGTTTGTTCCTATGACACTCGTGTGTCCACCAATTGTTTTTGCTTCATGCTTGGTAGCTCCTTGTTCATTGCATCACTCCCAGGGGGATTTGTTGATATATTTAGGTAGTGATGTGTGTGAACACACTAGGACTATCGGGCACTTTTTTTCCCTCTTTAGGAGGTTTTTTCCCCTCAACTTGTATATATGCCTATAGCCCTAACGGGTTACTTATCTTTGTACATTCTAGTGGTAATACATTCAATATTGTGTGTTGTGCTCCAACCTTCTTCTTCGTTGTGTTTTTCGCGTGCTTATGCAGACCTCAAACTCCAAAGAAACAAACTCTATTTTCCATGCAAGAACCAACTGCATAGAGGTTCATTACCACTTCATCAAGGAGAAGCTCATGTAAAAGGAGAATGAGATTTCTTTTGTTTCAACTAAAAAGCAAGTAGTAGATATGATGATGAAGGAACTTGATGGAATAAAGCTTTGCATATTTAAATCAATGGCAGGTATTCAACCTATTAGAGAATGAAGACTCAAGCATACTTTAGCTTGAGGGGGGAGCTGTTGGAACATCAAGCTTACACTATGCTTGAGGTGGATTTGATCTACATAAAAAAGCTATCATTTGGATTACGTCAAAAGAATATTTTTTGAATTTAAACATGTAAAGGGAGAAAAATAATGCTAAACTTTCACAAATTCAAGGTGTTTGAGTCGCAATCGATGAATCAATCAATCATCTCAAAGTAGATCAAACTAGATCTTCACTTTTCTTAGATTGTAGGAAAGTGAATTGATTCTCTTCAACAACAGTAAGCTTGTGGAGGTTCTTGATCTCTCTACAGAGATCCAAATTGGATGTCTGAGAACTCATTGGAAAGATATTAGTTTCTAGTTTATGTCTATGAATATGCAAAGAATTTGGTTTAGTAGATTTGGAGAAATCTCAATTTGTCTGTCTTAGGATCTATCTCTATGCATTCCTAAAAAATAGGAGGTACCACTATCATTCCAAAAGCATATTTTGCTTATTTCTTGTATTCTTGTGCATTCTATACACTCAAGCCTATGTGTATCACTCCTCCAAAAGGCATTTTTCCAATGTTAATCATATTGGCTGCCATGAGCATTTGAAGTTGATTGTCTCATCCAAGGATAGTAAGTTTTTTGAGCTAGCCAATGCGCAAACCTATCGTTTTGTATCGACTCTTTCTCCTTGATGCTCCAAAGTAAATAGTCCATTTTATTAAACTTATCACATGACTATAAGGTCTATTTGAGTCTCCATAAGCTCAAGAGTTGGTCTTGTGCTGCTTGGCTGGACCGAACTTCGTTGCTTCGCAACTCATTTTTCTACCTCCTACAAGCTTCTCAAAGTACTTTCAAATTGTAGGATTAAACATACCATTTTTCATTTCTTTGAAATGTATGTTGGCTATGTCAATATATGCCAAGGATAATTTTAGTGAGATTTACTAGATTTATCTACCAAGAGTGATGGCACAGTTTTTTCTTGCCAACTCATTCATTCGTAGACATTAGGTTCACTTTATGTACCAATATTTATATATTTATTGGTTGTATTGTATTAGTTCATTATTGTATATTCTCTTTATGTAATGGAAGAAGAAGAAGAATATCATTATTGCTTGCCTTAATCCATGTGTGCTCCTCTCTTTGTGCGTGAGTGTGTGAAAGCTTTGTTCCTTATCCTCCTTTCTCTTGACAAAGATAGCACTTCCCAATGAGAAAGTGAAGACATTGGAAGATCTTTCATATGATACATCACCATCGTGATGTGCATTTGTGAATCCATGTATGTTTAATCTCATACTAATCTCATCAAACAATGCATAATCTAAAGTAGCATAATATAAAATTCATTGTCATTTCATACTAAATGTCACTAGGAATCTACATAAATTGATTCTTGATTTCCCCATTATAACTTAGATATGATCTTGCAATTATGAGATGAATCAAGCTTCCCACAATCTTTTTATACATGGTGATATCTTCCAATGCTCCACTTTCAATCATATCCCATTCCAAATTGTAATATAATGGCATTGAGATATAATTAGAATTGGTCATACCATACTTTTGCAAAATACTTATTGCAATTTTTGGGACAACCATAGCCCTTTCTCTAGATGTATTAAGTTTTTTAATATAAAAGTAACACACCAAACTAAAGTCCTTATCAAATTCCTACATGATAATATTTTTCATAGTGACAAAGGGAACGTTGAAAAGGGATATAAATGCTACATGAACGTGTATGAATGAGTGATTTGGCAAGAAACAAATGTGCCATCACTCTTGATAGATAATTATGATAAAGCTCACTAAAAGTATCCCTGACATACATCAATGTAACCAGTATACATGTAAGAGAAATGAAAAGTGGTGTGCGTCATCCTCAAATCATCACATGTTGAGCCTGATATCTCAACAATCTTCACTTAGATCAATAAGGCAAGACTTTCCTTAAATTTATTGAGTACAAAAACTAAGTATATGTGCTACAATGGAAGCATGTGAGGTTGCATGGAAATAGAATATACTTGCAAATGTAGAGATAATCATTCGAAGTCCTTTATAACTTATTTTCATAGCCTTAGCAACATAGATTAAGCTAAGAAGCTTGTTTTCCATGCCAAGAGAAATCAAAGGATATGACCTTGAAGTGAAATTGGTCTTGTTAATGTGAATACATATAAATAGGTTGTTGATATCTTACCAAATTGCTTGAAGCACAAAAGAAAAAGTGATTGTGAAAGTTTTTGGGATTATGAGAGATGTATTTGAGCTTGAGGGGAAGTGTTAAGACATCAAGTTCAACACAATGCTATTATGTATTTCATGTTTCTCTATCTCAATATCTATGACATGCATGATTGATACATAGATATGATCCAAAGATACTTTCATTAAAATTATGCACTTATATATCTTACCTCCTATGACTGAACAAGTCATGTTGTAAAGAATTTTCCTAGACTCACTCTAAAGAGGCAGTGAAAAAAGAGATTGGAATATTGTTTGTAGAATTCTATACCTCTAAGATTGAGTCTATTGTGTAGAATGGAGAATAAGCTTTTACTAAAACATAGTTATAATCCATCATCTCATGAACACTCCATGCTTTTGTGAACTTAGATTTTCTACTTTGGCATTAGTACAAAAAACCTTTCCTAATAGTTTCTTAATTCCACTTTAGCCTATCTTAAGGAGCATTATCACATGTGCAAACCATTATTATCATGTCATGGATTTGGAATGATTATCATTACTATTGTAAAAGATTGTTTCTTCATTTTTATTATTGTATAATATATGTTATAGTGATTAAAAATGGCTTGTTATTTGTAACAATGTTAGCCTAAGTAAAATTATGATCTCTTTGATGGTGGCAAAATCATTACTTCTAATATGCTATGTTATGGACTACATAATATTAAATATTATAGAAAATATATGGATGATTCAACGTTTCTATTTCAAGATTCACGTGCAATTATATATAAAAAAAACTCACATGCATATTTTGACAATCTTTTTTGTTATTATTATGTATCATCCCCATAAAAATATGGTACGATCACCTACTTGTCTAAATCTAAGGCACCTTCTAAGCATGTTTTTGTGGATCATATATTGGTTCAAACATGGAGCTCTTCCTTTCCCAAAGATGGTACAATAAGAATCACAACTTGTTCAAATACCATCAATTCATAATTACATATACTTTGTCTTGTATAGATTAGTATTGTATGCATGCATAGATTTATCCACTCAAGTCAAAGTTTGAAGTGTCTTTTTGCTATAAAAATTCCAACCATATCTAAAATATATATCATTATGTAAAATGCGCACCCTTTCTTACAACCAAGGGAAGAAGTACATGTCTTCGAAATTATGTGCATTTTTACTAGGTGTGAGATAAAATACATGTGGGCATTTTCATATATACCTCAATAGAATAGTGGTGATAAGAGAAGAACTAGGTCTTATAGAAATGTTAAGATGCATGATCAAGAGCCAAGCCTTATGCCATAGTTTTTTACTTGAGGTTGTTATGTGTGTTGCGTAGCCATAGTTTTTTACTTGAGGTTGTTATGTGTGTTGCGTAGGTAGTCAATATTTGTCTACTTATGCATTGTGGTATATCAAACCTTATGACAATTGACATGGGTATAAGATATTTTTTGTTCCTTCTTGTGTTCATAGTTGTTTGGCATGTGTAGTGGTGCTAAAACCACTATGGAAAATATCGGATGATAAATTAGTGAAATCTATTTTTTCGGGTATAGTTTTTAAAGAAGAGTTTATCATTTATATGATTCATAGATGAAACATATTTTGGGTAGTTAGGATGTGGTTTTTTTGAAGGTGTAGTTCAGCCTCTACTTTCATGTACTAACGTCAATGAGCTCAAACAATATTTATGATATGTTTTATATGGTTTCTAGTCAAATAAAGCTCCCATTCATGCGCGTTATTAGCCTACAAGTCCTGAACGAAGGGCATAAATCATTCTATTTCACAGTTATATGTACATGGTATGCTTGTTGATGAGCAAGCAAACATTGAAGAAGCAAAAACTATGCCTAAATGATTGGTGCAAACTTTTGAATGACAATAGATTAGATAAGTCTGTGTCTTCTTATATTGGTTCAATTTCTCCTCATTCCTCTTTTGAATAGATTATTATGTAGGATGCCTCTTGTTCATATAAGATTTTCTCTTCTGATGAAGCACAAACATAAAAAATATAGATGGCTACTATGACATCAAAATTTGGTGCTATTTTTCATGTGATTTGCCTCTTGGAAAGAAGGGAATTGGGACTATACGCATATGCAAGTTGAAACATAAACTTGATGAGACAATTCAATGATGTAAAGATACACTTAATGCAGGCAAGCATGCTCAAGAGAAGGGCATTGACTTTGATGAGATGTTTACTCTATGTTGTATGATAGTGTATAATAGTTGTTCACAATATATAAGGACTTCTAGCTCACAACGGTTGAAACAGACATCAGTTGGATATTACAATTGCATTCTATGGGGATTAACATGAGGAATTATATCCATTTCAACCGCATGGTTTCATGCTAAAAGGACAAGAAAATGAAGTGTCTATGTTGAATAAGACGTATGGTTTGAAACACACCACAAAACACAGAAAAATCTTTGCTTCACGGTTGACTTTTGGACGATGTCCTTCAAGAAATTCGCAAGTTTGCATGAATATGATTCATACCACTAAAATGTATCAATCATGTTATCATTTGCATCAGATTTTTAAAGCAATCACAAGATATTTCATATCCAGTCTATTGGTTCTAAAGTCATAACTGCCCTTTCTATTGTCGTATGGCTTGCTTTATGCTTTTCTCTCTTATGGATATCCCCTACCATTCGCAAGTTTGCATGAATATGATTCATAGCACTTAGATGTATCAATCATATTATCATTTGCATCAGATTTTATGCTTTTGTCTCTTATGGATATCCCCTACCATTCCTGGATACTTGTACTCTTTACATTTTTCAATTTTATTTTATTGAGTGTTCAATCTTATGACCTACTCCCTTTAAGCTGAAAATTTCAAGATTTTCACACACATGGGATCCCCTTTATCCCCACATCGAGCATTCCTATCAATCCAATCGATGGGACTTGAACTTTGGACTTTCAGTCCATGGCTCGAGTGTTACCACTAAACCATGCCTCCTCAACCACATCTCCTAATATTCTTGGAGATTTGTATTCCTTGTGTATTTAATGCACCTTGTGTGCTTATGGGGATATCATGAACTAGATAGAGCTATCTTGAGAGAAGTAAAATTATTATTAAACCTAATAAAGTTTGGGAAATCATATATGACTCCTTTATGTTGAAAAAACAAACAACTCCAAACCAATGCCTGTAGTACCAACAGCTTGGACCTCTAGACTAAAGGTCTAAGATTCAAGTCTTGCCAACGATTTGACAAGAAACCTTGGGGGTCCCATGGGTGTATATACTGTTATTACAATTTCAAGGCTACAGAGAGTAGATCAAATATCGACCTTCAAACCCCAAAAAAAAAAAAATGATGATCCTGCTCAACCAAAAATAACTAACATCATTTACACTCCGGTAACTTTTTTAGTATAGTGAGACATTACTTACAAATAGCGTGGTCGCTTTTTTACCCCACCCCAAGGAAAACATCAAACGCATGATTTTGCGCACCTATGACGAACATCAAAGGTATGTAAAAAGTATGTGTATGATTGGATGTTGAAAAGCTTTTAATGCCGCATAAAATCACAAAGGCCTTTTTCCAATCTATTCAGATAAATCAAAATGCACATTTATCACATGGAAGAAATGTCGGTGACGCCTTTCTTTTCATACATGGAAGTACGAACTCTTGATCTTTATGTCATGTTATGGGAAATTTCAAATTTACAGTATGGTACATGAGCTATGTTTTAGATGAGACGTATCGCATCAGGTGCGAAATTTCATAACCTTTTCCTGCTACTTTCACACTTCCATAGCCGTGCGCATTTGCATGCTTCATTAATGGAAGATTGTGGGCAATGGCACAAAGGTCAACAGTTGATGCAAAACAATCTACCTAAAAAAATAATATAATCAAATGAATAACTGTACATATATTCTTTTTACGAATCACATGTACTCGGCTAGCAGATGAAATATTTACTGGGAAAATTTCCCTTGAAAAAGTTGCTTCATGCCTGTTTGGTAATAACAGGACGCCTCTGAGCTTTATTTTTTGGGTTTCCTTAGGAGGGTTGGAGAGAGTCTACTGGACTTCTACGAATAATATATCGGGATGTAGCTGGGCAACGAGAATCATCCTCTCCTTTGAAGTATACCATCTTCCATCATGGCAACAAATTCTTTATAATCGATCCGGCCATCCTGCAGAGTACACCTTTTTCTTTCAATATTTTCTAAAGTATTTTTACTTCAAGTAAAAAGGTCACGGAGCACATACCTTGCAACCAAATAACTTGGCTTAAAACAAGTTCCACACAGCAGAAAAGGGAAACTGGCATGAGTATGCTACCAGCACTTCAGAAACAGAGACACACAAACACACGGAGAGAGAGAAAGAAAGAAAGAAAGAAAGGTAGATTAACATCTTCGAAAGGCCAAAGTTGGCCTATGAGACATAACCATAAACAACTGAGAGTCATCCAGCTATGCGACAAACACGAGAACGAGAGAGAGAGAGAGAGAGAGAGAGAGAGAGAGAGAGAGAGAGAGAGAGAGAGAGAGAGAGAGAGAGAGAATCATACGTTATCAGTATCCACCTCTGCAATGATGGATTTAATTGTTTCTTCATCACCCATGTTATACGTTGCTAGAGCGTCTCTTAGCTCAATGTTTGTTATGTATCTACAGATATTCAGTGGACACGTTTGAATTTCAGCAGAATCTAAGTAGGTCTATCAATCTAAGCTTCATTTCCTGCTATGAATGTAAAATGAGCCCTTACCCACTGTTGTCAGTATCAAAATACTGGAACGCAGAAAGTAATTGCTCCTCCTTAGCCAGCTTGCTTCGATGTATTGTTGCAGCAATGAACTCCATGTAGTCTATACATCCATTCCCATCAATGTCTGCCTGTACACCACAAAACACAATTTCCAAGTTTACCTTTCCTCCATGGTAAAAAAGAAAGGGTGGGTTTCTATCCAGCCTCTTGTGTGTGTGTGAGAGGGATACCATTGTGTGGCTAGCTGTGAGCAGCCATAAGAGGTACAAATCACAATTTTGTTCCCTTTTACTTTTTAAGAGAGGGAGGGGGAAGAGGAGAGTCAAAAGACCAATGCCTGAACAATTGAGAAAGAATATCCTGATTAGTTGCAACTAGCCAAGCAAGGATTGCAAACATAGTTGTTACATATGAAAACCACATGGCCATACCATATAGTAGGGAAATACGGTTCCTAACCTTCAGGAATAGAAAACAATAAAGGATTGAAAACAAAAACAAAAACAAAAACAACACTTAATACCAAAATGGCTGAATTTAGTCTCTCCCAACTGATCAGAAAATAGATTTCCATTATAACTGGTCCAAACATGTGATTGTTACAACAAAAACTTTCATCATAATGGAGTAAAAACTAAAGAAAATAGATCCTTCAAGTCCAATATATGTCTCATATGTGAAGTATAAAATAAGTATGGAACAAGTATGGCTAGGGAATCAGATATTTCCAATAACAACCATGATGGTTGTATATTGTAATTTGAACCAGTTAATGGAAACAACCAGTAAGAGGAAAGGGGGAAGAAAAAGAAATGAAATTATATGTTAGCATCTTTCAAAGACCAAAATGACCTATGAGACAAGAAATATGCATCACAAATCAATGTTTCTAATACAATATTTGGGTAAGACAAAGGAAACAAAATAGAAGACATACTGCATGCTCAAGTTTTGGCATGTTTCGGTCGAGTGCCCCTCTGCCCACAACTATCTCAAGCAAGACCACTCCAAAGCTCCATACATCACTCTTTGAGGTAAGATGACTAGCTGGAATATACTCTCGAGCTACATAACCCATGTTGCCAACATTCGCAACTGAAAGGTAGGTTGCCCCTAATTCTGGGCATTGTCTGCATGAACTCTTATCTCCACATGCAAGTAAGCCATACCGTATTTATTTGATTTTCTGAGTCGGGATGGGGGCCCCAAAAGGCAATCCCACTCAAAAGCCAGAATCTATCCTCCCGCTTCATCTTCCGAAAAAGACTTATACATGACCTTCCAGCACAAGGCCAGTGGTCTTCCGATCTCGGAGAACCAATGCGGTGAGATACCCAATGCCCCAAACAGGACACTGAAGTATGAAGGACTTTGAGCAAAGCTCAGCAACTCCTAAATTGCCTACTGGACATGTTCCCAAAAATAGGACGCCATACCCCACAATGGAGCATCGACCCGAAGGAGTTCTCCGCATCCAATTCAGAGTCTCGCATCTCTTCACTAGTAGGAGGTTTAGAGTTTAGGGTTTAGGGTTAGAAAAAAAAGATTGAGTTCTTTGAAAGAGATGGTCCTCTCAGCTCCTATTTGGCATGAACTCATAAACAAGTAATCATTGTATTCCTCTCTGATCATCCTTAGCATAGTATCCCACTAACTTCTATTAACCAAACCCTTGTGCTTGAGCATATCAAGGTACCAAACTTCTTTGAGCCGCTCTTTATGGCATTGCTGCCTTTCAGAGATTGAGTTGTTCATTCGCAATCACGTTATGATGCTAAGAAGTTTAGACGAATTGAAGCTTCACAAGATTCAATAGGTATATATGCTAATAGTTGCTAATAAGTTATCTTGAGCTTATTTCTAAAGGAAGTGTTGAATGGAATGGTGCCATCTTAACATAGTTTGAAGCTTCAGTGCATAGGCCTACTCATGTCACGAATTGAGGTACAGAGAGAGAGAGAGAGAGAGAGAGAGAGAGAGAGAGAAAGAAAGAAAGAAAGACATTTTAACGTCTATTAGAGACCAAAATCGGCCTATCAGACAAAACATATACATCAGTATGATCCAATCCAATGTGATCCCAAAAGGAAAATAAAGTGTGGGTACAAAACAGAATATAAAAGGAGTGGATAATAGCTGGCATCAAGGGTATGGGGTGCTATGGATATGCACTCTATATGCTCAATAGGTGATGTACAAATATGATATGCATAGGGAGGGGAGGCTCGGTGGTGTCATAATGCTCTAAGTGCTTGGAGTGGGTGTAGGATATAGTGCATCGGTGGGTAAGGCATCGTGGATCCTCAAAATGTTCTGCACATCAAGATCGACAGGGGTGCGCTGCTGACGTCTCCATATCTCCATATCATGTCGTGTGTGAATCGCCTGAATCTCTCTCTGGTGGGGACGGGCTCTCTGGAGTGGGGGTCTCGGTCATCGGTGGTGTCGTCTAAGCTCCTCTGCTCTCTGTAATGTGACACCCTGCGTCCAGTTGGGTCCCCAGGTGGCTGTGGGTCTCGAAAAATATGTAATAGAAGTCTGGGGGGCCAAGTGTATGTCCATCCGCTACTGGACAAGTGATGCACGGCCGCGCTGGAGCTCTACTAGGAAGCGACCTAGAGGGTGTTGTTCCTCCGTCTCCAATAAAGCCCTGATCTCTCTAGGTCCCCTGAAGAGCTGTGGGTAGCGGTCTCTGATGTCCTCGTATGCCTCACATCTACATGTGTAGTGCTCCTCGTCCTCCACATCCTCTCGGCATATCCTGCATAATCTCTCGTCCCTGGGGGTATGTGTCACTCGCCCAACCTCAATCTCGAGTTGGTGTGATGATACTCTGAGCTGCCCAATGGCCACTCTCTCTGCTGGAGCCATGTATGTATCCATGTATCGTGGTCTCTGGATGAAACCATCCGTTGTCACAGTCAAGTGCTCTCTGTAGTGTTGCCTCTTTGTGGGAAGAGGCTCCCGTGGTGCTATCCATGTCTCCCTCATGTGTATCTGTAGTAGGTCCTGACAGATGATCCTGTTCCTCTCCGAATGAGAGAGGGTAATGTAGGGGGAAGAGAGGTCATACTGAAAAGGATAGAGATCGGTAATGCTCATGCCATGGTCTGCTAACCATCAGTAGGTCTGTGCATACCATACTCTCTCATGCCCTGTCTCTGCCAAATGTCTAGAGCTCTCAAATGCAAGCCTGGTGAGTCGGTTGGTGGGGAGCTCTCTGACTCTCAGAATAAAGGTCACCAGCTCTCTCATATCCTGACTCTTATATTTGTATAGATGCCTCAAATGCTCTCTACTTGCATCTATCTGTAGGGAGCTCCCTCATCCTCTCAGTAAGGCAAATAGTCTAGAATAGTGCATCTACAACCATGGGTGGTGCAACTAGCTCTTCTCTGATGATGTCATGTGGCACTTACGGTTGCCCGTGAAATAGTCGTGAGATCATACGTACTTGTGGCCTCTCGATCACACTCCAGTGGGTGACTTTGAGGGAAGGGGCCCAAATTGTCACAGCATACATCATAACTGGTCTGACAAGTGTCAAATAGCCACCCCTTCGTGCGAGGCTCCAGGAAGTGTGCCTCGTGACATCTCCACTCTAACATGGCTAAAGCTGCATACCCTCACGTGAGTTACATCATAGCTGGTCTTCTCTGTTGCAGCGGTTCGCGAACCAGATGCATCTTTCCATGCGGTTCAGTTCGTAAGAGTCGGTTCGTACCTTAGCTAGCGGTTCGTTTAGGACGGTTCAAGTCTTAGGTTTTAGTTATTTTGAAAGATGTGCCCGTGGCCAAACTGAGCACTATCGAGAGCACTTCGCGTTCGAGGAGTAGTCTATGACTCTATTGCCATCGTCGATCAGTCAACGACTCTATTGCCATACAGCCACAGCCTATAGCCTTGGCCCCATTGTTGAGCAGCTGCGCCCCATTCATTCTAACTTCAGAGGCAGCCTCGTGAGTCGTCCAGGGTCGATCATTGAAGGCTGAAGCACCTTTGAGTTCCAAGTTCCAACCTATTAATTCATACTACATACTATTTGAAGCACCGTTGAGGCTTAAACCTTGCATTATCCATATCCAACATCGATCATTTCAATTTATTGAGCACCCTTGCAATATCTAGTATTTAATGTCTAGAGATTGGTATCCATATTTAATACATAATACATATCCATCATCCATAATCATGCCTCTTGCTGTATCAGGAGTATGGGATGCACATACAATCACTCATTCATTAGCTTATGGCTCCAATGCATCTGGCTCTGGAACTAGAAAATGGATATGTAAATATTGTGGTAAGAATTTCACTATTACCACAACACGTCTCATTAGCCATGTATCTGGTGTAGGGGGGAGGGAGCATCTCAGCATGTGAGAAGGTCCCTCTTGAAATTGCAGAGTAATTCAGCGTGAGCATCGTTAAGCTCAACAAGGGAAGTGAGATGATGGATGATATGGATGCCTCTCGTAGTCAAGAGACCTCCACCATGAAGGGATGACTTGCATCGCAACATGATGAGGAAGAATCTTTTGTTCCTCCTCAGAGAGCGAGGCAAGCCACTATGAGCTCTTCTTTTATGTCCTCTGCATTGCAGAAGCAACGTATGAAAGTGGCTGAGATTGAAATAGAACGTTGCATTCTTCAATGCAGCCTATCATTTAATGTAGTGAGGACGGAAGCTTGGAGGAGAATGGTTAGAGCCATTGCTCAGGTTGGCCCATGTGATGATTGGCATGGAGTTGAGTATAATAGACTCCGTGGGCATATGTTAGATAAAGAAAAGAAGCACATAGAGTTACAACTAGAGCCCATTAGAGTGGGATGGAAGACCTATGGTTGCTCCATCATCTCAGATGGATGGAGTGATAATAGACAACTCCATATCATTAACATTTTGTTATCTAGCTGTTTAGCAACTTATTTCTTACGAGCTATTGATGCGAGTCATGCTGGGGTGCGCATCATTGGGGAGTTTATCTTTCAACATATTAAAAACTGCTATTCTTGAGATCGGTGCAGAGAACGTTGTACAAGTTATAATGGACAATGCTTCCAATTGCAAGAGAATGGGGGAATTAGTTGAGAGATAATTCCCTAGTATTGTGTGGACCCCATGTGCTTCACATTGCATAGATCTTCTCTTTGAAGATCTTGCGAAATTGCTATGGCTTGCATCTTTATTAGCAGATGCAAAACGTATCGTCACATTCACTAGGAAGAACCATCAGGCCCTATCTATTTTTCGATCTTATAGTGCACATGATATGATTCGACCTACGGACACACGCTTTGCATATATCTACTTAGTGTTCCACAAACTCCACATGGTTATGGGCTCTTTGTGTATGACAGTTATTGATCGTCGTTGGTTGACCATGTCCACAATGAACACCGATATTGCACGATATGTGCAACGCAAAGTTCTAGATGAGGACTTTTGGACCGAGATCGAGACTATATTGCCTATTTTGAAATACATTTATATGGTCTTACGTATACTAGACCAAGAGGGATCCACTCTTGGTCTAGTGTATCATATGTATACACGTATGCGTCAGGCCATTGCTACATCCACGGCTTTGATTCCTTCAAGGTATGTTCAATGTTCAATGTTTTTGATTTCGTATAATGGTCATTGATCAATAATCAATTGATTAAGGTATAATTTGTTTTACATTTTCTTCTAGGAAGGAGGATGTACTTTGGTTGATTGATTCACGATGGGTCCACTTATCTCGACCCATTCATGGATTTTCAGCCTTACTATATCCTTTCTTCAAAGGACCCTCATTATGGTCAAAGGGTTCCCTTCGGCTTATGAAGGATCAGTATATGGCTCATATTTTCACGAAGGAGGAGCAGATAGCATTTGACAGCGAGTTCACGAGGTACATGAGCAATGTCGGGATTGCTTATGGCCTTAGTACCTCGCTTCGTGCAGAGGTG